>JAKSZT010053887.1:2521901-3200088 GCA_026826555.1 Tolypeutes matacus | reverse complement strand
GACATCACCATCCCAGTCCCCTCAGGATTGGGGGAAGAACTATGGACTAGAGTGGACTTGATGGTATTCTCTTGTTCACATATGGTGATTCTAGCAATGCAAGAAATTATAACAATGAGGTGGAGCCAGTGGCCACTTGACACTTTTGGGGTAGGGAGGGGATGAGCAGTTGAAATACAGGGGCTCTTTGGGAGTTGGAGGTTGTCCTGAGTACTGTTGTGGCAACAGATGTAGGCCATTTTAAATCAGCACACACCACTCAGAACTGAGTGGGAGAGAGTGTGGTCTACAGTGTGAACTGTGGTCTATGGTTGGTGGCAAGGCTCCAGGATGTGTAAGTTCATTGAGGGTGGTGGGCCACACTTGTGGGAGATGTTTGTGTGGGATGTGGTAGGAGGTGTGGGAGTTGGGTAACATGGGAATCCCAGTGGGTTCCGTGTAATATTTTGGGTAATCTAAGCACCTCTTAAAATATATGTATATATATATAACATTTTTGTAAGCAAATACACATATATGCATATATATTTATATATCATTTTGCAAATGTTTGTATGTATTGTGAGAATTTTGATTTTTACCCATAATTTTAAAAAAAATTATTTATAGTTTCATGGACTACTTTACTAATATTTGTCAAATGAGAACCTCGCTTTAATAAAAATGTGAAATAAATTTAAGCAATATTTTTTCATCCTAAAAAAAAAAAAAAAAAAAGGAAAAACTAGAAAAAATAAAACCAAAAGCTGGTTCTTTGAGAAGATCAATAATATTGACAAACTCTTAGCCAGACTAACGAAGAAAAAGAGAGAGCAGATGCAAATTCACAAAATAAGGAACGAGGAAGGGGATATCACTACTGATCCCACAGAAATAAAAAGTAGCATAAGAGGATACTTTGAAAAATTATATGCCAACAAGAATGATAATTTAGAGGAAATGGACAAATTCCTAGAAACTCACAAGCAGCCTACATTGATGAAAGAAGAAACTGATGAACTCAACAATCCAATTACAAGTAAAGAGATAAACTCAGTCATCAAAAATCTCCCAAGAAGATTCCAGGACCAGATGGCTTCATAGGTGAATTCTACCAAACATTCTGGAAAGAGCTAACACCAATCCTGCTTAGGCTCTTCCAAAAAATAGAAGTAGAAGTAACATTGCCTAACTCATTCTATGATGCCAACATTACCCTAATACCAAAGCCAAACAAAGATATCAAAAGAAAGGAAAATTACAGACCGTTCTCTCTAATGAACCTAGATGCTAAAATCCTCAACAAAATACTTGCTAATCGCATTCAACAACATATCAAAAGAATTATATACCATGACCAAATATGTTTCATCCTGGGTATGCAAGGATGGTTCAACATAAGAAAATCAATCAATGTAATATACTACATAAACAGACTGAAAGAAAAAAATCACATGATCATCTCTATAGATGCAGAAAAAGTATTCAACAAAATACAGCACTCTTTCCTGATAAAAACACTGCAAAAGATAGGAATAGAAGGATACTTTCTGAATATTATAAAGGGTATATATGAAAAACCCAAAGCTAACATCATTTTCAATGGTGAAATCCTAAAAGCCTTCCTCTGAGATCGGGAACAAGACAAGGCTGCCCACTATCACCATTCCTATTTAACATTGTCTTGGAAGTACTTGCTCGAGCACTGAGGCAAGAAAAAGATATAAAAGGCATTGGAAAAGAAGAAGTAAAAATTTCATTATTTGCAGACAACATGATCTTATACATTGAAAGCCCTGAGAAATCTACAACAAAGCTTCTAGAACTTATAAAAGAGTTCAGTAAAGATCAATTTTCAAAAATCAGTAGCATTTCTGTACACCAAAAAGAGCAATCTGAGGAGGAAATCAAGAAAAAAATACCACTTACAATAGTAACTAAAAGAATCAAGTACCTAGGAATAAATTTACCTAAAGATGTAAAGGACTTATATACAGAAAACTACACAATACTTTTAAAGGAAATCAAAGAAGACTTAAATAAATGGAAGAATATTCCCTGTTCATGGATAGGAAGACTAAACATCATCAAGATGCCTATCCTACCCAAACTATTCTATAGTTTGGGATTTAATGCAATCCTAATAAAAATCAACAAAGAATTGGAAAAACTAACTAAAAAATTTATTAGGAAGGGTAAGAGGCCCCAAATCACCAAAGACAAATTGAAAAAGGAAAAGGAAGTTGGAGGTATCACACTACCTGACTTTAAAACATACTACAAAGCTACAGTGGTAAAAACTGCATGGTATTGGCACAAAGATAGACAAACTGACCAATGGAACTGAATTGAGAGTTCTGATATAGATCCTCGCATATACAGTCATCTGAAATTTGACAAGGCCATCCAGCCCACTCAGCTGGGAAAGAATGGCCTCTTCAACAAGTGGTGCTTGGAGAACTGAATATCCACATCCAAAAGAATGAGAGAGGAACACCATCTCACACCTTATACAAAAACCAACTCAAGATGGATCAAAGATCTACATATAAGAGCCCAGACCATAAAGACCTTGGAAGATAATGTAGGGAAGCATCTACAGGACCTTGTAATTGGAAATGGTTTCATGAACTTCACAAAGCATGAGCAACAAAAGAAAAAATAGATAAATGGGATCTTCTTAAAATTAAAAAATTTTTGACCTCAAAGGACGTTATCAAGAAAATAAAAAGGCAGCCTACCCAATGGGAGAAAATATTTGGTAACCATATATCTGATAGGAACCTAATATCCTGCATATATAAAGAAATCCTACCCCTTGAAAATAAAAGACAACCAACCCATTTAAAAAATGGGCAAGTGACCTGAAAAGACACTTCTCCAAAGAAGAAATACAAATGGCTAAAAAGCACATGAAAATATGCTCAACATCGCTAGCTATTAGGGAAATGCAAATCAAAACTACAATGAGATATCATCTTATACCCATTAGAATGGCTGCTATTTAAAAAAACAGCACAGCAGACTATAAGTGTTGGAGAGAATGTGGAGGAATGGGAACCCTCATCCACTTCTGGTGGGATTGTGGAATGGTCCAGCCACTGTAGAGGACAGTATGGTGGTTCCTCAAAAATCTAACTATATATCTTCCCTATGATCCAGCAATTCCACTGCTGGGTATATACCCAGAAGAATTGAAAGCAAAGACACAAACAGATATATGCACACCAATGTTCATAGTGGCATTGTTCACTATTGCCAAAAGTTGGAATCAACCCAGGTGCCCATCAACAGATGAATGGATAAACAAAATGTGGTACATACATACAATGGAATATTACTCAACTGTAAGAAGGAATAAAGTGCTAACACAAGGGATAATATGGATGAATCTTGAAGACATTATGTTGAGTAAAGCAAGCCAGGCATTGAAGGATGAACACTACATGACCCCATTGATATAAATTAAGGAAATTGAGCAGTCTCAGAGCGCTATTGTCTGAAAGATAGGTTTACAAGAAAGAGAAAAAGAAGAGAAGGTTGTGAGCCATCACCCATACGGACGTAATCTATGGTAAAGTGATAGAGTGTAGTTGCGTATTAGAGGGATAGGACAGGTAGGTAGTGATATTATTGGGTTTGGTGGTGCAGTGTTGACAGGTGGGTAGATTGGGAAGGGTGGGCTAGAATACCCAGGATACTGGGGGGATAGATGGAAGAGGGACCAGATGAACACTTGGGATTTGTGGCTATGAGGTTGAAATTACAGAGGTGGAAATTATCTTATGGCAATATGACAAGAAAGGGTCACTAGTTTAGGGTGTTGGTGGGGGGAGGGCATTCGGGACAGGGCGCACCTGGAGCAGGCTTCTAGGGAGTGTGTGAGTGTTCCTTCTGTTATAATATGTTGTATCAGTGGGTGGAGACCCACATAATGAGCGGGAAGGAGTTGGACTCCCATCTTTGGGAGGACCGATTCATTCATAAATAGACAGGTGGGGGTCTCTCAAGAGCAGGGGTGGTTCCTAATAGGGGAGGACAAGCCAGTGTGTCAAGACCTCTTGTTGCATGTAAGTATGAATCTTGTCATCCAATGAGTCAAGCCAGGGGGTCTTCGTGGGCCCTGGGGATGAGGAGGGAGGAAAAGAATAGATCAAACAGGAGGTATTTATTGGTCAGTAGAAATGTTCTTCATTACCTTAAAGTGAAGGACACAGGACACGGTAAATATCATCAAAATTTATAAAAGTGTATGGTCTAAAAAGTAAACCATACTGTAAACCACTGACAATGTTTAGTAGCTATGTTTCACTATTTGTATATCAGTTATAACAATGCTACCATCTATATATAAAAAGGTTTTAATATGGGGTGAGGAAAGTGGGAGGAGGTTGGGTATATGAGAGTCTCTTGTATTCTTTGTGTGACTTTGCTGTGACCTAAAACTTTTTTTAAAACAAAATGAAAAATAGTGAGACACTGGGGAATGAGAGGGGGAAGGTGCCACGGTACAGATTGGACAGCAGATATCGCAGTGATAAAAGGCAAAATGCCAAAAAACACTTTTTTTTCATTTTTTAAATATCCCAATCTTTTAATTTAATTTTAGTTTTAGGTTTTTTTTTTAAGTTTTCATGTATTTTATCTCTTACATTTAAACTTATCATTATTATTTCATTTTCCTATTAATTGTATTTGGCTATTGTATTGTCTTCATCTTTAAAGTAACTTTGGATCACAGAAGGGTTACAACTGGGGTGGGAGAGGATCATTGGTGGGGGGTGTCAGGGACAGGGGGTGCATGGGAGGAAATTCACCTGAACATACATTCAAGGTATATAAAATTGCTCAAATGTTCACGGGGCATTGTCACAGTGGGTGAAGAATCACTCAATAAATGAGAGAATACTGAATTCCCATCCTGCAGAGCTCTGCCACATTCTCCAAGGGAACAGCAACAGTCCCCCAAGTGCAGGGGCAGTGTCTGGCAAAGGAGGATGATCCACTATGGGCCCTTGTTATTGATGACTAGCCTTATGAGTCTTTGTTCTTGAAACTGAAACTTAGCCTATTGTTATGGGGTGCCTAAAGGTTTCCTCCTGAGACCCTCCTTGTTGCTCAAACGTGGCCTCTCTCTAAGTCAAACTCAGCATATGAATGCATAACCTTCCTCCCAGCATGGGACATGACTCCCGGGGATGAGCCTCCCTGGCACCGAGGGATTACTACCAAGTGCCAACTGGCAATACGACTGGAAAAAGACCTTGAATAAAAGGGGGGAAAGGTAAAGACAAATGAGTTCATATGGCTACAAGACTTCAAAGTGAGTCAGTAGGTCATCTTAGAGGTAATGCTTACACACATCTCAGTAGGACATCATAGACTTCCAAAGTGAATATCACCCCAAATAGAGGGGCTCCTGAGGGCTCTGGAGACACCCAGGTCCTATGTCAAGGCAGATAGCTCCGGGATTTGGTGCCTTGCCAGTGGGTCCTACTTTGGAATTTGTGCTCCTGAGAGTGACAGAGTTAGACTCAAATATGTCTTTCCTGCACATGGTTTATCTGTCCTTTTTATTCAAACTTATGTGTGATGCTGGAGTTTGTAGGTGTTCATCCAGAGACTGGAGTCTGGGCTGTCCATGTGCCAGCTGGGCCCAGAATCTCAGTGGAGCTGCAACTCCTACCATAGAGCTCAATGGACTCACCCAGGACACCTGGTGGGGAGATTATGATGGACAATAGCCATCCCAGGGAATGGAAAGAGTCTGCAGCTGCAGGCAGGATAATTCCATCTATCTTATCCAAGGGATATAAGTCCCCTCTCAATTGGAGGCAGAGTGGACATCACCTTGCCAGACTCCTCAGGATTGGGGAAAGAGCTGTGGACTAGTGTGGACTTACTGGTATTCCATTATAGACATATTGTGATTCAAGCAATGGAAGAATTACAACATTAATGTGAAGCCAGTGGCCACTAGACACTCTGGGGGCAGGGAGAGGGAAAAGCAGTTGTAATACAGGGGCTTTCTCAGGACTTGGGAATTGTCCTGAGTGACATTGCAATGACAGATATAGGTCATTTTATATCATCATTTAACATGCAGAACTGTGTGGGAGAGAGTGTGGTCTACAATGTGAACTATGGTCCATGCTTAATGGCAAAGCCCCAGGATGCATATATCCATTGCAGGTTATATGCCACACTAATGAATGTTTATGTAGGAGGTTGTGGGAGGTGTGGGAGGTGGGACATATGGGAATCACTATATTTTTTGTGTAACATTTATGTAATCTAAGTATCCTTTAAAATTTTTTTAAATTATTAAAAAAAAAAGAAACTGAGTACCCCCCTCCCCAATATATATATATATATATGAGGCACATAAGAGCAGATTTGAATTGCTCAAAGACAGAATTAGTGATTTCAAAGACAGAACATCTGAACTGGAAAAGACAGAAGAACAGAAAGAGAAGAGGATGGATAAAATGGAACAGGATCTCAGGAAATTGAATGACAAAGCAAAATGCAAAAACATATGTATTTTTGGTGTCCCAGAAGAAGAAAATGGAAAAGGGACAGAAAGAATATTTGAGGAAATAATGACTTAAAAGTTCCTAACCCTTAAGAAAGACATAAATATCAATATCCGAGAACAGCAACAAACCACAAACAGAATAAATCTGAGTAGACCTATACTGAGACAACTAATATTCAGAATGACAAATATCAGAGATTGAAGAAAGGATTTTCAAAGGAGCAAGAGAAAAGCAACGCATCACATACACAGGAACCTCGATAAGATTAAGTGCTGACCTCTCATCAAAAACCATGGAGGAGAGGAGATAGTGGTATCATATATTTAAGATACTGAAAGAGAAAAACTGCCAGCCAAAAATCCTGTATTTGGAAAAGTTGTCCTTCAAAAATGAAGGTGAGTTCAAAGTATTCACAGACAAACAAAAACTGATAGAATATGTTGCCAAAAGACCAGAATTACAAGAGATACTAAGGGGAGTGCTGCAGTCCGAATGGAAAAACAAACAAACAAAAAGAAAACAAGGCATAGAGACTTGAAGAAGAGTGTAGAAATGACGATTACAAAGGGTAAATTAAAGGGTGAAAAAATAGACAATAGTATGATATGACAACAGAAAGCTAAAGGTCAAAGTGATGAAGTAAGTAAGGCCTTTACAATAATGGATTGAATGCCCCAATCAAAAGACAGACTGATCGAATGGATAAAAAAATATGAGCCCTCTATATATTGTCTACAAAAGACTCTCCTCAGAGGTGAGGACACAAGTTAAAAGTGAAAGATTGGATAAAGATATTCCACATAAATAGTGACCAAAAAAGACTTGGAGTAGTAACACTATATTGGACAAAATGGATTTTAAACACAAAACTGTTATAGGAATGAAGACCCTGCATTAAAAAGGGACATCATAAGAGGATGCCATGAACAACTATATGCCAAAAAAAAAACTTGAAAAAGTACATGAGATAGACAAATTCCTAGAAACACACGAACCATCTACACTGACCCTAGAAGAAATAGAAGACTTCTCAAAACCAGTCATAAGTGAAGAGATTGAAATAGTCATCAAAAGCCTCTCAAAGATGAAAAGCCTAGGACCAGATGGCTTCACCGCTGAATTCTACTAATTATTGAAAGACAACCTAATACCAATCTTGCTCAAAGTCCTCCAAAAAATTGAGCAGGAAAGAATGCTACCTAACTCATTCTATGAAGCCAACATCATCCTAACACCAAAACTGGGAAAGATACTGCAAAAAAAGAAAATTACAGACCAGTATCTCTAATGAGTATAGATGCAAAAATCCTCAACAAAATATTTGCAGAACGAATCCAAAAGCACATTAAAAGAATTATACACCATGATCAAGTGGGTTTTATACCCAGGTATTCAAGGGTGGTTCAACACAAGAAAATCAATTAGTGTAAAAAACCACAATGATAAATTGGAGAAGAAAATCATAAGATCCATCCTATTATTGCAGAAAGGCATTTGACAAAATACAGCACCCATTCCTGATTAAAAACACTCCAAAAGACAGGAATACAAGGAAGCTTTTTCAATATGGTTAAGTGCATATATGAAAAACCTACAGCTAGCATTGTACTCAATGGTGAAAGACCAAAAGCTTTCCCACTGATATCAGGAAGAAGTCAAGGATGCCCACTGTCACAATTATTCAATATTGTGCTAGAAGTTCTAGCTAGAGCAATTAGAATAGATAAAGAAATGAAAGGCACCCAAATAGGAAAGGTAGAAGTAAAACTTTCATCATTCGCTGATGACATCATCTTTTATATAAAAAATCCTGAAAAGTCCACAACAAAGCTACTAGAATTACTAGATGAGTTCAGGAAAGTGGCGGGATATAAGATTAACCTGCAAAAATCAGCAGCGTTTCTATACACTACTGATGTGCAATCTGAAGAGGAAATCAGAAAAAAAATTCCATTTATAATAGTGATTAAAACAATCAAATATTTAAGAATAAACTTAACCAAGAACCTGTATTCAGAAAACTATAAAACATTGCTAAAAGAAACTGCAGACAACTGAAATAAATGGAAGGACAGTCTGTGTTCATTGTTTGGAAGACTAAATATCATTAAGATGTAAATTCTACACAAACTGATTTGCAGATTCAATGCAATCCTAATAGAAATCCCAACAGCCATTTGTGCAGAAGTCAAAAAGCCAATAGTCAAATTTATTTGGATGTGTAAGGGGCCATGAAGAGCCAAAAACGTCTTTAAAAAGAATGAAGTTGGAGGGATTTAAAGCATATTACTTAGCTACATGGTAAAAAGCAGCATGGTGCAGGCATAAGGACAGACATATTGACAAATGGAACCAAACTGAGAACTCAGAAATAGACCCTCACATCTACAATCAAGTGATTTTTGACATGGTTGTTAAGGCCACCCAGCTGGGCCAGAACACTCTATTCAACAAATGGTGCTAGGAGAACTGTATAGCCATATCCAGAAGAAAAAAAGAAGACCCCTATCTCACACCTTATACAAAAATTAACTCAAAATGAATCAAGGGCCTAAGTATAAAAACAACAACTATGAAATACCTAGAAGAAAATGTAGGAAAACATTTTCAAGATCTTGTGGTAGGCAGTAGTTTCTTGAACCTTACACTCAAAGCACAAGCAACAAAAGAAAAAATAGATATATGAGACCACCACAAAATTCAACACTTTTGCACCACAAAGGACTTTGTCAAAAGAGTGAAATGGCAGTCGACTCAATGGGAAAAAATATTTGGCAATCACACATCTGATAAGGGTTTAATATCCATGCCATATAAAGAGATCATACAAATCAACAATAAAAAGACAAACTATCCAATTAAAAAATGGGCAAAAAAATTAAAAAGACAATGGTCCAAGGAAGAAATACAAATGGTGAAGAAACATGTGAAAAAATGTTCAACAACACTAGCGATTAGGTAAATGCAAATCAAATCAATGAGAAATCATTTCACATCTATTAGACTGGTGACTATTAAAAAGTCGGAAAACTGTAAATGTTGGAGAGGATATGGGGAGATAGGAAAGCTTATTCACTGTTGGTGGGAATGTCAAATGATACAGCCACTTAAGGGGACTGTTTGGCAGTTCCTAAGGAAGTTGAATACAGACTTGCCATGGGACCCGGCAATACCACTGCCTGATATATACTCAGAAGAACTGAGAGCAGTAACACAAACAGACATCTGCACACTGATGTTCATAGCAGTGTTATTAATGATAGTCAGAAGTTGGAGACAACCCAGGTGCCCATCAATTGATGAATGGATAAAAAGATTGTAGTGTATACACATGATGGAATATTATGCAGCATTAAGAAGAAATGAAGCTGTGAAACATGTGACAATATGAATGAACCTGGAGGATATTATGTTGAGTGAAGCAAACCAGACGCAAAAAGACAAATATGGTATGATTGTGCTATAAATGAAGTAAATAATTATGTGAAATGTAAATATATTTTGTGAAATGTGAATATAGGTAAAATTGCGTATATAAGACCATTTTTCTTTGAAGTTGAATAGAGTAGATATCAGTCAAAAAATGTTAGTATCAGACAAAAAACATTATACTAAGTGAAGGAGATCAAACACAAGAGGACTGCGTATTGTGATTATATATTAAATATAAAGATAAATCAATTTTTAGAGAAGAAATTACATCAGTGGTTATATAGGGCTAGGGAAAGAATGCTAAGAGGTGTGGAATGTTTCTTTTTGGAGTAATGAAAACTTTCTAAAAATTTTGTTGTGATCAATGCATAACATTGTGATTATACTAAAAGCCATTGATTAAACACTTTAGATAGATCTATGGTATATGCATATATCTCAAGAAAATTGCTAATAAATAAATAATTGTGCAAGAATAGCCAGAAATAGCAGCTATGTATAGCAGGGAAAGCATAGAGAAATCGAGGAGGTGAAGAATTTTCTTGTTAGTTTGTTTTGTGTTTATTAGTAGTAGTAGTATTGAGATAATGAAGATATTCTAAAGATGATTGAGGTGATGAATGAACAACTATGTGAAATATTATTGATTGTACACTTTGGATGAATTGTATGCTTTATTAATATGTATCAATGAAATTGAAAAAACTACACTGAAATATTTCACACATATTAGACTGGATGCTATTAAAAAGTCATAAAACTAAATTTTGGAGAGGATGTGGAGCGATAGGAACACTTATTCACTGTTGGTGGGATTGTACAGCCACTGTGGAGGACTGTTTGGCAGTTCCTAAGGAAGTTGAATATAGACTTCCCATGGGACCCACCAATACCATTACTAGGTATAAACCCAGAAGAACAGAGAGCAGTGACACTAGTAGACATCTGCACACCAATGTTCATAGCAGCATTATTCACAATTGCCAAAAGTTAGAAACATCTAAGTGTCCATCAACTGATGAATGGATAAACAAATTGTGGTGTATACACACAATGGAATATTATGCAGTGATAAGAAATGAAGTCGTGAAGCATATGACAATATGGATGAATCTGGAGGACATTATATTAAGTGAAGCAAGCCAGACACAAGAGGACAGATATGGTATGATTGAGCTATTATGAACTAAATACATTATGTAAATTGATGGAATTGATAATTAGATTATAGGTCACCAGAAAATAGAATGTGTGTACAGAATGGAAAGCTGATGGCTAATCTGTGCAGAATTGGTTAAAAGGTGGTTTGTAAATCTTTGGAAATGAATGGAAATGGTGAGAGCATACGATGGTGTTTGTGACTAACAGAGCTATTATATGGGTATGTCAGTTGTTGAAAGGGAAAGACTAAGGTCATGTATATTACTAGAAGGAAAGCTAAAAAATGTAACATGCGATTGTATAACGTAGTGAAATCTCCTATAAAACAAGAATATGGGTGATATTGCATATTTAACTCTGTTTTACACACAATTTTAAATAAACTAGAGAGAAAAACAGAATAGCACTTTTGTATGGCAGGGGAAGCATAGAGAGATTGAGAGCTGGTGAGTTTTGTTTGCTTTTTTGGTTGGTTTTTGTTTATTATTATTACTACTGAATAATGAAAATACTCAAAAATGATTGAAGTGATGAATGCACAATTATATGATTATACTGAATACCAATGATTGTACACTTTGGATGGATTTATGCATTATTATTATGTATCAATTAAATTGATTTGGTTAAAAAAAACACATATGAAGCATAATCAGAATAAGGCATCTTACACAAAACAAAGCAGGGTTGATCACAAATCTTTTCTGGAACTCAATTGAGTCACCTTGCTCATTCTGAAATCATCGGGAGGTCCCTTGTTGCTAGAGAAAAGTGATGGGAGCACTTGTCCATAATTTATTTAATAGACGAAAAGACAAAGTGAAGAGTATCTCACATCAAAATTGTTATATATTCCCTGTTTGAACTTATTCCTATTCAAACACTAACTGCATTTCATTAGCAATTTGGGAAAGCCAGTGGCAAGAGTGGAGATGAGGGTGGGGATATATAGCAAGGCCAGATTACCAAGGGACTTTTAGTTAATGATAAGTATCTGGATTTTATGCTAAATGCATTGGTGGGTTTAAAGAGGAGAATGATGTGACCTTATCCGTATTTTTAAAGAATCACTCTGGCTCCTTTGTTTTGCATGGCTCATAAAAGCAAGTGTAAAAGCAAGGAGATCCTTATGAAAGTAGAACTCATACCACAGACTGCGAATCAGTGACAATTGGCAAACTGTTTATCACCATCTGCAATTGGCGTCCTTGGGATCCAGTACCTGGTTAGCTGCTACAAATAGAATGGACATAAAAATCCTCTTTCCCAAGGACAGGGTGGACACAGCCAAGTACAGACGACAGCTTTTGGTTAGTGAGTTCAGTTCACTGGGTCCCGGCTCTGAGCTACTGTTTCAACTCACCTCAGACAAAGGTGATGGCAGCCATTGTTTCAACCCTGCCCTGGACAGGGGCTGAGGTGGTAGACATTTAAAGACACAGTACTACCTCAGGGCTGCATGAAACAGTTTGCTGAAGGGCACCATCTGCTGGATAGGTCAGGAAAGCACAACTTCTGGAAGGTGTCAAGGCGACTTTGGGTGTATTTCCTGATCTCCTCCATAAGGCACCTTGGAGCCAGTCTGTGCCCATTTTGTGGGTCCCTGGACCTGTGTTGACTGGAAAATACTGACTTGGGCAAGTCTTCTCTGAGATAACCCTCATCTCAGAATTTGCCCTCCAGCAAAAGCAACTAGAGACAACCAGAGGATTGTAAAAAACAAACAAACTGTAGGGGAAAAACAAAAACAAACAGAGCAGATCAAGGTTCCTGGAGAAGGAACAGAGGAAAGGAAGCTATCTTCTGGAGGTGAAACAATCCCACAAAAGTTAAAATCTTTAAAACTACAACATATCCAGGGCAAGAATCAGATGAAGAAGAGGTGATTTAACTGCTAAATTTGTTGAACCAGTGTAACCGTTGGGGAATTTGATGTAATTATGAATTCCAAAAATATAATTAGATCATGCTTGTAAACTGATCTGTTAATCTGGGCATGATTAAGTTATGATTAGGGTGTTGAATGGGCCACATCAGTAGGGCATTGAACCCCACCCCTTGGTGGGTGGGGGAATAGAATATAAAAGGCAAGGCAAAGGACAGTTGAAGCAATTTTGATGTTGGAAAGAAGGCCCCAGGAGAAGAGAAGCAAGCCGTTCGCCTAATCATCTGCAGCTGACCTTGTGGAGGAAACAGGAGCTAAACCTGGAGAGAAACACAGCCCCAGGAAGAGAGGAACCCCAGAAGCCTGAACCCTGGCAAATGCCAGCAGCTGTCTTGCTCCAACACGTGGCAATGAACTTTGGTGAGAAGAAACTTAACGCTTTATGGCCTGGTATCTGTGGACTTCTACCCCAAATAAATACCCTTTATAAAGACCAACCCATTTTTGGTATTTCACATTAGCATCCCTTTGGCTGACTAATACAACCAGGTTATTCTAAAGGTATAGAATATGTTGAGCCAAGAGTCAAAGAAGAGCCTTAACAGAAAATTAAACCCTAGACAAGAGAAAGAAGCTGACTTTCAGAGTAAACTCATCAAGATAAGCAAATGCCTAAACATCAGCAAAAAATGTACAAACCATACTAAGAAACAGAGAGTTATGGCCTAGTCAAGGGAAGAAATTAAAACTTCAGAGGAGACACAGACTTTGGAACAATATTAATCAAAAGATTTTCAAACAAATCTTCAAAATCAATTCCAGGAAATGAAGAAAAATATGGCTAAAGAGATAAAGGTTATTAAAAAGACACTGTGTTAGCATAAAGATGAATTTGAGGGAATTGTGGAAACATGGCCATTGGATTAGGCAGGTAGGGCTCAGCTCTCACAAAAACAATGGAGAAAGAGTCAAAGGGCTTCCCAGGAGGACCTGCTTTGGGGGTCAGCAGAGCAGAACAGTGATTCACAATGCCTAAGAGAGTGAGGGACAGAGAGATGAAGAAGCCAAAACAACAAACTTACTAAAACTCCCAGCCACCAGGAAGGGCTCCCTTCCCCCACCTCTAAGATATTAAGTAGGAGTAAAACCCCTGGCTCATTGCAGCTCACTGAGAGGACAGCAGACATCTTTTTCCCTGTCAGCTGTTACAAGGGAAAAGGTAGGGTGAGTCAGGGGGCTTTTCTTCAGTGAATTCAGACAACAGATCCTGCTTTGAATCTTGGCTTTGGCCAGACTAAAACAGAGAGAGATACACCTCTGCAGAAAGGTGCACCAACAAGTGCCATCTGCTGGCAGGTCTGGAAAATGCATGGACAGAAACTGCTTATAGAGCTCTTTTTACCACACCCCTGGAAGAAAGTCTGGGCCCCATTAGTTAGACCCTGGCATAATTTATATAACTTATGCTGGGCAATTTTTAAAACTTAGGATAAGTTGAGCCAAATATCAAAGAGCTGTGAAAAAATAATAACAATAGGCAAGAGAGAGAAATTGGCCATCAGAGTAAATTCACCCACATATCAGATGCCTAAACATCAGTAAAAAATTACAAGCCATACTAGGAAACAGGAAGAGATGGCCAAGCCAAAAGAACTAACCAAATATCCTGAAGACATATAGGATTTAAGACAATTAATAAACGATAATCATAAAACTCTCCTAAATCATTTTAAAAATTGAAAGAAAATATGACTAAAGAGATAAAGTATATTAAGAAGACACTGGGTGAGCATAAAGAACAATTTGCAAGTCTTCAAAGAAAAGTAAATGACCTTATGAGAATGAAAGACATGGTGGATGAGATTAAAAATACATTAGAGGCACATAAGAGCAGATTTGAACTGCTTAAAGACAGAATTAGTGATTTTGAAGACAGAACATCTGAACTGGAAAAGACAAGAGAACAGAAAGAGAAGAGAATGGAAAAAATGGAACAGGGTCTCAAGGAATTGAATGACAATGTGAAACACAAAAAGATATGCATTATCAGCGTCCCAGAAGGAGAAGAAAATGGAAAAGGGGCAGAAAGAATATCTGAGGAAATAATGACTGAAAACTCCCCTACCCTTATGAAAGACATAAATATCAATATATAAGAAAGACAATGTACTCCAAACAGAATAAATACAAACAGACTTACCCCAAGACACCTACTATTCAGAATGACAAATATAGGAGATAAAAAGAAAACTTTGAAAGCAGCAAGAGAAAGGCAAAGCATCAAGAGCAAGGGAAACTAGATAGGATTAAGTGCCAACCTCTCATCAGAAACCATGGAGGAGAGAGGAAAGTGGAATGATGTATTTAAGGTATTGAAAGAGAAAAACTGCCAGCCAAGAATTCTGTATCCTGCAAAGCTGTCCTTCAAAAATGAAGGGGAGTTCAAAGTCTTCACAGACAACAAAAACTGATAGAATATGTTACCGAAAGGCCAGAATTACAAGAGATACTAAAGGGAGTGCTGCAGCCTGAAAGGAAAAAATAAGAGCGAGAGACTTGGAGAACAGTGTAGAAATTAAGAATATTAGAGGAGACGGGACCAAGATGGCATTAGTGTAGAAGGGCACACACTGCAAGCTCCCAGAGCAAGGCGGATTGTGGACGGGGTCCTGCCCGGGGATCTGTGCTGTGCACGTGTGGAGTGAGAAGCTTGGAACATCTATCTGCGCGGATCAACAGCGTGGACGGAATGGTAGAGATTCGTGAGTTTTAAGCCTGCCGGTGGTGGTTGGCACAGACGGCTGAGCCCCGTGGTTAAAATGGCCAGTTGGAGCCACGAGCGGGGCGAGAAAGTTTTATTTTCTGGGGATCTGGCTACCTGGAGCCCCTTGGACCTTGGGTTAACAGAACAGCTGGAACGAATCGGCAGCTGGTGGGCGGATAGGGTGATTCTGTTCAGGGGAGGGAGTCGATTTGCCTATCTGCTCAGGGATAAGCCCCGGGCCACTGCGGAGCCAGAAAGAGGGGACACTCTCCAAAAGAGGGAGCGTTCTGTTGGAGGACAGGGAAGGGAATTTTTTATTTTTATTTTTTGCCATCTATCTGGCTGCCTGGACCACCCCATAGCTTTGGGGAGCAGATAAGCTGACCTGAAGCAGCATCAGGCTGAGAGGAGATGCGAATCTGCAGAGTCAAATTGATTTACACAGCAACCCGGTGACGCTGGTGCTCAGCTCCAGAAGGGGCGGAGTTGGATGTCTTTAGCACTCTGCACTGACTAACATCAGAGCTACAGCTACCGGGGAGTCCAGGAAGTGGGACGTGCTTGATTAATTTCCACGAGCACAGCTAGGGTCCTTTGTGTAAGGGGGTTGGTCTAGAGGAGGAATTATTTTGGGTCCTGTATTTCACTAAAAAAAAATAAAACTTAAAAAAATTTTTTTTTAAGTGAGAAGGTCACTTCAATAAATGAAAAATAAATTCTTTTAAATTTAGTTTAATAGCTAAAAGCTGCTTCAGAACCTGCATATAGAACCCTGCGGGGATATTGATTGATAAACACAAGTAGGCAGGAAGGATCCACGTAGACCCTAGGGAAATCATTGACACTCCATTAGCTCTGTTTGACTGCTTGCCTGTGTGGATCTTTGGTTTCTCTCTCTTTCTTTCTGGTGCCTTGCTTTTCTTTCCTCTTTCCTACTCCCTTTCTTTTTTCTTCCATTTTTTTTTTTTAATTAGGTGCTGCTAGCTTCTCGCTTCTTTGCTGTGCTTCTTTTTCAATAATTTCCCACTCACTGTATATATTGATTCTGTATTACAAACTATCGCTTATCCTTCCTGCATCTTTCTGCCTTCTGTTTTCTGTTGTGGCTCTTAGATACAACATTTTTTCATAGGCCCACAACACAAGGGTGTCAATTTCTATTTCATCTATTTTGTTTTCTTCTTTTTTTTTTATTAGTATTAACTTTTTTCTTTCAGACCTTTCTTTACTATTTCTCTCCCTCCTCACAATTCTAGCCTTTTAAATCACTATATACATATTCCTCCATTTGTTTTCCCAGTCCATTGTAGGAACTCCTATTTTTTTCCTAGTACTCTACACTGCCTAACAAGTTAAATATTCATATCATTAAGTCTCACTTTGCCCCTTTTCTAACTTTTATCAATAGTACTATTATCCTTCTGCCTTCCTTACATCTTTTGATTCCTCTGGCCCTAACCTTTTGCATTCAAGGGAACATAGAAAGAAGTAAGGAAATAAAATAAGAATAAAAACTGCCAAAGAGAAAACTTAACTCACACGCAGAACCAACAACTAAATAAAACTCTAGAGCATAGAGAAAAGCTAATCAACTGAACAAACCTATCAAGATAATATGATGACCAGAGGGCAACAAAAAAATACAAATGACTCTGAGAAACTGGAAAACACGGACCAGTCCAATGCACAAAATAAAAACCAGGAAGCAATGCAGAACATCGAACAACTAATCAAAGCTATACAAACAAATATCATGGACCAACTTAAAGAACGGAAGGAAGAGATAAGGATATAAAGAAGACACTGGGAGAAAATACTGAAGAAATTGCAAACATGCCTAAAAAGGTAATGGATATGATGGTGAACAATGGCACAATCCAAGAAATCAAAAAGACGTTGGATTCACATAACAGCAGATTTGAACAGGCAGAGGAAAGAATTAGTGATATGGAAGACAATACAGCTGAAATCAAAGAGATAGTAGAACAGATAGACAAAAAGATAGAAAAAATCCAACATGGACACAAGGAATTAACCGATAACACAAAATACACAAACATATGCAATATGGGCATCCCAGAAGGAGAAGAGAAGGGAAAGGGAACAGAAGGAGTGTTGAAGGAAATAATGGCTGAAAACTTTCCAACCCTATTGAGAGAGATGGATGTGCAGATCCAGGAAGTACAGTGCACCCCAAATAGTATAAATCCCAACAGGCCAACTCCAAGACATATACTTGTCAAAATGTCCAATGCTCAAGACAAAGAGAAAATACTCAAGACAGCAAGAGAAAAGAGAACCATCACACACAAGGAAAACACAATAAGATTAAGTGCTGATTTCTCAGCTGAAACCATGGAGGCAAGAAGACAGTGGTATGACATAGTCAAAATACTGAAAGAAAAAAACTTGCAGCCACGAATTCTCTATCCAGCAAAACTGGCATTCAAAAATGATGGAGAGTTCAAAATATTCACAGATAAACAGAAATTAAGGGAGTATGTCAATAAGAAACCAGCACTTCAAGAAATACTAAAGGAATCTCTACAAGTTGAAAGGAAAAAACAAGGGAGAGAGAATTGGAGGACAGTTTAAAAACAACTGAAAAGACAAAAAGAGAAACAAAACAACATATGACATACATTAACCCAAAGAAAAAATGGCTGAAGTAAGAAATTCGTTACGAGTAATAACACTGAATGTTAATGGATTAAATTCATCAATCAAAAGACACAGATTGGCAGAATGGATAAGAAAATATGATCCATCTATATGCTGTCTACAAGAAACCCACCTTTGACCCAGGGATTCAAGGAGGCTGAAAGCGAATGGCTGGAAAACCATTTTACAAGCTAACAATAGCCAAAAAAGGGCAGGAGTAGCTGTTCTAATATCAGACAAAATAGACTTTAAATGCAAAACTATTGTAAGAGACAAAGAAGGACACTACATATTAGTAAAAGGAGTAATCTCTCAAGAAGAGAGAACAATCATCAACATTTACGCACCTAATCGGGGTGCCTCAAAATACGTGTGGCAAACTCTGGAAAAACTAAGAGGAGAAATAAATGCCTCTACAATTATAGCAGGGGATTTCAACACACCACTATTATCATTAGACAGAACATCTAGACAGAGAATCAATCAAAGGCACTCAACAAGACATTAGAAGACATGGACTTAATAGACATATACAGAACACTACACACAAATACAGCAGGATTTACATTCTTCTCAAGTGCACATGGAACATACTCCAAAATAGACCACATGCTAGGGCACAGAACAACTCTCAATGAATTCAGAAAGACTGAGATTATACAAAGTAATTTCTCTGACCACAACGGAATGAAATTGGAAATCACTAAGGGCCAGAGAAACAGATTAGGCACAAGGATATGGAAGTTAAACAACACATTCTTAGACAAACAGTGGGTCAAAGAGGAAATCTCAAAAGAAATCAGTAACTACCTTGAAACTAATGAAAACAACAACACAACATATCAAAACCTATGGGATGCAGCAAAAGCAGTCCTGAGAGGGAAGTTCATAGCCATAAATTCATATATTAAAAAAGAAGAAAGAGCTAAAATTGAAGACCTAACTGCACACTTGGAGGAATTGGAAAAATAACAACAAACTAAACCTAAAGGAAGTAGAAAGAAGGAAATAACAAAGATTAGAGCAGAACTAAATGAAATAGAGAATAAGAAAGCACTGGAAACAATAAACAAAACCAAAAGCTGGTTCTTTGAGAATATCGATAAAATTCACAAACCCTTAGCCAGACTAACAAAGAAAAAGAGAGAACAGATGCAAATACATAAAATAAGGAATGAGCAAGGGGATATCACTACTGACCCC
The DNA here is from genome assembly GCA_026826555.1 of Tolypeutes matacus. Classification (NCBI taxonomy): domain Eukaryota; kingdom Metazoa; phylum Chordata; class Mammalia; order Cingulata; family Chlamyphoridae; genus Tolypeutes; species Tolypeutes matacus. Next base: position 3,180,464 of record JAKSZT010053887.1, on the reverse strand, counting down.
ACAGAAATAAAGAGTACCATAAGAGGATACTTTGAAAAATTATATGCCAACAAGAATGATAATTTAGAGGAAATGGACAAGTTTCTAGAAACCCACAAACAGCCGACATTGATGAAAGAAGAAATAGATGAACTCAACAGTCCAATTACAAGTAAAGAGATAGACTCAGTCATCAAAAACCTCCCAACTAAGAAGAGCCCAGGACCAGATGGCTTCACAGCTGAATTCTACTTAATTCTACTTAAGCTCTTCCAAAAAATAGAAGTAGAAGGAATATTGCCTAACTCATTCTATGATGCCAACATTACCCTAATACCAAAACCAAATAAAGATACCACAAGAGAGGAAAATTACAGACCAATTTCTCTAATGAACCTAGATGCTAAAATCCTTAACAAAATACTTGCTAATCGCATTCAGCAACATATCAAAAGGATTATACACCATGACCAAGTGGGTTTTATCCCGGGTATGCAAGGATGGTTCAATATAAGAAAATCAATCAATGTAATACACCACATAAACAGATTGAAAGAAAAAAATCACATGATCATCTCTATAGATGCAGAAAAAGCATTCGACAAAATATAGCACTCTTTCCTCATAAAAACACTACAAAAGATAGGAATAGACAGAAACTTTCTGAATATGATAAAGGGTATATATGAAAAACCCAAAGCTAACATTATTTTCAATGGCGAAATCCTAAAAGCCTTCCCTCTGAGATCGGGAACTAGACAAGGCTGCCCACTATCGCCACTCCTATTTAACATTGTCTTAGAAGTACTTGCACGAGCACTGAGACAAGAAAAGGACATAAAAGGCATCCAGATTGGAAAAGAAGAAGTAAAAATTTCATTATTTGCAGATGACATAATCCTATACATAGAAAGCCCTGAGAAATCCACAACAAGGCTTCTAGAACTTATAAAGGAGTTCAGTAATGTTGCAGGATATAAGATCAATGCTCAAAAATCAGTAGCATTTCTGTACACCAATAATGAGCAAACTGAGGAGGAAATCAGGAAAAAAATACCATTTACAATAATAACTAAAAGAATCAAATACCTAGGAATAAATTTAACTAAAGATGTAAAGGACTTATATACAGAAAACTACACAACACTTAAAGGAAATCAAAGAAGACTTAAATTAATGGAAAAATATTCCCTGTTCATGGATAGGAAGACTAAACATCATCAAGATGTCTATCCTACCCAAACTAATCTACAGATTTAATGCAATCCCAATAAAAGTCAACACTATATTTTTTAAGGAACTGGAAAAACTAACCACAAAATATATTTGGAGAGGCAAGAGGCCCCGAATTGCCAAAGACATATTGAAAAAGAAAAATGAAGTTGGAGGTATCACACTACCTGACTTTAAAACATACTACAAAGCTACAGTGATCAAAACTGCAAGGTATTGGCACAAGGATAGACCTACTGACCAATGGAACCGAATTGAGAGTTCTGATATAGATCCTCACATATACAGTTATCTGATATTTGACAAGTCCATGAAGCCCACTCAGTTGGGAGAGAATGGCCTCTTTAACAAGTGGTGCTGGGAGAACTGGATATCTATATCCAAAAGAATGAGAGAAGAATACCATCTCACACCTTATACAAAAATCAACTCAAGATGGATCAAAGATCTAAATATAAGAGCCAAAACCATAAAGACCTTGGAAGATAATGTAGGGAAGCATCTACAGGACCTTGTAATAGGAAATGGTTTCATGACTTCACAGCCAAAGCACGAGCAGCAAGAGAAAAAACAGATAAATGGGATCTCATCAAAATTAAAAACGTCTGCACCTCAAAGGATGTTATTAAGAAAATAAAAAGGCAGCCTACCCAATTGGAGAAAATATTTGGCAACCATATATCTGATAGGAACCTAATATCGTGCATATATAAAGAAATCCTACACCGTGAAAATAAAAAGACAAACAACCCATTTAAAAAATGGGCAAGTGACCTGAAAAGACACTTCTCCAAGGAAGAAATACAAATAGCTAAAAAGCACATGAAAAAATGCTCAACATCGCTTGCTATCAGGGAAATGCAAATCAAAACTACAATGAGATACCACCTTACACCCATCAGAATGGCAGCTATTATAAACACAGCAGACACTAAATGTTGGAGAGGATGTGGAGTAATAGGAACCCTCATCCACGCTGGTGGGACTGCGGTATGGTCCAGCCACTGTGGAGGACAGTTTGGCGGTTCCTCAGAAAACTAACAATAGATCTTCCGTATGATCCAGCAATTCCACTGCTGGGTATATACACAGAAGAACTGAAAGCAAAGACACAAACAGATATATGCACACCAATGTTCATAGCGGCATTGTTCACCATTGCCAAAAGTTGGAATCAGCCCCGGTGCCCATCAACAGACGAATGGATAAGCAAAATGTGGTACATACATGCAATGGAATATTACTCAGCTGTACGAAGTACTAAAGTGCTAACACATGGAATAACGTGGATGAATCTTGAAGACCTTATGTTGAGTGAAGCAAGCCAGGCACTGAAGGATGAACAGTATATGACCTCAAGGATTTGAACTGAGGAAAGTGAGCAGTATCTGAGAACCATTGTCTGAAAGATAGGTTAACAAGGGAGAGAAAGAGAAGAGCAGGCTTTGAGCCATCACCCATATGGACATAATCTATGGTAAAGGGATAGAGTATAGTTACAAATTGAAGGATAGGACAGATGGGTAGTGATATTACTGGGTTTGGTGGTGCAGCATTGACAGGTGGGTAGATTAGGAAGGGCAGGTTCAAATACCCAGGGAATGTAACTATGAATCTTGAAATTCCATGAGTCAAGACAGGGGAGTGTCATATGCCCCGGGGGGGTGGGGAGGAAGGAACAGTTAAGATCTAATAGGGTATTTAGTGGTCATGGGAAAGGTTTTTCAGTACCTTACAGTAATGGACACAGGACATGGTAAATATCATCAAAACTTATTGAACTGTATCGCCTAAATTGTAAACTATACTGTAAATCATTGACAATGTTTAGTTGCTGTATTTTGCTATCTGTATAACAGTTATAACAATGCTAACATCCAAAAAAGGGGGGCGGGTAATATGGGGTGGGGTAGGAGGGGTGGTTTGGTATCTGGGAGTCTCTGGTATTCCATGTGTGACTTTGCTGTGACCTAAAACTTCTTTGAAAATTAAATGAAAATTTGGGAGACACTGAGGATTGAGAGGGGGAAGGTGTCACGGCACACCGGACATCCGATAACACAGTGATAAAAGGAAAAAAAAGAATATATATATATATATATGTTTTTTTTTTTAAAGGCATTTCTTTTGCTTTTTTCCCCATTTTTTTGAATGTCCCAATCCACTAATTATATTTTGTTTTGTTTTGTTTTTTGTTTGTTGTTTTTTTTTTCCTGAGTTTCCTTATGTTTGTCTCTTGCATGTAAGCTTATCATTGTTGTTTCTTTTTCCTATTAAGTGTATTTGATTATTTTATGGACTACATGTTCATGGAAGATTTAGATCACAGAAGGGTTACAATGGGTACTGCAGGGGATTATTGGTGGGGGGTGTCTGGGAAGGGGGATTCATGGGAGTAAGTTCATCCAAATATACATGAAAGATATACAAAATTGTTCAAAAGATCAAAGGATGGGGCATGGTCACAGTGGGTGGACAATCACTTAATAAATGAGGGAATCTGAATTCCTAGCCTGGAGAGCTCCGCCACATTCTCCAAGGGAGCAGCAACAGTCCTCTGAGTGCAGGGACAATGTCTGTCCCACTGATGAGTTCATTTTTTTGATGACTACCCTTATGAGTCTTTGCTCTTATAACTGAAACCTAGCTTTCTGTTATGGGGTGCCTTAAGGTTGCCACCTGAGAGCCTCCTTGTTGCTCAAATGTGGCCTCTCTCTAAGCCAAACTCAGCATATGAATGCATTACCTTCCCCCCAACGTGAGACATGACTCCCGGGGATGAGCCTCCCTGGCAACGAGGGATTAATACCAAGTGCCAACTGGCAACACAACTGGAAAAAGACCTTGAATAAAAGGGGGAAAAGGTAAAGACAAATGAGTTCAAGTGGCTAAGAGACTTCAAAGAGAGTCGGGAGGTCATCCCAGAGGTAATGCTTATGCACACCTCAGTAGAAGCTCATAGAACATCAAAGTGCATATCACCCCACACAGAGGGGCTCCTGAGAGCTCTGGAGACATCCAGGTCCTATATAAGGGGGGATAGCCCTAAAGATTGATGCCTTATCAGTGGGCTCTATTTTGGAATCTGTGCTCCTGAGAGTGACAGAATTGGACTCAAATAAGTCCTCCCTGCACATGGTTCATCAGTCCCTTCTATTCAAACCTACATGTGATGCTAGAGTTTTTAGGTATGCTTCCAGAGACTGGAGCCTCTGGTCTACCTATGTGCCATGTGTGCGTGGAATCTCAGTGGAGCTGCAACTCCTACCCTACAGCTCAATGGACTCATCCAAGTCACCTGGCGAGGAGACAACGATGGGCAACGGCCATCCCAGGGAATGGAGAGGGCCTGCATCTGCAGACAGGATCATCCCACCCACCATATCCATGGGATATAAGCTCTCTCTTACTTGGAGGTGGAGTGGACATCAACATCCCAGTCCCCTCAGGATTGGGGGAAGTACTATGGACTAGAGTGGACTTGATGGTATTCTGTTGTACACATATGGTGATTCTAGTAATGGAAGAAATTATAACAGTGAGGTGGAGCCAGTGGCCACTGGACACTTTCAGGGCAGGGACGGGATGTGCAGTTGAAATACAGGGGCTTTTTCGGGATTTGTAGGTTGTCCTGAGTGCCGTTGTGGCAACAGGTGTAGGCCATTTTAAATCAGCACACACCATGCAGAACTGTGTGGGAGAGAGTGTGGTCTACGATGTGAACTGTGGTCTATGGTTGGTGGCAAGGCTCCAGGATGTGTAAGTTCATTGAGGGTGATGGGCCACCCTTGTGGGAGATGTTTGTGTGGGATGTGGTGGGAGGTATGGGAGGTGGGGAACATGGGAATCCCGGTAGGTTCCGTGTAATATTTAGGTAATCTAAGCACCTCTTAAAATATATATATATATATAAATAACATTTTTGTAAGCAAATGCACATATGCATATATATTTATATATCATTTCACAAATATTGTGAAACTTTTGATTTTTACCCACAATAAAAAATAAATTAAAAAAAAAAAGAATATTAGAAAGGGTAAAAAGATAGACTATAATATAATGTGACAACAGAAAGCCAGAGGTCAAAATGGATGAAGTAATACCTTTCCAGTTATAATATTGAATGTTAATGGCTTGAACTTGCCAAACAAAAGACACAGACTGGTAGAATGGATTAAAGAGTATGAGCTACCTATAAGTTGTCTACAAGAGATGCACCTCAGACGTAAGGACACAACCAGGTTAAAAGTGAAGGGCTGGAAAAAGATATTCCATGCAAATAGTAACCAAAAGAGAGCTGGAGTAGCAAGACTAATATAGGACAAAATAGATTTTAAATGCAAAACTGTTATAAGGGATGAAGAAGGTCATTATATATTAATTAAAGGGTCAATTCAACAAGAAGAAATAACTATTCTAAATATTTATGCAACTAATCTCAGTGCCTAAGAAACTTGAGGCACACACTGGCAAAGCTGAAGGGAGTTATAGATGCCTCTACAATAATAGTTGGAGACTTCAAAACACCACTCTCAGTATTGGATAGAATATCTAGACAGAGGATAAATAAAAAGAGAACTTGAATAATATGAAAAATGAATTTGACCTAATAGATATCTATAGAGCATTACACCCAAAAAACAGCAGGATATATATTCTTTTCAAGTGCTCATGGATCTTTCTCCAAGATAGACCATATTTTGGGTCATAAGACAAGTCTCAATAAATTTAAAAAGATTGAAATTACACAAAACACTTTCTCTGATCATAACAGAATGAAGCTGGAAATCAGTAATGGACAGAAAAAGGGAAAATTCATAAATACATGGAGATTAAACAACACTCTTAAATAATCAGTGGGTCAAAGGAGAAATTGCAAGAGAATTCAGCAAATGCTTTGAGATGAATGAAATTGAGAACACAGTATATCAAAACTTATGGAACACTGCAAAGGCAGTGTTGAGAGGGAAATTTATAGCGCTCAATGCTTACATTAAAAAAGAAGAAAGAGCTAAAATTGATGATCTAACTGCACACCTGGAAGAACCAGAAAAAGAACAGCAAATTAATCCCAAACCAAGCCAAAGGAAAGAAACAGTAAGATCAGAGCAGAAATAAATGAAATAGAGAACAAAAGAACAATAGAATCAACAAAACCAAAAGTTGGGTCTTTGAGAAGATCAACAAAATCAACACTCTTAGCTAGACTGACAAAGAGAAAAAGAGGAAGACACAAATAAATAAAATCAGGAGTGAGAGGGGGGACATTACCACTGACCCTGCAGTAAAAAGAGAGATCATAAGAGGATGCTATGAATAACTGTATGTCAAAAAAACTTGAAAATGTACATGAGATGGACAAATTCCTAGAAACACACAAACCATCTACACTGACCCCAGAAGAAATAGAAGACCTCTCAAGACCAATCACAAGTGAAGAGATTGAGACAATCGTCAAAAACCTCCCAAAGATGAAAAGCCCAGGACCAGATGGCTTCACTGCTGAATTCTACCGATCATTCAAAGATAAACTAATACCGATCTTGCTAGAGCTCTTCTAAAAAAAATTGAACAGGAAAGAATGCTACCAAACTCATGCTATGAAGCCAACATCACCCTAATACCAAACCTAGGTAAAGTACTTAAAAAAAAAAAAAAAAAAAAAAAAAAGAATATTATAGACCAATATCTCTAATGAATATAGATACAAAAATCCTCAAGAAAATACATGCAAACAGAATCCAAAAGCACATTAAACGAATTATACACCACGATCAAGTGGGTTTTATCTGAGGTGTGCAAGGATGGGTCAATACAAGAAAATCAATTAGTGTAAAAAAACCACATTGATAAATTGAAGAAGAAAAAATCACATGATCCTCTCGATTGATGCAGAGAAGGCATTTGACAAAATACAGCACCCTTTCTTGATAAAAACACTCCAAAAAAAAAAAGGAACAGAAGGGAGCATTCTCAATATGGTAAAGTGCATATATGGAAAATCTACAGCTAGCATTATACTCAATGTTGAAAAAATGAAAGCTTTTCCACTGACATCAGGAACAAAGCAAGGATGCACACTGTCACAATTATTATTCAATATTGTGCTAGAAGTTCTAACTAGAGCAATTACGCTAGACAAGGAAAAAAAAGGCACCCAAACAGGAAAGGAAGAAGTAAAACTTTTACTATTCACTGATGACATGATCTTATATCTAAAAAGTCCTGAAAAATCCACAACAAAGCTACTAGAATTAAAAGACAAGTTCAGCAAACTGGCAGGATACTAGGTTAATATGCAAAAATCAATAATGTTTCTATACACTACTGATATGCAATTTGAGGAGGAAATCAGAAAAAAATCCATTTATAATAACAACTAAAACAGTCAAATATTTAGGAATAAATTTAACATAGATCATAAGAGGATGCCATGAACAATTCACATCATTAAGATGTCAATTCTACCAAAATTGATTTACAGATTCAATGCAATCCCAATAAACATCCCAAAAGCCTTTTCTGCAAAAATCAAAAAGCCAATAATCAAATTTATTGGGAAAATTAATTTATTTAGCAAAAAAATGTCTTAAAAAAGAAGAACGAAGTTGGAGGACTCTTACTTCCTGACTTTAAAGCATATTTCTTAGCTACAATGGTAACAGCAGCATGGTACGGGCATAAGGACAGATGGATTGACCAATGGAACTGAATTGAGAACTCAGAAATTGACCCTCACATCTACAGTAAAGCTATTTTTTACAAGACTGTTAAGCCCACCCAGCTGGGCCAGAATAGTCTATTCAACAAATGGTGCTGGGAGAACTGGATACCCATATCCCAAAGAAAGAAAAAAGGCCCCTATCTCACACCTTATACAAAATTAACTCTAAATGGATAAAGGATTTAAATATAAAAACAACCACCATAAAACTCCTAAAATAAAATATACAAAAACATCTTCAAGAACTTGTGGTAGGTGTTAGTTTCTTAAACCTTACCCCCAAAGAACAAGCAACAACAACAAAAAATAGATAAATGGGACCTCCTCAAAATTCAATACTTTTGCACCTCAAAGGACTTTGTCAAAAGGGTGAAAAGGCATCCAACTCAATGGGAGAAAATATTTGGCAATCACATATCTGATAAATGTTTAATATCCATGATATATAAGAAGAATGTACAACTCAACAATAAAAAGACAAACTATCTGATTTTAAAATGGACAAAATACTTGAAAAGACAACTGTACAAAGAAGAAATACAAATGGCAAAGAAACACATGAAAAAATGTTCAACATCACTAGCGATTAGGTAAATGCAAATTAAAACTACAATGAGATATCATTTCACACCTATTAGACTGGCCGCTATTAAAAAAACAGAAAACTAAATGTTGGAGAGGATGTGGAGAGATAGGAACACTTATTCACTGTTGGTGGGAATGTAGATGGCTCAGCCACAGTGGAGGACTGTTTGGCAGTTCCTAAGGAAGTTGAATATAGACTTGCCATGGGACCCGGCAATATCATTGCTAGGTATATACCCAGAAGAACTGAGAGCACTGCACACCAATGTTCATAGCAGCATTATTCACGATTGCCAAAAGCTGGAAACAACCCAGGTGTCCATCAACTGATAAATGGATAAACAAACTGTGGAGTATACACACAATGGAATATTATACAGTGGTAAGAAGAAATGAAGTTGTGAAGCATATGACAACATGGATGAACCTTAAGGATATTATGTTGAGTGAAGCAAGCCAGACACAAAGGGACAAATACTCTATGATTGCCCTATTATGAACTAAATATATTGTGTGAAATATGAGTATGAGCAGAATTGCATTTATAAGACTGTTTTCCTTGAAGCTGAACAAAATGTAAGTTATAGTACAAAATCTTAATATCAGACAAAAAAATCCCCACATTATTCTAAGTGAAGGAGACCAGACACAGAGTCCTACATATTGAATGATTTCATTTATATAAAATGTAAATACAAATCAGCTTATATAAAGAAAGAAAGGAGATTAGCGGTTATGTAGTTCTGAGGAAGGAATGCTAAGTGGTGTGGAGTCTTTCTTTTTGGAGTAATGAAATCATTATAAAATTTTTGATATGATGAATGTACAACATTGTGGTTGTACTAAAAGCCATTGATTATACACTTTGGATAGAACAGCCATAAATAGCAGCTATGCACTGTGGGGGAAGCATAGAGAGATTGAGAGGTAAGGAATTTTCTTTGTTTTTTGTTTATTATTATTATTACTGAAATAATGAAAATGCTCTAAAAACGATTGAAGTGATGAATGCACAACTATGTGATTATAGTAAATACCATTGATTGTACACTTGAATGAATTGTATGTTTATTAATATTTATAAATAAAATTGATTTGTTCAAAAAAAAAAGAGTTGTAATGGAGTTGAAGGGGAGGAGGAAAAAAAAAATAATTTGAGGAGATTGGAAGAGGAGCACTCCCCCTGGCTTCTGCTACCCATGGCCCTGTTAGACACTCCAATTCTTTATACCTTTAGCAGGACTAGCCAGCCCCGGGCACTCACTTACCTGCAGACCTGTCCTCCCAGCAACTCCTGGCACCCAGGATCCCTGCATAACTGCTAATCTCGAGCCTTGTCAGCCACACACATCCCCAGAGCCAGGCCTAAGGTGGGCAGCAATGGCTCAATACAGCTGGACTGGGCTCCACAGCATTCCCATAGCCACAACCAACTGGTAGGATGGCTCTGACCAGAAGATACCAGCTCAGGCTCATGGTGGTTGTTTTAGTTGGCTAATGCCTGCAAATGCAAAAATGCCAGAAATGGGTTGGCTTTTATAACAGTGATTTATTAGGATAAAAGCTTACAGTTCCGAGACTGTAAAAATGTCCAAATCAAGACAGCATCAAACTGCAGCTGAGGGTGATCTGGCACATCACAGCATCATCTAAAGAGGTTTTCTCTAGAGCTCAGCTGTTGGTGATCAAGCACATGGCAGGGCATAATGGCAGCATGCTCACCTCTGTCCTCTCCTCCAGGCCTGTCTCTTTCAGCTTCAAGTTGCAACATGGGCCTACCCTCTTGGGGGCTTGTTATTCAGCTCCAGGCTATTCTGCTGATTCCAGCCTCTGGCCTCTCTATAAACCTCTTGGAATTTCTCTTGTTTATCTGCAGCTGTAGGCGATCCTCGAGTCCTCTCCCACATGGCAGGGTAAAAAGGCAGCTGTCTTTCTCTGTGTGTCTCCTCCATTTATAGAAGACTCCAGCAAGAGGGCCAAGACCATCCTAGGTCATGCCTCACTGAAGCACTCCAATCAAAGGTCCCCAACTAAATTCAATCCAATCAAAAGTCTCACCATCTAAACAAAGTCCCTTAACTGAAGCAATCTAATAGAAAGTGATCTAATCAAGCTGTCCCTTAACTGAATCTAACCAAAAAGTCCCACCACATACAGTAGGTTTACAATCACAGGAATGGGTTTGCTTCAAGAACAGGATTTTCTGGGGTTCACAAAAAATTCAAACCAGGACAGTGTTTGGCAGCAGAGGTGGGAGCAAGTCAATGTGCACAAACCTGTCCATCCATAGTATTTTGTAACAGATTATTATCCAACCATTGAATTTTCCTATACAAAGTGGTATGTGATAGTTGGCAGAGAAGCCCAGCTTGATATTCTGTGTACAGGAGGTCAAGGAGAGTTTGGAGCTATGACAGACCAGAATCCTGTTGGTCTTTTCAGTCACAGATAGAGGCAATTTTGAAGAAATCTATAAGATTCTCAGAGTAAAGGACAATGAAGAATTTCCAATTACTTACTTGATAATTAAGAAGATCTAGATCATCAAAGACAGGTTAACACTGGAAGAAGGACAGCAGTTAGTAGGGCAACTTAACGTAATATACATGGAGACCTCTGCAAATATGAAGATGAATGTAGATCAAGATTTCCATGTACTTATCCAGGTTATAAGGAAATTTCAGGAGCAGGAATGTCCTCCTTCACTAGAACCAACACAGAAAGGAAAAAAGAAAGCCTGCCATTGTGTCATTTTCTAAGAATCCCATGAATTTTAGCTACCAACTGCCAGGAAAGCCCTTGTCTTCTCCTTCTCTTGGTGTTTACATATTGTTGGTACCTTTTTTAGACTTAAACTAGCAAGTATGACATATGATCACCATGACAAACAAAATGCTGGCTAATCCTTTCCATGAAGATAAGATGGTCATTTCAAGACAGATTCAGAGGAAACACTAAGGCTGCTTCTAAGATTATTTGATTCCTTTAAAATATATATCCATATACACAGACACATTTTTAAGGGCTTACTTTTTTTTTTTTTTAGGGGGTATCAGGGAATGAACTCAGGACCTCTTTCATGGGAAGCAGGTACTCAGCCACTTGAGCTAAATCCACTCCCCAAGGGCTTACATTTTAAAAGTAATGAATCAGTTTTGAAACCCAAACGTTTGCCAAGCTGAAGTCTTAAGTTGTGAAATAATTTTTAACATCTGGCATTGTATTGCTTATTATAGTCTAAATATAAACTTAGGGAGCTTTTTAAATTTTTTTTTGAGTTTTTGCCCATATTTAACAATTATGATGTCAGCTTTAGTTAACCTTAGATACTCTAACTTGAAGCTACAAAAGTGAGACCTTTACTGATGCTATATCTTTTGTTTCCCAGTGGCCAAAATACTAGAATTCCTATTGTATTTATGGATTCAAAACCAATTATAAGGCCTTTATTATTACTCCAGCTCTCAAAGATGATAATAGACTATGTGGCCAAATATTTGGGTTCATTTTGGACTTAACCATTTCTTTCATTGTTCTTGAATTTTTTATCTAATTCTTTCCACAGCCATGTTGAGATTAGAAATAATTTCTGTCCATCTTCCTTTTCAAGTGTTTCTTGATAAGAAATTTAAAAGTAAAACTATTTTGTTTGATGTAAGGTAAAATATGGAATTGATCTTTCTAGGGTGAGAGATGATTAATGTTTTTCTATATACTTTTATACATTATTTTCTTATCAAACTAGTTAAGAAATTTTTATGTTTGCAAGCAAATATGCTTTCAGAGCACAGCTTGTGTGTGTGTGTGTACATACATATAAAGATAAGTATTTAATTCTCATCACTCATTTAATTGACAAAAATGTGGGAGCTGTAGGAACTGTGGTAAAACATTACCTGCTCTTCTGATCCTGGTGATACCCACCTTTAGCCAGTTACAAATCTACTCAGTAAAGCTGCCTGAGAAAATACAACATACAGGATGAGAATCTGAAATCAGATTCTTTCTAATTCCATGGATTGTGTTTAAACAATTCAAAATATGTTTTCCTGATATTGAGATACTAGGTTGTATTGCACAGTTGTCTCTTTATTGAATGTATACAACAGTCCCATGAGATTTATAAAATATAGCTTCAAGTGCAGAATTAAATTTATCTGTTATCAAAAAAAAAGAATTTGAAAATATAAAAAGCAATGTAACAAAAATTATGGGGATGAAATCTCAATAGAAGAGATTTTATTCTGTTATTTTGTTGGTTTCATTTTTGAAGAAGTTTTGGATCACAGAAGGGTTACAACTGTGGCATGGGAGGCTCACTGGTGTGGGGTGTCAGTGATGGGGGATGCATGGGAGGAGGTTCACCTGAGGCATACCTATAAGGCATATGAATGAGTTCAAGTGTTCATGGGGCATTGTCATGGTGGATAGAGATCCACACACTAATCGGAAGAATATCCAATTTCCATCCTGTGAAGTTCTGCCTCATCCTCTAACGGGACAGCAACAATCCCCCAAGTACAGGGGCAGTGGCTAGTAAAGGAGGATGGACCATTAAAGGGCCCTTGATATTGATGACTGTAAATATGAACCTTTTCTCTTGAAATTGAAACAGCCTCATATTATAGGTTGCCTAAGAGTTACCTCCTGAGATCCTCCTTGTTGCTCAAATGTGGCCTCTCGCTAAGCCAAACTCAGCCTATAAATGCATTACCTTCCCTCTGGCATGGGACATGATACCGGGAATGAGCCTCCCTGGTACTGTGGGATTACTACCAAGCACTAACTAGCAATGCAACTGGAAAAAGACCTTGACTAAAAGGGGGAAAAGGTAAAGACAAATAAGCTTATATGGCTAAGAGACTTCAAAGTGAGTTGGGAGGTCATTCCAAGGTTATGCTTATGCACGTCTCAGCAGGATCTCATTGACTGCCACAGTAAATATTCCCTCAAATAGTGTGGATCTTGAGGGCTCTGGAGACACCCAGACACTATAGGCAGGGCTGACAGCTCAGAGTTTGGCACCATGCCAGCGGGCCTTACTTTGGAATTTATGCTCCCCAGTGTGACAGAGTTGGACTCTGTTGTGGTTTCCCTACACATGGCTTTTCTGCCACTTCTATTTGAACCTACAATTAGTACTAGAGTTGATAGGTTTATGTCCAAGAGACTTAAATCTTTGGGCTTTTCATGTGCCAGTTGGGTCCTGAATATCAACAGAGTTGCAACATCCACACTCTAGTTCATTGGACTCGCCCAGGACAACTAACAAGGAGATGACGATGGACAATGACTATCCCAAGGAATAGAGAGGGTCTGCAACTGCAAGCAAGATAGTCCCATTCATCACCCCCACGGGATCTAAGCCCCCTCTCAGTTAGAGGCAGAGTGGACATCACCATCCCAGAGTCCTCAGGATTGGGGAATGAATGATAGAGTAGAGCAGACTTACTGTTTTTCTAATATAGACTTACTGTTATTCTAGCAATGGAAGAACTTTTATCATTGATGTGGAGGCAGTGGCCACCGGGGGTTCTGAGGGGAGGGAGAGAGAAAAATAGGTGCACTATGAGGGCAATTTCAGAATATTGGAATTGTTCTGAATGACGTTGCAATGACAGATACAGGCCATAATATATCTTGTAGTAACTTACCAAATTGTGCAGGAGATCATTTAAACTATAATGTAAACTATAAATCCACACTTAGTGGGAATGCTCCAATATGTGTTTATCAATTGTAACCAATGTACCACACTACCAAAGAATGTTGTTAATTTGGGAAACTGTGGGAGAGTTAAGGACTGGGGCATAACTCACTCCTTACATAAGTGAATCCCTTTTTTTTACATAAAAAAAATCCCCTACATTTTTTTATGTAACATTTATGTAATCTAAGTATCTTTTTTTAAAAAAAATTTTAATACACTAGAGGCTGTTAGTGGTAGGGTTATGAATGGGAATCTGTATGGTATTGTTTTGTGAGATTGAATTGTTCATCAAAAGCCTCCCAACAAAGAAAAGCCCTGGACCAGATGGACTCAAGATGAATTCTACCAATCATTCCAAGAAAAATTAACACCAATACTGCTCAAACTCTTCAAAAAAAATTGAAGAGGAGGGAACACTAGTTCATAGTAGCGCAATCATACAATATTTGTCCTTTTCTGTCTGGCTTGCTTCACTCAACATAATGTCTTCCAGGTTCATCCATGCTGTCATATGCTTTACGACTTCATTTCTTCTTACAGCTGCATAATATTCCATAATAAACCACAGTTTATCTATTCATCGGTTTATGAAAACATGGGTTGTTTCCAACTTTTGGCAATTGTGAATAACTGCCACTATGAACGTAAGTGTACAGATGTCTATTCGTGTCATTGCTCTCAGTTCTTCTGGGTATATACCCAGTAGTGGTATTGCAGGGTCACATGGCAAATCTATAGTCAACTTCTTTAGGAACTGCCAAATAGTCCTCCAAAGTGGCTGTACCCTTCTGCATTCCCACTGACAGTAAATAAGCATTACTATCTCTCCACATCCTCTCCAACACTTGTAGTTCTCTGTCTTTTTAATAGCGGCCATTCGGACAGGTTTGAAATGATATCTCATTGTAGTTTTGATTTACATTTCCCTAATCATCAGTGATGTTGAACATTTTTATGTGTTTTTTGCCATTTGTATTTCTTTTTTAGTCAAATGTCTATTCAAGTATTTTGCCCATTTTTTAAGTGGGTCATCTGTCTTTTTATTGTTGAGTTGTAACATCTCTTTATATATCATGGATATTATACCCTTATCAGACATATGATTTCCAAATGTTTTCTGTCATTGAGTCAGCTGCCTTTTCACCCTTTTGACAAAGTCCTGTGAGGTGCAAAAGTGTTGAATTTTGAGGATGCCCATTTATCTATTTTTTCCTTTTGCTGCACGTGCTTGGTTGTAAGGTCCAGGAAATCACCAACTATCACAAGGACTTTAAGATGTTTCCCTACATTTTCCTCTAATGGTTTTATGGTCCTGGATTTTATATTTAGGTTTTTTAATCCATTTTGAGTTGATTCTTGCACAGAGAATGAAATAGTGATCTTCTTTCATTCTTTTGGTTATAGATATCCAGTTCTCCCAGCACCATTTGTTGAAGAGACTGTTTTGTTCCATTAACATGGAAGGTTTGTCAAAAACCAGTTGAGCATAGAGGTGATGGTTTATTTCTGGACTCTCAATTCTATTCCACCAGTTGACATTCTATCTTTATGCTAGTACCATGCTTTTTTGACAACTGTAGCTTTGTAATACGATTCAAGATCAGGCAGTGAAATTCCTCCTATGTTGCTCTTCTTTATTAGAATGCTTTTGTCTATTTGGATGCACTTTCCCTTCCAAATGAACTTGGTAATTGCCTTTTCTATTTTCATAAAGTAGGCTGTTGGAATTTGGTTGGTATTGCTTTGAATCTATAAATCAGTTTGGGTAGGATTGACATCTTCACAATATTTAGTCTTCCAATCCATCAACTTGGAATGTTTTCCATTTGCTTAGGTCTTCACTGATTTCTTTTAGCATTGTTTTGTAGTTTTCTGCATATAGGTCCTGTACTTCTTTGATTACATTGATTCCCACGTATTTGAGTCTTTTTGTTGCTCTTTAAAATATTATTCTTCCCTGATTTCCTCCTCATATTGTTCATACTAGTATACAAAAACATTACAGATTTTTGCATGTTGATCTTGTATCCTGTCACTCTGCTGAAATCATTTATTAGTTCAAGAAGCTTTGCTGTAGATGTTTCAGAATTTTCTAAATATAGGATCATGTCATCTGCAAATAGTGTTTTATTTCCTCTTTTCCTATTTAGATGCCTTTACTTTTTTTTTTCCTTGTCTAATTGCTCTAGCTAGAACTTCTTGTACAGTGTTGAATAACAATGGTGACAGTGAGCATCCTTACCTAGTTCCCAATCTTAAAGGGAAAGCTTTCAGCCTTTCCCCATTGAGTACAATGTTGGTTGTGGGTTTTTCATATATGTCTTTTATGATATTAAATAATTTTCCTTCTATTCCTACCTTTTATCAAGAAAAGATGCTAGCATTTTGTTTAATACCTTTTCTGCATTGGTTGAGATAATCATGTGTTTTTTTCCCTTCAATTTGTTAATGTGGTGTATTACATTGATTGACTTTCCTATATCAAACCAGCCTCGCATACCAGTAATAAATCCACTTATTCATGATGTATGTCTTTTGATATGCTGTTGGATTCTATTTGCAAGTATTTTTGAGAATTTTTGCATGTTCATTAGAGAGATTGGTCTGTAATTTTCTTTTCTTTTAGTGTCTTTATCTGGTTTTGGTATTAGGGTGATATTGGCTTCATAAAATATGTTGGGTAATTTTCCCTCCTCTTCAATTTTTTGGGAGAGTTTAAACAGGATAGGTGTTTATTTTTTTTTAAATGATTGGTAGAATTCACCTGTGAAGCCATCTGTCCCTGGACTTTTCTTTGTTGGGAAATTTTTGGTGATAGATTCAATCTCTTTAAATGTGATCGGGTTGTTAAGTTCTTGTATTTCTTGTAGTGTCAGTGTAGGTTTTTTCTGCATTTATAGAACTTTGTCCATTTCATCTAGGCTGTCTATTGTGTTGGCATAGAGTTTCTCATAATATCCTCTTATGATCCTTTTTATTTTTGTGGGTCAGTCATAACATCCCCTATTTCATTTCTAATTGTATTTATTTGCATCTTATCTCTTTTATTTTTGTTAGTCTAGCTAAGGGGTTGTCAATTTTATTGATCTTCTCAAAGAACATCAATTGTTGATTTTCTCTATTTTTGTTGTTGTTGTTGTTGTACTCAATTTCATTTATTTCTGATCTAATCTTTACTATTTCTCTCTTCTGCTTATTTTGGGATTGGCTTGTTGTTCTTTTTCTAGTTTCTCTAGTTATTCAGTTAAATCTTTGGGTTTAGCTCTTTCTTCTTTAATAATAAAGGTGTTTAAGGTTAAATATTTCACTCTCAAGACTGCCTTTGCTGTATTCCATAGGCATTAATATTGATTAAAAATACTTCAGAAAATAGGAATAGAAAGAAATTTCCCCAACATGATAAGTGGTATATATGAAAAACTACAGTTAGCATTATATTCAATGGTGAAAGACTGAAAGCTTTACACCTAAAATCTGGAACAAGACAAGGAAGTAAATTGGAATTGAGTACGAATTTACTCAACACCATCCTAGAAGTTCTAGCCAGATCAATTACGCAAGGAAAGAAATAAAAATAATACAAATTGGAAAGGAAGAAATAAAACTTTCATAATATGTAGATGACATGATCCTATATATAAAAGTCCCAAAAAATCTACAACAAAGTTACTCAGCAAATAAACGAATTTAGCATAGTGCCAAGATACAAGATCAACATGCAAAAACCAGTAGTGTCTCTATACACTAGTAATGGGCAATCTTAGGAAATCAAGAAAAAATTCCAGTTATAATGGCAACTAAAAGAATCAAATATCTAGGAATAAATTTAACTAAGGATGGAAACGACTTGTACACACAATAAAACTACAAAACATTGCTAAAAGAATACAAGGAAGACCTAATTGAATGGAAGAATAAATATCATGAAGATGTCAATTCTACACAAATTGATATACAGATTCAATACAATCCCAATCAAAATTCCAAATGCCTACTTTGCAGAAATGAAAAAAAACAATTATAAAATTTATATGAAAGGGTAATGGGCACCAAATAGCCAAAAAACATCTTGAAAAAGAAGAAGGAAGTTGGAGGACTTACACTTCCTCACATTAAATCATGTTACAAAACTACAGTGGTCAAAAATCATGGTACTTGCATAAGGATAGATATATTGACCAATGGAATGGAATTGAGAGTTCAGAAGTAGGCTCTCACATCTATAGTCAATTAATTTTTGCCAAGGCTTCCAAGTGGACTCAACTGGCAAAGAATATTCTCTTCAAATGGTGGTGGGAAAATTGGATATCCTTAAACAAAAAATGAAAGAGGACCCTTATCTCACATTATATACAATAATTAACTAAAAATGGATCAAAGATCCAAATATAGGAACTAGGACTCTAAAACTTCTAAAAGAAAATGTAGGAAAGCATCATCCAGATCTTGTGGCAGACAATGGTTTCTTACACTCAAAGCACAAGCAATGAAAGAAAAATTGATAAATGGGACCTCCTCAAAATTAAAAACATTTCTGCATCAAAGGACTTTGTCAAGAAAGGGAAAAGACAACCTACTAAATGGAGAAAATGTTTGGAAACCACATATCCAATAAGAGCTCAATTCTAGAATATATAAAGAAATTCTACAACTCACCAATAAAAAGACAAGCAACTCAACTTAAAAATAGGCAGAAGACTTGGACAGACATTTCTCCTAAAAGGAAATATAAATGCTAAAAAGCACATGAAAAGATGCTCAACACCACTAGCTGTCAGGGAAATGCAAATAGAAACCACAATGAGATATCACTTTATACCTGCTAGAATAGCCACTATTAAAAAAAAACAGAAATGTACAAGCATTGGAGAAGTTGTGGAGAAACAGAGACACTCATTCATTGCTGGTGGGAATGTAAAATGGTGCAGCCACTGTGGAAGACATTTCAGCAATTCCTCAGAAAGCTAAGTATAGAATTACCATATGATCTGGCAATCCTGTTATGAGGTATATACCCAGAAGAACTGAAAGCAGGAAATCAAACAGATATTTCTCCCCAATGTTCATAGTAGCATTATTCACAATTGCCAAAGATGGAAAGATGGAAGCAACCCAAGTGACCATCAACTAAGGAATGGATAAACACTATGTGGTATATACATATGATGGATTATTATTCAACTGTAAGAAGGAAGTCCTGATACATGTGACAACATGGATGAAACTTGAGGATATTATGTTCGGTGAAATATATGCCAGACACAAAAGGACAAATATTGTACGGTTTCATTTTTATGATCTAATTATAATAAGCAAATTCATAGAGTTAGAATCTACTAAAAAGGTTACCAGGAGACAGATTGGGGTTAGAGAATGGGAAGTTGATGCTTAACTTGTACAGATTTTCTATTTAGGTTGATGGTAAAGGCTGGAAATAGAAGGGGATGATGACAGCACATTATTGAGTATGTAATCAACAGCATTGAATTGTATAGGTGAATGTGATTAAAAGGGGAAACTTTAGGATGTATATTACTAGAATAAAATTAAATAAAACATAGGAGTATACAACACAATGAACCCTATTACAGATGATGGGCTATAGTTAATAGTACAAGAATAAGAATGTTCTATCATGACTTAATATACCATACTAATACAAGTTGGTAATAATCAGGTGGTATTGGAAATAATGTAATGAATGTAAATAATGGATAATAGAACTATTTTAATAATCTTTCCTCAACTGTAACAAAGGTAACTACTGTTAAAAGATAGTACAATTATTTTTTTAAAGGGCTATCATCAATAGTAACAAATGTTCCACAGCAATACAAGGTGTTGGTGTTGGGTTGGTGTACAGGAATCCTATATTTTATGCATAATTATTTTGTAAAGTCACAACTTCTCTAATTAAAAAATTTTTGGCTGGCACACCATTTGGTACATTTCTTTATGTTTTTGTAAATCTTTCATACTTCATAATACAACCAAAACAAAATAAAATATTTCATAATTGCCAAAAAAGAGGAATCTGGAAGGTCAGGACCAGGATCTGGCACATGCAGAAATACCTCTGCCTCTTCTGACTTGGATTAGTCCCAAATATTTAACAGGCCTTGGATTTAACAGGCCTAAGGATCATATCACATAAGGCAAAAATGTTATGCATTCAAACAATGGGAAGCGGCTGTGGCTCAATCAGTAGGGCTCCCGTTTACCATATGGGAGGCCCCGGGTTCGGTTCCTGGGGCCTCCTGGTAAAGGCAAGCCCGCCCGCACTGCGTGGTTAGCTGACCCAGCAAGCACAAGCAGCAAGGGGGGGATAAATGAATAAATAAATAAAATCTTTAAAAAAAAAAAGTTATGCATTCAAACATTGTGTTTAAATCCTGATTGCACCACTGAGTGTCCTTGGATGCATTACTTAACCTTACTGGGTCTCAGTTACCTCATCTGTAAAATGCGGATTACAATAGCATCTATCCTGTAAGGTTTCTGGGAGGATGAAATGAAAAGAACTCTGAAAAGAGGCCGACACTCAGTATGCAGTCAGTCACTTAGCCATTAGTGTCCAAGCATCTTTCTATGATGAATGAGCTTGATAGAATGACCATAGTCATACAAACCAGTTGTCTATAGAAGTGAGGGTTTATTTCTAAACTCTCAGTTTAATTTCATTGATCAGTGTGTATTTTTATGCCAATACCATGCTTTTATAGCCACTGTAGCTTTGTAATATGTTTCAAGGTCAGGCAGTGAGAGTCCTCCCACATTGCTATTCTATTTCAGGATATTTTGGGTGATTCAGGTGCACATTCCTTTCCAAATAAATTTGGTAATTGCCTTTTCTATTTCTTTAAAGTAGGTTGTTGGAATTTTGATTGGTATTGCATTGAATCTATAAATCAATTGGGGTAGAACTGACACCTTCACAAAGTTTAGTCTTCCAACCCATGAACATGGAATGTCCTTCCATTAAATTAGGTCTTCTTTGATTTCTTTTAGCAGTGTTTTGCAATTTTCTGAATACAGATCCTTTACATTTTGGGGGTATTTTTCTTGCTATTGTAAATGGAATTTTTTTTCTTGATTTCCACCTCAGCTTTTTATTACTGGCATATTGAAAGGCTACAGATTTTTATGTATTTATCTTGTATCCAGCAACTTTGCTGAATGCATTTATAGCTCAAGTAACTTTGTCGTAGATATTTCAGGATTTTCTAAAGATAGGATCTTGTCATCCATGAGTAGTGAGAGTTTAAATTACTCTTTCCTATTTGGGTACCTTTTATTGTTTTTCTTGCCTAATTGCTCTAGCTAGAACTTCTAGCACAATATTGAATAACAGTGGTGATAGTGGTCATTCTTGTCTTGTTCCTGGTCTTAGATGGAAAGCTTTCAACCGCTTCCATTTAGTACAGTGCTGGCTGTGGGATTTTCCTATATGCCCTTATGTTGAGGAACATTCCTTCTATACATATCTTTTGAAGTATTTTTATCAAGAAAGGATGCTGGATTGTGTCAAGTACCTTTTCTGCATCAATCAAGATAATCATGTGTTTTTTTTCCCTTTGATTTGTTAACGTGGTGTATTACATTCATTGATTTTCTTAACCACCCTTGCATACCAGGAATAAAATCCACTTGATCATGATGTAAATTGTATTTATATGCTGTTGGATTCTATTTGCAAGCATTTTGTTGAGAATTTTTGCATCTATGTTCATTAGAGAGATTGGTCTGTAATTTTCTTTTTTTGAGGTTTCTTTATCTGGCTTTGGTATTAGGGTGATGTTGGCTTCATAAAATGTGTTGGGTAATTTTCCTTCCTTTTCTATTTTTTGGAAGAGTTTAAACAGGATTGGTATTAATTCTTCTCGAAATTTTTGGTAGAATTCACCTGTGAATCCAACTAGTCTTTAACTTTTCTTTTTTGGAAGATTTTTGATGACTGATTCAGTCTTTTTTATTGTGATTGGTTTGTTGAGTTACTGTATTTCTTGCAAAGTCAATATAAATTAAGCTTTCAGAAGCTTATTTAACTTGTGGAGCCAGTGTAGCTCAGTTGAGGAATTCTTCCCTTGCATATACAAGGTCCCTGGTTCAATTCCCAGTACATCCTAAGAGTCAGCCAGAAGGTATAGATAGGTTTTTGTTCTTGTTTTGGGTCTCCTTGAATCTGTTATTTTTTATTGGTTCTTTTTTTTTTCTTCTTTATTTTATTCACTAAAACCAGGAACATCACCTGCAGAGAGCAGGCTGCAGGGTGAATGAATGATGAGTATGAGCAGCCTGACAAGCTCTTTGGGGGGTAAAAGGGAAGACTGTTTTTCTGGAGATTCTTGTTGTTGTTGCTGTTTTGTTTCTTGTTCATTGTCTTTCCCCTTTCTCTGTTTCCTACTTTTTCTTTTACTTATTTTTTCAACCTACTATATTTCTTTTCTTTCCTTCATTTTTCTATCTACTATCTTCTGTTGCTTTTCTTTCATTCTATCTCTTCTTGTTTGGACTTCATTTTCTCTCTCTCTCCCTCTCTCTCTCTCTCTTCCTTTCCTCACTTCTCAACTTTCCAGCCATTTAATTCACTCTAAATTTTTCTCTATCTTGTTTCTTGTTTCATTTATTCAGTTCCAATTTTTATTCTTATTCCTTTGTGTTTTTTATAATTTTTAAAATAATATGACTTGTTTGTTCTCTTAGATCCTGTATGGTTCCTCTTCTACCTTTTTTTATTAGTATTTTTTTCTCTTCTTATCATTTTCCTTTTCTCTGGTCCTAATATTTTATTCAAGGGAACTAGACAACCACAAGGATATATAATAAGAGGAAGTAAGTCTCAAAAAGGAACCTTATCTCACACACACACACACACACACACATACACAAAACAACAACAAAAGAAAACCCTAGAGTAGGAAAATAAGCTAACACACCTAATAATCCCACTAAGATAAAGAGATGACTAACACCAACAAAAAAATACAAGCCATACTAAGAAAGAGGAAGACATGGCCCAGTCAAATGAACAAACTGAAAAACAAGAGGAGATGCAGAATGTGGACTAATTAATTAAGGATGTCCACACAAATAACATGAATCAACTTATTGACATAAAGGAAGAGATAAAAGATATTAAAAAGACACTGGGGCAACATACTGAAATTTGTAAATATACATAAAAAGATAACAGATCTAATGGTGATGAATGGCACAATGCAAGAAATCAAAAATACACTGCATGAACAGCAGCTATGAACAGGCAGAAGAAAGAATCAGTGATGTGGAAGACAGTACATCTGAAATCAGACAGATAGTAGAGTATATAAAAAGATAGAAAAAATCCAGCAGGACTTAAGGATTTGAATGACAATGCAAAACACACAAACATATGAATTATAGAAACCTGAGAGGGAGAAGAGAAGGGAAAGGAGGCAGAAGGACTGTTGGAGGAAATAATGGCTGAAAATTTCCCAACTCTTTTGAGGGACATGGACATACATGTCCAGGAAGCACAGTGCCCCCCCAAACATTATAAATACTAACAGGCTGTATTAGTCAGCCAAAGGGGTGCTAATGCGAAATACCAGAGATTGGTTGGTCTTTATAAAGGGTATTTATTTGGGGTAGAAGTCCACAGTTACCAGGCCATAAAGCATAAGTTTCTTCCCTCACCAAAGTCTGTTGCTAAGTGTTGGAGCAAGACAGCTGCCGACGTTTGCCAGGGTTCAGGTTTCTTGGGTTCTTCTCTTCCTGGGGCTGCATTTCTCTCTGGGCTCAGCACCTCTGTTTCCTCCACAAGGTCAGCTGTAGACTATTAGGCTCTCTAGGCTTTGCTTCTCTCCACAAGGCCAGCTGCGAACTCTCAGGCATATGGCTCATCTCTATCCCAGGGCCTTCTCTCCAACATCAAAACTCCAACATCAAAACTGCAACTCAAAAACTGCTCCTTTTGTCCTTTGCCTTGCCTTTTATGTCCTTCTGCCTTTGATTCCACCACCCACCAAGACCTTACTGACATGGCCCAGTCAACACCCTAATGATAACTTAATCACGCCCAGATTAACAGATCAGTTTACAAAAATGATCCAATTATATTTTCGGAATTCATAATTACATCAAATTGCCAAATGGCTACACAGGCCTACCTCAAGATATATATTTATCAAATTGTCCAATGCTCAAGACAAAGAGAGAACACTCAAAGCACCAAGAAAAAAGAAACCCATCACATACAAGGGAAACTCGATAAGGTAAGTACAGATTTCTCATCTGAAACCATGGAGGCAAGAAGGCAGTGCTATGATATAGTTAAGGTGCTAAAAGAAAAATATTTTGAGCCAAAAATTCTATACCAAGCTAAACTGACATTCAAAAATGCAGGGGAGTTCAAAATATTCACAGATAAACAGAAATTAAGAGAGTATGTCAAGAAGAAACCTGCCCTTCAAGAAATACTAAAGGGAGTTTTGCAGGTTAAAAGGAAAAAGCAAGAGAGAAAAGGGTGGAGGAGAGTATAAAAATGAAGATTATTTGGTAAGAATAACTAAAAATATTTTAAAAAGAGAAACAACACACAACATATATAAACCTAAAGAAAATATGGCTAATGTAAGTAGTGACATTGAATGTTAATGGATTAAACTCTCCAATCAAGAGACACAGCTTAGCAGAATGGGTAAGGAAATATTACCTACCCATCTATATGCTGTCTACAAGAAACTCACCTTAGACCCAGAGACGCAAGGATGTTGCAAGTGAATGGTTGGAAAACAATTTTACATGCAAACAATAACCAAAAAAGGGTGGTAATGGCTATACTAATATCAGACAAAATAGACTCTAAATGCAAAACTATTGTAAGAGACAAATAAGGACACTATATATTAATAAAAGGCATAATCTATCAAGAAGAAAGAACAATCATAAACATGTATGCACCTAACCAGGGTGCCTCAAAATACATGTGGCAAACATTGGAAAAACTAAGTGGAGAAATAAATGCTTCTAAAATTATAGTGGGGTATTTTAATACATCACTATCACCATTAGACAGAACACCTCAACAGAGAATCAATAAAGAAACAGAGACCTTGTTTCTAGACCTATTAGATCTAAACCTAATAGACATATACAGAACATTACACCCAAATACAGCAGGATATACATTCTTCTCAAGCACACATGGATCATTCTCCAAGATAGACCACATGCTAGGCAACAGAAAAACTCTAAATGAATTTTGAAAAATTGAAATCACACAAAGTAATTTCTCTGAACACAATGGAATGCAGCTTGAAATCAGTAAGGGGCAGAGAAACAGATTAGGCATAAAGATTTAGAAGTTAAACAGCACACTCTTAGACAATCAGTGAGTCAAGGAGGAAATTACAAAAGAAATCAGTAACTACCTTGAAATGAATGTAAATGACAACACAATGTATCAAGACCTATAGGATGAAACAAAAGCAGTGCTGGGAGGTAAATTTATAGCCATAAATGCCTATGTTAAAAAAGGAGAAAGAGCTAAAAATCAAAGACCTAACTGCACACTTAGAGGAATTAGAAAAAGAACAACAAACTAATCCCAAAGCAAGTAGAAAGAAAAAAATAACAAAGATTAGAACAGAGCTAAATGAAATTGAAAGTAAGAGAAATTGAGAAAAATTAACAAATCTCAAAGCTGGTTCTTTGGGAAGATTAATAAAATTGACAAACCCTTAGCTAGACCAACAAAGAAAAAAAGACATAAGATGAAAATACATAAAATAAGAAATAAGGAAGGGACTATTGCCTCTGTCCTCATAGAAATAAAGAAACATAAGAGGATACTCTGAAAAAAATGTATTCCAAAAAGATGGATAACTTAGATGAAATGGACAAATTTCTAGAAACACACAAGCAGCCTACACTAATGAAAGAAGAATTTGATGAACTCAAC
Source organism: Tolypeutes matacus (assembly GCA_026826555.1). Lineage (NCBI taxonomy): Eukaryota > Metazoa > Chordata > Mammalia > Cingulata > Chlamyphoridae > Tolypeutes > Tolypeutes matacus. The sequence continues at coordinate 3,154,289 of JAKSZT010053887.1, read as the reverse complement.
AGACTAATCACAAGTAATGAGATTGAGTAAGTCATCAAAAGCCTCCCAGCTAAAAAGAATCCAGGACCAGATGGCTTCACGGGTGGATTCTACAAATCATTCTGGAAAGAACTAAAACCAATCCTGCTTAAACTCTTCGAAAAAAATAGAAGTGGAGGGAACAATTCCTAACTTATTCTATGAAGCCAACATGACCCTAATACCAAAGATACACAAAGATGCCACAAGAAAAGAAAACTATAGACCAATCTCTCTAATGAAAGTAGATGTTAAAATCCTCAACAAATACATGCTAATCATATTCAACAATACATCAAACAAATTATACATCATGACCAAATGGGTTTCATCCTTGGTATTCAAGGATGGTTCAACATAACAAAATCAATTAATGTAATACACACATTAACAGATCTCAGTGAAAAAAATCATATGATCATCTCTATTGAAGCAGAGAAAGCATTTGACAATATACAGCATCCTTTCCTGATAAAAACACTTCAAAGGAATGGAATAGAAGGAAATTTCCTCAATGTGATAAAGGGTATATATTTAAAAACCCACAGCTAACATCATATTAAATGGTGAAATCCTAAAAGCTTTCCCTCTAAGATCTGGAACAAGACAAGGATGCCCAATGTCACCACTCTTAGTTAGCATTGTGTTAGAAGTACTTGCTCAAGCACTTAGGCAATAAAAATATCTGAAAGTCACCCAAATTGGAAAGGAAGAAGTAAAAATTTCACTGTTTGCAGATGACATGATCCTATACATAGAAAACCTAAGAAATCTACAACAAAGCTTCTAAAACTGATAAATGAGTCCAGTGAAGTGGCAGGATATAAGATCAATGTGCAAAAAATCAGTAGCATTTCTGTACAATAATGAATAACCTGAGGAGGAAATCAGGAAAAAAAATCCATTTACAATAGCTACTAAAAGAATCAAACACCTAGGAATAAACTTAACTATAGATGTAAAGGACTTGTATGCAGAAAACTACACAACATTGTTAAAGGAAATCAAAGAATACTTAAATAAATGAAAGAATATTACCTGTTCATGCATAAGAAGACTAAACATCATTAAATGTCTATCCTACCTTAACTGATTTACAGATTTAATGCATTCCCAATAGAAATTACAACAGCATTTTTTACTGAATTGAAAAAGCTAACTATGAAATTTATTTAGAAGGGAAAACGGCCCTGAATAGCCAAAGACATATTGAAAAAGAAAAATGAAATTAGAGGAATCACACTACCTGACTTTAAAACATACTACAAAGCTATAGTGGTCAAAACTGCATGGTACTGGCACAAGGATAGTCATACCAACCAATGGAACCAAATTGAGAGTTCTGATATAGATCCTTGCATATACAATCATCTGATATTCAAAAAGGCCACCAGGCCACTCAACTGGGAGAGAATGGCCTTTCAACAAATGGTGCTTGGAGAACTGAATATCCATATCCAAAAGAATGAGAGAGGAACAACAAATCACACCTTATACAAGAATCAACTCAAGAGGGATCAAAGATCTAAATATAAGAGCCAAAACCATAAAGGTCCTGGAAGATAATGTAGGGAAGCAGCTACAAGATCTTATAGTAGGAAATGGTTTCATAAACTTTACATCCAAAGCACAAGCAATGAAAGAGAAAATAGATAAATGGGACTTCCTCAAAATGAAAAACTTTTGCACTTCAAAGTAGTTTGTAAAGAAAGTGAAAAGGCAGCCTACACACTGGGAGAAAATATTTGGGAACCATCTATCTAATAGGGGCCTAATATCTAACATTTATAAAAGAAACCCTACATCTTGAAAAGAAAAAGAAAAACTACCCATTTAAAAATTGGGCAAGTGATTTGAACAGACACATCTTCAAAGAAGAAATACAAATGACTAAAAATCACATAAAAAGATGCTCAACATCACTAGCTATTAGGGAAATGCAAATCAAAACTACAATGAGATATCATCTTACACCCATCAGACTGACAGCTATTTAAAAAAAAAACAGAGGACTACAAATGTTGCAGAGGATGTGAAGGAAAGGGAACACTTATCCCTGCTGGTAGGACTGTAGAATGGTGCAGCCATTGTGGAGGACACTTTGGCAGTTCCTCAGAAAGCTAACTATAGAACTGCCATTTGATCCAGCAATCCCACTGATGGGTTTTAACCCGGAAGAATTGAATGCAAAGACACAAACAGATATATGTACACCAATGTTCATAACGGCATTATTCACTATTGCCAAAAGTTGGAAGCAACACAAATGTCCATCAGCAGATGAGTGGATAAGCAAACTGTGGTATATACATACAATGGAATATTACTCAGCTATAAGAAGGAATGCAGTGTTAACACATAGGATAACATGAATGAATCTTGAAGACCTTATGCTGAGTGAAGTAAGCCGAGCACTGGAGAACAAATATTACATGGCCTCAGTGATATGAATTAAGCAAATTGAGCAGACTCATGGACCTAGAGTCTGGATGATAGGTTTACAGGAGACAGAAAAGGAGTAGAGGATGGTGAGCTGATGCCTATACATGCAAAATCTATGATAAGATGGATAGATATAGTTATGCAGTGGATGAGCATAACGGTGGTGCACTGATGTGATTGGGCTCAGCACTGCTGGTCTGCAAGGGAGAGTAGGTTTGGGCTGTTGGGTTGGACTATCCATGGAATTGGAAGGAGAGTTGAGGGAAGGAGCAGGTGAACTCTGGGGATTTGCAGGTCTGTGGCTAAACCTGCAAAGTTGGGAATGTTCTTTTGGCAAATATGGCAGAGGAGGGTTATTGTTGTATTGTGTTGGATGTGGGGCGGGTACATGGGACAGGGTGTATCTGAGGCTTCTTCCATGGAGTATGTAAGTGTTCATTTTGTCATAGTGTGTTATATCAGTGGATGGAGACCTACACAATAATCAAGAAAATATCAAACTTCCATCCTGGGCGGTCCTGCTATGTTTTCAATTAGAGAGACTGCCCAGGATGGGAATTTAATATTCTTTTGGTTATTGTGTGGATCTCCACCCACTGAGACAATATCCCATGAACACTTGAACATATTCATGGGTCTTAGAGGCATGTCCCAAGTGAACCCCTTCCCATGCATTCCCACATCACTGATACACTGCACCAGTGATCCTCCCCCACCACTGCTGTGACCCTTCTGTAATTGAAAACCTCTTCAAAAATGAAGCCAAAAAAATAACTGAATAAAATTAATAAGAAATTAAAATAATAATTTAAAAATAACCAATAAAATACAAGGAAATTAAAACAATTTGAAATAATAAAAACAATTTTTACACAAGTTTTCTTTCAGTAGGTAGAGATCCACATAATAACTGAAAAAATATTGAATTCTCATCCTGGGGAGCTCTGCTGCATTCTCTAATAGGACAGTAAGAATCCCCTGAGTGCAAGAGCAATGTCTAGTGAAAGAAGAGAGACTATTATGCCAGGCCCTTGACATTTATGATTGCATTTATGAACCTCTTCTTGTGAAATTGAAACTTAGCCTAGTATTATATTCTGCCTAGGAGTTACCTCCTGAGGGCCTCCTTGTTGCTCAAATGTGGCCTCTCTCTAAGCCAAACTCAGTATATAAACACATTACCTTCTCTCCAGCATGGGACATGACTCCTGGGGATGAGCCTCCCTGGCACTGAGGTATTATTACCAAGCACCAACAAACAAAGCATCTGGAAAAAGACCTTGACCAAAAGGGGGAAATAGTAAATACAAATGAGTTTTTATGGCTAAGACATTTCAAGGTGAGTTGGGAGGTCATTCCAGAGTTTAAGTTTATGCAAATCTCAGAGGAGCTCATTGACTGCCAAAGTAAACAGTGCATCAAATAGTGGGGTTCTTGAAGGCTCTAGAGATATTCAGAAACTATAAGCAGGGCAGACAGTTCAGGAATTCAGCACCCAGTCAGTGGGCCTTACTTTGGAATTTATGCTCCCCAGTGTAACAGAGTTAGACTCATTTATAGTTTCTCTACACATGGCTCTTCTGCCCCTTTTATTTGAACCCTTGATTGGCACTGTACTTGATAAATATATGCCCCAGAGACTTAAATCTTTGATCCATCCATGTGCCAGTTGAACCCTGAATTTCAGCAGAGTTGCAACACCTGCTCTCCAGTTCTTTGGATACACACAGGACAACTAACAAGGAGATGATGATGGACAACACCCACCCCAAGGAACAGAGTGTCTGCAACTGCAAGCAAGATATCTCCATTCATCTCTTCCATGAGATTCAAGCCCTGTTTCAATTAGAAGCAGAGTGGGCATCACCATTCCAAAATCCTCAAAATTGGGGAATGAACAATGGATTAAAATAGACTTATTATTTTTCCACTATAGACTTATTATTTTAACAATGGAAGGACTAGGCAGTGGCCACCAGAGGTTCTGAGGGATGGGAGAGGGAAGAATAAGTTCAATATGGGGGCATTTTCAGGACATTGGATTTGTCCTGCATGACATTGCAGTGAAGGATACAGGCCACTGAATATTTTCCCATAACTTACAAAATTGAGTGGAATAAAGTGTAAACTATAATGTAAACTAGTCCATGGTTAGTAGCAATTTCAATATGGGTTCATCAAATGTAACAAATGTACCACACTAATGAAGGTTGTTGTTAATGTGGGAAGGTGTGGGACAGGGAGAGGGTGGAGTATATGGGAATCCCTTATATTTTTTATGGAACATTTATGTAATCTAACACTTCTTTAAAAATATATATGTATTTCAAAAAAGAATAAAGGAAATTTTAAACTTGCATAAGGAAAAAATATCTATATATAGGTTCTTTGTGTATTTCTAGAAAATTGTTGGTATACAGTTTCTCACAATATCTTCTGATGATCCTCTTTATTTCTGTGGGGTCAGTTGTAATGCCCCCCCCACTTTCATTCATGATTTTATTTATTTGCATCTTCTCTCTCTTTTTATCTTTGTTGCTCTTGCTAAGGGTTTGTCGATTTTATTAATTTTCTCAAAGAGCCAACTTTTGATTTTCTATATGGTTTTTTTTCTCAATTTTCTTTATTTCTGCTCTAATCTTTGTTATTTCTTTCTTTCTGCATACTTTGGAATTGGTATGCTGTTCTATTTCTAGTTTCTTCAATTGTTGGGTTAGACCACTGATTTTAGCTATCTCTTCTTTTTTACCATATGCCTTTAGGGCTATAAATTTCCCTCTCAGTACTGTCTTCACTGTATCATATAAGTTTTGATATGTTTGTCCTTTTATTCATTTGTCTCGAGATATCTACTAATTTATCTTGCAATTTCTCTTTGACCCACTGATTGTTTAAGAGTGTTTTCTTTAGCCTCCATATACTTGCAAATTTTCCCTTTCCCACCTATTATTGATTTTCAGCTTCATTTCATTATGATCAGAGAAGATGCTTTGTATCATTTCAATTTTTTTGAATTTATTGAGAGCTGTGTTGTTGCCCAACATGTGGTCTATCCTGGAGAAATGTCCATGAAAACTTGAGAAGAATGTATAACCTACTAATTTGGGGTGCACTGTTCTGTATATGTCTGTAAGCTTCAGCTCATTTATCATATTGCTCAATTTCTCCAATTCCTTGGTGATCTTTGCTCTAGTTATTCTATCTATTGAAGTGAGTGGCATGTTGAAGTCTTCAACTATTATTGTAGAGATGTCTATTTTTCCTTTCATTTTGCTAGTTTTCCTCATGTATTTTGGGGCACCTCGGTTAGGTGCATAGATATTTTTGACTGCTATTACTTCCTGGTGGGTTGTACCTTTTATTAATATAGAATGCCCTTCTGCAGCTGATGACATTTTTGCATTTAAAGTCTGTTTTGTCTGACACCAGTATAGCTACTCTTGCTCTCTTTTTGTTATTGTTTGCATGAAATGTATTTTTCCACCTTTCACTTTCAGTATATTTGCATCCTTGGGTCTGATGTCAGGCTTCTGCACAGAGAATATGGATGGCTCATGTTTTCTTATCAATTCTGTCAGCCTAGGTCTTTTGATTGAGGTCTATAATCCATTGACATGCAATGTTATTACTGTACAGGCATTACTTACTTCAACCATTTTGTCCTTTGGCTTTCATATGTCAGCTAATTTTTGTCTGTCTTTTTACCCTTTTGCCTACCCTTTCTGATAGTCTTCACTTCTACACCCCTATCCAAGCCTCTTCCTTGTCTTTTCTTTTCTGGCTGCAGAACTCCCTTTAGTGTTTCCTATAGACCTGAATTCTTGTTTATGAACTCTCTTGGTTTCTGTTTATCTGTGAATATTTTAAACCCACTGTCATATTTAAAGGACAGTTTTACCAGATAAAAATTCTTGGCTGGCAATTTTTCTCTTTAAGTACCTTAATTATATCATACTACTTCTTTCTTGCCTCCATTGTTTCTTAAGAAAAATCCATGCAAAGTCTTACTGGGCAAATCTTGTGTGTGATGTTTCCCTCTTAATTTGTTGCTTTCAGAATTTTCTCTTTATTTTTGTCATTTGACATTCTGAATATTATGTGTCTTGGGGTAGGTATATTTGGATTTATTCTAATTGGAGTAAACTGTGATTCTTGGACACATATATTTATGTCTTTCATGAGAGTTGGGGAATTTGGGGCCATTATTTCCTCAAATATTCTTTCTGCCCCTTTTCCCTTCTCATCTCCTTCTGGAACTCCTACAACATGTGTATTGGTGTGCTTTATGGTATCATTTAACTCCCTGAGTCCCTGCTCAATTCTTTCCATTCTTTTCTCTGTCTGTTCTTCCCTTTTCAACTTCAACTGTCCTGTCCTCTATGTTACTGATCCTTTCTTCCATGAGTACGATCTGCTTTTGTATACTATTGTATCTTAATGTCACTTATTGTGTCTTTCATTCCCATAAGTTCTGTTATTTTTCTATTTAAGATTTCAAATTTTTCTTTGTGCTTACTCACAGTCTTTTGTTTTGTCAGCCATGTTGCCCTTCAAATCCATAATTTGATTTAGGAGACTTCTATGAACCTCATTGATTAACTGTTTCAAGTCCCATTACTTGAGCTTTAATTTGTTCCTCTGCCTAAGTCATATCTTCCTTTTTCTTTCCATGGCTTGCATTTTTTTGCTATATCTAAGCATCTGACTTTGATGCTGAGTTTACTCTGATTTTTGATTTCTTTCTCTTGCCTAGGAATTTACTGTTAAGTAGCTGTGTGCTACCACTGTTCTTTGACTCTTGATTCAACTTATTCTAGATATTTAGGATTGCCCCTGTTTTACTATGCAAATCAGGGCTGAGGACCCAGGAATGTGATGCAGACCAGTTTCCAAGGGCCTTGGAGAGGTGTCAGTAAAGGCACCTGTTTGCCTTTTTTAATTTATTATTTTTCTTTTTTGTGCCCTTTTCTGGTATCACCAACAGAAGATAATCTTAATCAGCCCTCTCAGCTCAGACCCTAGGTGGGAATGCATTCAGAATAACTCCTTCGGTGGGTGGGTGGTGCAGAAGCAATATCCTCAGCTCTGGCCAAGTCTCACAGATAGCTTTTTTCAAGGGTTCTCCACAATTGGATGGTGTATTAGTCATCCAAAGGGGTGCTAATGTAAAATACCAAAAATGGGTTGGTCTTTATAAAGGGTATTTATTTGGGGTAGAAGTCCACAGACACCAGGCCATAAAGCGTTAAGTTTCTTCTCTCACCACAGTCCATTGCCACGTGTTAGAGCAAGACAGTTGCCGGTGTTTGCCAGGGTTCAGGCTTCTGGGGTTCCTCTCTTCCCGGGGCTGCGTTTCTCTCTGGGCTTAGCTCCTGTTTCCTCCACAAGGTCAGTTGGCTCCTGTTTCCTCCACAAGGTCAGCTGTAGGTGATCAGGCGAACGGTTTGCTTCTCTTCTCCTGGGGCCTTCATTCCAATATCAAAAACTGCTTCTCAAAAGACTGCTTCAACTTTCCTTTGCCTTGCCTTTTATATTCAATTCCCCACCCACCAAGGGGTGGGGCTCAACACCCTAATCCTAACCTAATCATGCCCAGATTAACAGATCAGTTTACAAGCATGATTCAATTATATTTTTGGAATTCATAATTACATCCAACTGCCACAGATGGCCACACTCTCCCTATCTTTGCCTCTTCAGCAACTAGCCCAGGACAGTAAGGAGGGTGTTTGAGAAGGCAAATTATATTAAACCACCTGTTGGATCTCAGGTTAAACAATGTCGAGCCTGTACTCAGTCTGGAAGTATGGGACCCCTCCAATGAGGCAGACCAAACTGGCTGACAAAAATCTGAATTTGCTGTAGGCTGTATCCCTCCATCTCCCCTTTCTTTGAGAAGAGATCCCTGTAATCCTTCAGTCTGCAGCCACTGCAATCTACAGTTGCTGCAGTCTGCAGACTGCTATTTGCTCCATATATGGAGGGGAGGGTGCCCACTTCTGCTTTACAGATCTACTCATGGGATTTTTCAGCCAACTGAGTTTCCTTTCCTTCATTCCTCCTTCTTCTAGATGGTACTTCACCTTCCCCTGGTGTCCTGAGCCCCCAAGCAGCCCTCCAGATAGTCTCTGCCTGTCTTCCAGCTTTTATTCTGGAAGAGAACAGATGCCTCCAACTCTCTAATCCTCCATCTTCCCAGAATTATCAGAAGATGCATCTTGATTTCAGAAAAGTTAAATATGCTAAAATCATTTCTTTAAATGGTGTAACATGGCATATCACCAAATGAAAATACCTGAGGGAACAATATCACCTATTGACCTTGCTTAGACACTGTAGCTAGAAGGAAACACAACTGTGGGTTTAAGGAAATTTTGTTCAATAAAGAGACACACATGGTATATTGAATGTATAGGAAACCATCCCAAGAAAAAAACTCAGTTTTTACTATTAGGCTGATAAACACATCTTAAAGCAATCACCATTATGCCCATTCTTACTATGATTATTATCTGAAGTTTCTAGAAGTTTTGCTGCTTTCCTTATTAACATATGTCACCTAAACCTCAAAATGTTGTACTATCCCAAATAACTTACAGACTATACATCTCAGTCCTTTCCATGCTTCTGAACAAATGCATGTGTCATTCTCCCAAGTTCAACCATTTTTGCAGAACTTCTCAGGGATGCTTGATGTGGAGGTTAATGGTCCTAAAGAACAAAAAATAACAGAATAGTATATGATCTAGCTGATTAGTTTCTCATTTTAGGGCTGTGACCATTTAATTTCTATATGTAAAACCATTACTTTGACTATCATTGCTGAGAAATATCCTCTGTATATCATTATCAACAAAATATACACGGAGAATCTACACAGGGTGTATGCCAGATGTTATGGATACAAAGAAATGCAAAACAACCATATTTGAAAGATATACACAATACCTAAGCCTAGGAAATTAGAATTCCCTTAGGGAAAGAGGAGACTATATAGATGTGGTAGAGATCAGTAGGTGATAGATAGATGATAGAGAGAGAGAGAAAGAGAGATCAAATTAGCACACAGATTTAAAAGTATTATAAGAAATCAAAGGACTTCCAGTGCAAAGTACCAGAAATCTGTTGGCTTTTATGATGGAGATTTATTTGGGGTAAAAGCTTACAGTTCCAAGGTCATGAAAACTCCAACTCAAGACACCATCAGAGGTGCTTTTGTTGAGAAAGCAAACCAAAGTCAGGTGCCATGTATTGAGCAAAATTGCGGGAGATTTCTTCCCAAGTTTAGCTGTAAGCTATCAGGCAAATGGCATCTCTCCTTAGGGCCTCAGCTGTTTGAGTCTCATCACATGGCAGGATCAAAAATGCCAGAGCTCTCTCTTCCTGTGTCTCTCTGAGTGAGCATGCATTTATATCAGACCCAGCAAGAGGGCTGGGACTCAACCTGAGTCACACCCACTGACATAGTCAAATCAAAAGCCCTAAACCAATCTTATCAAATAATATAATCAAAGGCCTCTCAGGTGAATTTAATGCAATCAGAAGGTATCACACTCAAAGGAATAAATTATTTTTACAAACATAATCTTTCTTTTTTGCAATTCATAAAATAATATCAAACTGCCACAGGGTAGATAAAAAATATTTGAAGAAATAGTGGTCAAAATTCCCCAAATTTGGTAAAGAAATTTTGCTTATACATCCAAAAAAGTAAGCAAAATCCAAGCAAAATAAGCACAAGGAAAACCATACTTAGGCACATTATACTCACACTGTTAAATCAAAGATAAGGAGAAAATTCTTCAGCAATCAAGAGTGAGAAAATTACATACAAGGGAATAATTATATGAATGATGCCTGATTTCTCATAAAAAACAATGGAGCCAGAAAGGTAATTCAATGTTATCTTTATAGCGCTAAGAGAGAAAAATTGCCAAACCAGAATTCAAGACCCACTGAAGAGTTCCTTCAAAAATGAAGACAATAAAAATTATTTCAGATAAAAGTTGAGAAACTTTATCACCAGCAGTCATGAACTTAAAAAGGGGGATTTAAAAGAAGTGCTTCAGGCTGAAAGAACATGACACCAGATGGAAACTTTGATCCACAGGAGGAATAGGGAAGACCTGAAAGGGAAGATATGTGGGCAAATATAAAAACTTTTTCTTTCTCTTAATTCTCGAAAGAGCAATTTACAGTTTAAAGCAAAAATTAAAACAGGGTAGTCAGGTTTACAATGTATGTGGATGTAAATATGTAACAACAATAGAGCAAATGATGGAGAGTAAATAGCACTGTGCTCTTGTACAGGTTTTGCATTTTATATTAATTCATACAATATTAATTCTAAATGGACTGTGATAAGACAAAAATGCATACTGCAATCTTTAAAGTTACCTCAAGAAATTACAAAGAAGTATAGGTGAAAAGCCAATAGAGGAACTAAAATGGAACTTTAAAAACTTTTGATTAACCCAAAAATTTTCAGAAAAGGAATAAGAGCCAAATGGATAAATAGAAAATAAAGAGTAAAATGGTAAACCCCTTATCTATAATTACATTTAATGTAAATGGACTAAACACTCAAATTTAAAAAGCAGAGCCTGTCAGACTGGATGAAAAAACAATAGCCAAACATATGTTTTCCAAATGATATGTACTTCAATCATGAAGATGCAGATAGGGTGAAAGTAAAAGGATAAAAAAGACATATTACAAAAATAGTAGCACATGAAAGCTTTATATCAAAGTATACCTCATGATAAAGAATATCTACAGAGATAAAGAGGTATATTTCATAACAATAAAAGAGTCAATGCATCAAGAATGCATCATAAATGTATGCACTCCTGTGGTAGTTTGAGAATGTATGTACCTGAGAAAATCATGTTCTTAAAGCTGGTCCATTCCTATGGGTGTGAACCTATTCTGAGTGAGACATTTTGATTAGGTTACTTTGGTTAAGGGTCTTTTGATTGGGTTACTTCAATTAAGGCGTGGCTCAGGATGGGTCTTAATTCTCTTACTGGAGTCTTTTATAAAAAGGATGACTAGAGCGAGAGAGCCAGAGAAGCAGGAAGCTGAAAGCAAGGAAGCCTGGGGGAGAAGGGAAGCCCAGCAGACGCCACCATATGTCTTGCCATGTGACAGAGGAGTTCAGGATCACCAGCAGCCAGTCTTCAGAGAGAAAGCATAGCCTGGTGATGCCTTAATTTAGACTTTTTTCTCAGCCTCAGAACTATAAGTTTGTAATTTAATAAATCCCCATTGTAAAAGCCCATCCATTTCTGGTATATTACTTTCAGCAGCCTAGCAGACTAAAACACCTAATTACAGAACTTCAAAATACATGAAGCAAAAAACTGGCCTAACCAAAGGGAGTAATAGAAAAATCTATACTCATAGTTAGAGATATTAACACCCAAAGATTGGTTCTTGAAATTTTAATAAAATTGATAAAATAATTTCTAAGAATAGAAATGCAAAGAGAGAAAGAGATCCAAAATTACCAAGATCAGGAATTACAGGGGAGAAGTATTATTACAGAACCAACAGACATTAAATGGATTTTAATAGATTATTATGAACAATTAATACAAATAAATTTCACAACCCAGATGAAACAGACAAATTACTTGAAAAACACAACTTAGCAAACTAAAATAGGAAATGTGAATCCCCTATATCCATTAAAGAAGTTGAATATTTTTAAAAATAAAATAAAAAAACCTTACCAAAAGGAAATTTCAGGCCAAGACAGTTTTACTGGTGAATTATGCCAAAGATTTAGGGAAGAAAAAGTACCAATCTTACACAAACTCTGAGCTGAGAGGGCTGATTAAGATTATTAGAATTATCTTCTGCTGGTGACACCAGAAAATAAAGAAATTGGTAAACTTCCCAAACCATTTCATAAGGCCATGATAACTCTGATACGAATATCTGAGAAAGACATTACAAGAAAAGAAAATCACAGATCAATAGTTCTTATTTATACAGATATAATAGTTCTTTAAAATTAGCAAATCAAATCCAACAATATATAAAAGGATTACACATCATGACCAAGTCTGATTTATCCCAATAATGTAAGATTGGATTAAAAATAGAAAATTAGCTAATGAAATTCACCATATAACAGAATAAATGACTAAAATCATATATTCATCTCAATAGTTACATGAAGGAAAGAGCATCTGACATATTTGTTAAAATTCGCAGGAAACAAAAAATAAAAGAGAATTTCCTCAAACTTATAAAAGCACCTATTTAAAAGAAACCTACCACCATCTTAATTTACTAATGTAATATTACAATTAGATGTACTATATGTTATATATATAGTAATATAATATTATTAACTAAATAGTGTAATGTTGAATTCTTTCCCCCAAGATTGACTGAAAGTGTTCAATATTACTTCTTTAACCACTTCTATTCAACATTGTACTGAAGGTCCTAGTCAATGCAATAGGCAGGAAAAAGAAATAAAAGGCATAAAGTTAATTAAGGAAGAAATAGAACTATCTTTTGTTGCAGATGACATCATCATTCACAATGAAAATCCTAAAATGTATAGGAAGAAAAGCTACTTAAATTAATAAGTGAATTTAGCAAGGTTGCATAATACAAAAATACAAATCAAATTTATTTCACTATATTAGCAGCAAAAATTTGGAAACTAAAACTATAAATTAATTTTCATTTAAATTAGCACCAAAAATCATAAAATTCTTGGAAATAAATTTAACAAAAGAAGTGCAAGACCTCATTGCTGAGAGAAATTTTAGAAGATCTAAATAAATGGAAAGATATATCAAGTTCATGAATGGAAGACTCAAAATTGTTAAGACACCTATTCTCCCCAAATTGTTGCAGTCAACATCCAAAAAAAAACTTTTTTGCAAATACTGACAAACTGATTTCAAAATTTTATGGAAATACAAAGAGCACATATATACAAAACAAATTTAAAAGGAGAACAGAATTAGATTATAATTAATCTTATTATTAATTATAAAGCCAGAGCCTTCAAGAAAGTATGTTATAAGCAGAAAGATCAATAAATTATTGAAATAGAATAAAGAGTTTAAAAATACAAAAGGACATATATGGTCAGTTGATATTTTAATATTTTTATAAAAAAGCAAAGGCAATTTCCTTTTTAGGAAGGAAAATTTTTTTCCACAAATGGTACTAGAAGAACTGGATAAAGACACAACATTCAAAACTCAATTTGAGATGAACCATAGACCCAAAAGTAAAGCTAAAACTATTAAGCTTTTCTAAGAAAACAAGAGAATATCTTTGCAACTTTGGGAAAGGCAGTTTTTTAGGAAGACACAAAAGCACTAAACACAAAAGGAAAAATTTTTTAATTTTCCTTCCATCAAAATTTAAAACTGTTGCTTATCAGAAGGCACTCTTAAGAAAACAAAATTGGAACCATACATGGGGAAAAATATTTTGCGTTTCACATATGCAATGAAGGAATTATATCCAGGATACATAAAGAATACTAATTAAAATAAGAATACCAACAGTCCAATTTTTTCTATGGCCCAAAAAGACTTGAACAGACACTTCACAGAAGAAGAAAACGACCAACAACCACGTGAAAATACTGAGCACCTCTAGTCATCAGAGAAAGACAAATTAAAACCAAAATGAAGTATCATTTCACGCCCCATTAAAAAAAAAAAAACTGACAATGGAAAATACTGCTGAGGATGGGTAATAACTGCAACTCTAATAAATTGTTGTTAGGAATTTAAAATCGCAAAACCCCTTTGTGGAAATGGCATCGGAGTAGGTAGGCAGACCACAACAAAAAAGAATGGAGAAAAGGCCAGGACCTACCCAAGGGAGCTGCTTTGGATATATATAGAATGGGAAAGTGCTCTGCATCATCCAGGAGGGAACTGGAAAGATAAAGAAACCAAGGAAAAACCATAAGCTGCTCACCCATGTGGCTGGAAAGGGCACATATACCCTGCCCCCAGGGCAAATAGCCTTGGTGGCACCCCTGGCTCACTGCTGCCATCGGAGTGGGAGGGAGCATTCCCTGGGAAGAAGAGGGGTCTGAGGGAGAGTGGAGAGTGGTTTCTTTGCAGTGAGTTTGGCCAGCTGAGCTCCCTTCGAATCTAGGAAGGGACTTCAACCGAACGGGGAAAAGGGAGCGGGGATCTCCTCAGTCAGGCTGCCACACCCAGCCTCCCTGGGAGAGGGAAGAACTAGATTAGAGAGGGGGCAGACATAGGCACCTAATTAGCAAGACCCTGGCAAACTGTTAGAAGTCTAACCCACCTGAGGAAAAGGGGGCAGATAGATCCAGATATTCTTTCTGAAGCCTAATTAACCTGTGGAGCCAATTTAGCTCAGTGAAGGAATTTCTATGTTGCATATACACGGTCCCTGGTTTGATTGCTGGATCTCCTTAGGGAAGTGACCCAGAGAGTGATCCACCAGGTTATCAGGCACCCATCTAATACCTTATGACAGGGAAAATACAGATATTTTTTTGTTTCAGGTTTTCTTGGAACTGTTGTTTTTTATTTTTAAAGTTTCCTTTTTTTTCCTTCCTTATTTTACTCCCTGAAAGGCGGTATATCACCTGCAGAGTGCAGGCTTCAGGGTGACAGATTGATGAACACAAGCAGCCTGAGAAACTCCTTTGGGGCCTAAGAGAGAAGGCTGTTTTTTTTCAGTTATTGCTCTTTTGTTTCTTGCTTATTAATAGTGTTTCCACTTTGTTTCCTTCTTTTTTTTTTTTTTCCTTTTACCTATTTTTTTCTACCTACTTTATTTCTTTTCTTTCCCTTATTTTTTTTTCTTCTTTTCTCTTTTGTTTTTCTTTCATTCCACCTCTCTTTGTTTGATCTTCAGTTATTTTTTTGTTTTTATTTCTCTCTTTTTTTTTCTTTTTTCTTTCTTTTTTTACTTTTTCTATTTTTTTTTTCTTTTCTTTTTCTGTTCCTCTTTTCTTATCACTCTGGCATTTTAATTCATTGCATATGCTTTCCTCTATTTTGTTTCTTGTTTCATTTTTTCTATTCCACCTTTTTATTCTTATTCCTTTGTACTTATGATTTTTTACTTGTGTTAATTATTTATTTTCCAAGGTCTTGCATGGTTTCTCTTCTAACTTTTTTATTATTATTACTATTATTATTTTCTCTCTATCACTCTCCCTTTCTCTAGTCCTAATATTCTTTTTTCAAAGGAGCGCAGACAACAGCAAGGAAATAGAATAAGAGGAACGAAGTGTAAAAGTGAAAACTTACCACACACACAAAAACAACAACAAAATAAAACCCTAGAGTAGAAAGAGAAGCTAACCAATCAAATAAGCCCATCAATATAAACAGATGCCTAGACTCCAACAAAAAAATTACAAGCTATACTAAGAAATAGGAAGACATGGCCTCGTCTAATGAACAAAATGAAAAATAGGAGGAGATGCAGAACGTGGAGCAATTAATCAAGAATGTCCAAATAAATATCATGTATTAACTTAATGAAGTGAAGAAAGAGATTAAGGATAATAAGAAGACACTGGGAGAACATACTGAAGAAATTGTAAACATACATAAAAAGATAATGGATCTGATGATGATGAATGGCACAATACAAGAAATCAAAAATACACTGGAAGTACATAACAGCATATTTGAACAGACTGAGGAAGAAACAGGGATGTGGGAGATAGTACATCTGGAATCAGACAGATAGTATAACAGATAGATAAAAAGCTAGAAAAATTCCAGCAGGGACTTAGGGATTTGAATGACAACATGAAACACACAAACATATGCATTATAGGCATCCGAGAGGGAGAAGAGTAGAGAAAGGGGGCAGGAGTGTTGGAGGAAATAATGGCCGAAACTTTCCCAATTCTTTTGAAGGACATGAATATACATGTCCAGGAAGCACAGGGCCCCCAAACAGTATAAAACCTAACAGGCCAACCCAAACACAATATTTGTCAAATTGCCCAATGCTCAAGACAGAGAGAATACTGAAAGCAGCAAGAGAAAACCGTTCCATCACCTACAAAGGAAGCTCAAAAAGATTAAGCGTTGATTTCTTATCTGAAATCATAAAAAATATAAGGGATTCCCATATGCCCCCCTCCCCCTCCCACACTTTCCCACGGTAACAACATCCTTCATTAGTGTGGTACATTTGTTACAATTGAAGAACACATATTGAAGCATTGCTACTAACCATGGACTACAGTTTACATTATAGTTTACACTCTATCCCGCACAATTTTGTAAGTTATGACAAAATATGCAATGGTCTGTATCCTTCTGTTCTGCTAAGGAAGAGGCAGAAACTCTAAATGCTATGCAAAAGCAGTTTTATTCAATCAAATGACTTTCAGGTTATATTAAATGATTATAACAATTGGGCAATCACAAAAAAAGAACAGTAATTATTTAAAGACATAGGAAAGAATGAAAGTATATACAACCACTCACCAAATCGGGGGAAAACCCAACATCTGAACTCTCAGAGTCCCAATTGGTACCAGGCAGGGCGTCCCCTCCTGGGTGAGGCTCCAACTGGCAGCTTGGGGACCATCCCTTTTAAAGGGTTCTGAACCTCAGAACTTCAATGAGTCTTGCAACTTGTGAGGAATAACCTCATCAAAACTAACCAAATCCATCCTGTGGGGGGGTGGCCAGTCCTCCACAGGAGAGATGCAGTGTCTCAAGGGGTCTTGGTTCTATTCTATTTATGGTACATTGAACAGGAACAAAAAGGTTTTTAGCTTTTAGGTTTACAGGGAGTACAAACAAGATGTATAAATATCACATTTGGTGACTTGTTCCTTCTAAACTTTTGTTTTTTGGGTAATGGATGATAGGGTTCCCTGCATAGCAGCGTTATAACATTCCAAAGGACAAAGGACAAGATAATCATTCACAATTCTATGCTAAAACAGCAGTGATTATTGATTAGAAAGCTTATGAATTCACAGTTCTTAATAATAATTTTCTTATAGTACATCATCTTCACTGCAATGTCATGCAAGACAAATCCAATGTCCTGAAAATGCCCCCATATTATACCTATTCTTCCCTCTCCCATCCCTCAGAACCTCTGGTGGCTACTGCCTAGTCCTTCCATTGTTAGAATAATAAGTCTATAGTGGAAAAATAATAAGTCTATTTTAATCCATTGTTCATTCCCCAATTTTGAGGATTTTGGAATGGTGATGCCCACTCTGCTTCTAATTGAAACAGGGCTTGAATCTCATGGAAGAGATGAATGGAGATAACTTGCTTGCAGTTGCAGACACTCTGTTCCTTGGGGTGGGTGTTGTCCATCATCATCTCCTTGTTAGTTGTCCTGTGTGTATCCAAAGAACTGGAGAGCAGGTGTTGCAACTCTGCTGAAATTCAGGGTTCAACTGGCACATGGATGGACCAAAGATTTAAGTCTCTGGGGCATATATTTATCAAGTACAGTGCCAATCAAGGGTTCAAATAAAAGGGGCAGAAGAGCCATGTGTAGAGAAACTATAAATGAGTCTAACTCTGTTACACTGGGGAACATAAATTCCAAAGTAAGGCCCACTGACTGGGTGCTGAATTCCTGAGCTGTCTGCCCTGCTTATAGTTTCTGGATATCTCTAGAGCCTTCAGGAGCCCTACTACTTGAGGCACTGTTTACTTTGGCAGTCAATGAGCTCCTCTGAGATTTGCATAAACTTAATTTCTGGAATGACCTCCCAACTCACTTTGAAATGTCTTAACCATAAAAAACTCATTTGTATTTACCATTTCCCCCTTTTGGTCAAGGTCTTTTTCCAGATGCATTGCTTGTTGGTGCTTGGCAATAATCCCTCCATGCCAGGGAAGCTTATCCCCGGGAGACATGTGCCACACCAGGGGGAAGGTAGTGTGTTTATATACTGAGTTTGGCTTAGAGAGAAGCCACATTTGAGCAACAAGGAGACCCTCAGGAGGTAACTCTTAGGCAGTATATGGTACTAGGCTAAGTTTCAATTTCACAAGAGAAGGTTCATAAGTACAATCATCAATGTCAAGGCCTGACATAATGGTCTGTCTTCTTTCACTAGGCACTGCCCTTGCACTCAGGCCCTTTAGAGAATGTTGCAGAGCTCCCTAGGATGGGAATTCAATATTCTTTCAGTTATTGTGTGGATATCCACCCACAGAGAGAATGTTCCATGAACACTTGAACGCATTTGCATATCTTAAAGGCATAACCCAGGTGAAACACTTCCCATGCATCCCCACATCACTGATACCCTATATCATTGATCCTCCCCCACCAATGCTGTCACCCTTCTGTGATCCAAAACCTCTCCAAAAATAAAGCTAATGAAACAACCAAATAAAATTAATAAGAAAATGAAATAACAACTAAAAATAATGAAATAATAATTTTTTTTTTTTAATTTAGACATTGTGTCTTTCATCACTGCAAGGTCTGTTGTCTTATATGTACAGTGACATTTTCCTCCATATATTCCCCAGGTGGATTTCTTTTTTTCATTTTATCATCAAAGGAGCTCTAGGATACAGAAAAGCCACATAGAGAACACAAGTGATTCCTACACAAGCAGCGCCCTCCCCTTTTTCCCCTCTCCCTTATTAACAACATTTTACATGCAAATGGTACATTTGTTACAATTGATGTACCAATATTGAAGCATTGTTACTAACCATGGTCAATGGTTTACATTATGGTTTACATTTTGTGTTGTACACTTTTATAGGTTTTGATGAAATTTGAAGTGGCCCATATCCATTATTGCAAGATCATGCTGAAAAATTCTAATGCCCTAAAAATGCCCTACATTTCATCTATTCTATTCTTCCCTCCCTCTCCCCTCAGAACCTATGGTAATCACTAAGTTTCAATTTTTGAAGAATAAGATTCACAGTTACTTGCAATAACACTGAGGGTTTGACATATTGGTCTGTTTTCTTTTATTAGGCACTGCCTATGTCCTAGAGGGATTCTTGTCCCTCTAATTGAGAACATAGCAGGACACCCCAGGAGGGGAGTTTAATATTTTCTTGTTTATTGTGTGGTTGTTCCCCACTGATAAGACAGGATGAGACTTAGATAATCCATAGAAGCCTGCCCCAGGTGGAGCCTATCCTGTATACCCCCACACACAACAGACACCCTACACCAGTAACCCTCCCCTGCTATATTTACCAAAAGAACATTTCCAACCTTGTAGGTTTAACCACAACCCTGCAAATCCCCAGAGTTCATCTGCTCCTTCCCTTGGCCCTACCCCCAGTCCATGGATAGTATACCCCGGCCCCCCCACCCTAATGCCCCTCACAGACCAGCACCCCTGAAGCCAATCATGTCACTGCAACACTGTCACGTCTATCCACTGCCCAACCATACCCTTCCACCTTATCATAGATTTTGCCCTTATAGGCATCAGCTTACCACTGTCTACTCCTTTTCTGTCTCCTGTAAACCTATCTTCCAGATACTAGTTCTGTGAGTCTGCTCAATTAGCTTAATTCATATCAATGAGGTCATGTAATATTTGTCCTTCAATGCCTGGCTTACTTCACTCAACATAAGGTCTTCAAGATTCATCCATGTTATCCTGTGTGTTAATACTGCATTCCTTCTTACAGCTGAGTAATATTCCATTGTATGTATATACCACAGTTTGCTTATGCATTTATCTGTTGATAGGCATTTGGGTTGCTTCCAAATTTTGGCAGTAGTGAATAACACCGCTATGAACATTGGTGTGCATATATCTGTGCACTTGCTTTCAATTTTTCTGGGTATATACCCAGGAGTGGGATTGCTGGACCAAATGGCAGTTCTATAGTTAGCATCTTGAGGAACTACCAAAGTGTCCTCCACAATGGCTACACCATTCTACATTCCCACCAGCAGTGGATAAGTTTTTCCTTTCCTCTACATCCTCTCCAACAATTGTACTCCTCTATTTCTTTAATAACCACCAGTCTAATGGGTGTAAGATGATATCTCATTGTAGTTCTGATTTACATTTGCCTAATAGCTAGTGATGTTGAGTATCTTTTCATGTGTTTTTTATTTGTATTTCTTCTTTGGAAAAGTGTCTATTCAAATCTCTTGCCCATTTTTTAAATGGGTTGTTTGTCTTTTTATTTTTGAATGTAGGATTTCTTTATATATGCTGGATATTAGGCCCCAATCAGGTAGTTGGCTACCAAATATATTCTCCTATTGAGTAGGCTGACTTTTCACTTTCTTACAAACTCCTTTGAAGCACAAAAGTTTTTAATTTTGAGGAAGTCTCATTTACCTATTTTTTCTTTCATTGTTCTTCTTTGAGTGTAAATTTTATGAAACCATTTCCTATTACAAGATCTCATAGATGCTTCTCTACATTATCTTCTAGGAGCTTTATGGACTTGGCTCTTATATTTTCAGCTTTGATCCATCTTGAGTTAATTTTTTTATAGGGTGTGAGATGGTGCTCTTCTCTCATTCTTTTGGATATGGGTATTCAGTTCTCCAAGCACCATTTGTTGAAGAGGCGATTCTTTCCCAGATGAGTGGGCTTGGTGGCCTTGTCAAATATCATTTGACTGTATATGCAAGGATCTATATCAGAATTCTCAATTTGGTTCCTTTCATCAGTATGTTTATCCTTGTGTAAATACCATGCAGTTTTGACCACTGTGGCTTTGTAGTATACTTTAAAATCAGGGAGTGTGAGTCCTGTGATTTCATTTTCCTTTTTCAATATATATTTGGCTATTCACAGTCCTTTGTTCTTCCAAATAAATTTCATAATTAACTTGCAGGAATCTGTCCTGTAAAGTCTTGTGGAGGTCTGTCCAGCAGAACCTGTGATGGAGCAATGAAATTACTCTTAACGTGGAGGTTAAGAGAAATCAGGGGGAAAACAGCTGAAGAAACTGTACTCTTGAGCTGATCCCCAGCACAGCTTTTTATTCAGGATTTTTTTACAGTCAGCATCAGGGTGCACATGCCAGGGGATCAGGCAGGTATGGCGGCATGTGAGGGATGTAAATAATCTCATAAGAATTCCAGGCTGATAATGGGGAAGCAGGATTACAGAAATATTTAGTGATACACTTAGGAGATAAGGTGGGAGATAAGGGAGATAGGATAAGCAGGAGTGGTGATTTCTCTGTGTGGGCAGAGAAACAAGCTTCTAAGCTATATCTTAGATGTAAAGATTAGAGGGTTCCCACATTAGCTTTTCTAATTCAGTGAAAAAAAACTGTTGTAGATTTTATTGGGATTGCATTAAATCTGTAAATCAGTTTGTATAGGACAGAAATCTTAATGATGTTTAGTCTTCCAATCCATGAACAGGGAATATTCTTCCATTTATTTAGGTCCTCTTTGATTTCCTTTAACAATGTTGTGTAGTTTTCTGCATAAAAGTCCTTTACATATATAGTTAAGTTTATACTTAAGTATTTGGTTCTTTCAGTTGCTATTATAAATGGATTTTTTTTTCTTGATTTACTCCTCAGATTCTTATTATTGGTGTACATAAATGCTACTGATTTTTGCAGGTTGATCTTATATCCTGCCACTTGAATGAACTCATTTATAAGCTCTAAAAGCTTTGTTGTAGATTTCCCAGGATTTTCAATGTATAGGATCATGTCATCTGCAAATGGTGAAATTTTTACTTCTTCATTTCCAATTTGGATGACTTTTATATCTATTTCTTGCCTAAATGCTTGAGCAAGTACTTCTAACACAATGTTAAATAGGAGCAGTAACAGAGGGCATCCTTGTCTTGTTCTAGATCTTAGAGGGAAAGCTTTAAGGATTTCACCATTGAATATGATGTTAGCTGTAGGTTTTTCAGATATACTCTTTAAATTATCATGTTGAGGAAATTTTCTTCTATTTCTATCTTTTGAAGTGTTTTTATAAGGTAAGAGTGCTGTATTTTATCAAATGCTTTTTCTGAATCAATAGAGATCATCATGTGATTTTGTTCTTTTGATCTGTTAATGTGATCTATTACATTGATTAATTTTCTTATGTTGAACCATCCTTGCATACCAGGGATGAAACCCACTTGGTCATGGTGTATAATTTTTTTGATGTGTCGTTGAACACAATTATCAAGTATTTTGTTGAGGATTTTAGCATCTGTGTTCACTAGAGAGATTGGTCTGTAGTTTTCCTTTCTTGTGGCATCTTTATTTGGATTTGGTATTAGGGTGATGTTGGCATCATAGAATGAGTTAGGCAATGTCCCTCCACTTCTATTTTTTGGGAAATTTAAGCAAGATTGGTCTTCTTTCTGGAATGTTTTGTAGAATTCACCTATGAAGCCAACTGGTCCTGGGCTCTTCTTAGTTGGGAGGTTTTTGATGACAAATTCAATCTCATTACTTGTGATTTGTCTGTTGAGTTCATTAATTTTTTCATTATCATGTAGGATGCTTGTGTGTTTCTAGGAATTTGTCCATTTCATCTAAGTTACACCTCTTGTTGGCATACAATTTTTCAGTGTATCCTCTGATGATAATCTTTATTTCAGTGGGATCAGTGGTGATATTCCCTTCCTTGTTTCTTATTTTATGCATTTGCATCTTCTCTCTTTTTCTTCTTTGCTAGTCCAGCTAAGGGTTTGTCAATTTTGTTAATCTTCTCAAAGAGCCAATTTTTGGTTTTGTTAATTTTGTCTAGTGCTTTCTTATTTTCAATTTCGTTTAGCCCTCTCTAATCTTTGTTATTTCCTTCTTTCTACTTGCTCTGGGATTAGCTTGTTGTTCCTTTTCTATTTCCTCCAAGTGTGCAGTTAGGTCTTTGATTTTAGCTCTTTCTTCTTTTTTAATATAGGCATTTATGACTATAAATTTCCCTCTCAGCACTGCTTTTGCTGCATCCCATGGGTTCTAATATGTTGTGTTGTCATGTGCATTCTCTTCAAGGTAGTTACTGATTTCTTTTGTAATTTCCTCCTTGACTCACTGATTGTCTAAGAGCGGGTTGTTTAACTTCCATATCTTTGCCCCTAATTTAGTTCTCTGACCCTTTCTGATTTCCAGCTTCATTCCATTGTGATCAGAGAGATTACATTGTATAATTTCAATCTTTCTGAATTTGTTGAGAGTTTTTCAGTGGCCTAGCATGTAGTCAATGCTGGAGAATGATCCATGTGCACTCGAGAAGAATGTATATCCCACTGTATTTGGGTGTAATGTTCTGTATATGTCTATTAGGTATAGATCCTCTAACATATTATTCAAGGTCTCTGTTCCTTTATTGATTCTCTGTCAAGATGTTCTGTCTAATGGTGATAATGGTATATTAAAGTCCCCTAATATAATTGTAGAGGGATCTGTTTCTCCTCTTAGTTTTTCCAATGTTTGCCTCATGTATTTTCAGGTGCCCTGATTAGGTGCATAAATGTTTATGATTGTTCTTTCTGCTTGATAAATTACCCCTTTTATTAATATATAGCATCCTTCATTGTCTCTTACATTAGTTTGCATTTAAAGTCTATTTTGTCCAATATTAGTATAGCTACTCTCACCCTTTTTTGGTTATTGTTTGCATGTAAAATTTTTTTCCAACCATTCACTTTCAATCTCTTGCATCCCTGGGTCTAAGGTGATTTTCTTGTAGACAGCATATAAATGGGTCATATTTTCTTATCCATTCTGTCAATATATGTTCTCTTGGTTGGGAAGATTAATCCATTAACATTCAGTGTTATTACTGTCAAGGTATTACTTAATTAGCCATATTTTCTTTAGGTTTATATATGTCATATTTTGTTTTTATCTCTCTTTTTATCTTTTTAGTTATTCTTGCCAATAATCTTCTTTCCTATACTTTCTTCCAACTATCTTTCTCCTGTTTTTCCCTTTCAACCTGCAGAATTTCCTTTAGTACTTCTTGAAGTGCAGGTTTCTTGTTAACATACTCTCTTAATTTCTGTTTATCTGTGAATATGTAGAATTCTTCCTCATTTTTGAATGCCAGCTTTGCTGGATATAAAATTCTTGGCTGACAGTTTTTTTTTTTTTTTTTAGCACCTTAACTATGTCAGAGCACTGTCTTTTTGCCTCCATCGTTTCAGATGAGATATTGGTCCTTAATCTTTTTGAGCTTCCCTTGTATGTGATGGATCTCTTTTCTCTTACTGTTTTGAGTATTCTCTCTTTGCCTTGAGCATTGGACAATTTGATAAGTATATGTCTTGGGGTAGGTCTGTTAGGATTTATACTGTTTGGGTTTTGCTGCACTTCCTGGGCATGTACATCCATGTCCTTCAAAAGAGTTGGGCAATTTTCAGCCATTATTTCCTCTAATACTCCTTCGGCCCCTTTCTCTTCCACTCCTTCAAATGGCTTTCTCTACAAAAAAAAATTATGGGATGCCTATAATGCATATGCTTTTGTGTTTTGTATTGTCATTCAAATCCCTAAGTCCGTACTGTTTTGTTTTTTTTTTTTTTTTTCCCTAGCTTTCTATCTATCTGTTCTACTATCTGTCTGGTTTCAGATGTACTGTCATCCCCATCACTGATTCTTTCCTCTGCCTGTTCAAATCTGCTGTTACGGGCTTCCAGGGTAATTTTGATTTTTTTTGCTTTGTGCCATTCATCACTATCAGATTCATTATCTTTTTTATGGATGTTTACGATTTCTTCAGTATGTTCCCTCAGTGTCATCTTCATTTCTTTTATTTCTTCCTTTACTTCATTAAGTTGATACATGATATTTGTTTGGACATTCTTGATTAATTGTTCCACATGCTGCATCTCCTCCTGTTTTTTAGTTTGTTCATTAGACTGTGACTTGCCTTCCTGTTTCTTAGTATGGTTTGCAATTTTTTTGTTGGTGTCTAGACATCTGTTTTCTTGATGGGCTTATTCGATTGGTTAGATTCTCTTTCTACTCTAGTGAAGCCTCTGCGGGGCTTCGTGGGGTTCACGAGTGTGGAGGACGGCGCAGTTGAAAATGAAAACTGCGGAGACAGGTTTGGTGAAGCAAGTCCGTGTAATGAGGAAGCTTTTGGGCTTATATATGTTACAAGAGGGTGTGGCAGCAGGGGATTGGTGAGTTTAAAAATGAACAGTGTAAAGGGATAGGTGGCTGGGTTGCTGGGGGAATAGGCAGATTAGAGGGTTGGAGAAGCCAGCATTGCCAACACTCTAGGGTTTTATTTTGTTGTTTTTGTGTGTGTGGTAAGGTTGCTTCTTTTTTTTTTTTTTTTTTTTTCCCCCCCCCGGGGTGTAGAACCTCCACATTCACTCTGAGGGGCACGGCACAGCCCCCCAAAGGCGACGAGATTCGCTTGCTGTTCGCACCGTAAGGTTGCTTCTTGAACCAGGGTTCCTCTTATTCTATATCCTTGCAGTTGTCTGTGTTTCCTTGAAAAAAAATATTAGTACTAGAGAAAAGGAAATATATAAGAAGAGAAAAAGAATAATAGTAATAATCATACAAAAAAAGGTAGAAGAGTGACCATACAAGAGTTAGGAGACTAATTAATATGTGTTAAAAATCATAAAAAATACAAAGGAATAAGAATAAAAATAGGTGGAATAGAAAAAATAAACAAGCAACAAAATAAAGTGAAAAAAATAGAATGAATTAAAAGGCTGGACAGATGAGTGGGGAAAAAAAATAAGCAAAACAGAGAGAGAAAAAATGGAATGAATTAAAAGGCTGGATAGATTAGAAGATAATAAAATGGGAAGGGGAGAGGGAAAAAGAAAAGATGAAGACAAAACAAGAAGAGGTGGAATGAAAGAAAAACAATAGAATTCAGAAGATAGAAAAATGAAAAGAAAGAGAGAAATAAAGTAAGTTGAAAATAATTAGTAAATTTTTAAAAAGGAAACAAAGAAAGGAAAAAGAACAAACAAGAACTAAAACAGCAACAAAGAAACAACTCAGGAAAAATAGTCTTCCCTCATATGTCCCTAGAGACCTTCTCAGGCTGCTGGTGCTCATCGCCCTCTGCAAGTGATGTATCTAGGTTTAGTGAATAAAATAAAGGAAAAATTAAAAAAAAATAAAATAAAAACCCCTAAAACAAAAGTACAGAAACTCAGTCTATAAGTTCCCTTTATAAGGTGCTAGCTGTATGCCTTATCTCTCCCTGGATCCCATCTCTCAGAAGGTACCAGGCTCAAACCCAGGACCTTCTACATGCAAGAAAGTAATTCACCCACTGTGCTACAGCTGCTCTATAGACTAAATAGGCTTTTGAAAGCTTATCTGACTCTTCCTGTCCCCATTTCCCTTAGACAAGTTAAACTTCTAACAGTTTTCAGGGGCCAGGCTAGTTAAGTACCTGTCTCGGCCCCCTTCTCTCTCCCAGGGTGGCTGGGTATGACAGCTTGCCTGAACAGATCCCCCTTGCCCTCTCCCCGGGGGCCACCTCAGTGCTGGCTGGTATCCTCCCAGAGATTCAAAGGAGGTTCAGGTGGCCAAACCCACCAAAAGGAATCTACTCTCCACCCTCTGGCAGACACCTCTTCCTCCCAGGGAAATCTCCTTCCTGCTCAGCTTGTTGGTGAGAACCAGGGGCCCCATGGAGGCTATTTGCCTTGAGGTTGGGGCTTACCCGCTCACCATTTCCAACCACAGGAGTGAACAACTCATGGTTTTCCCTTGTTCTCTTTGTCTCTTTGTACTGCTCCCTCCTAGACAATGTTCTGCAGCCTCCTATCCTGTACTGCTCCCTCAAGTAGGTTTTTGCCCTTTCGCAGACGTTTTTTGCAAGATAGCTGAGCAATGCCTACCTACATTAATGCCATTTTCCTGGAACTCCTATGTGTTTTTAAAAATTTATTCTAGTAACACATATCTACAACCTAAAATTTCCCCTTTTAAGCACATTCAAATTTGTAATCCTGTGTTGTTAATTATGTTCACAATGTTGTGCTACCATCATCCCCATCCATTACCAAATGTTTTCTATTACCCAAATAGAAACACTATACAATTTAAGCATTAACTCCCCATTACCTACCCTCACCCCATTCCCTGGTAACCTATATTCTAGTTTCTGACTCTGAATTTGCTTATTCTAATTATTTCATATGTGATATCATACAATATTTGTCCTTTTGTGTCTGACTTACTTCACTCAACATGATGTCATCAAGGTTTTTGATAGCTGCAGTTGTTGAGTGGACATTAGTGGTATGGTGTGAATTTTGAAAAACACTGAATTCCAGCCTTACAGCCCATGTGTCATTGCAGGCTGGTATCTGGCTGCAGCTCAGCTCTGACCCTCTCCTGCCCAGGGTCACATGTTCTTCCCTATCCCTTCCTCATTTTCAACTGAAAGAAAGGATGAATATTCCCCTCCCCAGTCATAGTTCTGTTCCTGAAGGAGAGAACAGTTGCTGTGGACTCACCAAACTCATATTAAGTACCTTTCATGTGTTAGGATTGTTATAAGACAAACAGGTTCTTCAAATAACTCATTCTTGCAGGTATGTAAAATTTGGATACAGCTACTGTGGTAAGTTGAATTATGTGCCCTAAGGGGGGAAAAAAACATAATCTTAATCCATTTCTGTGGGTATGAACCCATTATAAATAGGAACTTTTGAAAAAGTTATTATAGTTAAGTTGTGACCAATTGAGTGAGGGTCTATCTTCATCTTATTAGAAGTGGCTTTTGTAGAGAAAGCCATTTGAAGGAGTGGAAGCTGGAAGCCTAAATGGAATCTCGGAGAAAAAGGAGAGGACATCACTTGTGATGGGAAAGCCAAGGAACCCAAGGCTGCCAACCTGCTGGAATGTTACTGACCCCCAGAGGAAGGAAGCCTTCCAGGCTCCAAAACTGTAAGCCAATAAATTCCCACTGTCTAAACCATTGTGTGGTAATTGTCATAGCAGCTGGGGAACTAAGCTTTCTATAAGAAGTATTTGTTACAATGAAGGAAAACAAATTTAATTATTACAGTAATGTCCATTAATTCCTCCTCCGAGGATTAAGAAAGGTTTTATAAAAGAGAACACATTTAAACTGGTTGACTTTTTTTTTTTTTTTAACTCTCAAACACCTATGTATTTTTTTCTCAATTCTCTTTAATGCTTCCTTCATCAAAGTACAGCTTTGGGTAGGCATGAGCATAGACCTTGACCTTTACCCTACTCACGGGTTTCAAAAAAAGCTAGTGATGTACCACAAAATGAAAGAAGTTAGAAGTCCTGCTGCAGAATTTCTCATTTACTCTGAATACATTTTTAAAAATCTGCTTTGATATATATGCTCACAATTCTGTAATTGGGGGTAGGGGAGGAGATTCAGAAGGGGTGGCTGCACTTCAGTCACATGGAGCTGGGCTTGTTCATTTATCTTCATCTCTAGAAACTAAGCTGGGGCTGGAGAATCCAAGATGGCCTTTCTCACATGTCTAGGGTCTCAACAGAGAAGACAGGAAAGGCTGGGGTGGCTGGGACTCTCTACATCATAGTCTTCTTTTTTAAATATATTTTTTATTAGAGAAGTTGTGAATGTACAGAACAATCATGCATAATGTACAGAATTCCCATACAACACCCCTCCAACAACACCTTACATTGTTGTGGACCACTTGTTATAGATTATGAGAACATCTTCATACTATTACCACTAATTATCTATCTCATAGACTTTTATCCTCCAGAGCCTCTTTCTCTTTGACATCTTCCCAACAGAATAGCCTTGACTTCTTCCCATGGAGGCTTGGTTCCAAGAGACTAACTGTGGAAGTTGTAAGACCTCTTAAGGTCTAGGTCCAGAACTTGCTCAGTGTCTTTCTACCACATTCTTTCGGTCAAAGAAAGTCACAAAGCCAGTCCATAATCAATGTGAAAGGGGACTACTAAAAGGCATGAATTTTGAGAGGCAGTATTCATTGGTGGCCATTTTGAAACAAGCACAGTGCATTTTCCAGGATAAAAAGGGCCATAATCCCCAGAAAGTTTAATAACAAAGCTTGATACATAAGGAGTTTGTGATACAGTTAGAGAAAAGTCACACAGAAAGGGGACAGCACAAATAACAATGCAGAAGTCCCTGCTTGATAAATGACTCATTCCACAAGTATCAAAACTGCCTACCTGAAGAATGTTGGAATGACAAAAGAATGATTAAGGAAACTTGCCAACATGGTAGTGGCCATGAAACAGATTACATGTATAACAAAGCCACCTTGATAGCTGGTTTCTCAACAAGGATAATATATTTTAAAGCTGGTAATAAAACTTGGGAAAGATAATATCTACATCCCAGACATTTGCCTCATTACCTTCAGCATACCATTTTCCAGCCCAAATACATGTTCTATTTTGAAGTGTAAAATATTAAGCTTAGCACTAATGTCATTGTAATGGGTTATAGTACTAATAAATTAAAATCTAAGATATATATTTTAAATAACACAAACTCTACCACTAACTATTTTTGTGGTCTGATATTATTTGGATGAAGGAAGCTTCTTTTAGGATGTGAACCTGGTACATTCACTAGGTGCTGTGTTTCCATGTTTGGTCACTAGAGGGGAGCATCATTGCCAGAGCCTTTTCTGATGGTTTGTCTATTATAAAACATCTGACTTCTCAGCCACTTGTCCATGAAATAGGAACATCAGATATGGAATATATTTTAGACATGTTTCTCAAGAGGAAAGAAGCAAGTAAGGTATCACGTACTGGCAAGAAAGGTATGCACTGACAATCCCTGTCCTGATAATCTCTCTTCTGGATCTCTGACCAGAATTAAATGTGATGAACATCACTAGAGATATTTGAACAGAAGCTGGGACCTCTATCTGTATGGGATTGAGGCAGATTAGTATAAGGAACGAGGGAAGATGATCCTGCAGAAGAGAAAGGTAATTATAAGTATGACTCTAATTCGGGAGGTGCATTCCATGTGCTATCAAGGCTGGGAGACAACCTGTGTGGAAGGTTTGATATAGTGATTATAAACGAGATTCGGCATGTGTAGTTAGGGTCACTCACAGGAATCCAAGTCCATTCAATACCTCTGGGTCCAAAATCTCAACCAGCTGACAATATATTCCCCAATATTCTCTGCAAAAACTAATCATTACCTTAATAGTAAGGCTAAGCATTTTAAACACTTGGAATTAAGTACAGAAGTGTTTAAGAGAAACAAAACAGTAGTGTTGTTATTTTTCTTTTAAGGAATTATGCATGTTTAGCATTTTTAGATATTTATAATTTTTAAAATAATTTTATCTCCTCAGATTAGTCTTATATATCAAATTTATAAATGTGTGATCGAGGAACAAATTTAGGCATGTGAGCTCTAGTTCAAATCTCACTAAGTTTATACACAGTGTGGAACATTTAAGAAAACTTATGGTTCACCATATTTATAAGTTTAATATATTAGATTTGTAAGAATTACTGAAGAACTTGGGATACATGTATAACCTGGGAAAATTTGTCAGTCAATCGAAATATGTAAGAAGGAAATTAAAAATATTTAACTCATAAATACAACAAGAATGTTGACAGGGAAATCTAATTATATAAATTTAAATTGAGCCCAAATATTAAATAAAGTCTTCCTAAAATTGAGTGTTAAATTTGTTAACACTAAAAACAGAATAAGAGTTATAAATTGAATTTAAAAGTACAAGAAAGGGCCAAGTTTTAAATTTTTATATGGTTTATTCCAGAAACCCTATCACTCCATCCATTCTCATCTCTTCAAAGCACCTCTCCAAACTTAAGTGAAAAACCTCCTTTCCATGCCATTTATGAAAATTGTTTATTATTTCATACTTGCCCTTCATTCTTTCTATTTTCTCCATCTGGAATTCACATTAGGCAGAATAAAGAATTTCTGGATTTATTCTCCATGTCTACCAATTTTCTTTCATACTTTTCATCTATTGAACCCTTGTGATTTGGGAGAATTCCTCTCTTCTCAGCTTTTATTTTCAATAGCGCCATAGACTCCCATAGCTCACTCACCATATTATCAATTCACAATCAAGATATAGTCAATATAGTCTTGACAAATGATCTCTTTTGATGACTAAATGAAAGGGAGCACAACAATGTGGTAATATTGCTCTGGCTGACCCAGCCTCTCATTTCAATAATAAGCTGCAAGTTCGTGCAGCCAGAGGTTGCAGTTTCCCAAACAAAAGAGAGTAGAGTTTATGGAAATCACTGCAGAGTCCATATCATATAAACAGACAATGTTGACATTGCTTAATAATCAGCCTCTGCAGCCTCAGTTTTGTTTACCTATGGGTACAACTACAGAAACTTTCAATCAATAAAGTTTACATCTACTTTATTTTTTTATTTTTTTTTTTTTTTTATTTTAAAAAAGATTTTATTTATTTATTCATTTATCCCCCCCTTGCTGCTTGCGCTCGCTGGGTCAGCCAACCACGCCCTCCGGGCGGGCCTGCCTTCACCAGGAGGCCCCGGGTTCGGTTCCCAGGGCCTCCCATATGGTAAACGGGAGCCCCACTGATTGAGCCACAGCCGCTTCCCTACATCTACTTTATACAATATCCTTCAATCCTTCTATACTGACAACTGTACTAGAAATCAGGCAACTGAAGTATTTGAAGGGTTTAATCATTTTAGTTACAGCAAATCAAGTATGGGTGTGGAGGTTAGTTTCTTTTGTCAACTTGGCAATGTTATGATGTTCAGTTGTTTCATCCAAGCAAGCACTGGCCTGATTGTTATTGTAAGAACATTTCATAGATGGATTTGCATCTACGGCTGATAGCATCTCTAGTCAACAAAGGAGTTGCCCTCAACAATGAGAGGCATATCCTCATCCAATTAGTTGGAGGTCTTAAAGCCAGAACTAGGGATTTCAGAAGTCAGAAAGAGGAAATTCTCTACTTCAATCAGCCAGTTTCTTCTGGGATTTTCAACTATGTCATCGTAATCAGAGTTTCCAACTTATGGGCTACCTTGTAGAATTCAGACTTGTCAATCCCCATAGTCATGTGCACCAATTCCCATAATAAATCTCTGAATATATACATATACATATATACATATCTCAACAGTTCTGTTTCTCCAGAGAACCCTGATTAATACAGATTATTTTGTATCAAGTATGGTTCTTGAGAAAGAGAATTATTTTTTTGGCTTAAAAGCAATTATGGCCCATATGCCTGTGAGCTGCCTAGGGTTTGGCTGATTCTAGGCTGACTTTGGCTTGGAGGTGAAGCACCCTGAGTTAGACTGAAGCTCTTGCTGCTATAGTTCAATTCCATGTGTCTTCATTAGAAGGCCCGGGCTGAAGGAGTAGTAGCTACCCAAGGGGAGTGCTTCTCCTGGTGACAGCAGAGGTACAAGAGGGAAGGTAGAAACACACAAGAAATCTTAAGGTCCAGCCTCAGAACTGGCACAGTTGGAGAAAGAGAATCTTAAGGATGATTTCTGGGTTCGTTTTCGGGATTGGAGAATTGGTTCTCTAATATGATTAGATTTAAAGGCACTAATGACTCTATTTCCATGAATAGTCCATGGTGTTAATTGGCAATAGAATGATGCTAAATATCACCATTGAATACTGCTACTGAACGGCTTACAAGAGGAAAGGCTCTGAGTGACAGTGCATTTGATACATTAATAGAATTTTGTGGAGGTAAAAACTATACTGTTACAGGCCGGTTGTTATTAAATACTCTGGGTAAAGCTATGAAAGAAATGGGCTCAAGGCTTCACAT
Source organism: Tolypeutes matacus (assembly GCA_026826555.1). Classification (NCBI taxonomy): domain Eukaryota; kingdom Metazoa; phylum Chordata; class Mammalia; order Cingulata; family Chlamyphoridae; genus Tolypeutes; species Tolypeutes matacus. The sequence goes on along the minus strand of JAKSZT010053887.1, from coordinate 3,121,123 downwards.
TCCCAGCCCCAGCACCACACTGAAGGACATGAATGTTTCTATGTGTGCCCTGGAATAAACTCTTATTTCATGTAGCTGCAGACTTGAGACTTCTGAAAATCAGTCCCAGAGTCTCAGCAGGTAAGTGGCTGAATTAAATATAAATTGAACTACCAACTTTGCAAGGTATCTACTGTCAAAGTGAGGGGAGTGGTTGGAAAGGAATAGGATCCTAGAAATCGGAATAAGGACATATGGGGAAATGACAAGAGTGGGAACACTAGATTCAACTAAGTCTTTGCCAGATAAACCTGTAATGGACAGCACTGAGGAATCAAACACAAGACTTCCAGTCTTCCCTGAGGACTCACTGTTCCTGCCACCACATGAAGGTGTTAACCCTGTTATGACTGTAAATCTATAACTGCTTTCCCTGATGAATCATCCATCACAACTCCATCTGAAGATATTAACCCTATTTCACCAGATGAAACTAAAGCCCAGAGGTAGTTTGCTTGAAACACACTACTAATTCCTCTCATGACCCACTCCCACCACCACTCTTTTGTTCCAGACCTATAACTAGTTTGAGGTACCAGAGTCCCAAAAAGGTGACATACAAAGTGTGACTCATGAGGAGATGTAAAATACTCCAAAAGAAATACATTATTTTTCCAATTTACATAGGCAACAATCAGGAATATATATGTAGGAATGGATATTAAGGGTGTAAGATAATGATGAAAGGAACATAAATTTGGATCAGGCTGAATTTATTGATATGAACCCACAAAGTAGAGATTCTACACATTCAATGTTTTAGCTCAAGGGGTTAGTAAGGGCTCTAACAGTTTGGGTGTTTGGCTGACGCTTGGACAGAAAGGTGGCTTATATTAACTGAAGTCAAAATTCCAGAACTGCCCAGGCATAGTGTAGATGAGGGAATCCAAAGACTTAGAGAGACTGGAATATTAGAGTGGATTTATCCTGTAACACCAGCTCATCCAATCCAGGAATGTCCAGAGGACACACCTTTCACCAGGACTATGGGGAATAAATTTGGGAGAGCAGCTCCATTATCCCTGAAAAGCTCTGTTATCGTTCTTCTCTGTAGGTCAGTTATCACTATGGAAACTACTGCCACTTAACTTGGATCTTTAAATGCCATAGGGATGATCAGGTTTCAGGTTGGCAGGAGCCAAGTGGCAGCACTTAATTGTCAAAGACAAGGTGGATGTGGCTACCATAATGGACAGCAGAATCCAAGGAGTAATCAGAATAGTCTGACTCATAAAGAATTCTGGTGTTGGCTAGTTGATCATGAGATACCTAGAAGTGAAATATTTGGGCAGTCTACTAAATTCTTATTTGATCTGTATAGGCACAAGAGTTCTCAGCAAGTGAAAAAAATTAAAGAGTCATGGCCCCTCAGTCAATTCCCAGACTTAAGACAGTTTACAGAACCAGAGTCCCTTGAAGGAGGGGAAGGCCAAAACCCCTTGAGGGAAGCAGCCTGCTACACTGCCAAAAATTTATACTGTCTTCCTCCCAGCCTTCCCCAAAGAGATCTGCAGCCTTTTACCAGGGTGACTTTCATTTAGGGAAAAGGAAATTATTAGACATTTCAGGGATTATTAGGCACTGTCTCTGAACTGACATTAATTCCAGGAGACACAACCAGTCAGTGTTAGGGCTTATGCAGGTCAAGTGATCAATAGTTTTACCTCAGGTCCATCTCATAGGGGGTCCAGTGGGTTCCCAGACCCAATTTGTGGTTATTTCCCCAGTTCCATAATGCATAATTAGAAGAGACTTACACAACAACTGGCAGAGCCTCCACTATAGTTCCTTAAATTATAGAGTGAGGACTATTATGGTAGGAAAGACAAAGTGGAAGATACTAGAACTGTCTCTATTAAGAAAATGGTATGGAAAAAGCATCCCCACACCTCTTCTATTTGGGCTGTGCAGAAAGCAGATGGATCTTAGAGGATGAGAGTGGATTATTGTAAACTTAATCAGGAGGTGACTCCAATTGCAACCGCTGTTCCAGTGGTGGTATCATTGCTTGAGCAAAGCAACACATTCTCTGGTACCTTGTATGAAGATATGGATCTGGCAAATGTTTCTTTCTCAATAACTATTAGTAAAGACCAGCAGAAAGATTTTGTTCACCTGGCAAGGCCAACAAAACACCTTAACTCTCTCACATCATGGGTACATCATTCTCCAGTCTGCAGGGACCTTAATTACTTTTTCCTTCCACAAGACATCACACTGGTCCATTATATTAATGACACAAGCTGATTGGACCTAGAGAGCAAGATGTATGAACTACTCTGGACTTACATGTAAGACATCTGCATGTCAGGGAGTGGGAGATAAATCCAACAATAATTTAGGACCCTTTCACCTTAGTGAAATACCTAGGTGTCCAGTGGTGTGGGATATGTCAAAATGTCCCAATTAAGGTAAAGGATAAGCTGTTGCAGCTGGCCCCTCCTTCTACCAAAAAAGCGGCATGGTGACTATTTGGATTCTTTGTATTTTGGAGACAAAATATTCCTCATTTGGGTGTGTTAATCTGACCCATTTACTGAGTTCCCCCAAAATTTTCCAGTCTTAAGTGGGGATCAGAACAAAAGGAGGTTCGGCAACAGGTCTATTCTGCTCTGCAAATTCTTTGCCACTTGGGCCATATGATCCAGCAAATCCAATGGTGCTGGAACTTTCAGCAGCAAATAGAGACGCTGTTTGGAGCCTTTGACAGGTCCCTATAGGAGAATCACAAAGCCAGTCCTTGGGATTTTGGAGCAAAGCCCTGCCATCCTCTACCAATAATATCTCTCCTTTTGAGAAAGAGCTTTGGCCTGCTACTGGGCCTTCACTGAGACCAAATGCTTAACAATGGGTCACCAAGTTACCATGATACCTGAATTGTTCCTCATGAACTGGGTGTTGTCAGACCCACCAAGCCATAAAGTTGGATGTGCTCAGCAGCACTCCATCATCAAATGGAAATGGTATATATGAGATTTGGCTCAAGCAGGCCTTGAAGCCACACGAAAGTCACATGAAGAAGTGGCCCTCATTCCTGCCATTTCACTTTCTGTTTCCCAGATCACTTCTTATGGCCTCAGGGGAGTTCCCTACAATAAGCTGACTGAGGAAAAGAAAACTTGAGTCTAGTTTACAGAGGATTTTACATGATATACAGGTACCATCCAAAAGTGAATAGCTACATCAGTACAACCCCTTTCTGGTACATCCCTGAAAGGCAGTAGTGAAGGGAAATCCTCCCAGTGGGTAGAACTTAGAGCAGTTCACCTTGTTGTTCTTTTTTTTTTTTTGGAAGGAGGAATGGCTGCAGGTATATTTGTGTTCTTATTCGTAGACTCTGGATGATGGTTTGGCTAGATGGTCAGACAATAGGAAAGAACATGATTGGAAAATTCCTGACAAAGAGGTGTTGGCAAGAGCTACATGGATAAACCCTCTGAAGGAGCAAGATACATGAAGATATCTGTGTCCTATGTGAATGCTCACCAGAGGGTGCTTTCAGCAGAATAGAATTTTAATAATCCAATGGATAGGATTTTAATAATCAAGGATATAAGTCAGCCTATTTCCCCAGCCACTCACTCCTGTCTTTGTCCAATGGTCTCATGAACAAAGCGGCCATCGTGTAGGGATGGAGGTTAGGCATGGCTTCAGCAATGAACTTCCACTCACCAAGGCTGACCTAGCTTCAGCCACTGCTGAATGCCCAATCTGCCAGTGGCAGAGAACAATATTCAGTCCCTGGTATAGCACCATTCCCCAGAGTGATCAGCCTTATATCTGGTGGCACATTGATTGCATTGCACTACTTCTGTCATACACAGGGCAGCATTTTCTTCTTCCTGGAATAGACACATACTCCAAATATGGATTTGCCTTCCCTCTATGCAATTTTTCTTCCAAAATTACTACTCATGGACTTACCAGTTGCTTTATCCACTGTCATGGTATTCCTCATAGAATTACTCTTAATCAAGGAACCCTCTTCACAGCAAATGATATATGGAAATGTACACATGCTCATGGAATTCCATGTTCTTACAATGTTCTCCATCATCCTGAAGCAGCTGGATTGATAGAATGGTGGAGTAGAATTTTAAAGACTCAATTATAATACCAACTGGATTATAATACCTGAAGGGCAGGGGCAATGTTCTCCAGAAGGATGTATATGATCTAAATCAACATCCACTCTGTGGTCCTCTTTCTCCCATGGCCATAATTCACAAGTCCAGGAATCAAGGGGGTGGAAATGGGAGTAGTACCACTCACTATTACCCCTAGTGATGCACTAGAAAAACTTTTGCTTCCCGTCTCCATGACTTTATGCTCTTCTGATCTAGAGATGTAGTTCCATACAGAAGATTGATTCCATAAGGAGACACAGGAACTATTCCACTGGACTGAAAGTTAAGACCCAATCAGCCACTTTGGGCTCCTCATACCTATGAATCAACAGGCCAAGAAGGGAGCTACTCTACTGGTTGGGGTGATTGATCCTGATTACTGTGAGGAAATTGAACTGCTCTTACACAATGAAGGTAAGGAAGAGTATGTCAAAAATAAAGGAGATCCCTTAGGGTGTCTCTAAGTACTACCATATCTTGTGATTAAAGTCCATGGAAGCCTACAAAAACTGAATCTAGGCAGTACTATAATGGTCCAGACCCTTTAGCAATGCAGTTTTGGATCATACCAGCAGGCAAAGAACCATGACCTGGTAAGGTACTTGCTGAGATTAGAGAGAATAGGGTGTGGGTAGTAGTAGAAGGTAGTTATAAATACCAGCTACAACTACATATCAGTTTCAGTAACAATGACTGTAATTGTTACCAGTATTTCTTCCTTATTTTCTGTGTGTGTATATCAAATATCTTTAGTTTTTTCTCTCTTTTATCCACTTATCATATAACATAAATCATATTAACTTTATGCCATAGTATTTAAGTTATAGGATATCAAAAAAAGAATGATTAACCAAAGAACTTGCATCCTCTTTTGGTGAAAGGGCTAGTGCATTTTTAGTTGTTCACAGGATAGTTGTGTCATGTTAGGATTGTCTTTATTTGGAGATTAACAATGAATTAAGGAGATATGTGTGGGTGCTAACTTGACAAGGGGTGGACTGTGATGGTTAATTTCACGTGTCAGGTTGACTAGATTATGGTGTCCAGTTGTTTAGTCAAGCAAGCACTGGACTGATTGTTACTGTGAGGGAATTTGGTGAGTGGATTTGCATCTATAATCAGTTAGTTGCATCTACAGTTGATTATATCTATAATCAGCAAAGGGGATTGAAGGTTGTAAAGCTGAAACTGATGACTTCAGAAGTCAGAAAGAAGTATTTCTGCCTCTACTTCAGCCAGCCAACTTCTCCTGTGGAATTCTACATCACCTTCAGAGGAGTTTCCAAACTGCAGCCTACCCAACAGAATTTGGACTTGTTAATCTCCAGTTACATGAGCCAATTCCTATAATGAATCTCTGTTCTGTTTCCTTGGAGAATCCTGATTAATACAATGGGATAGCCACAAATCAGTGTTTGGCATTATCTCGGGATAATTAATTAAAAAAAGAGTCAAACATAAAAACATTCCAATGACATAACCATAAATTTTCAATAATGGTGTATAGATTTATTACTCAATTCATGGACCAGAGACACACAGCCTAAGTTGTGGACTTAGACCTGAACCACGTGTTCCACCCCTGAGAACTTATCGGATTTCATTTCCTTTAAATTCTCTTTGTGCAAAGACCAGAGGAGTGGACATTTCTACTTTCTCATAAGGACTGCTAGAATATTTGCACCTATCAGTTTCAAAATTCCCACATTAATCTGGTTTGTGCTAATTATTCCTGGAGTTCCTGCTCTGGCTGAGATAGCAGCAATTCCATTGTCAAGGAAGTGCAACTGATAGCTCATTCTTTTGTAACCCCAACATGCCAAAGTCATAGAAACTTGCTGAAATAGAAAAGATTCCCTGGTATAAACACACCTGTGTCAGAACACCAGGTTCACATGAGGACCACACTGTCTGAATATTTTAAAATCCCAGAAATGCACTAAGCTTTCATTTCTTGCATCATTCAAAATAAACCTCTGGGCACACACGTGTTCTTTTCAAGCCTATGTAACAAAATGAATGTGCTCAATTCTTGTGCTAAAGAATCCACTCACTTCCCACTTCAGTGTTGCTGTGAGATATACCAGATTGGGGAGGCTTCTGGATTTGACAGTGCTTCTGGAATGCCAGGGAGCTGTCAGGATTTAATAGACCACATTTTCATTTCCACCTGCACACAAGGCTACTTCCTTTGCTCAAAGATTGGAGCATCATGCAAGAATTTCTCGACTTCTTCCTTTTTCTCCCACAGCAGAGACTGGACTTTCTGATTACCATTGTAACAAATTAGCTGTCCACGTGTTTCAATTTCACGTCAAAGACTCTAGACTCATAAAATGTGACAGCCAGAAAAGTAACCCACAATTCTTACGATTCATTTCCCTTCAGAGAGGAGGTTCAAGGTGATTACTAAAACTTTCGAGGCTAGTTCACAATACAGGGTTTCCTGACTCTACACTGAGGGCTTCTTACCTAAAATATAGGTGAGGGCACTGACTTTTAATTGAATTAACCTCTCAACTATTTTTGCATAGAAGATAGCAGGGTGGCAATGCTGAGATGTGTGATGGCTTTTTACTCTTTATAGATATTATCACAGCTCTCCTTCCCTGGTCTCTCATGAATTTGCAACCATGTGTCCTGGAGATCCCATCAGTTATGATATTGATAGCTAGAAAATGTCCTTATTAAAATTTCTTCACTAAAGCAGCTCTGAAAATTCTGATACACTAATTGAACTTGTTTTCTATTAATGTAATTTTAGAAGTTTACTCTTTATACTTAGTTCTGTAAAGGGGCACCTTATGACCTAGTAGATCCATAGCATTTCTCAGAGACAAAAAGCTTGATATCCTTGAGAGGTTGGCGCAAAAAATATATAAACTGTGCTTTATTAGCCACTGAAAACAGAAACATGTTTGATGTGCTTGAGAAATTGCAGGTACCCTCCTCACAAGACCCCTGGCATCTCTTTTTTCTCATTTGGTTTTCTTCTCCCCTACCCCTCTCCTTTGCCTAATGAAACCCAAACTCTCATTCTCACTTTGAATTGGTTTTGGAAAAATTCCCCCATTTCCTTGCTTGTGCACCCAGTTCCTTGCTTGTGCACTTGCAATAAATCACCTTCTCACTGAGAGAAGTGTTTCTCCTTTGTGACGCCGGGTTGGGCAGGCCCTTCTATTGCAAATAGCCACACTTACGGTAACAATATCTTTCATGTTCTCAACTCAGGAGGACTTCTGGCTATCCCCGGGAGAGAACTCATATGCAACAAGGAATGGGGCCTCAAAATGAAGAATTTCAGTTTCCTTAGCTTATTCTTCATGGTGTAAGGGTAGGGTGCAACTGAATAACAAAAACAAAGATTTGAGGATTCTGAAACAAGGTGCATGCATCCATTTATTTCTTTTTGCAGCAACAAGAGACACAAGTATAATTCCATGTTTAATAAGTTATAGGTGGTAGCAAGCCCAGGAACCTTGAGCATATGTATAAGGCAAATAAAATTAATGTTTTTCATGGTGTTGACATCAAACATTAGATGATCTTGGGAGAGTCCTTCCAGCCCCTTGAATACCATGACTGGCCTGCCAAATGGACTAATCACCAAAATCAAACTTAAAAATCTTAAAAATAAAATACTTAAATTCAAATACTTTAACAGAATTGGAAATATAAATGCTACACTCAAGGTCCTCCTCAAAACAAAATAAAACCATGAACAAAGACAATGCAAATGAAAGATTTATCTAGAAAGACTACATGCACATCAAAATCACATCTCTTCTTCTGATTCCTGTTCTCGTTCAGCATTTTTCAGGAGTCCAACTTCTGAGGAGCAAAACCTCTTAAGTTTAGATTTAACCAACCTGAGGGGAATGAAAGGGCATTTCATGTTAGATGACTTTTAATATAAAATCTCAGAATAATATGCTTCTATAAAACAAACTCCAAATTATCTATACAAATGGGGCAACCCAAAAAGGAAAATCATTTTTATTTGGTTTTGGAGTTGCCTGGAAATTTCTGTGGATTCAAGCAGGGTGCAAACAAACAGATACAATGTCTTTTGAATGTTCTATGTGATTGTTTAATTGGATGCCTAATTTATTCATAACACTGATCATTTCCAAAGCAAACAGAATAATCTCTGGGCAGTGGAAAACAAAAATCACACCATCCATCTGACAGGCCTAGATGAAATAGAGCTCAGTTGAGTTTCTAAATCAGAGTGGCACCTAGCTGTGAACTTCCTTTTAAAGGAAGTACCTGAAGTTATTTCCCTCCCCAGTGCTGGCAGCCCAAGTAAAGGCCCATGTGAGGGGGGGCTGGATTTTAGCCCCTAATTGCCCCTTCAGTAGGGCATCTTTGTGCAGGTGCATTGGTAGCTCTGTCCATAATGAATTAAGAAACTCAAAGAAGCTATTCTTGTGATTATTTTCAGAGTTAAGGAGATTCTTTAGGTTGGAGAAATCAGAGATTATTTTTGACACTGGAAGTTATGAAGCTTCTTACTGGCAGAAGTTCAACAGGCTCTCCACTTCCCTCAATGAGAAAAAGAAAATGTAACAAGAACTAGGAAATCTTTTCCTGTGCATGATTTGTGTAAAGAGATTATACAATGACCACATCAGTAAAACATGGTCAACTTCCAGATATTTATGGAATATACAAACAAATTTGATAAACCCCAAATCATCAAAATGAGGTTTCTTTTTCTTTTCTGAATAACTTCACCAGCCTACCAGCATCTTCACCCTGATTTTCTGTCTTCTCTCCTCTTACAATGAGATCTGGCTTCCTCCTACTAGTACATAATCCTTTTACTTGTACTCTGGATCCCACTAGAATATAAGCGTCATAAGAGAAGGGGCTTCATCTCATTTATTACTGCAGAGTCTTGAACAATGCCTGGTACATATTAGCAGCAGAACACACATTTAATGAATCATTGGACCATTTGGAGCCATGTGCCAGGAGTTCACATCACTCATCTATTCATAGAGGCTAATTCTGCAGTCACTTTAAACTCAGCACTGACATCTCAAATAAACAACTGAGCAGAATGGACATCGTGTTGACTTGTCAAGAGCCAAGGATAACCTCTCTAAATCATTTGCTTTGTTTTTTAATTGACATGTTGCTCTCAATGTTCTCAACTCTTGGAGCAACTGTTCTCACCAACAAGCTAATAGGCTTAAACAATCTAAAGGCCAGGGCAGTGTGTGCGTCCTTTTAAAAACTTACACAGTTAAAAATACATGCTAAAAAAAGAGAATCACTGAAGTAACTGCATAATTTCACTCCCAATGACCCTTGTGGAAAATAAACCAAAGATATGGCTGCTTAGCTTCTGTTTGAGGTGATTGAAAAGTTTTGGTAATACATATTGGTCATAGTAACAAAACATTATGAATGTAATTAACACTGCTGAATTATATATCTGAAAGTGGTTAAAAGGGGAAAGTTTAGGTAGTATATATGTTTCTATAATAAAAACATATTTAAAAAAAACAACCATAGGACTGTACAACACAAACAATGAACCCTAATATAAACTATGGACTATAGTTAATAGCACAGTTATAATATTCTCACATCAGTTGTAACAAAGGCACCACACTAATGCAAAGTATTTAAATGGGGCAGGTATATGGGAACTCAGTATATTTTGCATGATATTTCTGTAAACCTACAACTTCCCTAATGAAAATTAATTAATTAATTAATTTAAATTAATTTTAATTTTTCTCATTCCTCCTCTTTGGGATTCTCCTGTTTCTCATTGCTCCTTTTTGGGTTACATGTGCTGTTACAGCCCCCAGGCTGGGGCATAGCAGACCCTTAACCTGGCTCTATCTGCCACCTGTACCTGTAGTACAGGCACAAAAGCCTCTGCTGGCAGATTGAGAAGTGGAGTAACAAAGAGGAAGCACAAACAATTGGTAGCTACTGGAGTGGCGCAAGTCCAGGGAACTATGATCAGTGTCAGCCTTGGCTTCTGCTCCCATATGTTCTTCTCAATTAATATGGGAAACAGCAGACCTTGAGTGTACTTCCAGGAAACTATCATAAGCCTGGAATTTGGGTATCTCTATTTTGTTCTTCAAAATGGTTTACATGAGACATTGTCCCTAAAAAAAATCTGAAAATGGGTACTATTTTCCTACCCATAGAGAGAGGTTCCGAAATAGCTCTGTGCAGCAGTAAGTAGGTGTTTAAATTTGAAATACAGTAAAACATATAATAAGATTCCCCAACACACAGGAGTCACATATGAGCTCTCATACTTAGGATTTTAGGCATGGGATCGGGACAATCTTTGAGCCATTATTCTGGAAAGCTGGAAAGTATGGCTTCATTTTTCAGTAATTTGGTGGGGAGGGGACAGTAGTTCCATAACCCTGTTTCACTTCTGTGGTGGTCTTTGTGTAATGTGAGACGAATTCTGATATAATGATCCAACAATCCATTAATCAAACAGGTTTTTAAGGCTCATTATGATTACAGGACTGAATTAGCTTGCCATGTGATATCACTGAAAGGCAGTACTGGATCATCATGATATTTTTGAAAAGCTCTTGCTGAAGTTTTTATCAATATTTGTCAGGACATTACACTCTTGTTTTATCTCTACAAGAGCAATATAAGAACAAAAATTAAAAACATTTAAGGGAAACGGCTGTGGCTCAATCAGTAGGGCTCCCGTTTACCATATGGGAGGCCCCGGGTTCGGTTCCCGGGGCCTCCTGGTGAAGGCAAGCCCGCCCGCACGGCGTGGTTAGCTGGCCCAGCGAGCACAAGCAGCAAGGGGGGGATAAATGAATAAATAAATAAAATCTTTAAAAAAAAACATTTAAAACATGATTTCCAAACTAATGAAGCCTAAACTATATCAGCACTGAAACAAGGGTATATTAAAATAGCAAACAGGTGTTTTTTGAGTCCTTACTATATGTTTGGAAGAATGCCAAGACATGTGAGAAATATGAAATTTTAAGACAATGTGTTATACTCAAGACACATTCTACCTAGCAAAAACACTAGTACACATGAACTAACAGTAAATATCACAGGATAGATTACAATTGTTAATGAATGGTAGACACTAAAGTGCTGAGAAAATTGAAAAGGGAGATGAGCAAGGGCTAGAGTAATCAAAGGAGGTTTTCTTGAAGTCATGTACATTTATTATGGATGCCAGATATAGGGTGCTGCAGGTTCAAAAGTTTAGAATAGGTGTGGTGTGTGGCAGAAGTTGGGGGTGGGACGGGAGAATGAGTAATATCAATGGAGTTTCTGGTTTCCAGAGAACTGTAAGTAGACTAGAGATTCACCAAGGGTCTGGAGGCTTTTGAAACAGGAAGAGACCATAGTCTTCTTTTTGCTCTGGATGAGGACTATCATGAGGAAGAGAGTCTCCTTGAATACTGGCATTGTTCTTGGAGACTTCCCAGCCTCTAAGGAGATGAGGCCCTGATGTCAGCCTAGAACAACAGGAGAAGAAGCCAAGTTTCACTCAACGACAGAGCCAGCCTTAACAACCAGCTAGTGTGTACGTGCTTCAAGGGAAAGGATAGGACTGGTGGGGACCAGTCACTGAGAAGGTAGAATTTCCAATACCCAAAAGCTCTTAGACCTCTGAAACTATCAAGGCAGGTTGACCTGTCGCCTAGAAGAGATATACGGGAACTAGACAAGGAAATGTCTTCCTCACTCAGAGACCCAACACCAAAGCTGAATCAGCTGTGAAGCCACAAAGAAGTGCCCAGTGAGAGGTGTGACCTGGAGCCCACATCTAGAGGGAAGAATGGAAAGATGGTTCTAACAGAGGCTAAGACCTCACCAGGCCTAGGAGCACCTGTTGCATTTTAGGAATCTGGAGAACCTGCTAGAAGTGAACAATTCAACACTGTCGCCCCCAACCCCATGTGGCTCTTTAAATTAATTAAAACTAATGTGGCAGTAGCCACATTTCAAGGGCTCATTAGTCAGACATAGCTAATGGCCACCGTATTGAACCCTAAATATAGACCATTTTTATCAGCACTGAGGTCTGACAGATTAGGAGCTGGTAACTGCTACCAGTCAAGCCAATTGTGGTTAGGCATTAGCTACCTTAGAAAGAGGAACTGAGCTCACCCCTTTCTATTCCTGCACATTCTTCAAGCTGCAACTCAATTCTTAATTGTGGGTTACAAGAATGCTTTATAGTTCTTCTGTTTCCATTTATTGCACTGTATTTCTTTAACTTTTTGTTCTAAAATAACTTAAACTTACAGGAATGCTGCAAAAACAATAAAAATAAATAAATAGAACTCCAATATACTCCCTCATCAAGATATCTAGATTTATCACCCTTTAGCATTTTACAACATTTATCATAGTATTCTTTCTATTATCTAGCTAGCTAGCTAGCTATTTATCTTTCTATTATCTGAACATTTGAGAGTAGGTTGCATCTTCATCCTCTTCTAACACTTAGCACTTCTGGGTACATTTCCTGAGAAGTTCAAGAAATTAAACATTGATAGAAAGCATAGAGTCCATATTCCAATTTTTTCCGTTGTTCCAATAATGTTCTTTTTCTTTTTCTGGGTTGAAAGTTTTTTTTTTAATTTTTATTTTACTAACAGATATACAACCTAAAATTTCCCTCTGTAATCACATGCAGATACATAACTCAGTTTTGCACTGAATTATAATTGTCTCTCCCAATAGAAAAATATGTTGGTCTAAGACAGGGTCTATACCTCATTTATTTTTGACACATAATAATAACAATAAAATTTATTGAGCCTTATTATGTTCTAAGTACTTATAAATATACAATCTCATTTAGGCATTTTATCCCCATTTTACAAATGATAAAACTTAGACAATGTGTATAGTAATTTGCCCAAAGTTACACAGCTGATAAGTGGCAAAGCTAGGAATTTGTATTCTTGTCACTGTTATATTGCTCCTTAATGCCCTTTGAAGCACTGTATCAGGGTCCTTGTAGAAATATATAATGTTCAACTGACTGTTATTTTTTAGAAATGTTAGAGAAAATGTCAAATTAATCAGGTAACTCAAAATTTCATGGGAAACAAAAAAGTTGGTAAAAAAATTGACACCATGTTTGGGAATTGGTATAACTGGAGAATGTACAAAGGGACAAATAGAGGGCTTAGTGGAGATGTGTGGAGGAGCATTCAAGAGGAGAAAACAGCAAATGCAAAGATATGGAGGCAAGAAGTGTGTGTGGAAAGTCAGAAGCACAATAGAGGCACTATTGAGCTACCCCAACTTTAAATCAGTATTATCCTTTTTAATGGGAATTTCTGTGAGCAGATAATTTTCTGCCTTGCTAACCTGACTTGTTGGACGTTAAGATTCCACACTATTGAGTATTGATGATAGTATATACCAATGAATAAAACTCCCATGAACAACACTCACTAACTTACCAGGTAACAAAGGCATAATTCACTCCAATTATGAGAAGTGTGACTGCATAATGCCAGCAAAAGCAGATGGTGATAAACATCATGTTGTCATGGTCCCTCTGATCCCACTCAGGACTTCCATTGGGGGGATACAGTACAAAACCAATCTGTAATTTAAATTTAAAAGTATGCATTCATTTTTTAAAAATAAGAAATAAAATACAAGAAATTTTTAAAAATTGAAATAAAAAATAATGAAAAAATATTTTTAAAAATTTTTTGAGATTATGTCTTTCATCAGTCTAAGATCTGTTATATTGTATGTACACTGACCTTTTTTTCCGTTTATTCCCCCAGTGTCTTATTTTTTTTCATTTTGTCTTCAAAGAAGTTTTAGTTTACAGAAAAGTCATATACAGAATATAAGGGATTCCATATACCCAACATCCTCCCCATTTTCCCCTTTCCGCAGTAATAAAATTTTACATGTGAGATGGTATATTTGTTACAATTGATGTACAAATATTGAACTATTATTAATAACCATAGTCTATGGTTTACATTTTGGACGATACCTTTTTATAAATTTTGATGAAATTTACATGGCCTGTATCCATCATTGCAAGATCATGTAGTACAATTCTATCGCCCCCAAAATGTCCCGTGTTGATCCATTCTATTCCTCCCTCCCCATCCCCTTAGGACCCATGGCAACCACCAAGCTTCACTCCTTGAAGAGTAAGATTTGTAATTACTTGCAACAACATTAAGGGCTTGACATACTGGTCTGACCTCCCCTGTTAGGTACTGCCTATGTTCTCAGGAGACTCCCACACCTCTATTTCAAAACATAGCAGGGCTCCCCAGGATGGGAGTCCAACACCTTCCTGCTCATTATGTGGGTCTCCACCCACTGATATAACCCATTATGACAAGATGAACACTCACACACTCCCTAGAGGTCTGTCTCAGGTGCACCCTGTCCTGTATGTCCCCCACATCCAACACCCTAAACCAGTAATCTTCCCATGCCATATTTGCCAAAAGAACATTCCCAATGTTGTAATTTCAACCACATACCTGCAAATCCCCAGAGTTCACCTGCTCCCTCCCCCAACCCTCCCCCCAGTTCCATGGACAGCCTAACCCACCCTCCCCACCCTACTCCCCTTCACAAACCAGCACCACCCAACCCAATAGCATCACTGCACCACTGTCAGGCCTATCCACTACACACTACACCCTTCCATCTTTGCCCATATGGGCATTGGCATACAACCCTCTTCTCCTTTTCTGTCTCCTGCAAACCTATCTTCCAAACCCTAGCTCTGTGAGTCTGCTCAATTTGCTTAATTCATATCAGTGAGGTCATGTAATATTTGTCCTTCAGTACCTGGCTTGCTTCACTCAACATAAGGTCTTCAAGATTCATCCATGTTATCCCATGTGTTAACACTGCATTCCTTCTTACAGCTGAGTAATATTCCATTGTATGTATATACCACATTTTGTTTATCCATTCATCTGTTGATGGACTGCTATGAACATTGGTGTCCATATATATGTACCCCACTAACAAAGGATGTTAATGTGGGAAAATGTGGGTGGGCTAGGGAACAGGGCATATGGGAATCCCCTATATTTTTTATGTAACATTTATGTAATTTAAGTATCTTTAAATATATATATATATATAAACATTAAATTTATTTTTTTTTTAAAAAAGCATGCATCAGAATCACCAGCCACATTCCCAAATGTGGCACACTTTAAAATGTTTGTTTTGAATATTAGTGGCATGTAGTACTCCTATTTTCCAAGATTCCACAGATAAAATATCAAGTTTTACAGCCTGTTTTAGTAATATGGATACTATGTACCTGGTTATATTTCTGGAAATAATTTAAAGGACATTTAAAGATAAAATTTCAAAGTATGAATACTAATTCTCCCTGGGGATAGATGGACTTTCAGAGAATGTCCTAGGTTTCTAAACTGTGTACTTTTATTATTATTATTATTATTTCAAAAGTAGAGAACATAAAGTTTTTAAAATAAATACACATGGCTAACATTATACTCAATTGTAAAAGACTGAACACTTTTCCCCTAAGACCAGGAGCAAGACAAAGATGCCTGTTTTTGCTACATCCATTCAACATTATACTAGAAGCTATAGAGAGAGCAATTAAGCAAGAAAAAGAAATGAGGCATCCAAACTGGAAAAGAATAAGTAAAAGTATCTCTATTCACATATTACATGATCTTACACATAGAAACTCCTAAGAATACACAAAAATAAAACTATTAGAGCTAATAAACAAATTCAACAATGTTACAAGGTACATGATCAACATGCCAAAATCAGTTGTATTTCTACACACAAGTTATGAATAATATGAAAATGAAATTAAGAAAATAATTCCATTTACAATAAAATAAAAAAGAATAAAATGCTTAGGAACAAATTTAACCCAGCAGTTGTAATACTTGTACACTGAAACTACAAAATATCATTGAAAGAAGTTTACAAAGACCTAAATAACCAGAAAGGCATCCTATGTTCATGTATTAGAAAATTTGCTATTGATATAATGGCAATACTACTATTCAATGCAATCCTGATCAAAATTCTAACAGTCATTTTTTGATACATATTGATAAAGCATACAATTTATCCAAAGTGTACAATTAAGAGTATTTGGTATAATCACATAGTTGTGCGTTCATTAAATCAATCATTATTAAAGCATTTTCACTATTTCAGTAATAATGATAGAAACAAAACAGACAAAAAAAAAAAAACAAGAAAATTCCCCACCTCTCAATCTTTTTCTTTACACTGCTGTACATAGTTGTTATTTCTGCCTATTCTTTCAGAATTATTTATTTGTCTATTAAGCAGTTTAAATGATCGATGGCTTTTATTATAATCACAATGTTGTACATTCATCATCTCAAGAATTTTAGAATGATTTCATTACCCCACAAAGAAAAACTCCACACCCCTTAGCATTCCTTCCTCAACCCTACATAATCACTAATCTACTTTCATCTTTATAAATTGATTTATATTTACATTTTATATAGATGGAATAATACAATATATACTACTCTGTGTATGGTCTCCTTCACTTAGTATAAAATGGGCTTTTTTTTTTTTTTGTCTAATATTAACATTTTGTAGTATTAACCTACATTTGTTCAGCTTCAAAGAAAAATAGTCTTATGCATGTAATTTTACCCATATTCATATTTACATAATTTATTTATATTTCACAAAATATATTCAGTTCATAATAGGGCAATCATACAGTATTTATCCTTTTGTTTCTGGCTTCCTTCACTCAACATGATGTCGTCTAGGTTCATCCATGTTGTCATATGTTTCACGACTTCATTTCTTCTTCCTGCTGCATAATATTCCATTGTGTGTATACTCCAAATTTGTTTATCCATTCATCAGTTGATGGACACCTGAGTTGTTTCCAACTTATGGCAATTGTGATAACTCTGCTATGAACATCAATGTGCAGATACCTATTCGTGTCACTGCTCTCAGTTCTTCTGAGTATATACTAAGCAATGTTATTGCCAGGTCCAAGGCAAGTCTATATTCAACTTCCTTAGGAACTGCCAAACAGTCCTCCATAGTGGCTGTACCATTCTACATTCCCACCAACAGTGAATAAGTCTCCCTATTTTTCCACATCCTCTCCTACATTTACCCTTTTCCAACTTTTTAATAACAGCCAGTCTAATAGGTGTGAAATGATATCTCATTGTAGTTTTGATTTGCATTTCCTTAATCGCTAGTAATGTTGAACATTTTTTCATGTGTTGCTTCGCCATTTGTATTTCTTCTTTGGACAGTTCTCTTTTCAAGTCTTTTCCCCATTTTTTAATCAGATAGTTTGTCTTTTTATTGTTGAGTTGTATGTTCTCTTTATATATAATGGATATTAAACCCTTATCCCATATGTGATTGCCAAATATTTTCTCCTATTGAGTTGACTGCATTTTCCATCTTTTGACAAAGTCCTTTGTGATGTAAAAGTGTTGAATTTTGAGGAAGTCCCATTTATCTATTTTTTCTTTTGTTGCTCATACTTTGGGTTTAAGGCTTAAGAAACTATCACCTACCACAAGATCTTGAAGATATTTTCCTACATTTTCTTCTAGGAGTTTTAGGGTTGTTGTTTTTATATTTAGGTCCTTGATCCATTTTGAGTTAATTTTTGTATAAGGTGTGAGACAGGGGTCTTTTTTCCTTCTTTTGGATATGGCTATCCAGTTCCCCCAGCACCGTTTTTTGAATAGACTGTTCTGGCCCAGTTTGGTAGCCTTAACAGCCTTCTCAAAAATCATCTGACTGTAGACAAGAGGGTCGATTTCTGAGTTCTTGATTCAGTTCCATTGGTCAATCTGTCTATTCTTATGCCAGTACCATGCTGTTTTTACCACTGTAGCTAAGTAATATGCTTTACAGTCGGGAAGTGAGAGTCCTCCAACTTTATTCTTCTTTTTAAAGACATTTTTGTCTCTTCAGGATGCCTTACCCTTCCAAATAAATTTGATTATTGACTTTTCAATTTCTTTGTCAGTTTTGAAGAAATAGAAAAGCTGATCCTAAAATTCATATGAAATTGCAAGGGACCCCAAAAAGCCATAACAATCTTGAAAAAGAACAAAGTTTTAAGATTCATACTTCCTGATTTCAAAACTTACTACAAAGTGATAGTAATCAAAATAATGTGCTCTTAGTCTTAGGGTAGGCATATAGATATAGAATGTATTTGCAAGTCCAGAAATAAATCCATACATATAACGTCAATTGGTTTTTGGCCATTCAATGGGAGAAATAACAGTCTCTTAACAAATTGTGGTGAAAATCTGGATATCCACATGAAAAAGAATGAATTTGGCCCACTACCTTAAACTTTATACAAAAAACTTAGCTCAAAATGATCAAAGACCTAAATGTAAGAGCTAAATGGTTTAAACTCTTGGTCAAAAAAAACGAGGTAAAATTTCATGATCTTGGATTTGGCAGTGTATTATTGGATATTACACCAATCGCACAAGCAACAAAATATAAAAGATAAATTGGGCATCACCAAAATTAGAAACTTTTCTGCATGAAAGTACATTATCAATAAAGTGAAAAGATAGTGTGTTCAGAATGGGAGAAAGTATTTGCAAAACATGTATTTGATAAGGGTCTATTTTTCAGAATATATTAAAACTGACAACTCAACAACAAAAAGACAAACAACCCAATTTAAAAATGGGCAAAGAACTTTAACAGACATTTATCCAAAGATAACATACACATAGCCAACAAGTACAATGAAAAGATGCCCCACAACAATAGTAATAGGGGAAATGTAAATCAAAACCACAATGGCATACCACTTCTTACCTACTAGGATGACTATAATAAAAATAAAAACAATAAATAATAAATGTTGGTGATGATGTAGAAAAAATTTAACACTTATATCTCTGGTCAAAAAGTAAAATGGTGCAGGCACTGTGGAAGATAATTTGGAGGCTCCTGAAAAATGTAAACATAAAATTATCATATGACCCAACAATGCCACTCCCAGGTATATAACCAAAAGAACTGAAAGCAACTATTCAAACAAAAATCTGTACAAGAATGTTCATGACAGCACTATTCATAAGATCCAAAAGGTGAAACAACCCAAATGTCCATTAACTGATGAATAGATAAACAAAATATGGTATATCCATACAATGGAATATTATTTATCCATAGAAAAGAGTGAATTGCTGACAAACAGTAACATGAATAAACCTCAAAAACATTACGCTAACTGAAAGAAGCTAGACACAAAAGTTACATATTGTGTGATTCCATTTATGTTAAATATCCTGAATAGGTAAATCCACAGAGACAGAAAGCATAGTAGTAGTTTCTATGGTTAGGGGAAGGGGAAAACAGGGAGGCACTGATTTTAGGGTGATGAAAAGTTCTGGAATTAGACAGTGGCAATGCTTGCTTAATATTGTGAATGTCCTGAATGCCAATGAATTGTACATTTAAGATGATTAATTCTATGTCATCTCAGTATAAACAAGTAAATAATAAATCAATGGTTCCCATTTATGTCTTCCTTTTAGTTGGAAAGAGAAATGCTATTTGTAGCATCCAATAGGTTCACCACCATGTGCCATTTCCTTTACCCTCATTCATGATCATAAACTTTACAGTAACCTTGAATCCTTGAAGAAGACAACATTATTCCCATTTTATAAAGATGAAGCCTAGAATTCAGAGATTTCAGAAATGTCCCCAATATTACAAAATGAAAATGGCTGAGACAGAATTCCAAACCAGGAGTGTCTGACTCCCAAAATCTATATGTTCTTTCTTCTCTGTGTTCTTGCTCACCATATTGCTTTTCTTTCTGCAGCAAGATGGACAGTGGCCTGATAACAGGGTCATTTTGATCATCTAGGAGCTCTGAGATGGTCTGAAAAATCAGTACTGAGATGGAAGACAGGGTACTAAGTTACTCTTAAAACACAGATCACAGACTGGTGACCTCTAAGTCACATCTAATTCACAGACACGCTTTGTCTGACCTGCATAATTTTTAAAAGAACTTGAATTAGTTGCCAACATTTAAAAATTAAGAGATATCACACAAAAGTTTGCATTCTCAGTTTATTTGTAAAGATCAAAATATCTGTCAACACTTAGCCTGGATTCCCAAATGGCAACCATGAGCTGGAGCACCCATGCTCCAACAAATCATCATTGAGGTTATGTGCCTGACCTTTCCCCTTAACATTTCTTCAGAACCAAGTAGAGCCCAAGGTTCTATTAATTTCATTCACCAACCAATGGGAGATGCATAAATTTTCCAAAATATTGCATTAATTCAAATTAGCAAAGTACTTAATAATCATTTCTTTTTCCTATCTTTCATTATATCCCAGGAGACAGGAGGCATTTGTTGTCCCTATTTTAGAGGGAGGGAAATTAAGTAATGCATAGCCTTGTTCCTCCATCCCAAAACACTTCCAAAGACAACTTTCACATTATTGCTGTGCCTCACCCACATGGCAACATTCAAAAGGGATGAGGTGCTGACAGCTCTCACAGAAGACATATCAGTCATCAAATTAGAGCTCTGAACCTGCAATACTCAGAAATTGCAAAAGAATGCCACCCAGCTGGTTTGTCTACTGCTTGGACATGTCAGTGTATTGCACAACAACTTTTATATACTGCTGGGAATCTCACTATGGGCCAAAGTTATCCCAGAGGAAAGCAAGAATTTCTAGGTCCTCTGTGCTCATTCTTTGGAAATGACAAGAAGGACCTCAAATCACTTAGGCAACTCTCCATTCAAAGATCCCAGCTGTTTAAGTTTGAGTATCAGAACTATAAAAATCAGCTTCTCATGATCTTCTCTTTCAGTAATTCCTCAAAGTAAATAGAGAAATTCTGTGCCATTAAAGAGCTGTTTTAAAGATGGTAAATTAAGTAATTAAGGACTAACTCCCCAATTCCCACCTACCAGGGCTGCCAATGTTACTCCAATGCCAAACCACACAACTCCTCTCTTGGGAAGCTAGACCTAAGGGTTAGTAGTCAACCAAAATAAGTAAAAAAGCATCACTTTCCCTAAACCTCAATCCCGGACACAGTGGTAACACTCATCCATCTTTCAAATCCCAACTCGATTTCACATTCCAGGGAAGCTTTCCCTGCCTTCTTCCTCTGGAATTAATGTACCTTCCTCAGGGCAGCATTTGCTTTCAAATAACAGCATGTAATATTTGGAACTATCCCACAAGATATTATTTCCATTTTTTAGGTGAGGAAACACAATGACACAGAATATCTTGTCAACAGTCATGTGGTTAGTATGAGAGAGCTAGAATTCAGGTTCAGATCTCCCTAATCTACAGGTCCAGAGATTATTTACTATATGCCATATTCACCACAATGGCTTTATGGGTGCCCAGAGTAAATTCTCTCTTAAGTCACCTCCATTATCATCATTAATTCGACCAGTCAAACAGTATTAACCAGAGATGTCGCTGAAAGACATAGAAAGAGTGCATAGTCTTTTCAAGCTAGAAACAAGTAAATTAGGAAAGCTTAAATCCCAAACTAAGGGCCAGAAACTGCTTCAACTTCCTAGATTCTTCTTTAAATATAAATATCAACCATTGAAGTTTTTCTGCTGTCTTAATTTGCTTTCTAGTGTCAAATTCCAAGTGAAAAACATCTGCTAAAGAATTTTTTTTCTTGCTATGTATCTTGCATATGCTACTCCTGAACATCTGTTTTTGCTTAGGTTAAGCTTCACATTTAAAATAATTCTCTTCTCTAATAGTCATCAAGCCAGACATCTATTTCCTATAGATGTGAGTCCAAATTCCCAGCTGGTTTATAGCTTATTATCTGATCATTTACTTCAACTCTATAAGCCTAAGCAGGAATTTAATCTACCATGTCAGCACTATTGCTTAGTTGGATCTTTTTTCCATTTTGAATGAAATTTTGTCATCTTTTAAAGGCAAAACTGGGTTAATCTTTAGTTGAGGTGGGATCAGAGATCCTCTCATAACTGCCGAGGGGGCAATGATGGAGCTGGCAGATGCAGTGGAAGCAACCATTCAAGGAATGAGAAGCAAGGGCAGCCTGAGCATCTCCTCATTACCTTATAATTCCTGTGCCTTGGCTCTCACAATGATGAAGAGGGAGCTTGGGAGTGACGAAGAGCAAAGTAAGTTTCAGAAATACTCTGTACACAAAGATACAGGGGAAATATCATGGGTTAAGGAGGCCTGCAAGATATTTTTTCCTTTTTTTAAATTGAATGATGTGGCAAGGTTATTGAGAAAATATTTTTTACTGTAATTTGATTCAGGAAAGAAATCATTTTTATAGATTAGGAAGGGAGTTCATTCTACCTCTGTGTATTATTCAATCATTTCTATATGGCTTGTAAAACTATGGCTAATCTGAGCATTAGCCTTACTCGGCTCACATCTCTGTATTTAGGGTTTCAAGAACCTAGGTGTGCCTTTCCTGTAATATGTCTATACATATTTTCCTGCAGTAACATTAACCACATATGGAGAACTGGCAAGAGAAAAATATGGTGTAAGGCAAATCATGATGTAATATTATTAGCTGAAGGCATAGTTTCAGCCTCAAAACATCCAGACGCACATTTAGCAACAAAACATGGAAGGATAATAAATTCACCAAGGTCTCTAGACGTTTTTGTCTCAGAGGAATCCAAAAGAGGATAAGGGTGCCATGACTAAAACTTAATTTCCTGCCAGTATTTGTGTTTGCCTTGGAATTAAATGTTCATTTTTCTTTAAAGCTACAGACATTATGTAGTCTGGCCACCAGGTAAAAAAGGCAACTCTTTTAGACTTATTGGTAGACAGAAAAACACTTTAAAACAATCACAGAATTTATGTCCAAAGACTTTAACCTCGTATCTCTTCCTTAGAAAAGCTTTTGGGGAAGTATGAAAACATCGTTTCTTTGCTAAAAGAAGCAAGAATTAGCCAATCTAATCTCAGTTATGATGTAGACCACAGCTTCCTCCCTCAGGGCCTAAGCATTAATTAGTCATTAATTATTACTTAAACACTAATTTCATTAACTCTTCTATTACCTTTTTATTCTTTTCTTCAACTCTTTGGATTTCCTTTCTTCTTTACATTCTAACTTCTTTATTTGAATATTTAATTCTTAAACAAACTATCTAGTAATTACATGTGGAGTTCTGAACCCAGCCAAGAAAGATATGCTTTCAGTACAAATACACAGAACATTTACAACCACTGACAATGGGTTGGGTCCCAAGGAAATCTCAACACATTTCAAAGAATCTCTATTAGAGATAACACATGATGTAACTACAAAGCAATTAATTTAGAAATGAATAATAAAAAGCAAAATGCAAAGATTATGTTTGGAAACTTGAAATTACATTCTTAAATAACTTATACATTAAAGGAAAAGCACATAATATCAAAATTCAAACTTGCCCAACACTGAAAACTACTACACATCTAATTTTACATGAGGCAGATGTAGTAGTGTTGAAGGAAATTTATAGCCTTAAATGAATTTTTTTAAAAAACAGGAAAGATTGAAAATAAATGAGATAAGTATCCATCACAAAAAATGTTGGGAGCCGTCACTGGACTCTGCCAAGAGAGGTGCCAACAACCTAAGCGACAGCAACCAGTGGCTACATAGCACAACATGGCGCAGGCACAAAATCTGCTTTGTCACTTCCTTGTTCTTCTTCCTCCTTGCTCCTTTGTTCTCCGGTTCCCACCTCTACCTAGGTGATTGTAGCTCCTTTGTTCTCCGGTTCCCACCTCTACCTAGGTGATTGTAACAATACGCAGGCGCAGGGCACGAGAGTAAAATCTGCCCCTACCCTAGCAACAGCATCGAGAGTAAAATCTGCCCCTACCCCAGCAACAGCACCCTCCAATCTTGGAGTGCCCCGACTCACTTCCCTTCTCCAAACAGCATATAAGCCCTGCTCCTTCAAATAAAATTTGCAGCTTGATCAGAATACTGTCTTGCTGTCATTCCTTGCGTCTCTTGTCCCACCATTCTTTCTCGGCAGGTTTCGGGTCCTCGTTGATGTCCCGCGGGCCGGGACAAAAAAAGATAAAGAAAAACATAACATAGTCTACTAACATTAAAGCAAAAACTGCAAACAAGGAGAAACTGACACTCCATAACTACAATATGAAAGTTTAACAGACTTAATTAGAAAATGAGAGATAAATCAGATTTTTAAAACTATTAGGAAAATAGACAATATAAACAGTACAATTAAATTGTTGCAGGAACCTGGCTTCATCCTTCCCCTTGAGAAGAGAGAGCCCTTTAACTTCCTTTTCCACAGGTGCCAAATAACCAGCCACCACTGTCCACTCAAGACCTGGAACCAGCAGGCCTGATAGAAGTAGGGCTCAGCCCTGCTTCTGCTGTGCATTTCTGTTCTGTTTCTGCTCTACAAGGTTGTTTGCTTTATTTTTGTTTTGTTTTGTTCAATTAAAGGTAGGTGTTTTTACTGTTTTTTTTTTTTTTTTTAATAATGTAGTTGGGTTTTTTTTAAAGATTTATTTTATTTTATTTATTTTACACACACACACACACCCTTTGCCGCTTGCACTTGCTGGTCTGCTTGTCTTCTTTTCTCATATTCTCTTTAGGAGACACCAGGAGCTGATCCTGGGACCTTCCGACATGGGCTTGAGACACCTCAGCTCCCTGGTTTTGTTGTGTCTCTAATTGTCTTTTTCCTCTGTGTGTCTCTCTTTTTTTGTTGTTATTGCGTCATCTTATTGTGCCAGCTCTCCATGCAGGCTGCCAGCTCTCTATGCAGGCCTGCTTTTGCCGTCACCAGGAGGCCCCGGGGATCCAACCCAGAATTGCCCATATGGTAGTCAGGAGCCCAATCACTTGAGTTACATTCAATTACCATACTTTCTTATTTTTTATTCATTTTTTTCTTTTTTATTTCTTTTTCATATTTGTGACAGTTTGAAGCTTTTTGTGGATCCCAGAAAAGATCATGTTCTTGGAGTTAAATCCATTCCTGTGGGTGTGGGACCCTTTGATTGAATTGGATTCAGTTGGGGGACCTTTGGTTGGATTGCTTCAGTGAGGCGAGATCCAGGGTGGGTCTAAGTTCTCTTTCTGACGTCCTTTATAAACAGAGAACAGAAAACGGAAACACACAGAAAAAGGCTCCAGAGACAGAGAAACCACGAGAATCTGGAATCTGTGGAGCACAGAGGCTCAGAAAGAAGCTCCCAAGAGGCTCAAAGAAAGGAGGCCCATAGGAGAGGGCTGCCTGAGCTAGGTCAGAGACACATCCGTCCTTCCTGGAAGTCAGTGGGAACCCTGAAACGAGTCCCTGTGTTGTGTCTGAAATGGTGGTGGAGGGGGGTGGATTGGAGCTGTTGATTCTTCCTCTCGGCAGGTCCACATGAGTACCCCTTAGGCACAGTTCTATTGTGGTCAGCACCCACCCAGGCCCCTCAGATGCCTGGGCTGTGGACACAGGGGAGGATCACGAGGCTATGCAACCAGAGACCTGGAGCAAACCTTCCTCAGCCCACGCAGAGTGGGTGGCTGTGGGAGAGAAGGCTGATGCTTCAGGGGAAGCTCCAGTCCCCAGAGCTGCAGGGGTGGCAGGAGACTTGACAAGCTTTCCAGTACTTTTGATCACCCCCCTTGTAAAATGCAAATCCCTGGAATAACCTCATCAACCCAAATCCCTGCTCTCTGGGGACTAAGAATCTCTTCAAAGAAGTCTTCACTATTAAAGCACATTCACCTTTCATCCCAGACTTTCTTTACATCTACATATGTATATTACATTTTAACTTTTCAGACCCTATAAAACATATGTTCAGTGATTGGAATTCATGTTTTCAACAATACCATGGTTAGGGAGTTGACAGAATAAAATGGAAAGAGCCTGGAATGTGAGGGCCAGACAGATGCACATGTGAATCCTATCTCCATTACTGTGTGATCTAGGAAGACTAGCTTGGTCTCTCTGAATCTTCTTTATCTCTAAATTGGGGATAATACATAACTTTCAGATTGTCATGAGGACAAAATGAAACTATGTATATATAAAAGGCCAGTATAGTAGCTGACATATAGTTATTTTTCAACATATACTACTTTCCACCCTTTCCTGCTTTCCATATATTTCTTGAGTATATTGCACATTAGGCTATAAGCTGCTGTAGAATCCAGAACTGCTTCCAACTAAAAGCACCAAGTCAGAGCTCCAGTATAACAGACCCTCAGGTGTGCGATGAAGACGAGGAAACCCAACTTCCTTCCCAGTTGCTCTGTCAATGTCCTCATGAGGGCCACTGAGCCACACCAGGACACATTACTTCTCAGAGGCCCACATTCACACCATAGTCTCTGGGTTCTAAAGAAAACTGCCCCATCAACAAAGAGAAAAGGTTATAGGCAGAGACACCAGGGACATTAACCAGAAGCCCCAACTCACCTGCCATAACCAGCTCCCCTGAAGCATGATTAAGCTTGACCGCAGAAGCTCCAGAATGACATTGCGCCGCATGAAGAACTCCATGAAGGCAAGCAGGCCTGTCACAATGATGATCAAGACCAGAAGCTGGTGCACATAGATGTCCAGCATTTCCCGGCCATGAGTATGGTTGTAGAAGACAAAAGCTGATAGGAGGGAAAAACAGCTTATCTTTTTCAATGAAACCAAGGGCCACCTGCTGATTCTCTATTATGGTGCTGATTGCTTGATTCCTCTTCTTTCTCCGTCCCCCTCCCTCTCCTCCTTCCCTTCCCTTTCCTGTCTCCCTCTCCCTCTCTCTTTTTTTCTCATGTCCACAAAATTTTACGTGCACACATTTGTCCAAAAAGTCTGGTGACCTCTCCTTCCCACGGTTGTGGAATCCTCTAGCATTTGTGGAGTCACCACTACCTCTTTCACACAGAAACTGAAATCTAACACTCCTTTTTCCATCCCCAAACTTTTCCCTACCCTTTAATACATGAGAAAACTGTCAACTAACTATATTTGGAAGTTCTCCCATGCAGGAGGATCAATAATAAGCATGATGGAGGTGGGAGAACAGGAGCTAAGGTGAATACAGGGATGAATAATATGAAGCCTCGCTTCAATGCAATTGAATCCAATGGATTCAAACACAGAAACAAATTACAGTGGACTATGATGAGTAGGAAGAGATGATCTGGAAGCTCCCAAGAGGTAGTAACTTTTTAAATCCCATAGACAAATTTCAGCTTCATCATCATCCTTTTCATTTACAGAAGGAAGAAAAATCTTTGGCATCCTGCCTAGGGCATACAAATATACTATGGATATTTGCTCCACTATGCTCCAGATATACGGCCCTATCAATCAAGGCTGCCCCAGGAGGCCAACAGCCCCTTATTGTAAAGGGCTAGACAAATGCCCAATAACAGTGAAAGGTACAAGAAAACACTCATTCATACTTACCTTCCACAAATAAGGCATTTGACAGCATTATCCTGGTAATGGAGACAGGAAGTGAACTGATGGTGAAACATAAGATGTTTGTCACACCGAGTAGGCCGAAGAAGAAATACATGGTGCAATGTTGCCATCCCAGGAGCTGGTTCCATTGGCCCTCTTTATAGTCATATAAGGTTAAGTAAGGCCCTCCAGGAATAAACTGTTCCCCAACCATGCCTGGATGGAAAGTATCATATCAAAGTTTTAGCAACCCTCTCCATAACCTTAGCTAGAATGCAGGAAGATACAGGAGGATTTAATCCATTGCTTATTCCCATCTAATATCTTCTTGTCAGCACTGGTGCTTTAGGCTTGTTTTGGAGGTTCAAACACTAGTTCTGTTAACCAATTTTAGTGGAAGATAAATCAATTTGGTCAATCACCTTTTTCAGACCTTCAAAGTTGATGATCTAAGTTTTGGTGCCTGTTTCAATCTAGTGACTAAGAATAATCCTAAATGATTTGGAAGTTTATATTTACAAGATAAATCTATAGAGGTTGATTACTTCCTTCTGTCCACTACCTCCTTGGGTAGCTGTCATGAAAGAGGGGTTGTGCTTGGTTCAGGATAAAATGCTAACAAGTTCAGCTTTTCCTCAATTAGGGATAACTGAGAAAGTCCAAATGGTTATAAAATATGGTTTAGTGAACTATGACAACAGTTAAACTCTCTTAGAGATTCTGGTGGTTTGTTTTTCTTTTTGAGGGGGTAGGGTTGATTCGTTGGTTTGTTAATCTACAAAATTTGGCAAGGAAGCTTTTCTCTTTGGAAATGGTTGTCTCTCTAATTTGATGGCCATAGCAAAGGCCTACTGCCATGAATAAAGCATCCAATGGGAAACTAGGAAGTTTTGCTGTTCCTAAAGAGGAAGCTACAGTGGGATTCTGAATACACAGGCCATTTTCAAAGAACCTTCATAGGCAATGGAAGATCCTTAGAAGTCATCTGGCCTAACTTCCCTCTGTATTTTAGGCACCAAGGAAAAAGGATGAGCACATGAGGCAAGATTTTCTTCAGTCCTTACTCCTCTCTATAGTCTATTAGCAGTGATTTATTATTGAAACTTTCCCATAATGGCATAATTACTTTGGTGTCATTTTTCAAAATGGATTATTCTTTCAGGCATCAGAATTTTAGATATAAAATTGTTTCAGAGGCTGCAACCAATATTCTAAAGGAAATTCACACAGACTGTATGGGCAAGCTAATTACAATGACTAATCTCATCAAGAAATAGGCCTTTGTATAAACATAGGAACACATTTGTAACAAACCATATTAGAAAGAAATTACAATTAGAATATGTATTAAGAAAATTTGAAAGACAATTCATTTTAGCTATTTCTTGGTTTGATAGTGAATCTTCTCTTTCCATGTAAAAATATCAAAATGGAGAAAACAGAACACAAAAATAGTACACTCACCAGTTAAAGCCATAATGATTATAATGATTCCCTCCAAAATTTCTATTCGATGGAATACTGCTTTGGAATCAAGGTAGCAAGTCTGCTTGGACTTTTTGCAGGCATATTTCAGATTGCTCTTTATACTCCACCAAAGACCCATTATGAGGAAAAAGCTTCCAGGGAGGGCATGACCTCTGAAACTCCCCATCTTAGCCTATCAAGAGAAGAACACACAGAAGATAATGATATTTCTTTTCCAAGAACCTGACCAAAGCATTGTTTGTTTCCATAAATTATACTCTCTAAGAGTGATTATGGGTAAAACACTAATTCAGAAGGATCAGATATTACTGTCAACAGTAGAATGTAGATCCCACTGCAATATCAACAATACCAATACAAAAAAATTCACATTGTTGACCACTTACCATGTACTGTTACCTGTATCAAGTGTTTTATGCAATCTCTAACCTAACCTTTACAACCCACTCATGAATGAGGGAGTAGTATGCCTTTTTCAATTTAGGATACAGGTTTAGAAAAGCTAAATGATCTGTCCAAGTCGCAAAACAATAAAGTAAAAGTTTTCTTGTTCTTAATGGGAAACCCAAAAGGATTTCTTAAAATGACAGCATGTACTTCAGCACAAAGATGTTCTTTAAGCATATTTGAAAGTAATATGGGAGTTTTACCTTTATGTTTAAAAAATAGAAACAATGTAAAACTGCACAATGTTGTAAGCATAGAATTTCAAAGTATCAAGCATCAAGCATGTGGAAAAGACTGTTCCCCATCCTTTTTCCCAGCCTCTCCTCCAGCTAGGTTGGAACCATGTTCCTACTTTTGGTCAATAGATTGTGAATTGAAATGATGTTTGTCACTTTCAGGCTGCGTAAATTAAGAGTTTCCATGACCCTTTTATCACTCTCTTCCCCTGCTTTGGCAACTTGGAAGCCATGTCTTCTAGATGGCATCTATACAATATAGAGCAGGGGTTCTAAACCTTTTTGTTCCACAGACCCCTTTGCCAATAAGTGAAAACCACAGACCCCTTACTAAGTCCTTACTATACTGTGTATTATTTAATAAATATGTCACACCTGCACCAACACATCCCCACAAGAATAATGTTTTCTTGAATTTCAATTCAAGCTCACAGACCACTTAAGAACCACTGACATAGAGGAAGGCTAGCCATACTTCTACAGATTTTGCAACAATCCCTTTATAGTGTTAAAGCATTGAAGCTTTGTGGTTTATTGTTACCACATCTTAGCCCAGCCTTCAAGACAGATACCAAGCCAAATCAAACTATATTCTGTTACACTCTTGCCAATGGTGGAGCCACCTCTAACTAGTAAACAGAAATACCTTCTATTTCTTAATCAGTGGTATAGAATATCAGTCTTGAAATATTTGAGCTTTGAGTAAGATGAGCATTCCTCTCTTCAAATGTATTATATCATCAAGAGAATAATGAGAGAGCCCAAAATCATCCTTGTGGATCTGACACTAGGCTAGATCCAAGAGAACTCATGAAAGGAAATTTCAGGGTTCCCCTGGCCCATCAGAGTATTTAGCTTCTCAGGTGGGTACTGAGCCTCTCAGTCTGGGACAATCCCCTTGGAATTACTTCCACATTCCTCTGACACAACTATGAAGCTCCAAGGGGAAACTGTGAAGCTGACCCAAACACTAAAATTCTCTTAAATCCTCAAACATCACTTAACACTTAGCTTCTAGAAAACCATTATCCATAAACCTATCTTTTGTATCCCACTTTACTATTATTGCCTGCAGGTGCAAGATATTGCTTTTAAATGCCAACTACTCCAGAGTTTGATTAGATCTAAATGCAAAGAGCAGACACATTCCCCTTTGAAGGAGAACACAGGGCTTTCCTCGTCCACAATGCAGAACATACAAGCAAGGCAGCCAGTAGAAATCTTCTGGGAAATCACAAGGGTGAGACACAAGAAGGTGCATTTTCACCATCACCACTTATAATTCCCCAGGAAAATTAGCTCACCCAGAGCTAAAACAGTGGGCTGCAAGATGATGGCACTGGCTTCCAGATGTTCTTCTCTAAAAGTTCCTATTCCTCCCCCATCCAAAGAGACCTTCGCTCTTCATGACTCCACATACCATCCTCTGGCCTGAGGACAAGAAACAACTCCTGATACCCTCATTGACCTCTTCTTTTCTAAATTTCCTGTCCCAACACACACACACACACACACACACACACACTCACTCCCTCATTTGCCACCCACAAAAGAAAAAGTTTAAAACCCAAGCACCATGAGATAATATTAGACAAATCCCAAGATCTAAACCAGGTGTTAGGTGTTAATTCCCAGAGTTAGGGCCATACAAACCCTAACCAAAAACAGCACAAGAAAAACAAAGTCTACAGTTTTCTTAGTAGAATCTCAACCAAACAGGAACTTTATTATAAAATAAATCCCATTATGGGAAATTATATTAAACTAAAATTTTATCTTGAGCCATCAACAAAATAAAATGTTCCTAAATCTTAATTAATTACTCATATTTAAAGGCACATTTGTAAATTCCAATACACTAAACAAATTTTAACTATATTTTGAACTTCACCTTGCTGCTTGCTTTTAACATTCAAGCAGTAGTTATACAAGCATATGTAGTTTCAAATTTTTTTATTCTCCATCATTCCATACTATATAGACCCAAATTTCCATATTCCAAAATTTCAACTGTTTTGAAAGATTTTTCTTGGTTAAATACTTACCTTCACGCTTTCCTCAATGTCAAGTCTGACTCAGTTCTTTCCTGCCAAGAATTTACAATGGTTTCACTCTCCAGAAGGAAAAGCAGGAGATGACTGGGCCTATATCTATAACTGCCAGGTCTCCCTCCTCGCAGACCAAACCAGGGTGCTCATAACATTCTAGCATGAAGTTGAGCAGACAAACCTTCAGAATATGTCACAATGTACGCATAAATTTAAATTCTGGGAACACACCCTTTTGAACTTCCTATCTTCCCATCCAAACACTGTGCCTAGAGGAATTCCAGGTAAGACTTGCCTTGACATCCTGTCCATCAGGACAGTAGCCCCATTCAGGTGCCACCTGCTTAGAGAACCAAAGCCAATGGAGCACAAGTGAGCTTCATTGTCTTCTGTTCCAGGCCACCAGGGTGGATAGAAAACAAAGGAAATGGTTTTGGCAGCAGAAACATAACAGAGTATATTCTATAATCCCTAAAAAAGACAACCCATTTCCTAACATGCAATGCCTCAAGCAAGAGATTACCAAATTTTCCATTATATATATATATCTCCATTCAATATATACATCCAAGGCACAAACAAGAAAAATAAATAAATAAATGGGACCTCCTCAAAATTTAAAATTTTGCACCTCAAAGGAGTTTGTCAAGAACATGAAAAGGCAGCCTACTCAATGGGAGAAAATATTTGGTGACCATATATCTGATAGGGACATAATATCCAGCATAAAGAAATCCTATACTCAAAAATAAAAAGAGACAAACAACCCATTTAAAAAATGGGCAAATGATTTGAATAGACACTTCTCCAAAGAAGAAATAAAAATGGCTAAAAAGCACATGAAAAGATGTTCAGCATCACTAGCTATTAGGGAAATGCAAATCAAAACTATGAGATATCATTTTACACCCATTAGACTGGCAGCTATTAAAAAACAGTGGACTACAAGTGTTGGAGAGGATGTGGAGGAAAGGGAACACTTACCCACTGTTGGTGGGAATGTAGAATGGTGCAGCCATTGTGGAGGACATTATGGCAGTTCCTCAGAAAACTAACTATAGAACTGCCATATAATCTAGCAATTCCACTGCTGGGTATATACCCAGAAGAACTGAAAGCAAGGACATGTACAGACATATGCACACCAATGTTCACAGTGGTATTATTCACTATTGCCAAAAGTTGGAATCAACCCAAATGCCCTTCAACAGATGAATGGATGATATAAATTGTGATATAGACATACAATGGAATATTACTCAGCTGTAAAAAGAATACAGTATTAAAACATGGAGTAACATGGATGAATCCTAAGGACATTAAGTGAGTGAAGCAAGCCAGGCACTGAAGGACAAATATTACATGACCTCACTGATATGACTTAAGCAAATTGAGCAGACTCACAGAGCTAGAGTCTAGAAGACAGGTTTACAGGTTAGAGAAAGGGAGAAGAAGGTTGTGACCCAACGCCCATATGGGTAAAATCTGTAATAAGGTAGAAGTGTATAGTTGTATAGTAGATGAGAATGACAGTGGTGCAGTGAATGCAGTGATACTATTAGGTTGAGCAGTGCTGGTTTGTCAGGGGGTAGGATGGGGAGGATGGGTTGGATTGTCCTTGGAACTGAGGGGAGGGTTGGGGGAAGGAGCAGGTAAACACCGGGGATTAGCAGGTACATGGTTGAAACTACAATTTTGGGAATGCTCTTTTAGCAATATGGCATGGGAGGGTTACTGGTTTAGGGTGTTGGCTGTGGAGGGCATTCTGGACAGAGCACACCTGGGGCAGTCTTCTAGGGAGTGAGTGTTCATCTTGTCATAGTGTGTTGTATCAGTGGGTGGAGACCCACATAATGATCCAGAAGGTGGTGGACTCCTATCCTGGGGAGCCCTACAATGTTCTCAAATAGAGGGCAGGAGTCTCTCAAGAGCATGGATGGTGCATAATAGGGGAGGACAGACCAGTGTGTCAAGTCCTCAGTGTTGTTGCAAGTAGTTATGAATCTTGTCCTTCAAGGACTGAAGCCTGGTGGTTGCCATGGGTCCCAAGGGGAGGGTGAGGGAGGAGTGGAATAGATGGAAAAGGGGGCATTTTGGGGGTGATGGAAGTGTTCTACATGATCTTGCTATGATGAATACAGGCCATATTAAATTTCATAAAATTTATAAAAGTGTATGGCCCAAAATATAAACCATAATGTAAACCATTGACCATCCTTAGTAGCTATGTTTCAATATTTGTACATCAGTTGTAACAAATGTACCATCCACATATACAATGTTATTAATAGGGGAAGGGGGAAAGAGGGGAGGATATTGGGTATATGACAGTTCCCTGTATTCAGTACATGACTTTTCTGTAACCAAAAACTTCTTTGATGACAAAATGGAAAAAGTAAAAGACTGGGGGAATCAACAGAAGAAAATGTCACTGGACAAACAGATCAACAGATCTTAAAATGATAAAAGGCAAAACGTCAAAAAAAAACTTAAATATTTTTCCATTATTTTTTATTATCCCAATTTATTTTTATTTTTACCTATTTAAATTTTTTTGGTATTTTATTTCTTATTTTTAAAACTATCATTATGATTGCCTTTTCTTATTACTTGTATTTGGTTATTTTGTTGGCTTCCTATTTGAAAAGGTTTTGGATCACGGAAGTGTTACAACTGTGGCAGGGGAGGATCATTGGTGCAGAATATCATGATGGGAAATACATGGAAGGAAGCTCACCTGGGCATACATATAAGGCATATAAATGTGTTCAAATGTTCATGGAGCATTGTCACAGTGGGTGGAGATTCACAAAATAACCAAAATAATATTGAATTCCCATCCTGGAGAGCTTTGCCACATTCTCTAACGGAACAGTAATAATCCCCCAAGTATAGGGGCAATGGCTAGTGAAGGAGAATGGGCCATTGATAGGCCCTTGATATTGATGGCTATGCTTATGAAACTTTACTCTTGAAATTGAAACTCAGCCTAGTATTATACGGTGTCTAAGAGTTACTGCCTGAGAGCCTCCTTGTTGCTCAAATATGGCATGGGACATGACTCCCAAGGATAAGCCTCCCTGACACTGAGGAATTACTACCAAGCACCACTTAGCAATGCAACTGGAAAAAGACCTTGACCCAAAGGGGGAAATGGTAAAGATAAATGAGTTTATGTGGCTAAGAGACTTCAAAGTGAGTCAGGAGGTCATTCCAGAGGTTACACTTATGCACGTCTCAGCAGGATCTCATTGACTGCCAAAGTAGATACTACCCAAAATAGTGGGACTCCTGAAGGCTCTGGAGACATCCAGACACTAAAGTCAGGGCAGATAGCTCAGGATTTAGGTGCCTTGCCAGTGGGCCCTACTTTGGAGTTTATGCTCCCCAGTTGACAGAATTGGATTCATTTGTGATTTCCCAACACATAGCTCTTCTGTCCTTCTATTTGAACCTATAATTAGTATTAGAGTTGATAGGTATACATCCAAGAAACATATCTTGGGGTTGTCCATGTGCCAACTGGGCCCTGAATCTCAGTGGAGTTGCAACACCTACTCTGCAGTTCACTGATCTCACCTAAGACAACTAACAAGGAGGTGATGATGGACAACCACCATATCAAGGAACCAAGAGTCTACAACTGCAAGCAAGAGAGTTCCATCCAATGGCCCTATGGAATTGAAGCCCCCTCTCAATTAGAGGTGGAGTGGACATCACCATCCCAGAATCCTCAGGATGGCGGGATGAACTATGGACTAAAGTAGACTTACAGGTATTCTACTATAGACTTATTGTGGTTCTAGCAATGGAAGAAATTATATCACTGATGTGGAGGCAGTGGCCACTGGAGAATCTGAGGGCAGGGAGAGGGAAAAACAGGTGTAATACGGGGGCATTTTCAGGACTTGGGAATTGCCCTGAATGACATTGCAGTGACAGATACAGATCATTATATCTTGCCATAGCCTAAATAATTGGGTGGGAGAGAGTGTAAACTACAATATAAACTGTAGGCCATGCTTAGTGACAATGTTTCAAAATGTGTTCATCAATTGCAATGAATATACCACACTAATGAGGGATGTTGTTAATCTGGGAAAGTGTGGGAGATGTGGGGAGCAGGGCATGTGGGAATCCCTTATATTTTTTATGTAACATTTATGTAATCTAAATATCTTTTTAAAAATTAAAATTAAAAAAAAAATTTTCCACGGGTGACAAGGTTTCAGTCATGGCCAAATAAGGAATAAGAAAACAAGGAACACATCTGTCGTAGGTCAAGCAGTAAAGCTCAAAGTATTTGGAACACTCTCCTAATCACTCTCTGTGTTGCACAGATGTTAGCATCTCAGGAGCTTGAAACACCTACTGGAGAACAAACACAGCCCCTGCCCTCAGAAAGCTTACAATATATGGAGGAAACCAAGAATACAGAAATACTGAAATAAGTCACTAAACAAAAAACTGGTTACAAGTTCTATGAGAGTTGTTAAGATGACAGGCATGCCTGAATTGGGGAGGGGGCTCCATCTGAGAAGAATACATGAAGGAGGAAGTAATACTAAAGCAGTGGACTGGAAGAGGCACCCCAGGTGACCAGCAGGCAGTGGGAAGGAAGCATTTCACCAGTGGATGGAGAATTGCCTAAGTGGAAGCAAGAAAGCAGAAAGGGAATCTTTGGTCTGCAAAAGAGTTTCTCATTCATTCCCAGCCCAGCAGAGCACATCCCCCAATCCATAAGAAGATGAGTGTGTCTCATGTTTACCAGATGGTACTGCCAAGATGCAGGGCTATCTGAATAAAAAGAAGTACAGGAAGAATTGCACAATGAGTTCCAACAGGCACCTAGAGTCAACAGTCCTCAGATTAAACCCTGTTGTTTCCAAATATTATTGAGCATTTCTGTTCAATCCACTTAATCTTGTTATGACTCATGTAGAAAATGGGGGTAATAGATACTTCTTTACCATTTTAATATTTGCAACTATTTAAAAAGATCATATCTAAATACATTTGAGGGGAAATTGAAGTGGCTCAAGCGATTGGGCTCCCATCTACCATACAGGAGGTCCAGGGTTTGATTCCCGGGGACTCCTGATGCAAGGCAAGCTGGCCCACGCGGTGTGCTGGCCCACACGGAGTGCTGGCACAGCAAGATGATGCAACAAAAGGAGACACAGAGGAGAGACAATAAGAGCACAGGTAACTGGGGAGCTGAGGTGGGGCAAGAGACTGAGAAGCTCTCTCCCACTCCGGAAGGTCTCAGGATCAGTTCCCAGTGCCACCTAAAGAGAAGACAAGCAGACACAGAAGAACACACAGAGAGAAGGCAGTGAGTACAAAACAATGGGGGGGAGGAGCGCCAAAATAAATAAATAAAGTAAATCTCTAAAAAAAATTAAATAAACAAATATATTTGACTTACTGGAGAACATTGCTCTATAAATTTAATGACTGAAAAAGTTGGGGGTCACCCACACTTCCATATAGGGTCTCAGATTTCAAATCCTAATGTTGTCAACATAATCTCCTTCCCTTCCTCCTCACCTCTTCCCCCTCCAAAATCTTATATGCCTTTATACTATTTACACTCTCATTCATACATTCAATCAATTCTTATTGAATACCAATGGCACATCAGACATTGAGCTAGAGATACAGACATAGAAAGACTTGTGTTCCAGAAACATACAGAGAGACAAGTACATAAATTATTCTAAACCTATGTGAGACTTACACAGAGTGAAATGGGAACAGGAATAAGCAATAGCCTGGCTTTATCCAGGAGAGTCATTAGCCCTTATCTTGTCCACATACAAGTCTTGTTTCCCCTCTCAATGTTAAACCTATGACACCTACAAGGCTTTGCACCTACTTAGCACTCAATAAATAGCCAATGAATGAATGAGCCCCTGCCTTTGACTCCACCTCCCCAAAACACTGAGCAGTACCCTTCCAGCTAGAGCAGTGTCTCTCCAAGTATAGCCTGGAAGGCAACCAGGATCAGAAACAGCTGGTATGGATAATAAATCGCAGATTCCTGTGTCTCACTCCAGTAGACACAGGACATTAATCAGTAGCAACCAGCCCAGGAGTCTGTACTTTTATCAAGTACTCTCTAGTTGAATGCTATGTATACTCAAAATTTGAGAACCAAAGTCTTAGAATGTTTGGAGAAAACTAGAGTGGCACCAAGACACTAAGATTTAGGTATGGCTTCCATCACCATACCCCAGTGCCTATTCATCTCCCTCAGGAGTATTATATTTACACTATTAACCAAAATCTTCCTCCACTACCAAAATCACTATGGTATACATATACTAGATTATTCTCTAGTTTCCTTTCAATTATCATTTAGTCCCCAGACTATGCCTGGTAAAAGGCAATGATTAGAGAAAGGAAAAATTGTGAAATGCTTGTAGAAAAGGCCTAGACTGCTTTGAAGAGACTGTCAGGAGAAATATGGGCACTAAAGGTACTTCTGATGAGGCCTTAGAAATGAGGAATGTTTCATTACAAACTGGAAGAAAGGTGACCCTTGTTTTAAAGTGGCAGAGACTTCGCAAAATTGTGTTCTGATGTCAGATGAAAGGCAGAATTTAAAGTGACAAACTTGAATATTTAGCTGAGGAATTTCAAACTAAATGTGGAACGTGTGGCCTGGCTTCTCCTTGCAGCATATAGTAAAATGCAAGAGGAAAGGGATAAGCTAAGAACTGAACCCCTGGGCACAAAGAAACCAGAAATTGTGGTTTATTTGGAAAATTCTGAGCTTCTGGAAAACAAGTCCCCAGAGAATAGTGCTCTGTTTAAGGATTTAACTAAATATGGAACCAGTCAGCCATTCAGTGCAAGTCAGGATTAGAAATGCAGTTATCCAGAAAGGATTTTTGGAAAGTCCCGCTTCTTATGGCTTGGACCCCTATGTACTACATGTGAAACTGACAAGCTTTTTGTGAGATCTGTATGAATGGAACCACTGCCAGCTGGGACTAAAAGGGACAGAAAAAGGACAGATTGAAGGAAAAATCACCTCAAAGTATGAACCATGGAAGCTGAGGTCTGAACTGAAGACATCTTCTCGGGCAAAGGGAACAGATCCACCCATGTATGTGGAAAGGGTGAGTCTGCCCTGGAGCTTGGAAAGGGCAGGCCTTCCACCACATTGTTCAGGAACCTTGTTACTCTCCTAGGATTCTCAGATGCCCAGGGGATTGCATAGAGGCTGTCTGCCATCCACAGGCTTAAGGAGGATGGAGTCTAGAGTCTGGCCACCATCCAGATGCTTGATGAGGGTAGAGTTGAAAGCCTGGCCATCACACCAAGTCTTGAAGATGTTGCCGCCTTCAACCCACTGTGTGGGAAGAGCATGACTGCTGAGCAAGCCTTTTGAAAGGATGGAGCTGCTGATCTTTCAGGCCCTGAGGACAAGGCATTGTTCTAGAGATGACTCTCACATCTTGAAATTGAATGGAGTATGCTCTGCAGGGCTTTGGAATTGTTTTGGACCTGTGACCACAGTTTTCTTTCCAATTTCTCCCTATGGAAATGGGAACATTTATCCTATGACTGTTCCTCCATTTTATATTGGAAGTAGATAACTTGTTTTCTTGGTTTCACAGCTCAACAGCCCAGGGGAATTGTGTCCCAGGACAGACCACACCTATAATTAATTTTGATGAGACTTTGTACTTAATATTGCTCCTGAGGTGATTTAAGACTTTCAGGATATTGTGATGGAATGAAAGTATTTTTCAAATGGAAAGAACATGTTTTTGGGGGGGTCCAGAGGGCATAGTGTGATAGTTTGAAGCTGTTTGGACCACAGAAAAGAATGTTCTTAAAGTTAATCCATTCCTGTTGGTGTGACCCACTGTACGCAGGATCTTTAGGTGAGTAGGATCTTAAGTTAAGATATGGCCCACCTCATTCAGGGTGGGTCTTGATCCTCTTTCTGGAATCGTTTTAAGAAAAAGAAATTCAGACAAAAAGAGAGATAGCCAGGAACCAAGAAACTAAAAGCAACAAAACACAGAAAAGAAGGAGAGACCAGCAGAAAATGCCATGTGCCTTACTGTGTGGCATTGGAGTCTAGGATTGCTGGCAGCCAGTCTCTGGGGAGTAAGCATTGCCTGCTTATGTCTTGATTTGGACATTTTCAGCCTTAAAACTGTAAGCTTTTGTAAATGAACAAATTCCCATTGTTAAAAGCCAACCCATTTTATGGTATCTGTTTGAGTACCTTTAGAAAACTAGAACAATATACTTACTACTCAGCCAAGCTATTCTACTCTTAAGTATTTACCCAAGACAAATGAAAAATATTTCCATGCAAAAATTTGAACATGAATGTTCATAGTAGCTTTATTCATGATAGTCAAAACTTGGAAACAAACCAAGTGTCCATCAACTAGAATAGATGAACAAACTGTGGTATATTCCTCCACCAAAAAGGAACAAAATACAGATATTTGTAATGTTAGAGGTACCCCTTACAAAATTTGCAATGATTAACAGGTCATAAGACCATGACTCAACTCCCCCCTGACATAAATGAAGAAAGGCAGCCTCCAGCCATAACCAATTGAACAAGCCATAGCCTACAGGCAGCTCATCCCCTCCCAAGAATAAACAAAATGGAGCAGATAAGGAACATCACCTCCTCTGGACTCAAGCACCACCAACCCCTCCCACATTCCAAGACCTCCTAGCCCACTTCCCCCCTGCCATTTGGCCCCAGGCTGTACCAGGGTTTCCCCACCTAAAGATGTCCTGTATAAAGCCATATCTACCACTCCCTGGGGCTGGGCTAAAGTCTCTCTTCAGACCCCTGCCATGCTGGCAAGGGGGCCAAAGTCTATTCTTCAGACCCCCTCTTTTGGGAGAGCGTCCCAATAAACTTTCTGCCTGCAATCATCAGTCTCTGCATTTCAGTGAGTGCCGTTTTTCTCTACCATGCAAAAACCTGGATGGATCTCAAAGGCATTATGTTAAATGAAAGAAACCAGACACAAAAGATGCATAGTTCAATTTATATGAAATTCTGAAAATCAAGAAATCTTTTTAGTGATAGAGAGCAAATGAGTGGTTGTCTGTGGTTGAAGAGAAAGATAATAACTACAAAGGAAACTGAGGGAACCTTTTGAGTTGATGGAAATACCCTAACGCATATTAATTGTGGTTCAAATTACACAACTTTATACATTTGTCAAAAACCATCAAATTCTACTAATAATAAACTTTACTGCATGTGAATTATACTTCAATAGCTGATTAAAAAGGGGAAGCTGAAACTTCTGCCCTTTCTCCTCTCCTGAAGCCTAGAGCATGGTTGTGATGGCTGGAGCTTTGGCAGCTATCTCCAACTATGAGGATGAGATCCATATCCATGGGATAGGTACAATGAACCTGAAAGAGGCTTCTTCCAAACACCTTTGTGACCCCTCATTCCATCCTTGAATAGCCTATTTTCATAACAATTCTATGTTAGAGGGAAATAAACTTCTATCATGTAAAAAGCAAAACAATATTAAGATTTATCTTGTATAATAGCAAAAAAAAAAAAAAAAAAAAAAACCTTAAAAATTCCATGTCATAATAATAGCTAACATTTATTGGTTGCTTTCTGATAACATTCCAAATAAGTGCTTTGCATTTTAACTCATTTAAATCTCACAACAAATCTCTGAGATAGATACTATTATTACCCTTTATTTTGTATATAAAGAAATTGAATCACAGAGATTAATATGTTCAGTGTCATGCA
Organism: Tolypeutes matacus; assembly: GCA_026826555.1. Taxonomy (NCBI): domain Eukaryota; kingdom Metazoa; phylum Chordata; class Mammalia; order Cingulata; family Chlamyphoridae; genus Tolypeutes; species Tolypeutes matacus. The sequence goes on along the minus strand of JAKSZT010053887.1, from coordinate 3,079,475 downwards.
GGTAAAAAGTAAAGCAGCTGGCATTCAAACCCATCCCTGGGTCCTTATCACCTCTACTTGAAAGGTAGCACAAGTAAAGTTCAAAAACATTTCACAGAGAATCAATATTTGCAATAAACGTACCTGACAAATAATGATCACTCAAAGTATACATTTTAGCCTAGGAATTAATTAGAAAAAGGAAAACTGCCACCCCTATACCTCTCCCTACCAAACCAGGGGCAAAATATAAGAACAGAAAATTCAATAAATAGTAAAACTTATTGCCAAATAATTATATGAAGAAACACTCAACTTCACTAGAAATCAAAGAAAACCAAATTAAAAGCAGAGAAGTATCATTTTTCTACCTATTAGACTGGCAAAATTAAAAACTATCTACAACAGTAAGTTTTGGTGAGCATATAGGGAAACAGGAATGCTCATACACTAGTAATAGAAGTGGAAATTGGCTTTACTATATTGCCAAACAAGTTGAGAGTAGCTAGGATAATTGAAAATACACATACCCCACAACCTAGCAACTCTGTTTAGAATATGTACCCTGTTTAGAACATGTGCTCTCTTGGATGTGTAAAAAAAAAAAAAAAGTTATTTGTTACATTAGCAGTAGAAACATAAATTTGAAAATAATCTGAACCTCCATCAGTAAATAAATGGCTACATAAACATGAGATAACATACATACAATAGAATATGTTACTACAATTAAAAGATTATTTAAAAAAAAAACAATTAGATCATTAGCAACAGAGATTTTTAAAGTATTTGAGAGAAAAATGCAAGTTTTGTGGATACATATTATAGTTTAATGAAATCTATATAAAATAATTCTCTTCATTGGTGATGTACATATATTGAATATAAAAGTATAAAAGCCTGGAAGGAATAGAACTGAAGCGTGACCAAGGTATACTTAAACTGTAATATTGTGGTCCTTTTATTTATAAGAAAGACTCAATGCAAATAATACAAAATATCAGTTTACAGCATGATGGGAACATGGGTGTCTGACATATTATTACTGGACTTCTCAGTATTTTTTAAATTTCTCTTAAAAAATAAAAGAACTGGAAAGGTAGTTTAGGGCCAATAATAGGGGACCTTGAATGTCAGGTTTAAAAGTTCAAACTTTATTCTACAGACAATAAAGCAATGTTTGCGAGCAGAGAAGGAACGTAAGAGAATTATGCTTTAGAACCCTTAAACTATTCCATAATATAAGAATCTAGTTTCTATTTAAAGAAGTCCAGAAAAAGGGATTTCTCCAGTTCCTTCAGAAACTCATTCCAGTGATATACAAATCTCACATGTCTGTAAACTGTGCCTTGTTGCCAACCTGAATCTATTGTAGGTCACATGAAGGTGCACAATATACACCAAGCTTGATGAACTGGGTTCCACAAAGACACAGCACCCAAAGTCAATATTATAGTATCTACTCCTAGCCCAGAGACAGAAACAGGTACTTCTCTCTAGTCCAGGAGAGAGGCACAGGTGCCCAGTGACCCAGAGTAGCTGAGTAGGACATGTACAGCCAAAATGCAATGACCACACCTGAATCAACAGTGTCAACACAGTCATTTGCATCGTCCCTTAAAATGGGGATTTGCCATTGTCAAGAGTCCCATTGGCAATGACATCTGGGTGAGCCTGATCTGTGTTCTGTCTACTGAGAACACCCCTGGAGCCCAGTTCTCATGGTCTCAGCTGCCTCAGCTCTTTTTAACCCATCTTCCTACCTCACCTGCCCTTTTCTCTCTTTGGCTTACCACAATCAATTCTCAGAAGGGCAGCAGAGGCTGCCTTGGTTCTAAACAAATTGTCTCCCAGAACATGGGCACCACCTTAGGAAGGAAAGGGACTCCTGTATTAGATTCCAAAATTTAGACTTCTGTGTGTGTGTGTGTGTGTGTGTGTATGGGCGGAAGACAGAGGGTGAATGAAAATCAAATAAAAGAAAGCAAATCAAATGTAACAGAAGATTTTTTTGATAAAATAGGTCACCTTTCAAAATATGACTATGGCAATGACAGACAGTATATATTCTTTTTGGTCCAGGATATGTATTTTATTACCTACCCTGATTGACTCAATTCTCTATTTAAACTAAAACCCACTAAAAGTTTGTTTACCCTATTAAGCACATCCTCTTCTTTACTGACCAACCCTTGATAATTAAAGCAGGGCTACTTGGCACAACCACGATGCTAAATAAAAGTGCAAATTCCAGCACTGAGATGAAAACGCAGATTTAAATTATAATAGAAAGCTTGCAGACCACCCCCAACCTACTCTAAAGAACTTGTCATTGGACTCCCAGGAATTTATCAATCTCAATTTGGGAAATACTGGAATGAAAAATTGGGATGAACTATATCCAAGTAGTTAATGAGTGGATATTTCTCTTTGTAGAAATATTTCAGCTAATAAATACAGAAGAAATACTAGAGTTTAGAATATACCGTTTTATCAGCCTTGATGAATTAATTAATTTAGAAGGCAATGATAACCAAAATTGCTAGCATCTAAAAGAGAGACAACTGGGCAAAATGTGTCTAAAGTATTCTTGCAATAATAAAAATAAATACTGAAGAGATGAATTACATCTCTATACATAATTGCCAATTTACAAGAAATAGAGAGATAGTGGTAGTTACATCCATGGAGATCCAATCAGCAAAATCTAGATGATGCTAAATTCTCCAGTAGAAACAAACTATTTCTTCAACAGATACAATGTAAGGAAAACAAAAAAGAGATGAAGGGAGAACCTAGAGTTTAAAAGAAACTTCTGAGGCAGGTCTATAATTGCAAAGTATGGTCTTTATTTGGATCCTAATGCAAGCAAACAACCAAAAATAAAACTGTAAGAAACATATTTTAGGAAACAACCAGAGAAATTTGAATACTGACCAGATATTTTATGATTTGGGGGATTTTTTATTGTTTGAGGTGACAATATTGTGGTTATGTTTTTTAAAAAGAGTCTTTATTTTTAGAAATACATACTGAAACATTATGGACAAAAATACTGTGAATATTTGCATTAGCCACAAAATTATCTGGAAGAGGGGAGAAGTGGATGGGAGATACATTAAACAAGTTTGGCCATGGATTAGTAATTGTTGAAAGTGGGTAATGGGAATATTATACCATTATTTCTACTTTTGTATCGGTTTGACATTTTCCATTTAAAAAGTTGAAAAGGATAAAAGAGATGGAAGAGACAAGAAGCAGAGATCCTGTTTTTCTGTCCAAGGGTCTGATAATAGAACACTACATCATCAGGAATCAAGGCTCTCTGGAGAAGTCCAAAGCTGTGACCCCAGACTCACAAAGGAAAAACGACTGACCTTAGAGGAAACTCTTCCTTTGACTTTGACCTTCCAATCTGATTTAGACTACCTTCTCTCCACCTCCCTTCCCCACGGCAGGTGTATCACTGCATTTAAATGATCTCCTTTACTTTCTGTTGCTTCTGGATAGCTAGGGAACTCTTTATGGGCAAAGAGACAACTTGCATACCCAAGCACTAAGCTTGCACTCAAAATATGTTTGATGAATGAATTAATGCAATGCCTACTCTTAAGCCATCTCATATGCTACAGCATTCACCACCACATAACTTTATTAAAATGAACCTTCAAAATCCCTCTTCAAGGAATGAGAGAAAATCATGTCCAACAAATAAGTCTCAGAAGTTGTCAAGGTTATTTCTGTTCAGAGGCTAATTTTCAGGGCTTTCTTTCCAATCTCCTATAAAGCAAAGAATCTTTGAACAACCAGCAAAAACTGGTAGAAACTTCTTTCTAAAAAGCTCCAGAAAACACTAAAAGGACTCCAGTAAGAAAGCAAGCACCAAATAAAGATAAAAGTTACTTAGAAGTGGTCGGATCTCATGGCTGGCCCTTCTCCCATCCCCTCAATGGTTCAGCACAGAGCCAGCCCACTATCCCAGTGCATCCCTGGTCCCAGTTCTGGAGACAGTAGAGTAAACATTGTGCACATACTGGTAGGATGTGTGTCTGGCCCAATCAGGCTGGTGGTGACCTGAGGGACTCACTGTCCCAGAAATTTCCCTGAGTGTAGAAGGCAGCAGAGCTCTCCTACAGAACACTGAGGGAGAGAAGTCAAGTCATACCGCCTGGGACAACAGATTGTTGGCTGTAGGACATACAGAGCAGTTCCTTGACCATAAGGAAACTGTTTCCTAGGGAAGAGGGAACATTTATATTCTTGTAAACAGGAGAATTCCTAGGACCTCAGGCATATGTCCCCAAGACAAGAGACATGCCCATAAAGGATCTGGGAGGCCTCTACACTTTGGTCTGGAACTACTCTCTAAACTCATTGAATTGATAAGCCCTGAAGGAGAGTGCTCTCACAAGTCAATCTGCAAAGACTTAAAGGTGTTTTCCCTTATTTCTTCTTCTTCTCCTCCTCCTCCTCCTCCTCTTCCTCATTCTTCTTCTTCTTCTTTTGGGTTAGCTCCTGGCATTCAAAGAATGCTATGTCATAACACTAGCTGGATACAAGTTTAAGGAACAGATACCTCAGAGTCTAAATTCCAGTGATACATTAAAATATCAAAATGACCAGGTTTCAAAAAAGATTACAAAACATATAGAGAAACAGAAAGCAATGGTCCAGGCAAATGAGAAGGTTGAAGACAAATGAAATCATACAGTCTGAGAAGCAGAGTGAATGAAGAAAGAGTGAAGACAAGTGAACAGAGCCTGAGGAACTTGTGGGACCCCATCAAGCATACCAATATACATATTGTGGGAGTCCCAGGAGAAAAAAACAAGAATAGGGCAGAAAGAATATTCAAAGGAATAATGGATGAAAACTTCCAAAATTTAATGAAAGACCTGAATATACACAAACTCTAAAAGGATAAACCCAAATAGACTCACATTGTGGCATGTTATAATCAAACCTATCAAATGCCAAAGATAAAGAGAGAATCTCAAAGTCACAAGAGAGAAGTAACATGTCACACACAATGGAGCCTCAATAAGATAAGTACTGATTTGTCATTGGAAACCATGAAGGCAAGAAGGATGACATGTTTAAAGTGCTAAAAGCAAAAATTGCCAACCAAGAATTCTGTATCCCACAAAACTGTATTCCAGAATGAGAGTGAAATAAAGACATCCTAGATAAACAAAAGCTGAGGGCATTTGTCACCACCAGACTTGCCCTAGAAGAGATGTTAAAGAGAGTTCTACAGGTTGAAAGAAAGAACAACAGACAATAGATTAAAGCCATGAGACAATATATAAAGATCTCTGGTGAAGCTAACAACATAGGTAAATATAAATGCCAGGACTATTATATTTTTGGTTTGTAACTCGACTTGATATTTCCTGCAGGATCTAAAAGGCAGATACACAAAACATAATGATAAATTAGTGGGTTTAAGATCATAATGTATAAACATATAATTTATGACAAGAACTATATAAAGGTGGGGGAATGGAAGGATATAGAAACATAGTTTGCATATACTATTGATGTTAAATGGTATCAAAGCAAAAGAGATTGTTATAGATTTAGGATGTTAAATTTAAGGCCCATGGTAACTACAAAGAAATTACTGGAGAATAGGCAAGTTCATAGAGACAGAAAGTAGAGTACAGATTGTCATGGGGAGGGAGTAGGGGGGGATGGAGAGTTAATGCATAATGGGTACAGGATTTTTGTTTGGGAAGATGGGAAAGCTTTAGTAATGGAAAGTGATACACATATAATATTGTGAAGGTGATTAATCCCATTAAATGGTATGCTTGGGAGTGTTTGAGATGGGAAACCTTATGATGTATGTAAGTTTGTACATTTGAAACAAAAGAGCAACTAAAGAGACAATGACAATTAAATGAGATACATGATCCTGGATGGGATCTATCAAGGGAGAAAAAAGAGTCAATGGGACATTATTGGGACATAGGGAAAAAAATTGGAATATAGACTGTAAGTTTTATATCAATGTTAAATTCCTTGAGCTTGATTATACAGTGAAGGTAGTTATAAAAGTGAAATATTTGTTTTAAGTAAATGTACATGGGAGTATTAAGTGTTCAAGGAACATGATGTATACAACCTACACTCAAGTGTTAGAAAATGGATTAATAAATAGGTAGGTGATAGAGAGGTAGATGACAGACAGATAGATAGATAGATAGATAGATAGATAGATAGATAGATAGATAGATAGATAGACAGATAGAATGATATGGCAAATGTGGGAAAATGTTAGAACTGGTGGATCTGGGTACCTGGCAGGAGTGTTGTGTAGGCGTATGTTGGATTTCTTTGTACGGGGTTTATATTATTTTTGTAAATGCCCTGTAAATTTGAAATTATTTCCAACTAAAAAGTCAAAATAAAAGTCAATATTGACCCCATGCCTTCCTTCTACTTTAAGCTTCTTAGTCTGAGAAAGCTTCTGTTTAATTCCTTAGGGGACTCTGAAGCACAGTCTGTTCTTTGTAGTTTAATTTGTTTTGATTTGTGACCTATTACAATACAACATTAATGAACTTTCCTTGAAAAACAATTGAAAAAGAAAAAAACCTACTTTTTTTGCCAGGTAATTTCTTTATTTTTTCCAGTAATAAAACAGAGCTCTTTATGGCAAATTTGCCTTATGTCTACCTGCAGTACTGCCTCAAAAATATTCCCTTTGAGAATGACTTAAACCGCCTCCCTCATTTTAACTATAGGCCTTATACCAATCCCAACTAAAACTAAATGAGGAAAAACTAGTTAATAAGAGTGCGTTAAATTTGCTTGAGATTTTTAACATTTCCAGGTCCATGATCCGTTTAACCCTATGAATTATGGGCCTTATGAATTATGATTAAGACCATTATACATGGGAAGAGAGAAGCTGTCATTCGCCTGAGTTACACAGTCTCAAGTAACTCCAGTTTCTCGCCTTTTTAATTGTTCCTTAGAGACAGAAGTAAAGAAAAAAGAAAGACAACTGATTAAGAGTGACCAAAAGCAAGTGATTAACCAGCGATAACGTGACTTTGGGGATTAGAGGAGAGACAACTAGAGACTACTATGCAAGAAAAACAACAGGCCCTGCAAGGGCTGACAGGAGACTTTCAACCAACTCCTTTGGGTCTACTCTGGACACCTGAGGGCCCCCAGGGGTCATACACTGGATGGTCTTTTGAGATCTCACCCGCTGCATGCCACCACAATTCAGTGTCCCCAGCCAGCGTTTCCAGCCAGCACCAACACTGCATAGGAGTCAACCATTGCCCATTGTCAGATAGAAGGAGACTGCTGACTGCCACTAGGGATATAAAAAGGAAGCAAGGTCATGGAGACATCACATCACTGCTGAGCAACACATACATTGCTTACCATTCATTTAAACAGTGACCATGGAGTAAAGACTTCCTCTGGGCACAGCACCTGTGAAGGCTTTACATATGGTATCTCACCTCATCTGCCCAGCTTCAAGAGATTTGAGTTACTTTAACCTCCCTGTTTTTCAGATGGAGAAACTAAGGTTACTGACGGGGATCCCACAGCTTCTTAAATGACAGATCTGGGATTTGAACCTGGTCTGGCTAACTCTGGAACCTGCTTCTTACCAACATGCTCTCAACCTTCCTGAGAAACTGTGAAACTCCATGTTTGAAAAACAGAGAGTACTCTAGCATGCCATGCCCAGAGGATGATGCAGGGTGCAAATATGGGACAGTGGTTAAGGGGTAGGCTTTACAGGCACCGTGATGTTGGCTGAGGAGATTGCCATTTCTGCTGTAAGCGTTTCTCAGGGAACTGTGTCATTATCCATAAAAGACAAGGTGAAGGATAAAAAGTGAGAGGGAGGTTCAGCAGCTCTTAACAAACTGCTCCTCTGCTAGCAGTGGGCTGCTGGTAAAAGCTTTAGAGTAAGGAAGTTACATGGTCTAAATGGTATTTCAGGGACATTACTTGGCACCCATGCAAAGGAGATATTAAAGGCAGAAAGGCTGGAGGCAAGGAAACTGTCTAAGAGATGATTGCAGACGCTCATTTCTGAGATGATGAGTCTGAGTCAGAACGGAGGTGTGGGAACAGGAAATAAGGGACAAATGCAAACAGTACCCACTGTGAAGGAAGAACTGATGGGTCCTGGGGGACCTGCATAGCCAAGGCTGTGATCAATGATGGTTCTGAGATAAGAAAAAGAGGAGAAGGAAGGGGGCTCTCTCATCTATTTCCCACCAGACCACAAGCCCTGAGGAGTCAGGAAGTCTTCTCAAGTCTGTCAGCTTCACAGACTTTCACAATTGCCAACCACGGGCCTGGCATTCTGTAAACTCAATAAATACTGACTGGTAGCCTGCTTCCTCTGCCTGGAATGTTCTGTCCCCCACTTTTGCCTGATATAGGAAGAGTCAAACTCAAACCTCAACACAAATGTCTCAGAGAAGTCTTCCTTGACTAGACAATCTAAATTGGGTCCTTCCATTTTCCTCTTCATAGAAACTTCACAGTTTTTATTTTCCTGTATAATTTCATATTTGTTGTTGTTATGTTTATTTCTTTTCATTATTGTTGTTGTCTTTCTATCTTCTCCCACAAGACTATAATCTCCACAAGTTCATTTTCTTTTTCACTATCGAATCCCCAGCATCCAGCATATCACTGTCCAATAGAAATAGAATGTAAACCACATATGTAATTTAAACTTCTCTAACAGCCACATTTTTAAAAAGGAAGAAGAAGCAGGTGAAATTAATTTTAATACTACATACTATTTAATGAAATATATCCAAAATATTATCATTTAAACATGTGATCAGTGTAAAAAATGTCAGAGATAGTTTACGTTGGTGTTTTTGTATTGTCTGACATCTGGGTGTATTTTACACTTACACATACTCAACTGGGACTAGCTACATCTCAAAGTGCCAATAGCCACTCATGGCTAGTGGCAACCATAGTGGACGCTAAAGGTCTTGCACGATGCTTGAAATATATTACTTAATAAAAAGTTGATGAAGAGAAAAGGGGGTAGAGAAAAAAGGAAAAGGAGACGGGGGAAAAAAGACAGGAAGGAAAGAGAAACAAACATTTTTAAAAATATTTACAGGGCTAGGTACTTTCATAGAGCAATAAATTATGTAATTTAATTCTAACATCACCCCTGGAGAGGTAGGTACTATTAGAATCATCTTCCTAAATGAGGACACTGGTTTGGAGCTGTCGTGGAATTTGGACAAGAGCACATTGACTTTATGTGAAAGTAGGATTCAGAAGCTCCCTCACCATAGCTCCAGCCACTGTGCTTCTTGTGCTCACGGAAGCCATATGTAACAAGTCTAGTCAAGCCAGACAGCTATCTAAATATCCCTCTTCTCCAGGTGAAACATCCCAGACCCCCTATAACAAATGGTTCTGAGCCCCATTTTCCTTTTAAAAGTATGGTCTAATGAATACAGGCCAATGTAGGCGTCCCCTTGTCTCCTTCCAGGTATTTGCTGTTGCCCATTAGGACTCCGCTATGACCAAACAAGATAGTGTTACTCAAAGTTCCCTAACATGCCAAGTTCTCCAGTGTCTCCTCCGTTTATGCACACAGTTTTCCCAATGCCTGGAACCATTTCCCCCTTCACCTGATTCACAAACATTCTGCATAATTCAGTTCAAGATAAATACAAGAAAGAAAACAAAGGGGGAAAAGCTCAACTTGAGAGTCATCTCATCTCAGCCAGAGAAACTTCATCCTCCATTATGTACTATTTATCTACATAAATAGTGTCATGTTCTATGTATAAAATGACATGAAAAAGGCTAGGAAGCACAGAGTTAGAATATATGAGAAAAATGGGCAGAAGCAGGGAGTTAGGGCTTTTAAAAGGAATTTTACTTTTGTTTCCACAGGAACAAGTAGGTAAGGGTAGTGGATCTGACAGCAGATAGGATCTGGCCCAACAGCCCTGCAGGATTGGGGGCTCCCACATGTAAGTATAGGCTAAGGCCACCCTATTGGCATGGGTGTTTCTGTGAATTCAAATGGAAGACGGAATACTAGAGCCTCAAACCATCAAAAAACAAATAACACCAACCCAAAAGGGTAAGGCCCAGGCCCTCAACAAAGATGCACACCTGAAAAAGCAAACCAATCTAGTGAGTGACGCTGCATCCACTCAGCAGCCCATATTTGTTGATGGTGAGAGCTAGTCAGGGGCTAGAGTCAGCCTCAGCACCACTGCTGGCACCTCCTGTCCCCCAGGATATGGCGTCAGGAGGAATCCTGAGTACAGCCAGGCAGTCAAGCAGGAGAGCAGCCACAAGCAGCCTTCCCAACTGGGATGACTTGTCAGTGCACTTGGGCCATTGCTCCTACCCCAACAGTTACTCCCCTGCTACACTTTGCCTTTGTTTTTCAAGCATTCATTTGAACTCAGTGTTGGACAGAGTTGGGGTGGCACATAGCCAGAGAACCTTGTGCTGCCTGAGGGGAGACTCAAGGTATTAGAAAAGCCTGCTTTCTATAGAACTCCTCCTCAGACCTAAAGCAAATCAAACTAAAACAAACACCTCTCTCCATGTTCGTAACCAGGTCATAAAAATACTTCACAGCTATGGCAAATGGGCTCAGAGCTGTACTGGGGCCAGAGGCAGGAGGAGGACAGAAGCCAAAGATGACAAGAAGGCTCTGACCACCTCTACCAAGCACCAGCCCAACCCACCTATCAGAACAGTTCCAGATGGCATCACCATCCCCTTGTGACCTGAGTGGGCAAGTGAAGGTCACTCCAGCTGGCACAAAGTGGTATGGAGTGAACAGTCACCAGGGAGTGGATGCACATATACATGTGTGTGCTGAAGAAGGTCTGGCACTCCAACAGCCTTCGCCAAGGAGAAGCAACACCCATTATCCAAATAAGCCCTGCCAAGGTAGGGAAGATGCTAAAAATGGGAAACTAAAGCTAATTCCACCATGTGTCTCCTCAGCCAGAGATAAAGATGTTGCCCAAGCCCCTCTGCCCACATTATCAGTGGGGAGCTCAGAACATGCAAGAAGGAATTTAAGCTCTACAAAATCCCAAATCAAAAGGCATCCAAGACCTTCTCAGAACTGCACTGTCTAAACTGTGCCCAGCTTGTAAGGGAGTTCTTCAGAATTTGGAGATGACTGAACAGCAGATATCTTCCTTCCTCAAGGCTTATGAAACATTCACCCATTTATCATCCACCATGGGCCAAGGAATGCAAGGGCTTCTTCTTGGTGAGGATCCCATCCTGATACTCCAAAGGTTGCTTCCAGTTGTAGAAACAGCCAGGCAGTGACACCATGATGGCCGACTTATGGGCACTACCTTGTTCCCCTGCCTCATAAACCAGGACAGAGAAAGCTAGAGGCTTTTCATGGTGATGAGATACCCTGCTCACACTAGTCTTACAGACAGGAAATAGTGAAGGCAGAAGCCACTGTTATCTCAAGGGATGAAGTCATGTTGGCAGCCTGTGTCCAACTGTCCCTACAAGGGATGCAGGAAAAAGACTGGGACCAGAGGCCCAGCCCCATAAGGGATCACATTAAGCCGCATGGATTTGAAGGTCCCTGTAGAGTATGTGGTGGTGGTGGTGGGGGACATATGTAAAAAAGCACTGCAGGTAGATTCCCAACGTATAAGGCCACATTGATAATAGAGCAGGAGTTTTCACTTGCCAGAAGCCAGCAAGGGCAGCAAGGAGAGGACCCCATCAATTTGTCCTTTATCTGACATCTACTAGCATCTTTACATGGACCTAAAGGAAAACCCAAAGATCACGTTCTATACTCCCAAACAATTACTGTTTTCATGAGCCAAAAACAATGAATCCTCAGTGAATAAATGGGAAGGAGGAGGAGGAGAAGGCAGCAGATACTGCTGGTTGGCAGTGACAAGAAGGTACTGTCTGCAAGCTGTGTCCAGCACACTGCAGGGGAGTTCTCTTGGTGCTTCAACTGAAGCAGCCAAGTCCAAGCCAAAGAGCCACCTAATGGCCCAGCCCAGGAAAGTCTTCCTGAAATACCTGCCAAATTCCACACTCACTTTAGAAATGCAGGTCAGCCCACAGGCCTATAGGGATCACCATACCCCTAAACTGTGTCAGCCAAGGCTGAGGAGGTTTCCTCATGTTTCCTCATTTTACTCCTTTCACCTTCATGATGGTTACTCTGTTGTTCTCTGAAATTCCTCTAATTTACCTCAATTTCAAGAGATTTTTTTTGCCCTGCAATGCCCCTATAAAAAGCAGGTGCTAAAACAGATATTCTTTAGGTCTAACTAGGAGGGAAAGCAGAAAAGTTCAACTGCCCACCCCCCTCCCCACCCCCAAAGACCATGCCCCAAGTGCATCCTCCTAGAAGGACTTTTCTAGGTTCTCTTGTTCTAAATCTAATATGCTGAGCTGTACCTGGGAACATTCCCTCATGACTAGGTATGTGGCCATATTTGTACCATCAGATGGGAAGGAAAGTAATAGGAGGCCTTTACTCCAATAAAAGCCAGAGAGGAACCAGTTTGGAAGGGCATCCCTTTGAAGGTCAAAGCAGTACAACAGCTCCTTGTTAGAACCTGGAATTGTTCTAGGTGATGAAAGGCTCTCTGAGACAGAGAATGATAGATCTGAGGAAATTTCTGGCTTCCCACTCCATGTCTTTCTTCTTTGCTCATCAATCTATTCCAAAAGATTCTAGGTTGCTTACAAAGGTGAATAGAGTAGACAACATGAAATTTGAATGAGAAAATTTGGGGAAATGAGGGACTTGGATCTTCTGGATTGGGGGTGGGAGTAAGTTGACAGCAGCTTGATGATCTCTACCTTAATCTTACCCCACCTCATTCTATCTTTACTGTACTAGTCCTACATGTTCTAGCTTTATAGACACCCCACATTGCTAAATTCGCTGGCCAATTCTGTCCTCATCTTACTTAAACCATAATTAGAATTGAGAGAGCTGATGACTGTCTCCTCTCTGAAAAACATTGTTTTTTCTCTTTTCATTGGCCTTTTCATTTTCTCTTTTCTTTCTCTTTTCATTTTCTCTTTTCTGTTTTCTCCTAATCTCCATAGCTTCTTAAATTTGGGTTGTGCTAGGGCTCAGTTTTTAGATTGCTTTTCTTTTCTACCTACTTCTACTACTTGGGAATCTCATCCATTTTCATGGTTTTCTATATTATGCATATGCTCATTGCTCTCAAATTTTTATCTCCAGCCCAGACTTCTCTCCTCAACTCTAGACTCCTATATGCAACTGCCACTTAGCATCTCTATCCATATTTCTAACATATATCTCAAACTTAACACTGTCCAAAATGGAACTTCTGACATCATCAACTGAACCCCCTTTTCCCCAGTCTTCCTCACTTAGTGACAACTTCATCCTACCTGCTGCTCATTTCAAAAATGTTAGAGTTGTCTTTGATTCCTCTCTTCCTCTCATTTTCCACATCCAACCCATCAGAAGTTGGCTCTACCTTCAAAATATGTCCAGGATCTGACCACTTCTCACTATTGCCTCTGCTACCACACTGGTTCATGGCCCTGCATGATTTGACCTCTGTCTCTTTCCCAGCCTCTTCTCCTCAAACTCTCCCTCTTGACCACTCCCCAGTAGCCATGCTGACCGCTCTGTTTCTCCTTGAACATGCCATGCTGACCTCCACCTTAGGTTTTTGTGCTTGCTGCCCCTCCTGATCAAAATGCCCTTCTCCTTTATCCCCTCTAAGCCTTTGCTGAAATGTCACTTTCTCAATGAAGCCTTCCTTGATCATCATATTTAAAACTCCAAACTACCTCAGCACCCCATCCGCTTTTTCTGTTTTATTTGCTCCATAGTACATTCCCTTCTAATATACCGCTTAATTTACTGACTTATGTTGTTCATTTTCTCTCTCTCCTCACTATAATGAAAGCTTAGTGAATGCAGGATTTTTGTCTATTTTTCTTCACTGCTTAATCCCTAGTACTTGCACATGGTAAGGGGTTCAGTCAATATGTACTGGATGGATGTATGGACATATGCATTTATTTGTGGACAAAGTAGATGACAGGCCCCATGCTTTGACTGCCAGATTCCTGAAGGCCTCAGGGGCAGGAGGTAAATGTCACAGAAATCAAGTGAAGTGTAATTCAGCATTTAAGACATATATCTTCACACATCTGTTCTGCCTAACCAATCACAATACTAGATTCTAACATAAAATGAAGAATCATTAGAACTAGGCTAATCTCAGCTTTGCCTCTTAATCAGCCACAGCCCACAGTAAGCAATCTGAGGAAATGCTCATGATTACAGGAGTCAGGATGGCAGGACATGGCTCCAATGCCAGGGAAGGGGACCAGAGGAAGAATCGACAAACTAAAGGCCATCACTGTTTACTGAGTTTCTACCATGTGACAGACACTGCACTAGGTTCTTTGCTAACATTATCTCATTAAATCCTTACCAGCTTAGAAACAAGTATTATTCCTCCCCCTCCCTGCCCCACCCCCTATTTCACAAATTTCAAACCAGATGTACATGAATCCAAAGTCCTTGTTCTTTCCACAATATCACACTAAAGGTTTCTCTAGAAACAGTGAACTAGTTTTTGGGTATTCCAGTCAAATTTTCTCTTTTGAGCCATTCATCAGTTTTGGTTTCAGTAGAACCAAGCAGGTGAGAATTAGGGCAGAAGGGATAAGAAATTAGCAGCTAAAATTGAGCCCTTGTTTCTTAGCTAATGCTGAAAACTTTCCAATGGAATAAAAAATCACCAGGCTGAAACCTAACGCTTACAATTAGTTTTGTGTGTGCACACACACACAAATACACACACTGACTCACACATGTGCATGTACCAAAAGCAACTAGTAGGAAAATCTCAGTGTTAGAAATCACCACACTTTTATACTAACCAAAATCCCCCATGAGTCACAAGCACTGAAGACATGCTGCTTAGCAGCTAACAATACTGGCAACTGCTATGGAATGCTTGAGAAAGACTACCATCCACCCTGCAATAGCTTTTCTTCCTCCCATGCACACCTCCTTCCTGGACTTGTGTCCACTGCCAGTGACCTCCACCTCCACCCAGATTGTAAAGCCATTGGGCATGTTCCCAGCTTACCAGAAGACATTGTCCTTTGCAATCAACAAGGTGCTACTGAGTCACTGTCAGCAGATGTTCCTCCAACAGCTGGGAAGTACTCACACTCCTTTATTCACATGCTTACCAAGTCTACCTCCCAATAAATAATTTCTTTGAGGGAAGTGGATATGTCTCAAGTGATTGGGTTCCCACCTACCACATGGGAGGTCCCGGGTTTGGTTCCCGGTGCCTCCTGGAGAAGGCAAGTTGGCGCTACCAGTAGGCACAGTGAGCTAGAGAAGCAAGATGATGTAGCAAGATGACACAACAAAGAGAAAAAGAGGAAAGGCAATTGGTGACCCAAAAAACCAGGGAGCTGTGGTGGCTCAAGTGATTGAGTGCCTCTCTCCCACATGGAGAATCCTGGGTTCAGTTCCTGGTGCCTCCTGGAGAGGGGGTGAGCAGACACATAGAGCAAATGGACAAACACAGAGAGCAGATAGTGACCATATGCTATAAGAAAGGGGGTGGGGGGAATAAACAAATAAAATAAATCTTAAAAAAAAGAATTATAATAATTTCTTTGAGACTGTCCAGCCAGCCAGCTTAGGTGTAGTGTGGAAGCAGAGTAAAAGTAGAGTGCTCCCACAGAGAATACAGCCACCCACGACTTTGCTTCTCTCACCTGGACCAATTTACCAAGCCAACCAGCTCATACCCATGCCAGTCCACCCAAGGCTGAGTAGATAAATGCTCTGGGCTCCTTCCCTTACCTGAGCTGCATCTAATGAAGACTGAGGAAATTCAGGAATGAATATTTGCGGTAATTGGTACTGGTTTCAGCATTTGGACACACCAGCCATTAAGACTATATCTTGGTTCTTTCTCAAGAAATAAAACCTACCAGGATGTGTGTGGAGTACACCTGTGAAATGTGAGGTTGTGCAGTCCTGTTAACAGTAAAAGAAATTAAACCAAGGAAATTTGGAAAATGGTTTCTTTTCAAATGACAGAGTTCTCACATGTTATCAAGCCCTGAATCTCTACTCTAAATCAGTATGCAAATTGTTCTAGAAGTGAAAAGAAGATCTCTGAAAGCCTTCTATTAGACCTTATACATTAAATCAATGAAGACAAGAGTCTGGACAGCATTTTCATTAGGTGCTCATCAGGATACATAAACGTGGAGGCACATGAGGAAACAAGCCCTCGATTTTATTTTCTCATCCTTGTTTCCCCTGAGTGACCGTGAAAGCATATTAGTGCAGCCCAGAGCAAAGTGAAAATGCAGGGCCCCGTGTTTTTAAATTAAGAATTTCAAAATAGTACAGCAGACCATTAAACCAAGCATGGGGCCCTTCTAAGCTTGGCGCCCTGTGCAACTGTATGGGATGCACACCCATGAAGCCTGCACTGAATGTAGGGCATTTGTCCTCTGGAAGCTGGAAAGACCTTTCTAGGGTGTTACAATAGAATTACATGCTCTCAGGCATCGTTCTTCCTGGGGAGAATGCCCTATAAACCTCGACGACCCTGCAGAGGATCACTCCATGCTAGGATCACTCCAGGAGGAGACGAGTAATTTCTTCCATCTAACATAAACTTGACTTGAAGTTCCACAAACATGTCAGTCCCCAAAGGAGAGTCAAAAGCTTTCTGCTCCTGTAATTGGTACTCATTTACTTAAGACTGACTGGTTGACTGACCAATTAGCCTAACCTTGTGAATTGAACTGAAAACATTGGTCTTGCAGAAACCCATATTCTTAGCAGCAGAAGCTTTTCTATAATTTTCTATAAACCCGGAGGACCCTGGTTAGAGAAGAGATTGCTTTACCCTATCAAGTTAGAAGAGATTTCTTTGATCATCAGTTTAGTAATGGTGGAGATTTTATAACTAGCTTCGAAAAAGCATTACCTATGGTGGAGATTTTATAACTAGCTTCGAAAAAGCATTACCTATGGCTAAGCAACGGTAATAAGGTAGTCTTCAAGCTGACTTTCAAAAAATTGATGAGAGGTTTGGCTTGATTGATGCTTCTTTCCTCCTTCTGCCTCTTAACTGGCCCAACCCTTCGTTTCCCGCTATGTCTCACCTTAGAGGAACTAACCAGCACACCCCACACTTAACACCCACTACTCGTCAGAATTAAAATCCACTTACCCCACGTATCAAATGATTCATCAAATGAATTAATTTTAGAAAAGCAATTAATGATGGTAGATAAAGTAGAGGTGGGGGTAAGCCTAAAGGAGAGGCCAGTGGAGAATCTCCTTTTTAACCACAGAGTCTTTCCTAAAAGGTTGCTTTATAGCCCCCAACCAGTACAATGGTCCTTTCTATAAGAGTAATGTGCTCAGCTAATACATGCTAACTTGCTCATCTTTTCTCCAACTGTACATAGAAAACAAGAAAAAAATATTCTTTACATTTATTGTTACTTTTTTATTCACCATGGACTCAGAACTACCCTGGATGAATTGCTTCTCAAATCATACAGAAATAAAGAATCCCAGTTTATATACCCAAATAGTCCCTAAAGAATTGAGGAGAAGAACATTGAGGAGATGAACTTTGGTGTAGGGGTAGCAAAAGAGAGGATATTTCCAAATGTTATTTGTTAACTAAAACATAACAAAGTAAAGTGATAATGCTCCAAACAGTAAAAAGAAAGTTCATATCCTTTCAGCCTGTGACTTCCACTGAAAATTTATTATCTTTCAGGGCTTATAAAGTTCCCCATGAATGATATTCCAATTCTACCCCCAAATCCAGCAATATATGGCATGATTCAGCACTGAAACTAAAATTCAGCAGCTTAAAGGAGTTCTGTGTAAGTCGATGCTGTTTTCCATCAAATGTAGGACCTGCTCTCTACAGAGGGGTCGGTGCTTTTTCAGTAATAGCCCCAATATTTGTTTTTCTTTGTTTGTTTTTTGTTTTTCACAAAGGCCTAATTTCATACCTACCTCAGGATACCTCAAAATCAAAATAGCCCCTCAGTTGACTTCTTTCCATTCAAATTTTTTAAAACTCTTTCCTTTAAGACCTTAGGGGGAAAAAATTGGGCTTTCTTAATTTCAAGAAAATTAAGGGTCAATCCCTAGAGTGGTATATAAATTCAAAATAAAAGATTCACATCCAAAAATAAGATTCCCAGAGAAGAGGGGGATAAACATCCCTTCATATCCTCTTCTGATTCCTGTGTAAATGAGGGCCTTGAAACAGTTACTCACAGAAGGGCAACCATAGAGTTTGGGGGGACCTGGAATGAAAATAAGGGAAAGAGTCAAAAATGGGGAAATGGAAATGGGACTGAAACTGAAGCAAAGTAAAATGCTCTTGTTGCCTCTACTATGGATTAATATTATCAAGAAAATTCTCTCTTTGTAGATAAATCAACTTCCATCCGAGAACCAATAGGAATGCAGCCACTTAGTTCATGAAAGCAGTTCCATCCACTTACCTCACCCTCTCATTACTCATAACCAACAAGAAAAAAAAACATATATACATAAAAACAATGCCAAAAAGAGAAACCAACAACATATCACAATGAACAAGGCATCATTTAGATTTTATCAAGTTTTGGGTGCATCTTCCTATTAGTGTGATGTATAGAGAGGTCCAGGAGTACAGAAGGCAGTTTCAAACTCATGAGGTAGAAGCAGAACTCTCTCACCCATATTCTCTTATCTCTTAATACCTCTCTCTCTCCCTCTCTCCCTCTCTCATACATGTCTTTATCTCAAACTTTCTCCATTGAAAAACACTGAAGCACCTTCCAATCTATGCTGAGTTGAAGAAAATTAAAGTGAGAGACCAACTCCATTTACTATCTAGTGCTGTCACTTAATACTGTAAGTGAATCATTCCTGACACTTGGATCATCACAGTTACCATGAGAATACTGATAAGCATCTAACCCTATAAATCCAGCTGCAGTTTCTCAATCCATAGTACAGTCACTATTGAAAATAGAAGTAAAGATTTCCATTACCGATGATCGAAAGTTTCCTTTCTCGGTGAAAAAGTGATTTTAAGACCCCTCCTTTATAAGACAAATTGATTTCCAATTTTCCTAAAGATTTCTACTTTAATGCTAACACCAACCTCCCCCCACCCCAAAAAAAGTAAAATTTTTTGAGACTGAATGAATGTAAGTGATATTTCATCAGCATCTGGAAGTAGAAGCTTTACTAAGAATTGATCTGGACTACAATGTTTAAAGAAACAGATAGTTTTCCAGCAGCCGAAAGTTTTATCAGTGATATGAAGAAATGCCACATATCTGCACAGGAGATTGAGAAAGAATGTCGACGTGCTTAGCACCAGTCAGTCAATTTGACTTGTTCACTCTAGCATCAAAGCATACTAGTAGATATAGCCAGAATACAAGGTATCAGACTAGACTTTCAGAGAAACAGGACTAGAGCCCAAATTATAAATTGCCCAATTCTCAAAGGGAGAAGAGACAGCCCAGGCTCAAAGCTTGGAACTTATTTATGGACCTCCAGAACAGTAAGTGCATGCATGTTTCCAGAGAAGCCCCCCACCCAGCCGCAAACCTCTGACAATTGAAGTCAGGCCATGACTCTTCAGCTTGCTCACAGTCCTAACAGGACTTTGCTCACTTCACTCCTTGTTTGCTTCTGTTTCACAGGCTTCTGGTTCTGGATCCTGACTTGGCCAACCCCCTTAAACCTGTAAACAAATCTTGGCTTCCTGGTTTGACCCTCACTGCTCTCTAAGGCCTTTGATTCTGAGTCATCCCTTGGCCTCAGAAAACTATTCCAACCTACCCTCCTCCCGTATCCACTACTTCTAGTTCCAATGCCTCAGGAAACAGATGTACTTGATCAATATCTTAGCTGAGTTCACCTTGCTGAAATCCAATGGGATTGGAGGTATCAAACACAGGAATCATATTTTTAAAACAATAGCAGAGATCAAAGAGGAAATGCATTCTCAGAAGCCAAGGTAAATATCAACACAGACCATGGTTTTGGCAAACTCTGGCTTGTTATGTGCAAAATGCTACACTGAAGGCCTTGAATGTGAGATTTTTTAATGGTACAAAAATGTGAGGAGCCAGGATATTCAGGGACTGTATAATTCCGTTTTAAATGCAGCCTCTTTGCTATTTTTAAGTGTCAGACATTGTGACTTTTACCTTGTTTGGGGACACCAGATATTTTTTAATTCCTATAAATATTCTTTTTTTTTTTTTTTTTTAATGATTTTATTTATTTATTCATTTATCCCCCCCTTGCTGCCTGTGCTCGCTGGGTCAGCCAACCACGCCATGCGGGCGGGCCCGCCCCCACCAGGAGGCCCCGGGAACCAAACCCGGGGCCTCCCACATGGCAAACGGGAGCCCCACTGATTGAGCCACAGCCGCTTCCCTCTATAAATATTCTTGAGCTCTCTTCTGGGATGCATTTAAATAACTTGGAAGCAATTTGATTCTTTTGGGTTTTGTTTCTAATGATTTGTTAGGTGCACCTGGAGCAGTGCCTCCGACCAGGGCTAATTATTCCCCATTACTGAGGCAAGACCTTCCTGACTGTTCTACCCAATACCCCGTGAATAATGAGTTTTTCCAGTCTAGCTGGAAAGAGCAGGCAATATTCCTGGCCTTGTGAGAGTGCCAGGCATGGTTCTCTGATCCTTTTAAATGGTTCCCTCTTTCCAACTCCCCATCCCCAGCTTCCAGTAGTTTCCCCACACAGAAGTCCTGATCAGTATTGTGCTGAATACCAGAGGAT
The DNA here is from genome assembly GCA_026826555.1 of Tolypeutes matacus. Classification (NCBI taxonomy): domain Eukaryota; kingdom Metazoa; phylum Chordata; class Mammalia; order Cingulata; family Chlamyphoridae; genus Tolypeutes; species Tolypeutes matacus. The sequence continues at coordinate 3,058,624 of JAKSZT010053887.1, read as the reverse complement.
TCTCTCAGTTTTCTCTCTGTGCAGCTCTCTCTTTTCTGGTACTCTGTCCCATGAACTCTAGGCACCTTGGTTGCCCTGAGCTCTCAGCTCCACCTCAACTCAGGGAATGCACCAGGTTCTACCTGGACTTCTCCTCCCTGAGTCTCAGCCTGGAAACTCCAGTCAGTAAGCTGGGGCAGTCCTAGGTCTCACTTCATATGCTTCCGGTTTCTTAGAAATCATGGTCCTTCATTACCTGATGCCCAGTGTTTTGAAAACCATTGTTTCATATATTTTGTCTGAATGGTGGGGCAAGTTCAGGAAAGAAGGTAAATCCAGCTCAGCTACTCCATCCTGGCAAAAGCAAAACTTCTTTAAAACATACTCCACTTTGAACTCAACAGCAATTTCATTACCCCAAAAAAGATATTTCTTAAGCCAGTGTTTTTCAAAGTAAGGTCCTGAACTATCTATCTCAGAATCAGGCAGTTTGCTTGATTAAAATGCACATTCTTATACCATATCCCCAGATCTATTGAATGTAAATTTCTTGCCACTAAATTTTGAGAACCATTGCCATTATCATGAAAATTCATTAACAACAACAACAACAACAAAAACCACAATAAAATCCTCTTCTTTCAGAAGAAATCACTAGGATTGGCTATGGATTAAAAGGTCAAGGAGAATATTGGGAGGTCAGCCTGAAATGATGCAGCCACCAGGCAGCACGCTCTGACGCCTCTTCCAGCCCTACAAAAGCATGCTTCCCAGAAACTATGACCCTCTTGGGCTAAACAAACCATTTTGGGTCCATTCCTTTTCATTCATTGCAACAGCACTGCAAAATTTGGAAATTGGGAAAGCAATGATGAGATGAGAAGAGAGCCCTGGCTGGCTCCACACCAAAGACCCTCTGGGTGGCAAGCACAAAAGCCAAAAGCCAAACCAGCCAGGAAGGATTTTATCAGGATGCATGTCTTCCCCTCAGTTCATTAAATATATATATTTTTTAATTTATTCATTTATCCCCCCCTTGCTGCTTGTGCTCGCTGGGTCAGCTAACCACGCCGTGCGGGCGGGCTTGCCTTCACCAGGAGGCCCCGGGAACCGAACCCAGGGCCTCCCATATGGTAAACGGGAGCCCTACTGATTGAGCCACAGCTGCTTCCCGCGTTAAATAATTGATAAAGCAATAGCAGCCATGCTCCCCACCAATGAATCTTTATCAATAGTAACAACAAACACTGCAGGCTTTGATTCCCCAATCTCAAAAGAGATTGGAGGGGAGCGGATGTAGCTCAAGCAGTTGAGTGCCTGATTTCCACGTACAATGTCCTGGGTTCAATTCCTGCTACCTCCTAAAAACAAAACAAACAAACAAATGGAAAAAAACAACTCTCATTGAGGAGCAGATGTAGCTCAGTGATTAAGCACCTGTATCCCATGTACACAGCCCTGGGTTGAATCCCTGGTAGGGAAGGGAAGGGAAGGGAAGGGAAGGGAAGGGAAGGGAAGGGAAGGGAAGGGAAGGGAAGGAAAAGAAAAAGAGAGAGAAAGATTGGAATGATCTCTACTCCATCTTGGTGCATAACAGATCTATTTTCTGGGGAAGGAAACAAACAACTAAAAAGCACATATGTGAAAATATAAATTAGATTCATTTATAACTTTCCTACACATGGTTTTCCTGCCCCTTTTATTTGAACCTATAATTAGCACTATATGCATTAAATATATATCCCAGAGACTTAAATCTTCTGGCTGTTCATATGTCAGTTGAGCAATGAATTTCAGCCAAGTTGCAGCCAGCACTTACTCTCCATTTCATCGGACTCAACCAGGACAGCTAACAAAATGATGATGTACTACACTTATCCCAAAAAAACAGAGAGTATCTACAACTGCAAGCAAGACAGTTTCATCCATCTGCTCCATGGGATCTAAGCCCCTTTTCAACTGGAAGCAGAGCGGGCATCACCATCCCAACTCCTCAAGATTGAGGAATGAACAAGCATAAGGGGGGAATGCAACTATGTGCCAAAGTAGACTTATTATTATTATTCTAGTAAGGGAAGAACTTACAACATTGATATAAAGACAGTGGTTACCAGAGGTTCTGAGGGGAGGGGTAGAGAAGAATAGGTATAACATGAGGCATTTTGGGGAAATTGGAATTGTTCTGCATGACATTGCAATGATGGATACAAGCCATTATACATTTTGACAATACCTATAAAATTGTACTGTGCAAAGTGTAAACCATAATGCAAATATAGACCATGGTTCGTAGCAATGCTTCAATATGTGCTCATAAATTGTAACAAATGTACCACACTAATGAAAGGTGATATTAATAGGGGAAAATGTGAAAGAGGGAGAGGTGGGGTATATGGGAACCTCCTACATATTTTTCAGAGTAACACTTCTGTAATCTAAAACTTATTTCAAAATAAAGTTTTTTTTAAAAGCACAAGGAATTGTGGGGAGATAGCAATGGACAAGGCAGGGAGGACAAAACTGTCTCACAAAAACAATGGAGAAAGAGCCAAAACCTGTCCAAGGGACCTGCTTTGCAGGTCAGCAGATCAGGACAGTGCTACACAACTCCCAGGAGGGTGAGCAACAGAGACAAAAAAAAACAAAACAACAAACATGAGTTATCAAACCCCCGAGGCAGCTGGGAAGGGCTCCCCTCCCCAACCCCAAGATATTAAGCTGAGGTAAAACTTCTGGCTCACTGTAGCTGACTGAGAGGGGAACAGGCATTTTTCTCCCTATCAATTGTTACAAGAGAAAAGGAAGGTGGAGTTGGGGGGCTTTGTTTCAGTGAATTCCCCCAGCAGAGGCCACTTTGGATCTCAGCTCTGACCAAACCAAAACACAGGAAAATGGAGATTTGAAATACCTCTGAGAAAAGGTGGGCTGTCGAGTGTTATCTGCTGGCTGGTCTGGAAATTACATAGATAAACACTGCCTTTGGCTCTCTCTGTACCCTAACTCCTAGGAAAAAATCTGTGCCCCATTAGTTAGTCCCTGGCCTGATTTTGACAACTTAAGCTGGGAAATTTTAAGGACTTAGAATAAATTGAACCAAATTTCAAAGAAGAACTGTTGGGACAAAAAACAATAGGCAAGAGAGAGATTGGCCATCAGAGTAAATTCACCAACATATTCAGATCCCTGAATATCAGCAAAAAATTACAAGCTATACTAGGAAACAGGAAAAGATGGCCCAGCCAAAGGAACAAATCAAATATCCATAAGAGATACAGGATTTAAGACAATCATTGATATCACAAAACTCTCCTAAATCAATTCAAAGAATTGAAAGAAAATATGACTAAAGAAATAAAGGATATTAATATGACACTGCACGAGCATAAAGAAGAATTTGAAAGCCTGCAAAGAAAAGTAACAGAGCTTATGGGAATGAAAGAAAAGATGGATGACATTAAAAAGATGGAACTTCTGGGAAAATGGTATTGAAGTAAATAGGCAGAGTTGAACTTCCTCACAAAAAAAAAAAAAAAAGGAAAAAGGACAAAAACCTATCCAAGAGAGCTGATTTGGAGATATATAGAACAGGAAAGTGCTACACATCATCTGGGAGGGAACTAGACAGATAAAGAAGCCAAAGGAAAACTGTGAGTTACTTGCCCCTGTGGCTGGAAACAGCATATATACCCCACCCTCAAGGTGCAACCAAAGGACTGGGATGGAGCAGTCCCTGGGAGGAAGAGGGGTCTGTCAGAGGATGGAGAGTGGTTTCTTTTCAGGGAGTTTGGCCAGCTGAGCCCACTTTGAATCTCGGAGGGTGCCCAAACAACCAGCACTGTGGCAACCGCAGGAAAAGGGGAGGGAAGATCTGAGCAGGCAGGCTATTACACCCAGCTGACCTGAGAGAAAGAGGAACTAAGTAGAGAGGGGACAGAGACAGGCACAGGGGGTAGATAGAGCCAGATAAGCTTTCTGAAGCCTGCTTAAGCTGTGGAGCCAGAGTAGCTCATTGGAGGAATTCCTGCCTTGCATATACAAGGTCCCTGGTTTGGTTCCTGGGTCTCCTTAGAGAAGTGATCCTGGGAGTGATCCACCAGGTTATTGGGCACCCAGCTGGTACCTTATGACAGAGAACATATAGACAGATTTTCTTGTTTTAGGTTTTCTTGGATCTGTTATTTTTTATTCTTTTATTTTTATCGGTTCCTTTTTTTTTTTTTTTCCTTTATTTTATTCGCTAAAACCCAATACATAACCTGCAGAAGGCATGCTGAAGGGTGATTAATTGATGAGCACCAGCAGTCTGAGAAGCTCCTTAGGGGCTTAAGAGGGAAGGATGCTTTTCCTGGGTTGTTGTTGTTGTTTTTTTTTTTTTTTTTTGGTGGTGGTGGTTATTTTTTGTTGTTATTATTATTGTTTTGTTTCTTGGCCTTTTTTATATTTTTTTCTTTTTCCTTTCTTCTCTTCTCATCAATCATTCCAGCCTTTCAGTTCATTCTGTTTTTTTCTTTATTTTGTTCCTTGTTCCATTTTTTCTATTCCACATTTTTTATTCTTATTCCTTTGTACTTTTTTTATTTTTTACTCATATTACTTATTTTCCTAGCTCTTGTTTTTTTTTTATTATTCTACCTTTTATTATTATTATTACTATTATTCTTTTTTTCTCATCTCTTACCTTTTCTATGGTCCAAAATTTTTTTCCCAAGGGAACACAGACAGCTGCAAGGATACAGAACAACAGGAACCAAATGTCAAAATGAAAACTTATGACACGTACTCAAAAAATAAAATAAAATAAACCCTAGAGTAGAAAGAAAAGCTAACCAAACTAATAAGCCCATCGAGACAAACAGATGCCTAGACACCAACAAAAAATTACAAGCCATAGTAAGAAACAGGAAGACATGGCCAAGTCTAATGAACAAACTAAAAAAACAGGAGGAGATGCAGAATGTGAAACAAGTAATCAGGATGTCCAAACAAATATCATAAATCAACTTAATGAAGTGAAGGAAGAGATAAAAGATATTAAGAAGACAATGAGGGAAAATACTGAAGAAACTGTAAACATACATAAAAAGATAACGGATCTGATGGTGATGAATGGCACAATGCAAGAAATCAAAACTAAACTGGAAGCACATAACAGCAGATTTGAAAGGCAGAAGAAAGAATTAGTGATGTCAAAGACAGTATATCTGAAATCAGACATATAGTAGAACAGCTAGATAAAAATATAGAAAAAATCCAGCAGGGACTTAGGGATTTGAATGACAACACGAAATGCACAAATATGGGCATTGTAGGCATCCCAGAGGGAGAAAAGAAAGTAAAGGGAGAAAAAAAAAAAAAAAAAAAAAACTAAAGAAAATATGGCTAATGTAAATAAAGCCTTGACAGTAATAACATTGAATATTAGTAGTTAAACTCTCCAATCAAAAGACACAAATTGGAAGAAAGGATAGGGAAATATGAACCATCTATATGTTGTCTACAAGAAACTCACCTTATACCCAGGGACACAAGAACATTGCAAGTGAATGGTTGAAAAACAATTTTACATGCCAACAATAATGAAAAAAAGGCAGAAATAGCTATACTAATATCAGACAAAATAGACTTTAAATGCAAAACTATTGTAAGAAACAAAGAAGAACACTATATATTAATAAAAGGGATAATCTCAAGAAGAAAGAACAATCATAAACATTTATGCACCTAACCAGAGCACTTCAAAATACATGAATCAAACATTGGAAAAACTAAGTGTAAATGCCACTACAATCATAGTGGAGGGCTTTAATACAACATTATCACCATTAGAAAGAACATCGTGACAGAGGATCAATAAAGAAACAGAGACCTTGAATAATATGTTAGAGGATCTAGACCTAATAGATAAATACAGAATATTATACCCAATACAGCAGGATATACATTCTTCTTGAGCACACATGATCATGTTCCAGGATAGACCACATTCTAGGTCACAGAACAACTCTCAACGTATTCAGAAAGACTGAAATTATACAAAATAATTTCTCTGACTACAAAGGAATGAAGCTGGAAAACAGTAAGGGACAGAGAAACAGATTAGGTATAAAGATATGGAAGTTACACAACACACTCTTAGTTATAATTGGTAGATCAAGGAGGAAATTCCAAAGGAAAACAGTAACTACCTTGAAACAAATGAAAATGACAACACACTGTATCAAAACCTAAGGGATGCAGCAAAGCAGTGCTGAGGGAAATTTATAACCACAAATGCCTATATTAAAAAAGAAGAAAGAGCTAAAATCAAAGCCCTAAATGCACACCTGGAGGAATTAGGAAAAGAACAACAAACTAATCCCAAAGCAAGTAGAAAGAAGGAAATAACAAAGATTAGAGCATAGCTGAATGAAATTGAAAATAAGAAAGCACTAGAAAAAATTAACAAATCCAAAAGCTGGTTCTTTCAGAAGATTAATAAAATTGGCAAACCCTTAGCTAGAATAACAAAGGAAAAGAGAGAGAAGGTGCAAATACAAAAAAAATAAGAAACGAGGAAGGGGATATCACAACTGACCCCACAGAAATAAAGACTATCATAAGAGGATACTTTGAAAAATTGTATGCCAACAAGATGAATAACTGAGATGAAATGGACAAAATCCTAGAAACACACAAGCAGCCTACATTGATGAAAGAAGAAATTGATGAACTCAACAGACTAACCACAAGTAATGAGATTGAATTAGTCATCAAAATCCTCCCAACTAAGAAGAGGCCAGGACCAGATGGCTTCACAGGTGAATTCTACCAAACATTCCAGAAAGAACTAACACCAATCCTGCTTAAACTATTCCAAAAAATAGAAGGGTAGGGAACATTGCCTAACTCATTCTTTTATGCCAACATCACCCTAATACCAAAGCCACACAAAGTTGCCACAAGAAAGGAAAACTATAAATCAATCTCTCCAACGAACCTGGCTGCTAAAATCCTCAACAAAATACTTGATAATCATATTCAACAACATATCAAATGAATGGTACACCATGACCAAGTGGGTTTCATCCCTGGTATGCAAGGATGGTTCAACATAAGAAAATCAATCAAGGTAATACACCATATTAACAGAGCAAAAGAACAAAATCATATGATCATCTCTATTGATGCAGAAAAAGCATTCAGCAAAATAAAGCACCCTTTCCTGATAAAAACACTTCAAAAGATAGGAATAGAAGGAAACTTCTTCAACACGATAAAGGGTATATATGAAGAACCCACAGCTAACATCATATTCAATGGTGAAATTCTAAAAGCTTTCCCTCTAAGATCAGGAACAAGATAAGGAAGTCCAGTGACACCACTCTTAGTTAACATTGTGTTAGAAGTACTTGATCAACCACTTAGGCAAGAAAAAGATATAAAAGGCATGCAGATTGGAAAGAAAGAAGTAAAAATTTAACTATTTGCAGATGACATGATCCTACACATAGAAAGCCCTGAGAAATCTACAGCGAAGTTTCTAGAGCTTAAATATTAGTTCAGTAAAGTGGCAGTATATAAGATCACTGCACAAAAATCAGTAGCATCTCTCTACACTAATAATGAGCAATCTGAAGAGGAAATCAAGGGAAAAAATTCCATTTACAATTGCAACTAAAAGAAACAAATACCTAAGAATAAACTTAACTAAGGATGTAAAGGACTTGTACGTAGAAAACTACATAACATCGTTAAAGGAAATCAAATAATTAAATAAAGGGAATAATATTCCCTGTTCATGGATAAGAAGATTAAGCATCATTAAGATGTCTATCTTACCTAAACTGACTTACAGATTTAATACAATCCCAATAAAAATTACTACAACATTTTTTATTGATTAGGAAAAGCTAACTATGAAATTTATTTGGAAAGACAAGGGGCCCTGAATAGTCAAAGACATATTGGAAAAGAAAAATGAAATTGGAGGACTCACACTACATGACTTTAAAACATACTACAAAGCTACAGTGTTCAAAACTGCGTGGTATTGGCACAAGCATGGACATATTAGCCAATGGAACAAAACTGAGAGTTCTGATATAGGTCCTCACATATACAGTCAACTGATATTTGACCAGGCCACTAAGCTCACTCAACTGGGAGAGAATGGCCTCTTCAATAAATGGTGCTTGGAAAACTGGATATCCATATCCAAAACAATGGGGGGACGGGGATCACCATCTCACACCGTATACAAAAATAGACTCAAAATGGAACAAATATCTAAATATAAGAGCCAAGACCATAAATCTCCTGGAAGATAATGTAGGGAAGCACCTACAAGATCTTGTATTAGTAAATGGTTTCATAAACTTTATACCCAAAGCACAAGCAACAAAAGAAAAAATAGATAAATGGGACCTCCTCAAAATTAAAAATTTTGCATTTCAAAGGAGTGTGTCAAGAAAGTGAAAGGCAGCCTACACACTGGGAGAAAATATTTGGGAACCATCTATCTGATAGGGGACTAATATCTAGCATATATAAAGTAATTCTACATCTAGAAAATGAAAACACAAACAATCCATTTTCATAATGGGCAAGATATGAATAGACACTTATCCAAAGAAGAAATACAAATGGCTAAAAAGCACATGAAAAGAAGCTCAACATTACTAGCTATTAGGGAAATGCAAATCAAAACCACAATGAGAAATCTTCTTACCCCCACTAGACTGGTGGCTATTAAAAAAACAGAGGACTGTAAGTGTTGGAAAGGATATGGAGGAAAGGGAACAGTTATCCACTGCTGGTGGGAATGTAGAATGGTGGAGAGTTTGTGGAGGACAGTTTGGTGGTTCATCAGAAAGCTAACTATAGAACTGCCATATGATCCAGCAATTCCACTGCTGGGTATATATCCAGAAGAATTGGCAGCAGGGAGACAATCAGGTGCTGAAGGACAAATATTACATGACCTCACTGATATGAGTTAAGAAAATTGAACAGACACACAGAGCTAAAGTCTGGAAGATAGGTTTACAAGAGACAGAATGGGAGTAGAAGGTTGTGAGCCAATGTCCATATGGGCAAAATCTATAAGGTAGTAGGGTGTACGTGTATAGTAGATGGGCCTGACAGTGATGAAGTGATGCTACTGAGTTCAGTGGTGCTAATCTGTGATGGGGGTAGGTTGGAGGGGTGGATTGGACTATCCATGGAACTGGGGTGAGTGTCAGGGAAGGAGCAAGTGAACTCTGGGTATTTGCAGGTCTGTGGTTAAAACTACAACATTGGGAATGTCCTTTTGGCAAATATGGTAGGGGAGGATGACTGGTATAGGGTGTTGGATGGTTGGATGTGGGGGAGTGCATACAGGACATGTTGCACCTGGGGCAGGCTTCTATCAAATATGTAAGTGTTCATCTTGTCATAGTCTGTTATATCAATGGGTGGATCCACATAATAAACAAGAAAATATTAAATTCCCATCCTGGCAAGTCATACTATGTTCTCAAATAGAGGAGCAAGGGTCTCCCGACAACATAGGCAGTGCCTAATAAAAGAAAACAGACCAATATGTCAAGCCCTCAATATTATTGCAAGTAACTATGAATCTTATTCTTCAAAAAGTAAAACTTAGTGGTTACCCTAGGTCCCGAGGGGAGGGGAAGGGAAAAATAGAATAGAGGAAACATAGGGCATTTTTAGGGCATTAGAATTGTTCTGCCTGATCTTACAATAATGGATACAGGCCATTTTAAATTTCCTCAAAATTTATAAAAGTATACAGTCCAAAATTTAAACCACAATGTAAACCATTGACCATGGTCAGTAGCAATGCTTCAATATTTGTACATCAATTGTAACAAATGCACCATCTACATGTAAAATGTTATTAACAGAGGAAAGGGGGAAAGGGGGAGGGTTTTGGGTATATGGGAACCCCTGATATTCTGTACGTGACTTTTCTGTAACCTAAAGCGTCATTGAAGATAAAATGAAATAAAAAAAAAAAAAAAAAAAAAAGACACTGGGGGAATATATGGTAGAAAATCTTCCTGTACATACAAGACAACAGATCTTACAGCAATCAAAGATATATTGTCTTAAAAAGTTATTTTTATTATTTAAAACTTTTTTTAATTTTTTTTAAATTTTTTGTATTTTATATGTCATTTTTAAAACCATAACTTTTAATTCATTTTCTTATGATTTTTATTTGGTTACTTCCTTGGCTTCATCTTTGGAGAAGTTGTGGATTACAGAAGGGTCACAACTTTGGCAGGAGAGGAACATTGATGCTGTATGTCAGTGATGGGGGGATGTGTGGGAGGGGGTTCATCTGTGGCATGCCTCGAAGGCATATAAATGTGTTCAAGTGTTCATGGGTCATTGCCATGGTGGGTGGAGAGCAACACAATACCCAAAAGAAAATCAAATTTCCATCCTGGGGATTCTGTTACATTCTCTAAGGGGACAGAAAGAACACCCCGATTACGGGGGCAGTACCTAGTGAAGGAGAATGGACCATTGCACCAAGGCCTTGATATTGATTATTGTACTTATAAACCTTTTCTTTTGAAATTGAAACTTAGCCTAGTATTATAGGTTGCCTAAGAGTTACCTCCTGAGGGCCTCCTTGTTGTTCAAATGTGGCCTCTCTCTAAGCCAAACTCACTATATAAAGGCACTGCCTTTCCCCTGGCATGAGACATGACTCCCAGGGATAAACCTCCCTGGCACCGAAGGATTATTACTAAGCACCAAGCAATGCACCTGGAAAAAGACCTTGACCATAAGGGAGAAATGCTAAATACAAATTAGTTCCTATGGCTAGGAGATTTCAAAGTGAGTCAGGAGGTCATTCCAGAGATTACGCTTGTGCATGTCTCACCAGGATGTCATTGACTGCCACAGTAAATATTGCCTCAAATAGCAGGGCTCCTGAGGGTTCTAGAGACATCCAGACCCTATAGGCAGGGCACACAGCTCAGGAGTTTGTTGCCCTGCCAGTGGGCCTTATCTTGGAACTTATGCTCCCCAGGGTGACAGTTAGACCCATTTATGGTTTCCCTACGCATGGTTCTCTTGCCCCTTCAATTTGAACCTATAGTTAGTACTATACTTTATAGGTGTATGTTCACAATATAAATCTTTGGTCAGTCCATGTGCCAGTTGGGCCCTGAATCTCAGCAGAGTTGTAACATCTACTCTCCAGTTCATTGGACTCACCCAGGACAACTAACAAGGTGGACAATGCCCATCCTAAGTAACAGAGAGTGTCTGCAGCTGCAAGCAAAAGAGTTCCATCCATCTGCCCCATGGGATCTAAGCCCCCTCTCAGTTAGAGGCAGACTGGTCATCACAATCCCAAAATCCTCAAGATTGGGGTATGAACAATGGACTAAAGTAGACTTACAATTATTCTACTATAGACTTATCGTTATTCTAGCAAAGGAACAACTTTTATCATTGATGTGGAAGCAGTGGTCACTGGAGGTTCTGAGGGGAGGGACAGGGAAAAATAGGTATAATATGGGGCATTTCTGGGACACTGGAATTGTCCTGCAAGACATTGCAATGACAGATACAGGCCATTATATATTTTGTTATAACTTACAAAATTGCATGAAACAGGGTGTAAGCTATAATGTAAACTACAATCCATGGTTAGTGGCAACGCCTCCATATGTGTTCACCAATTGTAACAAATATAGCACACTAATGAAGGATATTATTAATGTGGGAAAGTGTGGGAGGGGGGAGGTAATGGGGCATATGGGAATCCCCTATATTTTTTTGTAACATTTATGTAATCTAAAGCTTCTTTAAAATAAATAATTTTTTAAAAAAATACATTAGAGGCACATAAAAGCAGATTTTAATTATTTGAAGACAGAATTCGTGATTTTGAATACAGATATCTGAACTGGAAAAAAACAGTGGAACAAAAATAGAAGAGAAAAGAAAAAATGGAACAGTGTCCCAGGGAATTGAATGACAAGTGAAATGCACAAACATACACATTATTGTTGTCCCAGAAGGAGAAGAGAATTGAAAAGGAGCAGAAAGAATATTTGAGGAAATATTTAAGGAAAATTTCCCAATCCTTATAAAAAACATGAATATCAATATCCAAGAAGGACAATGCACCACAAACAGAATAAATCTGAATAGACCTACCCTGAGACACCTACTATTCAGAATGCCAAATATCAGAGATGAAGAGAAGATTCTGAAGGCAGCAAGAGAAAAGCAAAGCATCACATACAAGGGAACCTCAATAAGATTAAGTGCCAACCTCTCATCAGAAACCATAGAAGTGAGAAGAAAGAGGTATGATATATTTAAGGTACTTAAAGAGAAAAACTGTCAGCTAAGAATTCTGAATCCAGCAAAGCTGTCCTTCAAAAATGAGGGTGAGTTCAAAGTCTTCACAGACAAACAAAAACTGAGTATGTTACTAAACGACTCGAATTACAAGAGATTCTAAAGGGAGTGCTGCAGACATTGGTGAAGGAAGTAACTTACACTTTATGGCCTTATGACTATAAGCTTCTACACCAAATAAATACCTTTTATGAAAACCAACCAATTTCTGGTACTTTGCATCAGCACCCCTTTGGCTGACTAATACACAAGGGATCTGCAGTAACTAAGTGTCAATTTCTCATCAGAAACTGTGGAGGCAAGAAGGCAGTGGAATGATATATTTAAGGTATTGAGAGAGAAAAACTCCCAGCCAAAAATTCTTTTTCTGGCAAAACTGTCCTTCAAAAATTAGGGAGAATTTAAAATATTCACAGATAAACAGAAACTGAGGGAGTTCATTAACAAGAAACCTGCCCTACAAGAAATACTAAAGGGAGTGTTGCAGGCTGAAAGGAAATGCTATGAGAGAGTAGCTTGGAGTAGAGTGAAGAACTGAAGATTATGAGTAAGGGTAATTAAAAGGGCAAAAAAGAGAGACCAAAAGAAGATGTGACATATAAATACCAAAGGATAAAATGGCTAAAATAAGTGCTGCCTTTACAGTAATAACATTTAATGTGAATGGAATAAACTTCCCAACCAAAAGACAGAGGTTGGCAGAATGGATTTTAAAAACTAGGATACAACTATATGCTGTTTAGAAAATATTCGCCTGATACCCAAAGACACAAATAGGTTGAAAGTGAAAGGTAGCAGAAAGACAATCCATGCAAACAGTAACCAAAAAAGATTTGGGGTAGCTATACTAATATCAGACAAAATAGAGTTTAAATGCAAAACTGTTATAAGAAACAAAGAAGGATGCAATATATTAATAAAAGGGCAATCCACCAAGAAAAAATAATGATCATAAATATGTATGCACCTAACCGTGATGTCCCAAAATATATGAAGCTATAACTGGCAAAACTGAAGGGAGAAATAGACATATCTATAATAATAGGTAAAGACTTCAATACACCACTCTCATAAATGGACAGGACATTGAAACAGGGGATCAATAAGGAAACAGAGAACTTGAATAATACGATAAATGAACTAGACCTAACAGATGTATTCAGAACAATGCACCCCCAAAATAACAGGATATATATTCTTCTTAAGTGTGCATGGATCATTCTCCAGGATAGGCAACATGTTGGGCCACAATAAAAGTCTCAATAAATTTGGAAAGATTGAAATTATATAAAGCACTTTATCTGGAAAGTTAATACTCCAACAATCAGTGGGTCAAAAACCAAATTGTAAGAGAAATCATAAATATCTCAGGAAGAGTGAAAAAGAGAACACAACATAGCAAATCTTATGGCATGCAGCAAAGGCAGTGCTGAGAGAGAAAATTATAGCCCTAAATGTTTGCATTAAAAAAGAAGAAAGTGCTCAAATCAAAGACATACTTGTACACCTGGAGGAACAAGAAAAAGAACAGTGAACTAATCCCAAAGAAAGCAGAAGGAAAGAAATGACAAATATTAAAGCAGAAATATATGAATTTGAGAAGAAAAAATCAAAAGAGAGAATTAACAAAACCAAAAGATGGCTCTTTGACAAGATGAATAAAATTGACAAACCCTTAGCTAGACTGACTAAGAAAAAAAGAGAGAAAATGCAAAGTAATGGAATGAAAATGACAGGGGGGCCATTACTATTGACCCCACATAAATAAAAAGGATTATAAAAGGATACTATGAACAACTGTATACCAACAAATTAGAGAACTTAGATGAAACGGACAAATTCCTAGAAACAAATGAACAACCTACACTGACATAGAAGAAATTGAAGATCTCAGCAGACCAATTACCAGGAAAGAGATTGAATCAGTCATAAAAAACCTCTCAACAAAGAAAAGCCCAGGACAAGATAGGGTCACAGGTGAATTCTACCAATCATTTCAAGAAGAATCAATACCAATCCTGCTCAAACTCTTTGAAAAGATTGAAGAAGAGGGAACACTATTTAACTCATTCTATGAGGCCAGCATCACGCTAATACCAAAGTCAGATAAAAATATTACAAGAAAAGAAAATTAAAGACCAACTACTTTTATGAATATAAATGCAAAAATACTCAACAAAATACTTGCAAATCAAATCCAACAGCATATTAAGATACTTATACACCATGATCAAATGGGTTTTACCTGAGGTATGGAAATTTGATGGTTTGAAGGTGTATGGACCCCAGGAAAGTATGTTCTTAGAGTTAATCCATTCCTGTGTGGACTTATTTTAGGTGGGACTTTTTTTTAGGAGGTACTGGGGATTGAACCAGGGATCTCAGACGTGCAAAGCAGGCACTCAACCACTGAGATACATGCTCCCTTGTAGATGAGACCTTTTGGTTAGGTTACTTCAGTTAAGGCATAGCCCAGGGTGGGTCTAATTCCTCTTACTGGAGTCTTTTATAAACAGGATGAATACAGAGAGAGAGAGATGGAGAACATTCCACAGAAGAATCTGGAAACAATAAACCTGGAAGAGAAGGGAGAGACCAGCAGATGCCACCATGTGCCTTGCCATGTGACAAAGAGTCTAGGATCACTGGCAGCCAGTCTTCAAGAAAAAGGAATCATCCTGATGAGGTCTTGATCTGGACATTTTTGTGGCCTTAGAACTATAAGCTTAAAAATCCCCATTGTAAATGCCACCCCATTTCTGGTATATTGCTTGCAGCAGCCTAGCAGACTAAAACAGCAGAACATAAGAAAATAAATTAATGTAATACACAACATTAACAAAATGAAGAGGAAAAACCACATGATCACCTCAATTGACATAGGAAAGGTATTTAACAAAATCCAGCATTCTTTCTTGATTAAAAAAAAAAAAATACTGCAGAAAATAGGAATAGAAAGAAACATCCTCAACATGATAAATGGCATATTATGAAAAACCCACAGTTAGCATCATATTCAGTGGTGAAAGACTGAAAGCTTTATGCCTAAAATCTAGAACAAGACAAGAATGCCCACTGTTACCACTCGTACTCAACACTGTGCTAGAAGTCCTAGCCAGAGCAATTAGGCAAGAAAAAAATAAAAAGCATCCAAATTGGAAAGGAAGAAGTAAAACTTTCATACTATGTAGATGACATTATCCTATATGTATAGAAAGTCCCCAAAAAAGTCTACAACAAAGCTATGAGAGCTAATAAACAAGTTCAGCCATGTGGCAGGATACAAGATTAACATGCAAAACTCAATAGTTTCTCTATACACTAGTAATGAGCAATCTGAGGAGGAAATCAGGAAAATACTCCAGTGAAAATAGCAATTAAAAGAATCAATTATCTAGGAATAAATTTAACTAAGGATATAAAGGACTTGTACACAAAAAACTACAAAACATTGCTAAAAGAAAGCAAAGAAGCCCTAAATAAATGGAAGGACATTCCAGGTTCATGGACTAGAAGACTAAGTATTGTTAAGATGTCAATTCTACCCAAATTGATTTACAGATTCAATACAATCCCAATCAAAATTCCAAATGCCTACTTTGCAGAAATGGAAACGCCAATTATAAAATTTATATGGAAGGGTAAGGGGTCCCAAATAGCCAAAAACATCTTGAAAATGAAGGAAGTTGGAGGACTCACACTTCCTGACATTAAATCATATTACAAAGCTACGGTGCTCAAAACAGCATGGTACTGGCATAAGAACAGATATATTGTCCAATGAAATAGATTGAGAGCTCAGAAGTAGACCTTCATTCACATCTATGGTCAATTAATTTTTGCCAAGGCTGCCAAGTCAACTCAACTGGGAAAGAATATTCTCTTCAAATAGTACAGGGAAAACTGGATATCCATAAACAAAAGAATGAAAGAGGACTCCTATCTCATACCATACACAAAAATTAACTAAAAATGGATCAGAGACATAAATAAGAGAACCAGGACTATAAAACTTCTAGAAGAAAATGTAGGGAAGCATCTTCCAGATCTTGTGGTAGGCAATGGTTTCTTACACCCAAAACATAAGCAATGAAAGAAAAAATAGATAAATGGGACCTCCTCAAAATTGAAAAAATTTTGTGCATCAAAGGACTTTGTCAAGAAAGTGAAAAGACAACCTAATAAAATGGGAGAAAATATTTGGACAACATATATCCAAAAAGACAAACAGGAGTGGATGTGGCTCAAGCAGTTGAGTGTCTGCCTCCCACAGAGGAGGTCCAAGGTTCAGTTCCCGGTACCTCCTGAAAAAAAGAACAAACAACAAGCAATACAGATGAAAAAACCAACTCAGGGAAGCTGATGTGGCTCAGTGGTTGAGTGTTGGCTTCATACATACAAGGTCCTGGGTTCAATCCCCAACCCATAGTACCTAAAAATTTAAAAAAATTTAAAAAAAGACAACTCAATTTAAAAATAGGCAAAAGACTTTCCCAGTCATTTCTCCAAAAAGGAAATATAAATGCTATAAAGCACATAAAAAGATGCTACTAGAATAACCACTATTGAAAAAAAAAAAAAACAGAAAAGTAAAAGTGTTGGAGAAGTTGTGGAGAAATAGGGACACTCATTCATTGCTGGTGGGAATGTAAAATGGTGTAGCTACTGTGGAAGACAGTTCGGCAATTCCTCAGAGGGCTAAGTATAGAATTACCATATGATCTGGCAATCCCGTTATGAGGTATATACCCAGAAGAACTGAAAGCAGGGAATTGAACAGATATTTGCAACCCAATGTTCATGGTAGCATAATTCACAATTGCCAAAGATGGAAAGATGGAAGCAACCCAAGTGCCCATCAACCAATAAATGGATAAACACTATATGTTATATACATACGATGGACTATTAATCAGCTGTAAGAAGGAAGTCCTGATACATGTAACAACATGGATGACCCCTGAAGATGTTATGTTGAGTGAAATAAGTCAGACACAAAAGGACAAATATTGTATGATTTCACTGTTATGAGCAAATTACAAGAGAATTCATAGATTAGAATCTAGAACATATGTTACCAGGAGATAGATTGGGGTTACAGAATGGGGAGTTGATGCTTAACTTGTACAGATTTTCTATTTAGTCTGATGGTAAAGGTTTGGAAATGGATGGTGATGATGGTAGCACATTATGGTGAGTGCAATCATCAGCACTGAACTGTATAGGTGAATATAATTAAGTGGAAACTTTAAGATGTATATATTACTAGAATAAAAATTAAAAGATAAAACATAGGACAGAACAACACAATGAACTCTACTGTAGACAAATGACTATAGTTAATAGTACAAGTATAGGGGAGTGGATGTAGCTCAAGTGGTTGAGCACCTGCTTCCCATTGTACAAGGTCCTTGGTTCAATCCCCAGTACCTCCTTAAAAAAAAAAAAAAAATAGTACACGTATAAGAATATTCTTTCATGACTTAATATACGATACTAATACAAGATGGTAGTAATAGTGTGGTATATGGAAATAATATAACTAATGTAAATAATGGATGATAGAACTATTTTAATAATCTTTCAGCAATAGTAACAAAGGTAAAAATAAATAAATAAATAAAAATTTTAAAAATGAAAAAAACAAAGGTAAATGCTGTTGAAAAAATAGTAGAATTATTGTTTTTAATGCTGTCATAAATAGTAACAATTGTTCCACACAAGTGTTGGTGATGGAGTGGTGTACGGGAATCTTGTATTTCATGCATGATTATTTCGTAAACTCACAACTTCTCTAATAAAAAAATATTTGCTGGCACACCATTTGGTACATTTCTATATGTTTTTGTAAATATTTTATACTTCATAATATAACCAAAACAAAATAAATTATTTCATAATTGCCAAAAAGCAGGGGAATCTGGGAAGTCAGGACCAGGATCTGGCACATGCAGAAATAACCTCTGCCTCTTCTGATTTGGATTAGTCCCAAGTATTTAACAGGCCTTGGATTCAACAGACCTGAGGATCATATCACATAAGGCAAAAATATTACACATCCAAACACTGTGTTTAAATTCTGATTCCACCACTGTGTGTCCTTGGATGCATTACTTAACCTTACTGGGTCTCAGTTACCTCATCTTAAAATGCGAATTACAATAGCATCTCCCCTGTAAGGTGTCTGGAAGGATAAAATGAAAAGAACCCTGAAATAAGGCTGACACCCAGTATGCGGTCACTAGCTTAGCCATTAGTATTGAAGCATATTTCTGTGATGAATGAACTTGATAGAATGATAATGTTCACAATATCCCTAAACTTAGTGGAGTGTATGTTACAGTTCACAAAGCCCCACCATATTCATAACATTATTAATTCTACTACTTAGAAGTGGGGAGATACAGATCCAATTTTATAATGAGGAAAATGAGACTTAGTATCTATAAGGCAGTTCCCAAACTTGCCTCAGCAGCATGGGGTGTTGATTCATCCATCTGCTCCCCTGTCCAAGAAGTGGAAACCATCTGTGCAAGAAGTCACAGAAGCAGTAAGAAAACAAGATCACCCTGCTCTTCCACAGTCAGTCCTCGTGGTCAGAGTGGACCCAAACTGAGGCCAGAATAAGGTGAAAAAGGAACACCAGCGACAGAGAAACTGGGGATGTGCTCTCCTTAAAGATAAGGCGCTTATAAGGACTCTCCGACACCAATTCCCTCATTCTTTCTCAATTTAAGCTTTTTTTTTTTAATCCCCCTCATCCTCTGGTCTTCATCCTCAGGGTTCAGCTATGACATGATGGTGGTGAGAGTATTCTCCATGATTTTTTCTTCCTCATTAACATTTCCAATATTATTAAATTTTCATTATTTAGTAAAATATACAGAAGCTCCAAAAATGCCCTAAAAAGTGCTTTTTGCCACCCTATATCTCCCTATTTTGGTTTTTCTTATCTTTCTTTAATAGTTTTCAACATTCATTAGTTAAATGATCATGTCTGATCTGTAGGGAGAAGGGGAGAAAGAATCAAAAAATAGAGGACAAACTCCATGAACTGAAGAAAGACTTAGGTCTTCAAATTGAAAGGACACATCAAGAGAAAACAAGGTCTATATATATGTTTTGTTTTGTTTTGTTTTTGAAGTACACATACCTAGGCATATCAAGATGAAATTCATAATAGTGGTCTTATTTAATATATGGGGGTAGTCATCTAAAAATAGAGGTTTTGCATATGAGAGATGTCTTTTGAATTTCATGAGAGTAGTTAATAATCCCAATATTTTTACATTTTGATCTATTGTTTTAACTTTAAAGGAATCTTTAGTTTAGGAACTAATATATCTTGTTTTAAAGAAATATAAAGAAATATATATCTGAAGTTCAGAATCTACTTTGGTTTCTTCTTCTATTAAATTTAAGACAAACTAAATATAGTACTTTTTATGTTATCCTTGGTAGACTCTGGGCCAGAGATGGGCACATCTCTATGCAATTAGAACTGGGTCTATTTGGGCACTCTAGTTGTTGACTCAAGTCAGAAAATGGACTAATCCTACCTTCATATCATTAGGAGGAAATTCAGATGCCTCCTAAATACTTACAGTGAGGAAGAAATAGCTACAGCACTAAGAGAACTTTGGCTCTAAGAAAAGTAAAGTTAATGGAGGCTTTACATAAATTGGTGAGAAAAGAGTCCGCCTTTCGGCTTAAAGAAGTGGGTCACAAGATGAAAAGGGACCCTCTCTAAACATCCCCAGAGAACAAAGTGTTCCCATTCGATTTATTCGTTTTTAATTATAACCAACTGTGACAGCTTGGGGCTAGTTCTGAGCCTTGGGAATTAAGGGCAACAGTCTAATATAAGGGTCATGACCTTTATCTAGGGAACTCCTCCCACTAGCCTGGTGGTTCCAGCCTGGGCCAAGCATCAAATCACTGGGGAGCTTTTCAGAGGTTCCTGGCCTCACTCTACAACCTATGAAAGAAAATCTCCAGGGACAGGAAGATGGCCAGTATATTTCAGTTCCACAGATGATTCAGCTGCACAGCCTTGGTTAAGTACAACAGTACTAGTCTGTGGGATTCTTAAGGGCTGTGTGTTATCTTTTGGAGGCAGCAGTGGTATTTAATGAAAGTATCCCTAAAATCAGAGGAATTTTCATATCCTTCACTTACTAGACAGGTAATGCAATTTACCTCTCTGAACATCAATTTCTTTGGGCATATCACATTACCTGGCTAAAAATCAATTTTCTCATCTCCAAAGGGAATTCAATAACATAATGTATATATTTTTTAAAACCTGCAGAATTCCAGGCACCAGGGAGAGAGGTACAGAAGCATTACCATTTCTTTTTTCATGGAAAGTACCACCTGGCTCTTGCTGGTCATTTCTTACCAGGAAGAAATAAACTAAGATACAGAGGGTAGCAGCTTATGCTCAATATAGCAAGAAAAGAAGAAACCATTTGCCTCCAGACCTTTTTCTACTTCAAGAAAGTCATGGCATGGGAGGGGCACAGACTAGAAAGTAATGGTGGTAGGTGGGAGAAGGATAAGGACTCATTGTCTTCCAAGGATTCCCAGAGGCAGCTGAGTGTCAGAAAGTCCTTGGCAAGAGCTCTGAAAGTCAAAGGAGATTAGAAACAGGGGAATAGTGCAAACAAGCCTGGTTTGGCAAGTCTAGCCCATCACCACAGTTACTTTAAATAACTTGAACTCCTATAGAAAAAGAACACTCTTCCATTTGAGCTCAGTTCTGTTCTTCACGACAAAATGTTTTTAGGAAGATCTCTATGTCTCAATTGACAGGCTGAGATGAGTACATTATACATTCTTGAGCAAAAATGCAAAGGCAGAACAATATATATAATATGGTCCCGTTTATATTTTCAAATTATATTTATGTTTATCTATATACCTGTTAGTAGACTCTTGGAAAAAGTATAGAAGAATATAAACCAAACTATCAGAAAAAGATTATCTCCAAGAAGAGTTGTGGAATGGAAAGAAAGCAGGCCTATAAAGAGAAAACAATTGTTTTTGACTCTATATACTTACATTTCTATTCTTTCAACATACATATATTCCTTTTTTAACTCTAAAAACAAAAAAAGGGGGGGCAGGGAGTAACTATCAGTAAATAATGCCCTTTCACCACAGGAATAATCTTTCTTTCTTAGAAACATCAAACAATACAAAGAATAGAAATTTTGAGTAATTCTACGAGGGAAAAAATCAGCACTTTAAACATAATTAGAAAAATAAGTCAAGAATATATCAATGTTTTTATACTGTGGCTACATCTATGCTAATGATATCTAAATAGAGATGAATATTACGATGGTTGATAAAAAATGAACAGCTGCATGTATAGACTTTACTATGAGCCAGACACTATGCTAAATGCTTTACATGAACTTTCTCATTTAATGCCTAAAGTATCCCATTTTACAGATAATAAAGCCTCCAAGAGAAAATGACTTGCTCAAGGTCATGATAACAAGTAGTTCTAAATGTAAAACAAAAATTTAGAAATTAAAAAAAAAAAGAAATAAAAAAAGTAGTTCTAAGATGTAAACTTTCAGAGTCAACTCAAAGCCCATGTGCTATACTGAAAAGAGTGACTACATTAAGGTGATAGAACAAAAAGCAAATTAAAATAATTTTCAAATAATGTTTTAAAGTTGATTCAATACATTAAAACTTTACAGAATTAATTTCCAAGAGGATGTCAAATCTAGATTGAGTGCTATTAATAAGTGGACACTGAAAATAGCCCTATACAGACCTTCACCTTTGGAAGTTCTTATCCCAAAACCATAGCATCTCCAGAAATAAGATGAGAAACCAGTATGCCCAAGAAATAGAAGTAGAATATGCCCCATTTTTTCACAAGCCTAGTTTCTCTATTTTTAAAAAAAAATAAAAATACTATGATTACAACTTCCTTTTCCAAAGGGAGCAATCATTCGATTCAATTATTATGTGCCTACTGTAAGTGGTACTATGGTGGGATCTGGTCAAACAAGATGAAAAGACAGAGTGCTGGCCTGCAATGAGCTCTATCTAATAAATGAGAAAAGTGTCTCCTGTCTCCGTACGGAGCACAGGCCATAGACAAGACTTCATTTTGACATTCTGGCCCCTCCAGGCAAACTTTGTTAACTCATTTCCCCCAAACGCGCCCACCCTCATGCTCAACCTTCCCTGGACTTTTTGCCCACTATAACCACAAACAACAAGAGCTGTCATAGCAGCATCACCCCGAAGGCACTGTGCCCAAAGGGTAAGGCTTGGGCACTGGAAGTTGACAGCCTGGATCTGCATTCGCCATTTGTTCATTAACCTGCCTGTGCCTTGGTCTCTTCAATTATAAAAGCAAGATGCTAATCGGTATCAACCCTCACATGGCTGCTGTGATGAATTAGAGAACTAAGACTCAGGAAACATTCAGAACAATGTCTAGCATGTATTAAGAGGTCAAAAAAGGTTAGCCAGAGATGTTTCAAAAAATAGCCATCTGAGAGCAACAGACTGTTTCAGGATAGAAGGAGGAGAATGAAAGGGGCCTTAGAGATCATTTTACAGATGATGGCACAGGGCTGTAATGGCTCAATATCTTGCCTGAGGTCACACAGGTGGTCAGCAGCAGTGCCAAGGGCCAGAACCTAGGGTGACTTTGTCATAGCACAATGTCCTCAAGGAAGAGAAAGCAAGAGCTCTCCAAACTGATGGACCATTTTAGGTGCATATTACAGGTCTTATCTACTTCAATAGCTGTAAATTATAAAGTTATAATAAGCATTATTGTGTGAATAGATGATTCTATCAGCAGGGTGGAAAAGAGCTACTTTGCACAGTGACTGGGTGTGTGTGTGTGCAACTATCACACTCATATCAAAGACTTTAGGGAATAGCCTGTTTCCAAAAAGTAGTCTAGGTAATGGCCCAAGATGCCAAACCACTTAAGCAGGGTTTCCCAAGACAGCCATTACAGAATGAGTCAAAAAAGTGGGGCCCTGACTCACTGCCCAGCGCTGCCCACCCAGCCTACAGGCGTTGAAAGGGAAGTCACAGAAGCAGTGAAGCAGATGGGGAAGGTATGCTGGGTAAGAGGTGGAGACTGGATCCCAAAGATGAATTGTTTCAGAAACACCTCCACAGATTAACAGCCACCACCAGTTCAGCTCCCTATTCCCCACCAACCCACTCTTTCTCTATCAGGCTTCTCCATGCTATCCTCTCCCACCTTTTCAACTTTTTCTCCCACTAACTTCCCACAGATTACCCTGCATTACTAAACTAATGTCCACTCTCCAGCCTCAGTGCCTTTCCCATGCTTTCCCTTCCTCCTAGAATGTCTGCTGCCCTATCACCCCTTTACTCCCAAGAAAAATTGCTGGGCAAAATCCTTTCCCAGAAATGTCAACCCTTCCAATGAAACCATCCTATAATAAGACGGCCTCTCTCTATCCCCTGTACTCTCAGAATCTTCCAGAACCTTCTAAAATACTTAATAAATTCTACCCCACTTCCATCTCAAGACTCTTACCTTTACAGCCTCACCCAGTACCTGGCTAACAAGTGGTGGGCACTCAGCTGCTGTGGCAGACATCAGAATGATGACTGGAGAAAGTGATGTGCAGCAGGAGAAGCAGGGGAGGAGGGCAAGGAGGAGTGAGTATAACAGGAAAGATTTACTATGTGCCAGAAGTATTCTAGGTGCTAGACAACACCATGAAGTAGGTACTATTATTATCTCCACATTACAGAGGAGGAAACTAAGGCACAGATGGTCTGAGTAAATCAACCAAGGTCACACAGTGGGGCTGTGAATTGAACCAGGCAGCCCACTTCATATTGCTTCTCTGCAACTCTGCTCCTTCTAACCCTGCATCCCTGAAAACCACTTCAGCTGGTGTTCCTACTCTGTACATTGCCATTCTGAATCAAAACACACTCTGCAACGTACAATTATGGCACACTACTTTATGAGCCACAAATTAAAGATAGGTTCCAGCCAGATCTCCCATGACAGTAAATAATATGTGACAGAGGACTCAAATCCAAAACAGAGGAATTTATAGATGTTTTGGATGATAGGAGCCTCAGACATTTCACCTAGCTCAAATATTTTCAATCATTTCCATTTCTAAATCCTGAAATACATACCAGAACTAACATACATAAATATTTTTTAAATAATATTTTGGTAGATACTGGGGCTAGTATACAATTACAAGGTTATTGATGCACAAAGTGATCTGTCACATGCTTAATGTATTTTTTAACAAGCTTAAAGAAATTTGGGCCTCCCAGTATAGATAGGAGAATATAGGTAAGACATATATTTGGATTACAACATTTAAATTTAAGTGAAAAATCCAGCAATTACCTATGTAATTTAGGTTTTTAATAATTTATTAGCTATTCAATTAACAGAAGCTAAAGTTTTGTCAGTTCTGAATAAGCCAGGTAATTTTCTCAATCCTCCACCAAAAACAGTCAGGAGATAGTAGATGGATAAAGTTACTGACTTTACAAATGCATACTCTGTTCTCAAAGAGAGAAAAGTGAAAAAATAAATTTATCAGAATCAACAATGGAGTTAGAAAAGGCTTGCAACAAACAGGATACCCATCAAATTTCTGTTCCAAGGAAATTTAAACATAATATGCAGATGATTCGAAAATAAAATACATGTCAGCAAAGCAGAAGAGAAGAAAGATGAGGGTCTGTGCGATTTGTGGCAGGAAGCGATATTTTTCTCCCCTTGATCAAGAGAAAGGGGGTGAGAACAGCAAAAAGACGCAGGACTGAAATTAGAACAGAAATCACAACGGGAGAAATACGATATCCAGCACGTATCCAAAACTTACCCAACTCGGTCTGTTTACTCAACACTAATTTTCCCAGTCTGCCAATTTTAAATCAGAGAGCGACTGGGCCTTTGTTGTTGCTGTTTCTGTTCTTTTGATCCCAAAGCCCCATGAAAATTAAACTGTGTGTTGGACTGGATCTGGCCCCATTTTGCCTTAGGAAGAAAAAAAAAAGTTTTAAGCTTGGGTCCCTGGTCGCTTCTCTGGGAAAATAGACAAGTAAGTGCCTAGATGGAGAGTACGTGCGGGACGTGCCCGGCTGACGTCGGGCCCACCAAGGGGCCTCAAGGCTTCTCAGCGTAGCTGTCCAGATGTGCCTCATTTGGTCCCTCCACTGGACGCGAACCTCAGCCACAGCTGCTGGCAGAAGCCCTAGCTCATTGGTTGCCGTAGCTCCTCGTTCGCCGCCGATTGGTCGGCCGGCCCGCCACTCACGCGGGCTGAAGCCCGCCGGCGTCTGCCGGGCCTGCTGTCTGCATCCTCGCTGGAACTTGGAAGTGCAGCGGGAGCTGATGTGGCACTCGCCCGCGGCTGCGGGACCCGGAGGCGCCGCGGGCCTAAGGGGGAGCGGGTGGGGTCGCTAGACACCCAGGACTCACCTCTGCCCCGGTCCTGTTTTGTCTATCCTTTTAGGCAAGTAAACTGGTTTGTTTAAACAGGATGATTTCACTCCGTTCTGGGGATGAAGTTAAGGCGCGACTGGTTCTCACTTGAGCTCCCTGCATATCCACGCCTCCAAAGGAAGTTCAGACCACACCTCAGGGATTCTCTCCCCACTTTCTCCAGGGAGTGAATAATTAGGCAAAGAGCCTGCTCCTTGGGGCCAGTATACTTTTTTCCTTCCTTTTTTTTTTTTTTTTTTTTTTTAATTACCGGGAGGTCTGGGGGATCGAACCCAGGTCCCTCCTTATGGGAGAGGGACACCCAACCACCCGAACCACAGCCGTCCCCTGCCAGTATACTTTGGTTTGGGGTAAAAATCTTAACGAACCCTCCATTGAAGTCATTATTAACCAGAAATGCCGTCGTTTCTGTGGAGAAGCCCAAGGTTGGGTATGGGAGGGCTTTTGCAGACTCGGTTGGTTTGAATTTTTATTGGGTGGTGGTGTAAGAAAACGAGCAATGATTTGTTCTGTGAGAATTGAGACCAGACGGTACCAAACTATGCTTCAATCCTCAGGAAATGGTTGAAAAGATTTACTGGTTGGTTGATTAATTTGGGGTGGGGGAGGAGGAGAGGACTTAGCTAAGTGAAAAGAGGTCTGCAAATCAATTTGCACCCCAATTATAATTTGTGGCGTTGACAGATGTGATCTCATTGAAATAGTGACCATTAGAAGAGCTTCTTCAACAATCTAATTAAAAGGATTTCTGGAGAACTTTTGCTCCCAGGAAGATGGAGGGGGCATAATTTTCACTATTTCTCTTGCTAAGTACAACTAAAACCCCTTGATTATATAGAAAAACAAACATAAGAAGACTCTGAAAAGTGGAAAAAGAAAGGCAGTCTGGCTAGGGATCTTAGTTCCCAAGGAATGATACAATGGTGAGTTCCCTAAATTTTCTTTTTCCACATTAACGCAGATTTGGAGCAGAAAAAGCCAGCAACCGAGAACACCAGCAGGTACAGAAGAAAAAAAAAACTCTAACAAACATCTGCTCTCTCTAGCTAAAGGACTAGGAAAGGGGCAGCTTGCAAGACAAAAGAAACTTATAGACAATAACAGCTCTTCTCCAGCCAAATGGTGTCAGAGAAAGCCTCATAGGGAGCCCCAACTTTCATCCTTGCCACAAAATGTGTCCCACCTAACACTACCTGCAGTTTAAATGTAGACCATGTGGGAGCAGTAATGAAGCACTCCTATCCTTCTCAACCAGTGATGCTAGTAGCAGCTAGACTCCTGCCTCTCCCGCAGCAGTGATAAGGAGCCCCCAATATGGTGTTAATGGAGCACCTGAGGGGAATCTGGACTTCTCTCCCCACCTGACAGTAACAAGATGATGCCCGCTTTTCCCCTGCCAGAGCAGTGTAAAAAAAAAAAAAAAAAAAAAAAAAAGCCAGCTAAAACAGAAGGTCTAAATGAGCTAAGATTCAGAGTTCCACAGTTTAATATCCAGAAGGTCCAGGTTTCCATCCAAAATCACTCATCATACCAGGACCCATGGAGATATCAAACTGAATGAAAACAACAACCAATAGATGCTGTTTTAGTTTGCTAAAGACTGTCATCGCAAAAATACCAGAAATAGGTTGGCATTATAATAGGAATTTATACTAGGGTAAAAGCTTGCAGTTCTGAGGCTATGAAAATGTCCAAATCAAGGCATCACTAGAAATGCTTTCTCACCAAGGTTGGCTGCTGCCAGATCCTGGACTTCTATGTGGCAAGGCAAAATGGTGGGATTGCTGGTCTCTACCTTCTCTTCCTGGTTCACTTTCTCCCCGAGCTCACCTGTGGGTGATCAGGCACAATGGTTCACCTCTCCCCTCACCTCTGGACTTCGTGTCTTCAGCTTCGAGCTGCTCTTTGATTCCAGCCTCCAGTCTCTCTCTCAGCTTCTTGGGGTTTTTCTGTGTTTCTGTAGCTATGGACAAACCTGGAGTCCTCTCTCACATGGCATGGTAAAATGGCAGCTGTCTTTCTCCATGTGTTTCTGCTTTCAGTTCTCCACTTATATAAAACTCCAGCAAGATGGCCAAGACCCAACCTGGGTCAACCCACATTGACATGGTCCAATTAAAGTCCTTAAAGTGATCTAGTCAAACATGATCTAATCAAAAGATCCCTTAACTGAATCTTAACCAAAAAGTCCCACCACATACAATTGGTTTACAGGCACAGGAATGGATTTGCTTAAGAACATAATTTTCTGGGGCCCCCAAAAGATGCAAACCAGGACAGATGTCAACACCAGGATGACAGTGATTTTAAGATTATCTGAAAAATATTAAAGCAGCCATCATAAAAAACGCTTCAAGGAGAAATGATGAACATACTTGAAACACATAAAAACTAGAAAGTCTCAGCAAAGAATATATATATCAACCAAATGGAAATTTTAGAACTGAAAGAGAAAAAACTGAAATAAATTCAATGGGTGGACTTGAAGGCAGAATGGAGGGGAAAGAGGAAAGAATCGGTGAACTGAAAGATTAAACAATAGAAATTACTCATCTGAATGGTAGAAAGAAAATGGATTAAAGAGAAAACAAGCAAAGCTTCAGGGACATGTGGAAGTATAAGAAAAGATCTCACATTCTTGTCTTCAGAGTCCCAGAAAGGGAAAAGAAAGAGGGTAGGGCTGAAAATACTTGAAGAAATAGTGGCTGGCAACTTCCCAAATTTGGCAAAGGACGTAAGCCTTCAACTTTGAGAAGGTTAGTGAACACCAGATAGGATAAACTGAAAGAAATCCATACTAGACAAACTTTTGAAAGCTAAAGACAGAGAACAAATCTTGAAAAGAGCAAGAAAGATATGATACTTTATCTGTAGGATAAAACAATTTGAATGACAACAAATTTTTTCATCGGAAACACTGGAGGCCAGAGAGAATTGGTACATTTTTCACGTGCTGAAAGAAAGGAACTGTTAACTCAAAACCCTATATCCAGCAAAAATATACTTCAGGAATGAAGAGGAAATCAAGACATTCTCAGATGAATGAAAACTAAGTGAATTTCTTACCAGCAGACCTATTCTAAAAGAATGACTAAAGCTGAAACATAAAAGAAATGATAAAATAAGGAAACTTGGATCATCGGGAAAGAAGAAAGAACATAGTGAATAAAAATATAGGTAAATACAATAAGCTTTCCTTCTCCTCTTCAGTTTTCTAAATGGTGGAAGTGAAAATTATAACACTGTCTGATATGATTATAATGAATGTAGAGGAAATATTTAAGACAACCACATTATAAATGGGAAGGGTAAATAGACGTAAACAGGAGGCGTTTCTACACTTCACTCAAACTGGTAAAATGACAACACCAGTAGACTGTGATAAGTTATGTATATACAGTATAACACCTACAATAATCACTAAAAGAGCTGTACAAAGACTCTCCAAAAAATACTATAGTTAAATGAAAATGGAATTCTAAAAAATGTGTATGCAACCACCAAGAAGACAGTTCAAAGAAAACAAATTTAAAAAAAAAAACATAAATAGAAAACAAAAAGTGAAATGGCTGACCTAAATTATAAAATACCAATAATTACATTAAAGGTAAATGGTCTAAATACATCAATTAAAAGACAAATATTGGCGGAGTTGATTTAAAAACTTGATCCAGCTATGTGCTGGCTACAAGAAATTCATTTCAAATATACAGTATGGGCAAAGTAAAAAGATGAAAAAAAACATATCATGTAAACATTAAGAGAAAGAAGGCGTGGCTCTAGTAATCAGATTACATATTCTTTTCAAATGCCCGTGAACATATACCAAGATAGACCATATACTGGGCCATAAAACAAATCCCACCAATTTAAAAGAGTTAAAATCATGCAGAGTATGATTCTAACAACAATGGAATCTAAATATCCATGGGTCAAAGAGGAAGTCTCTAGGAAAATAAAAAAACTCATTGAACAGAATGAAAATGAAAATAAAACTTGCCAAAATTTGTGGGAAAGAAATAAAAATAAGAAAAAAAATTGTAGCGCACAACTAAGGGAGTGCTGAGAAAGAAATTTATAGTACTAGGTGCATACATTAGAAAAGAGGGAAAAGTCTCAAATCAATAATCTATGCTCTCACCTCAAAACCCTAGAAAAAGAAGAGCAAAATAAACCCAAAGCAAGCAGAAGGCAGAAAACAATAAAAATAAGAGCAGCCATTAATTAAATTGAAAACAGATGAGTGATAAAGGAAATCAATGAAACAATGGGCTGGTTCTTTGAAAAGATCAATATAATTAACAAACCTCTAGCAAAACTTATAAAGAAAAAAAAAGAAAACACAAATTACCAAAATTGGGATTAAGACAGGGTATATCTCTACAGAACATGCAGGCATCAAAAGGAAAATAAGGGAAACACTGCATATAACTCTACACACATAAACTTTACTTAGAATGGACTAGTTCCTTGAAAAACACAAATTACCACAATTCACAAAATATGAAATAGATCATTTGAATAACCCTGTAGCTATTAATGGAAATTAAATTTATAATTTAAATATTCCCCAAAAAGAAATTCCCAGGTCCAGAGAGTCACCAGAGAATTCCACCAAATGTGTAGAGAATAATGAACACCAATTTTACACAATCTTTTTCAGAAAACAGAAGATGAGGGAAAAACTTTCCCATTCATTTTATGAAGGTAGTATTACCCTGATAACAAAATCGACAAGAATATTACAGAAAACTACAAACCAATATCCCTCATGAATACAGACACAAAAGTCCTTAACAAAATATTAGCAAATGGAATTCAGCAATATATAAAAAGAATTATACACCATGAACAAGTGTGGTTTATTCCATAGACGCAAGACTTGTTCAATATTCAAAAATAAATAAATGTAATCCATGTGTGGTAGTTTGATATTATTTATGAGTTCCAAAAAGAGATATGTTTGTAATATGGTCTGTTCCTCCGGGCATGATATCCTTTGATTTAAATTAAAAGGCTTCATGTTTATTTGATTAAACCAAGATAAGGGCTTTGATTCAATCACATCATTAGGGCATGCAGGGTTGAGTCCCCACCCCCTTGATGGGCTATATAAATGGATATTCAATCAAGGAGACACAGAAGCAGATATGCCAGAAGATACAAAGAGGAAGGGAGCTCCATAGACACAGAAGAGGATCCTGCGGCCCCGGGAAGAGATGAGCCATTCACCCAACAGTTTACAGCTGACCTTGTGAAGAGACCAGAGCAGCTAAGCTCCGAAAGAAATGAGCCCTCCAGCCTACAGCTGAGATCCAAAGGACGACTGGGCCTTAAGAGCAAAGAGGAAAGCTAAACCCTCATAGATGTCACCTACCATCTTGCTCCAACACATGGCAAGAGACTTTGGTGAGGAACTAACCTTGAGTTGAACTCTTTAGGGCCTTGCAACTGTAAGCTTCTACCCCAAATAAATACCCTTTATAAAAGTCAACAGGTTTCTGGTACTTTGCATCAGCACCCCCGTTGGGCTGATTAATGCACCATGATATTAACAGCCTAAATAAAAACTACATGATCATATCAATTGTTGCAGAATAAGCATTTGACAAAATTCAGCACTATAAAAACTCTCAAACAGAAAGAGTGGAACTTCCTCAATTTGATTAAAAAAAAAAAAAAAAGAAAGCACCTACAAAACCCTACAGCTAACATTATACTTAATATGAAGGATTAGAAGCTTTCCATATTCTATGATTCCATTTACATTACATTCTTGAAATGACAAAATTATAGAAATGGAGAGCAGATTAGTGGTTGCCAGGAGTTAAGGGGGCAGTAGAGATGGGAGGGAAATAAGCGTGACTATTAAAGTTCAACATGAGGAATCCTTGTGGTGTTGAAATATTCTGTACCTTGACTTCAATGTCAATATCCTTGTGGGATATTCTACTATAGTTTTCCAAGATGTTACCATTGGGAGAAACTGGGTAAAAGATACATGGGATCTTTCCGTATTATTTCTTACAACTGCATGTGAATACACTTATCTGAAATAAAAAGGTTTATTTTTTTAAAAGATTTCTGGCTTTTATCTCCCTCACCTCCTCCTGGTCCACACAAGTTAGCAAAGCAGTGAGATCACTGAATGCAGCTGTCCCCAGAAAAGGACCATATCATCTGAGTCACTTCCTGGGTAACGACCTGGATGAAAGGGGTGGAGGCTTACACAGAACTATTTTGAAAATTCAGGACTCTGCCCTGACCCTTTTTGGGCATGATGTTTCATTCTTTCCCTTAATAGCCACACTGGGCCAGTTGGGCCGATATGCCCTCCAGGTCATAGCCTGGCCAAAAGATGGCTCAAGGATCCAAATTTAATTCTGGTTCAGCCACCTGCATTCTCTTATTGGATTGACATGGTCCTAGATCAGAAAGCTAATGAATACTTGGTTGAGTACACTGCTCACCCAGTGCTCTTGTAGTAGCCCATGTGGGCCAAAGTGTGGGACATAATAGGTCTCTGTAAGTTTTTAAAATTGCCCTTATTCCTCTTGCACCTGAATGAAAGGTCTGAGTATGAATAAAGGATGATTGGGAAAATGGTGAGGTTATAAGCTACTGGAATGAACAAACTGATTTTGTGGAGGTGAAGGGAGCGCAACAATCCTGGCACCTGAGGAGGGAACACCTTAGAACCTGGGAGGTATGGGGAGGGAAGGACATTAATGAGCCTTTGTCTTTCAGAACAGCACCTGAAGCCTTCCTCCCCAAGGAATATGCTTTAATGCTGCTCTCCTAAACTGCTGCAAGTACCTGAAACTTAACTGACCGTTGGGTCTTTCACCCTCTATTAATGGTTCTAACCACAAATGAATAGCTATTCCCCTTAACCTTACTAAGAAATCTACAGAAACACCAAATGGTGGTGCCAACTCCCATAACGCCCAGGCAAAACCCCTATCAACACCTCTGAATGTGTTTTCACACCCATTCTCAGTCATTCCTTGAGGTGAAAATGCATTTGACCTGTGGCATAGACAAACAGGACAGGTTGGACTGACTACACTCAGGCAGTCCTTCTAAAATATAAGGGCTAGTCCCAATTATTCTAACTTAATTGGCAACCCTAAGGCTTACCAGCCAGCCAAGAGGCCACTTGGAGGCACTGTATCCCTCCCCATTGAGTGGAAGTCTGGCATTAACTTGCCTCCCTCCCAAAATTATAGTTATTTGCATATTAGGAGTGGTTATAAGAAACCTACAAGTATTTAAACAAACCACCAGCAGTACATATAACTCTCAGACAACAGAAGCGATCTCTCAGGGGAAAAAAAAAAAAAAAGGCTACCCTCATATATTTGGGGAAAGCATCCCAAAGGAATAAGTGACTTATTACTTATGCACATTCTGCAGGCAGTTTTCCATACAATGAGAGTCAACCAATTTGAAAAGATGGTGCAAAATGTATCCCTTACTTTAGCTGAAGTGATCAATGATACTACCACCTTGGTCCTGTAAGACATTCAGGTCAGCCTCAACTCAAAGACCAGGGTTGTCACTGATGACAGAATTCCTCTAGAATATCCCCTTACTGGCCAAGGTGGTACTTTCTACACAATTCTCTACAAGGTGGTACAATTTCTGTTCAGTCACTAATGCATCCTGTTGTATCTATACTAATGCCTTGGGCCAAGTGGAGAAGTCAACACAGAGATTTAAAGAGAAAGTCTCCTGGCTTTTCTAAGGTAGATTCTAATGATTTATAGGATTTGTCCAAGATCTGGGGAGACATGGCTGAGGTCAATGTTGCAGGTTAGCCTCATCCTACTGCTTGAAGTCCTGTTGGTAGTAGCCCAAATTAAATGCTGAATGCCACAAATTAAATGGATTTGGTCCCAGTCCCTATTGGTCAGATTAATCAGAGTGGTTGAGTGTGTGGCATACTCATGAGAAACTTTGCCACAAGTGAAGATGATATAGGAACAGGAGTAGACATTTTTTGGGAGGTACTCTTCCATGGTTCCCTCAGGTTTCTGCATGTTTTATAAGCAGAGGTACTAAAAGCTTTTGTTTCAGATTAACTTTTCAAGAATTTTGTATAGTAAACAGCCTTGGAAGATAGAGATAATGTTTCCTCTAGAGCAGAGGGCATTTTTATTTCTTTTTTATTTTATTTTGGTTTTGTTTTTTGTTTTTTTTTGGAGGGCATTTTTGTATGATAATAAAGATAATGTCTTCATTTAAGGCAAAGGTTAGAGAGGTTTGCTTGAAACCCATTATAAAATATTGGGGTTTTCTAAACTCAAGAACCCACTACCTGTGCAGCCATCAAATGGCCCTCATTGTATCACCCTGTGGCATCTGGGATCCAAGGAACTGGTGTGAATGCTGATATTCTGGCTACTGCTATTAACATGAGTAATAAACTATCCTTTGTGTCTGACCTATGAGTCTGCATCATCCACAGCATTGTGGCAGATTAACTTGCTAGCTTGCATGTAATGTAAAGTCTCAGAGCCTTCACAATTTTTTTACAGGAGTACAATGGTCTATTAGTCATCACCATAGATCCCTGCCAGAGTCAAGGCTACTCTGAGCTTGAAGCCCATTCCAGTAATTAAGTCCACCTTGCCCCGGAGGTTAAGTCCCCCCACCTGCACTCTCCTAATCTGAAATCCTATCATTGGTTTTTAGGGAACCCAGCACCACGGCAGTTTCTTTTATCATCAACCCTGGCCTACAGCAGATGGCCACCACTTCTCAAAGACACCAAGTGCCCACCTCTTACTAGTGCATTCTTTCTTACCTTAATAAAGAGAGTGTCCTCTGGACCATCCTGGGAACATGATCAGTGAATGAGTTCTCTGGTCTCATATAAGAAATACGTTCTAACATTCCCACTTTCCTGTACACTCTATTCCCTCACTCAGTACTCTGCCAACACAGTTCTGGAATTTCCACCTCTTTCAATGGAAATCATTATCATGCCCAAGCTTCAAAGAGCCAGTCTAATAGTTTATTAGGACAGACTCCAAGTGTCCTTGCAAGGTCGGTAAATTCTGAAGTTCAGGCGAGTGTTCCCATATCAATAAACTCTTACTTATCTGGTCTTATATTTCACACTGTGTACACCAGGGTTCACACGTGTTCTGGTTCCTGCTGGTTCATATTAACCAGGTCTTGCAATTCCTTTAGTAAGCAAAGTATCTCATCTTGGAGAAGGAACTGTATTTCTCCATTTAGGCTATCCATCTAAAGGGAGTGAGGTACAACAGGGGCAAATATTGAGAAGGACAAACATTGTCCCATGAAACAGTTACCTCAGGTACTCGTTCATGGTTACCAAGCAAAGCGAGACTACTCTCCTCTCAAGGGAGAGGCAGGTTCTACTGCCAATCTCAAGGGTTTAGGGAAATCTGGGAGTTCAAGATGCCCTGAAATATCTATCCAGATATCCCCATCCCAAGTCTCAGAGTCACACTTCTTGGTCAGGGCTCTGACTTTAGCATAAGAGACCTATTGAGGCTGCTCATTCAGTCCTTTTTGCAGCTCTGCTATGTTCTCAATTAAATCCTGGGCTTGATTTTTGGCATATCTGCCTGACCCCTACAAGAGATGAAGATCTCTTTAAATACTGCTGTTGAGGACTTCTGACTTTCAAAGCCTGGATTGAGTTGAAACTTGGCTGAATTAAGCCTGTTATTCTCTTCTTGGAGCCTTCCAAAGCAGTTAACAAGTCAATCAGGGAAACAGATGTGGCTCAAGAGATTGGACTCCTGTCTACCATATAAGAGGTCCAGGGTTCGATGCCTGGGGCCTCCTGGTGAAAGGCAAGCTGGCCCACGCAGCGAGCTGGCCCACGCAGAGTGCTGGCCTGCACAGGAGTGCTGGCCCATGCAGGTGTGCTGGCCCATGCAGAGTGCTGTCCTGCACAGAGAGCTGGCTCAGCAAGATGACACAATAAAAAGAAACACAGAAGAGAAACAATAAGAGATGCAGCAGATCAGGGAGCTGAGGTGGCACAAGAGATTGAGCACCTCTCTCCACTCCGGAAGGTCCCAGGATCGGTTCCTGGTGCCGCCTAAAGAGAAGATAAGCTGACACGGAAGAACACACAGAGAACAGACAGTGAGCCCAAAACAATGGGGGCGGGGATGGGGGGGCGGGAATAAATAAGTAAATAAATAAACCTTTAAAAAAAAAAAAAGTCAATCAACTCAAAACAACCCAGGTGTCCATCAACTGATGAATGGATAAACAAATCATGGTGTATACACACAATGCAATATTATGCAGCAGTAAGAAGAAATGAAGTTGTGAAGTATATGAAAACCTGGGAACATTATGTTGAATGAAGCAACACCGACACAAAAAGGCAAATACTGTATGATTGTGCTATTATGAGCTAAATATATTATGTAAACTCATGGAGTTAATAATTAGAATATAAGTCACCAGAAAATAGAATGAAGGTAGAGAATGGAAAGCTGAGGGTTAATCTATGCAGAATTGGTGAAAAGGTTGTAAATCTTTAGAAATGAATAGAAATGGTTAAATTATAGAAATGTAACTAGCAGAGCTATTATATGGATATGGCAGTGGTTGAAGGGGAAAGTCTAAGGTCATGTATATTACTAGAAGGAAAACTAAAAAATGTAACATGGAACTGTATAATATAGTGAAATCTCATGTAAAATACGAATATGAGTAATATTGTATATGACTGTTTTTACAAAATATAAATACAAATATACTAGAGAGAAGGAAACAATAGCAGCTATGTATGGCAGGAGAAGCATAGAGATATTGAGAAGTGATGACTTTTGTTTGTTTTTTGTTTATTAGTAGTAGTAGTAGTATTGGAATAATGAAAGTGCTCTAAAACTGATTGAAGTGATGCATGTACAACTATGTGATTATACAAAATACCATTGATTGTACACTTTGTATGGATTTATGCTTTATTAATATGTAACAATAAAATTGATTTGTTTTTAAAAAGCCAATCAACTCTATAATTTTTATATTTTTTCTATTGTCCTAATACTATTCAAGTGTCTCCCTATTGCATAATCCAGTGCTTCCTCTTCCACTTGTACCTCATCCCAATCCATAGGAAGTGAGCTTCTCAGTAATTGTGATGGTAGAGCATACTAGAGATTATCTCCACCCCCTTTTCCAGATCATTGTGATCCTTTTTGTCATCTGCCTGGTAAGTGATCCAATTCTAGAGGCTTATTCTTACTATCTATTTTCTAGTACTATTTCCAGTAATATGTCTTAGTATGAGGTCCCCCCAAAGCAAAGCCTGAATAAGAACTTGGGTACAAGTAATTTACTTGCAAGGTGATCCCAGGAAGCAGGAGTGAGGGAGCAGGAGAAAAAGACAGGGAAGAAGAAAAAGCCAATAACCATGTATGTTTCCAAGGTCACCATTGTGAGTAAAAGAGACGAGCATGCACAGGTCAGCACCTGAGAATTATATGGAATACTCACCATAATTATCCTCCTAAAGGATGGGAGGCTGGAACCTCCATTGTTCACCAGATCCTGTTGCCATTGGTTGAGAGTTGCCCCGAGGGGTTTAGTTCCTCTGTTCTTCCAGGCTGCACTTGCCCAAAGGGAGAGCAGGCTCTTTGGGCCCCAGGGACTTTTGGGGAAACTTTTACTCTTTACTACATATATCAGAATACTGTTGTGGTAATTTGAGGCTTTTTTGGACCCCCAAAAATCATATCCTTAGACCAAGGTGTCTCTTAATCCTCTTACTAGAGTCTTTTATAAATGGGATGAATATGGAGAGAGACACACAGAGAAACCTCCAGAAGCTGAGAGACAAAGCCCCGAATGCCAGAAGCTGAAATCAACAGAGCAAGGAAGCTGAAGGCAAGGAAGTCCAGAGGAGGAGGGAGAGCCCCAGCAGATGCCACCACGTGCCTTGCCATGTGAGAGAGGAGTTCAGGATCACCAGCAGCCAGTCTTCAGGGAGAAAGCATCACCTGATGAAACCTTGGTTTGGACATTTTCACAGCCTCAGAACTGTAAGCTTATAAGATAATAAATCTGCATTGTAAAAGCCAACCCATTTCTCGAATATTGCATTCTGGCAGCTTAGTAAACTAGAACAATTGTTTATATTTATTTTTACTATAAACATAAATTATTACATAATAGTGAACTTTGAATTATACATTACTTTAAACTTAAAGAAAGATTGCAAGATCAGTACAAAGAATTCCCATACACCCTTTAAACAGATTCCTTAATTGTTCATATTTTACTACCATATTTGTGCTTGCTGGTGCTCTAGAGCGCGCTCTCTCTCTCTCTCTTCCCGTGTGTGTGTGTGTGTATATATATATATACACACACACACATATATATTCTTATATATACACATATATACATATATATATTCTTGTACACCTAATATTCATATATATTATATGCAGATTTTTCCTTAACCATTTGAGAGTAAGTTGCTGACATGACGCTCTTTATCTGTTGGTACTTCAATGTGTATTTCCTAAAATCAAATACACTCTCCAGCATAATATCAATAGAAACATCAAGATCAGGAAAATCAACCCTGATAAAATCTTACTATCTAATCCACACACCACCATTCAATAGGAAAATTTTAAGTTGTATGTGTTAACAGAATAAAAGTTGTATATGTTACATCAGGAGGCACACAATGTTGATTTGTCTCATTGGTGTTGTTAAATTTTGTTATTCGGTAAGATGATGTTTACCAAGTTCCCCACTGTAAAGTTAATTATACATATTTTTTACTTCTTACTTAAGTAATTAATAAATATTTTGTGGGGAAATACTTTGGAATTATGTCTCCATTTAACAATTGGCATTCTACTATAAGCTAAAGTTTTTCCTCCTCACCAATTTATTTGCTTATTTATTATATTCTATTTGTATGGATTCATGTATTCCTATTTTATACCACTGAAAAATTATTTTGAGTCTCAAACTGTCCAGACTTGACAAGTGGGAGCCCCTTGGCTCATCTGTCCTTTTGATGTGTAATCGTCTTTCTTTTCGCATATCCTTACTTTCTGGTAGAAGATGTTCCAGGTTTAACTAGTATTTTTCTCTGCCCTGTTCCTAGAGTCAGCCATTTCTCTAAGCATCTCTGGTTCCTTTTATGGAAAATAGTATACAGAAACCAAAATCTGGGGGCTAAATGTACTCACTGCTTTTTAGATGTTATTGCTTCTAGGCCCTCTCAGTGGACAGAGAATGTGTGTGTGTGTGTGTGTGTATAGTAGATTAGTTGGCAATATTTAATTAATGTTAATTACCTGATCTTGATTGTTGTACTATGATTATACATGGGACTATCCTAATTTTTAAGAAATACAGGGGGACGAATGTGGCTCAAATGGTTGGGCATCTGTCTGCCATATGGAGGGACCTGGGTTCAATCCCCGGGACCTCCCAGTAAAATTAAAAAAAAAAAAAAAGAAATACATACTGAAGTATCAAAAAGCAATAGGGCATCAGGTCTGCAACTTACTCTCAAATGGTTCAGAAAAAACAGCAGTATGTAGATTATAGAGAGAGTATGTGAGAACATTATGCATACAATTTTACATATATGCAAACTTCCAGTGTCAATCTAACCTCTCCAGATTTATTCTAGCTCCTTGCCCACTGCCACTTCCCATATCTGAATACCTTTCTCTTACAATGAGAAGCCAAGTATGCAGATCTGCCACAATCAGTCTACTGCTTAGTCCTAAGAAAAGGAGGAAGAAGGGGAAGAAAGAAAGAGGAAAGAAAAGAGAGAAGGACAGGGGATGAGAAAGAAAGGCAATCTAATGACTTTTTAACTAAATTACCCATTATGGAAGGAAGGAAAGAAGGGAGGGAGGGAGGGAGGGAGGAAGAAGGAAGGGAAAATGATAAGTTATTATATAATGTTTAGGGAATTTAAGGCCACTTCCAAAAATAAACCTGGAAAAAAAAAAAAAGCATAGTAAAGAAAGACTAGGAAAAAGTTGTCAAAATATTAATAATATTATGTGTAAGGCATTGGGTTTGTTTTTTTTTTTAAATATGGAACGTTTCACGAATTTGCATGTCATCCTTGCACAGGGGCCATGCTAATCTTCTCTGTATCGTTCCAATTTTAGTATATGTGCTGCCGAAGCGAGCACAGGCATTGGGTTTTTAGTTTATTTTTGCCTGTTGCATATGTGCCTTCCCAAATTTTTCAATAATCAATGACTACTATATTATATCTTTTGAAAAATAATGATATTTTAAAATAAAATAATGGAACAAATCAATGAAACAGAAGAGAGTCCAGAAATAGTTTCACAAGTATATGATTAATTGTTCTTCAAAAAAGGTACAAAGAAAATTCAAAGGAGAAAATCTTTTCAACAAATGATGTTGGAACAATTGGGTATCTGTATGCAAAAATAATAAAATAATTTAAAAAATCACAATCCATATCCAAAAATTAACTCAAAATTGATCATAGATCTAAATGTTAAACCTAAAACTATAAAACTTCTAGAATACATACAAGAAAATCTATGTGACCTTTGCGTAGGTAAAGATTTCTCAACTACACCAAAAACACAATCCATAAAATAATAAATTGATAAGTTGAGCTTCAAGAACTTCTGTTCTTAAAAAAAAAAAACTACTAAAAAAATGAAAAGACAAGCCATATATTTTTAAATCACATGTCTGATAAGGACTTGTATCTATAATATATAAATAGCTCTCAAAAATCAATAATAAGAAAACAAACAATCCAGGTTTTTAAAAGGAGCAAAATATTTGATCAGCAATTCACCAAAAATTATAAACAGATAACAAATAAGCAGGTAAAAAGATGGTCAACGTTATTAGTCATTTGAAAAAATTAAAGCTACAATAAGATGGCATTACACATCTATTAGAATGGCTAAAATTTAAAAGACTGGCCACATCAAGTGTTGGTGAAGATGTGGAGCAGCTAGAATTCTCACACACTGTTAGTGGGATTGAAAAATAGTACAAATAGTTTGGAAAACAGTTTGACAATTAATTAAAAAGTTAAACAAATACCTACCATATGATCCAGCCCTTCCACTCGTTAAAAAAAAAAAAAATGGAAGCTTATGACCACGTAAAGACTGGTACACAGATATTTATAGCTCCTTTATTTGTAATGACCCAAAACTGGAAACAACCCAAATTTCCACCAACATTGAATGGATAAAGAGACTGTGATATATCCAAATAATGATATGCTACTTGGCAATGATCAACATGAATGAATCTCAAAATATTGGGACTGAGTGAAAGAAATTGGGCAAAAAAAGAATACATTCTATATGAATCCCTTTATATAAATATCTAGGAAATGCAAACTAAAATATAGTTAAGAAGAGTAGATCAGTGGTTACAGTGGGAGGGTTGTGGAGAGGAACAAAGGGTGGGGCTTACAAAGGGGGCATGTGTCCAAATTCATCATATTGTATCATATTACACAGTTTAAATATGTGCAGTTTATTGTTTGTCAATTATGCTTCAATAACACTATTTTTTAAATTCTTGCAGTATGCAAGAATCTTTGATTCCACAATTATTATTTCTTAAGGATATATCCCTACAAGGAAATTTTCTGGGTCAAGTAGTAATAATACGCTTAATGTGCTTGAGACACAAATTACTTTCCAGAAAGGTTGAACAAATTTGTATTCACAATAACAGATCTTATCCTTACAAGATGTAAGAATTAATTTTTAAAACATTTGCAATTTTGATAGTTTAAAATGGTCTCTCATTTTCACTTATATTTTACTACTATGGAAAACACATTTTAAACAGAAAATTGACAAACTAGAGGAGCTTTAAATGCAGACATTTAGGATGATGGTGGGGGAGGTAGAACTCAAGTTCTGTGAGAAATGATGGATTGTACTGGAATGTTCACCTGAGGAGAAACCCATGTCACCAGAGAGGCAGGGAAATGCATAAGCACTCTCCTCAAGTACCTATAATGACATCAGTTAAGAGAGGAAGCAACCTGTGTTATAGAGTACCAGAGGGCAAGAATAAAGACCAAATTCCATGGTGTGTGGAACTCTTCAAAGATGGAGATCTCAGCTCAGTATGAGAAAGGACAATTTGGGGAAGGAGGTGAAATAGAAGGAAAATAGCAGTGTCAACTACTAGAGCTTCAATGCAATGAAATAGGCTGCTTTCCCAACACTAGAGATAATCAAGAAAAAGTGGAACAAACCTGGCAGATATGTTGCAGAAGTTCCTGCCTCAAGTAGTAGTTTGGACTAGTCTTGAATTAGATGATCTTTAAAGGTCCTTCTAAAGTTGGAGTCTTCTGATTTTGTTTCTCTCTTTCCCTCTTTGCATACGTTTTTCTGTTGGTTCCCTCCTCCTCTGGGAGTAGTAACTTAATGCCTCATTATCTCACTTTGTTTGCAAAGCAAAGGGTGAGAAACATTGCCACTGGTTTATAAGAACATAGTGAGCAGTCTGTAAACATGCATTAGCTAATCACAAGTGATGGATGTATTTCAGAGATAAGAAGAGAGATCTTTGGGAGAATAGTTGATTTGCTCCTTAAACATGTTAAAATAGTTCATGACTTGTACAAAAATTATCACCCCTTAATGAATGGCTAACCAGTGCCCATCCCAACTGGAAAGCTTGCACAATTAAAAGACAATAGTCATTATGAAGATTTCATTTGTTTGCACTTACCCTTCCACCAAAACACTTGAAGGCAAATTACATGCTAGTAACAAAAACAGGATTATGAAGAAAGAAAAACACAACACAGAATACTGAGGAAGGAGAAGAGTAGTGGAAATGATGTAAGAAAAGTTTGACACAATGTCTTCTACATTAAAATTTAAAAACCAGGTAGATGATGTCTTAGCTTCCTAGGACTGCTATAACAAAGTACCACAAGCTGAAACAATTTAAAATTATTGACTCACAGTTCTGGAATCTGGAAGTCTGATATCAAGGTAGTGGCAGGGCCACGTTCCTCTGAAACCTGCAAGGGAGAAAGAATGCTTCCTTGCCTCTTCTTGCTTCTGATGTTTCCCAGCAATCCTTGACATTCCTTGGCTTAAGGATGCATCGCTCCAATCATTGACTCAGACTTTCTTCTCTGTCTTGCCTTCTCTTCTCATAAGATTATCAGTCATATTGGATTAGAGCCAGCCCTAATTCAGCATGACTTCATTTTAACCTGAATATATCTGCAAAGACCCCGATTTCCAAATAAGTTCACATCCATAGGTAGCAAAGATTAAGACTTCAACATAATTTTGGGGGAGACACAATTCAACTCATAAGAGAATATTTTATGCCATGCTAAAAGGTTTTGATTTAGTTCTGTAAATAATGAGGAGTCTACCAAGTTCTTTCATCTAAAGAGTGACATAATCAAAATCTTTTTAGCAAGTTATCTCTGAGGTAATAAAGTTTGGAGTAAAATGGAGACTAGAAAATTTGATGATGGGAAGACAAGATTGTTGAAATAGTTGAGATAAGAAATGATAATATTAACTCATCTAGTGATTGTGACAACTACCAAAATGGTTTGAAACTGCAAGCTTAAATCATTTTACACATGTTAGTGTAATTCCCTGAGGTCCCTTAAAATCTTTCCTGCCCACATTTTCCTGCCCCACACTCCTCCTTTATCTTTTAAAGTTATATGAAAAGATGAAGAAATTACATTTACCTGGACTTCTCTTAGGAGATAAAATATTGTATAAATTTGAAATAAATGCTTTAATAAGCCACCTGATATAAGAGTGAGATCCCAAAGGAGGTAACAATAGAAAGTCACCAAATCCCTCCCATTCATTGATTCATCCAATAATTAATGATGGACTAACTACTGGGTGCTATGCATTGGGACTACAAAGATGG
The DNA here is from genome assembly GCA_026826555.1 of Tolypeutes matacus. NCBI lineage: Eukaryota > Metazoa > Chordata > Mammalia > Cingulata > Chlamyphoridae > Tolypeutes > Tolypeutes matacus. Next base: position 3,014,835 of record JAKSZT010053887.1, on the reverse strand, counting down.
ATAAGAAATACAAAGTGCCTGTTTATAATGAATCTTACATTACAATCCTATTAGTTATAAGACATTTGATTTTGCTGAGCACCAAGATGAAGGGAGTGTGAAGTACAGGGGCAGAGAAATTACTCTGAATAATAAAGGAAAAGAGGATCAAGGTGATAATTTGCTATATAGAGAAAGGCTAACAAAGATATGGAAGTAAGGTGGAAACCTAGTATCCAAATGCCGGTGTAAAAGGCTTGTGGAAGAAGCATGTCAAATGGATTTTTTCAAATGTAGTTTGTTTAAAGGGATGCAATTTAAGTTTCCTTGCCTGCCTCGACAAAATATTTCAGTGAAATCTCATTGTTCACTAATGCTTTGATGCATTAGTGAAATAGAAAAGACACCAAATTCTGTACCTAGGAGAACACTGCATAAAAGCAAGGTATCCCACACGTAGATGGCTCCGTTTCCAAAGGATGCGGGATGTCTGACCTTGGGGTTTTATGTTTATATCAGTGATCTGCAGTTTCCATTTGACACGTATGACCATGGCCATGTAGCAGCTTTTCTTAGCAGCTTTCTTCCTCCTCCATTTCTCCCTTCACTATTGGCTTTTCCTTTAAAGACAGCCATTGAAACTCTCATCTTTCTAAAGGATCTTGGTTTTTGATCCTTAATTTTTAAAAATATTTGTCAAATTTTTCTTGCTCTCTTTCCTTCTGTCTCTTTCCTCCACAGTTTTATGTGTCAGTGTAAGTCTTCTTTCATAGCAAATGGTCTTCATTGTCATTTTTTGAGTGTGACAAGTAAGTTGAACACATTTCTGGGGGGATAATCAAATTGTGAGTTGAGTTTTGCCTCTGGCAGGTCTAAGGCTTGGTCCTGTGGTTTCTTTATTTCTCAAACACACAGCCTCAATTCAGTAATTAAGTGTCCTGTTCAACACCTCAATCTGCATTCACTGGTAAGATCTCTTCCTGCCCTCCCCTACCCATCACCACCCTGCTCCACTCTCCATTCCACAGGAAATTTTCATACAGTTCTTGGCCCCATTGACAATGGAAAAGTAGTTACTTCCTGAATGCAGTCCTCTATTCTTTCTTGGCCTTAATGTTAGCCATGTTCCAGTCAGGCATTAATCCACATGGTTCCCAACTGTAGGAAACTGTATCAGGCTCTCTGAGTGTCCTAGTAGAGGACACATATTCCCACGACCTCTGGTGCCCCAACACCAACCTTTCCCTTTCACTTCAGTTTTAGCCTCAGATGCTACAGATGATTCCATGCAGGTTTTGACTCACCTCAAGTGTAAAACATACATGTTTTTCACTTTCTGCTCACAGTCACCTGCTAGAATACACTTCTCAAGCACACACACACAGAGCACAGAAGTGCATGAATGAATACCCCTGGGGGCAACCTTCATCCAATGGGAGACTGGAGTGACAATTCCAAGAGGCATGCTATATGCTGGTAAGATGCTCCCAAGCGGGACTAGCCTCACTTACTCTCAGCAGTGACATTGTTAAAGCATATTATTGTCTAGGTTTCCTCGGGCTGCCATAACAAGGTACCACAAACTGGATGGCTTAAAACAACAGAAATTTATTTTCTCACAGTTGTAGAGGTTAGAAATCTGAAATCAAGATGTCAGCAGAACCATGCTTCCTCTGAAGTCTGTAAGGAAGAATCTGCTTCGTGTACCCCTCTTGGCTTCTGGTGTTGGCTTGCCTGCAATCCATGGCATTCTCAGCTTCAGCTGTCACGTAGCATTCTCCCCTCTACCTGTCTGTGTGCATCCATTTCTCCCTTTCTCATAAGGACACAAGTCCTAACGTATTAGGGACCGCCCTAACCAGTTTGGCCTCATCTTTAATAATATCTTCAAAGACCATATTTCCAAATAAAGTCACATTCACAAAACCTGGGATTAGGATTTGAACAGTATCCATAACATTTATATTGGTTTTTCTGTCTTCCATCACTCTCTCTCCCTGCTCCCTGGGATTATTTCCCCCCAAAAATTACCTGCATACAAGTTCTTGTCTGAGTCTGTGATTTCAGGAAAACTACACTAAGACACTGGCCTTGCGATGAGGGGACAGGCACCTCCCTATCCTGCCCTCTTGGGTGTAGTGATGGGGCTCACAGCTCAGCTTTCTTCAAAGAAATCCTCCTCACATGATCTCATTCATCTCCAACTCTCCAAACTCACTTTTCCCCTCCACTTTTCTCTCCTTTTCCTGTCAGAGGGGTCCAAGGATCATAAGACTGGTTCCCACATTATTTATAAATTCCGCATTTTTGTTAGACACTTAATTTTAGTGTGCAACATCTATTGCATCTAGTGCCTAAGTCAAAACTTCAAGTTTAAAATCCTGTTATGTGTATATCTATTTTCGCTACTAAAACTGAAGTTCCTTGAGAGCAAGAACTGTGTCTCATCCATCTGTTATAGTACAGTACACCTCGTAGCCTCAGTAAATATTAATGAATTAGTGAAGAGGAAACTGAGGCACAGACAGTTGCTATAACCACCTATGTTTCCAAGTACAAAGTTGATTCAAGATGCTTATAATAGGGGGGCAGATGTGGCTCAAATGGTTGGGTATCTGTCTCCCATATGGAGGGACCTAGGTTCGATCCCCAAGACCTCCCGTAAAATAAAGAAAAAATATAGAAGGCACGTGGGCTGCCAGGCCCCGCGTGCGGGCGTGCCAGGCCCCACCGAGCCACGCAGCAAGATGATGACGTAACAGGAGACTGACGCAAGGGAGTGCCAAGACGAGATGCGCCAAAAAAAAACAACAAAAAACAGGAGCTAAGGTGGCACAGGTGGCAGAACGCCTCTCTCCCACACTGGATAGTCCCAGGATAGAATCCCGGTGAAGACAGAAGAATGAGAAGAGAGGGCAAGAAGCAGACACAGAATTGCCCAGCGAATGGACACAAAAACAGCAAAAACGGGGGGGTTAGAAATGGATAAAAGTAAATAAGTAAATCAATCTTTAAAAAAAAAAAAAAAGCTGCCCTGATCAAGATGACAGAGTGAGAAGTTTCAGGACTCTGTCCCTCCACAGAAGCTTTGAACAACCAGTAAGAATAGGCAGAAACAGTTTTATCAAAGCCCCAGAAAACAGTTAAGGATTGCAGCAATGGGGCAAGTGCCAAATCAAGAAAAAGGCAACTTAAAGACAGTAAGACTTCATGTTTCCCTGGCTTGTGCCTTCCCCATATCCTCACCACCTTGGTGCAGAGCTGGCATGCTCTCCCAGAGCGGGACTTGTTCCTGGTTCTGGAGAGAGCAGAGCAGTCCTCATGCAGAAACTGGGAGCATGTATGTCTAGCCCAATCTGTCTGTTGAAAGCCTGAGGGACCTAACCAGGATTCTCACTGCAGGCTCATCATTTCATAACTTGCCCAGAATATAGAAAACATCTCATGAAGCTCTCCTACAGAACACTGTGAGAGAGCAGTTAAGTCATGCCTGCTCGGAGCAAGAGATTGCTGATTGTAAGACTACAGTGCAGTGCCCGGGACCATAAGGAAAGCTTTTCCTAGGGAAAGGGGGACATTAATAAATGTATAAAAGGGGGAATACCTAGGGACAAATGTGCATGCCCAAGACAAGATGCATGCAGAGAAAGAATAGGGAGACCCCCTACAATTTGGTCTCAAACTATTCTCCAAACTCGTTGTATGATTAGGTTCTGAAGGAGAGCACTCCACCAGGTCAATCTGCAAAGACTGGGAAAAATGTTTTCTTTACTTCCTTCTTTTTTGCTTGTTAGTGCCCAGCATTCAAGAAAAGCTCTGTCATAACACTAGCTGGGCACAAGCTTAAGGAACAGATGACTCAGAATCTAAATTCCAGCAATAACAAATCAAAATATCAAAATGTCCAGGTTTCAGAAAAAGAGTACAAACCATACAAAGAAACAGGAAGTGATGGCCCAGTCAAAGGAGAAGATGTATTTTGCTCCATCAGTGAAAGACTTCACCCAGTAAATATTCACAGAAAGACTTAAGCAAAATAGGGGATTAGATGCATCATGGAAGAATGATCAGGAACCACCACCTGAAGCCTTAGATTTCAGCAATGATGAAAAAGAAAAAGAAGCCAAATAGAGAAAAAAAATCTCAGATTCAAGGCCAGAAAAAACTCAAATCTGAATATAATGAGCCAGATGGAGATTTTGCAGAACTACATCAGAATTGGAATTATCATAACTCTGCCTCTATGATATCACAACAAATTAGACTAAAAGCCATAGAGAGATTGAGAGGTGAGGAAATTTCTTTGTTTTTTGTTTATTACTATTATTATTATTGAAATAATGAAAGTGCTCTAATAATGATTGAAGTGATGAACGCACAACTCTGTAATTATACCAAATACCAATGACTGTACACTTTGGATGAACTGTATGTTTTATTAATCTGTATCCAAAAAATTGATTTGTTTGAAAAAATAAAATGTAATTTGTAAAAAAAATGAGAGAACATCTGGAAGACAGAGAAATTGAAAGACTGAAAATTAAAAAGCAAATGGTATGCTCAGTACTACAGAGGCACTTCAGCAAATGGATATAAACCCATTTGAAAATAAATACAAAGCTTGTGAAATTACAAAAAAAAAAAAAAAAAGTGAAAGGGAGGTAGAGAATCAGAGTCAGAAAAGATGTGACAACAGCAGCAGTATGATTTGATTGATGGCTTTGAAGATGGGACGGGGCCACAAGCAAGGGAATGCATACAGCCTTAAAAAGCAGCAAAAGGCAAGGAAGCCTAGACTCCTCAGAGTCTCCAGAAAGACAACCAACCCTACCAACACCTTGATTTAGTCCAGTGATACCCACTTTAGATTTCTGACCTACAGACCAATAAGATAATAAATTTGTGCTAAGCTACTAAGTTTGTGGTAATTTCTTACCACAGCAATAGAAAACCAATATATCTATGTGCACACAATATCCTATAAATGAATATTTATAGCAGCTTTATTAATTAAAAAAAAAATAAAGCATATCACAACAGAGAATTCACACGAGGATTTTCCATGGGTAGATATCCTCAACCTTGCTGTGGAAGACCCCCACCTAAGCAGTTTTATAACACAGACCATGTGGTATCTCAGGAGGCTTCTGGGAATCCACTTCAAAGACAAGACAGTCCTGTTATGACAGTATCCTTTTCCTCCTCCAGTATTTGACATGCATAATTCTTCATTTCCTCCACCACTCCAACTCTACCCCCATCTGTAAATATGGGTTGGGCTGCACCTCCTGATGCACCTATGGCACCTCATCCATTACTTAATTTACCATACTCCCTACCCCACCGCCTCCTCCTCCACCCCTGCCTGCCCCACCCTCTTCTGGAACTAGTAATTCTTCTCTTTAGGATCTTACTATTAGCTGAAAGTACGCATTTTCAGAGATATCTGGACTTTTTCATATTGCATGATATAGTAAGGGATTTTTTTAAGGGAGAGAGGAAAGAAGGAAGGAGGGAAAGAAGGACTTAAGGAAGGAAGGAAGGAAGGAAGGAAGGAAGGAAGGAAGGAAGGAAGGAAGGAAGGAAGGAAGGAAGGAAGGAAGGAAAGGAGGGAAGGAGGGAGGGAGGAAGGAAGATTATGGAGCTAGTTTTTTAAAACACTGTAAAATATGAAATATTTATTCCTTTGGTAGTAAGTTGATATATATTTGTAACCTTTGTAAAATTGTATCTGTATGAAAATTTCAGCTCAAACTGATGGGGAAAATGCAATTATGTAATATTTAAATAAAACTTTGAATCCAAGCCTCCCTCCATCTAAAGGAAAAAGAGAAAGAGAAAGATAAATGCCATATGTGATCCTGGACAGGATTTAATAAGGGAGGAGAGAGGGCTCAAAAGGACATTATTGGCATATATGATGGAATATAGACTGCAAGCTTTATATTAAGGTTAAATTTCTTGAACTTGACAACTTCACTTAAAGTAGTTACATAAGTGAACATCCTTATTCATAGGAAATGTATGTGGCAGTATTTAAATGTCCAAGGAGGTTGATGTATATAACCTACTTTCAGGTATTAAGAAAATGGATTGAAAAATGTATATACAGACAGATGATTGGAGAGATAGATAGATAGATAGATAGATAGATAGATAGATAGATAGATAGATTGAATTATATGGCTAATGTGGCAAAATGTTAAAATTGGTGGATTTGTATGAGACTTGTATTATTTTTGTAAGTGTTCTGTAAGTTTGAAAGTGTTTCAAAATAAGTTTTTTTAATGTTTATAATACTCAAGAAATAGTTTCAGAGCCAATGATGATGACATATTGGCTTCATAAAAAGACATCAAGTCTGGTTTTCCAATTCCCAGTCTCTCTCTCTCTCCCCCCACCCCCACCCCCTTCCTGCCTTCTCCTTCCTTCCTTCCTTCCTTCCTTCCTTCCTTCCTTCCTTCCTTCCTTCCTTCCTTCCTTCCTTCCTTCCTTCCTTCTTTCCTTCCTTCCTTCCTTCCTTCCTCTCTTTCTTTTTCTTTCCTTTATTCTTTCTTTAAGAAGGCTACTCATGTGCTGTGTTGTTTGCCAAGAGGATATTCTTATTTTGGTTCCACTTCAAAAAACTCCCCTGTACCTCCCATACACAGAACTTATAATGACTTACAAATGTACTCGGAAAATTAGCAAGGTATCTGATGTAGCATAGAAATGTTGCCTCCTGTGACATATCCTTCTATGAAATTGTCAGATAATGTGATTCACCTGCTCAAAACCTTTCTATATATTCCCATAACACTGAGGATAACATCCAACTAGGCCATACATTGGTGACCTTGTCACTCTCCAACCTCATACCAAGCATTTCCCTCTTGTTCACTCCATTCCAGCCACAACAACCTCCTTGCTGTTTGTAAAGCAAGCTAAGTAAGTTCTCACCTGAATGCCTTTGTGCAGCTGCACCTCTGCCTGGAACCCTTTTTCCTCATTTCATTCATACCTCAGCTCAAAGGTCACTTCATCAGAGAGCACTTCTTTGACATCTTACTTAAAAGATCAGCTCCCATCATCTCTATCCTCTTAACCTGCTTTTTTTCCTTCATGACACTGTGCTATATATATTTTATAGTTGTTCACTATCTATCTTCCTCAGTGGAATGTAAACTCCTTGAAGATAGGAATTTTAGCCTGTTTTTCTTACTTCTGTATCCCCAGCATATGGCAGGCCATCAAAAAACCTTTGTTGATTGAACAGATGAATCCTGGCAATTACTAACAAGGGAGAGACTCAGAGATCATGAGCATATTAGTCAGGGTTCTCCAGAGAAATTAAATTTGATAGGATATTTATGTATGTAAATATTATGAGTTTTATTATAGGAATTGGCTTATGCAACCATGGGCACTGGTGAGTCCTAATTCTGTAAGGCAGGCCACAAGTCGGAAACCCCTGTGAAGGTTTCGATGAATTGCCCAGGAGAAGCTGATTGGCTGAAGAAAAGATAGAAATTCTTTTTGAATGCTGAAATCATCAGTTCTCCCTTTAAGGCCTTCAACTGACTGGATGAGACTTCTTTCATCGCTGAAGGTAATCTCCTTTGTTGATTGTAGATGCAATTAGCCATAGATGCAATCAACTGACTGATTTAAATCCACAAAATCCTCTCACAGTAACAATCAGGCAAATGCTTGCTTGACCAAACAACTCAACACCATAACCAAGCCAAGTTGACATAAGAACTTAAACGTCACAATAAGCCAAGACAGATTCTATTCCAGTAAGATGTGGTCTGACTCTATTTGACTCAAAAGCTGCTGGATCCAACAGGTGTTCAAACACATGCAAGATAGGGAAAAGAGGAGGGTAGAATGGAGGGGTTTCACAGTTCTCTATCATTTTTCCCCTCACATCTCCATCTGTGCAGAAGGGACAAAAAGTACCAGCAGGAATTAAGCCAAAACAGAATTACATGATCTAAGGTTAAAATAGGATGTCAGAAACTCCAAAGGCAAAGAAAAGTAGATTTTACAATTTCTCACATCTCCAATCTAAAATTTTCCATAGTACCAAATGTATATTATCCACATAGTATTTTTTTTAATTAATTTATTTATTTTTTATTGTGGGTAAAAATCAAATTTTTCACAATACATACCATATAGCATTTTAAGCCCTCTTTTTCCTTTTGTGCCGCATGGAGGTAACAATTTTACACCCTCCTTCATGTGCACCTTTAAATAGTTAATGCCATAAAAGTTATCCAACGTTTAATTTGTTTAATCCAACCTCTGTAGACTTTGATAGGAAATACTGCAGTTCGCCTTCCTCTTTTAAAACAACGGTAGTGGTTTTGTCTGTGGCCAATCACCTAGGCTTCTCTGTGTCCAGTGTTACCTGTCCAAATGGCGGTTCAATCCTGCCCCCTAGAGTGGAGTAAACAGAGTGCCTTGACAATAATGTTGAACTGTGTGAAGTTCTTAATTCTGACAACTTTTCCAGAGGACTGTGGCTTTCTATGTTCTATGCTTTTGTGTTGTTTTAAAATAGTCAGATATCACTTTTATAAGTAAAATAATTCCATTTTCCAAGGGAAAAGACTAAGTAAAAATGCAGCTTTTCATTCAGAGAGAGTAACATATTATGGCCTCTTGCCTAAAATAGGTAGAATTAACTCAAATTTTATTGGCCCTGCTGTTTAAAGTCACACCCTCAAACCATATATATATATATATTTTTTTAACAAATCAATTTTATTGATACATATTAATAAATCATAAATCAGTCCAAAGTGTACAATCAATGGTATTTGGTATAATCTCATAGTTGTGTATTAATCACTTCAATCATTTTAGAGCATTTTCATTTTTCAAGTATAATAATAATAATAAAAAAAAACCTCATCACCTCTAAATCTCTCTCTTCTTCCCTTGCCCTACATAGTTGCTATTCTGTTTCCCTCTCTTCTAGTTTCTTTATATTTTTATTTTATAAAAACAGTCTCATATATGCAGTATCACCCATATTGGTATTTTACATGAGGTTTCACCAGGTTATAGAGTCCCATGTTATAGTTTTTATCTTTCCTTCTAGTAATGTACATGTCCTTAAACTGTCACTTTCAACCACTGTCATACCTATATAATAGCTCTGCTAGTTACAAACACCATGATGTGCTTTCACCATTTCCATTCATTTCCAAAGATTTGCAAACAACCTTTTAACCAATTCTGCATAGATTAACTCTCAGTTTTCCATTCTCTATCCTCATTCTATTTTCTGGTGACCTATATTCTAATTATTAATTCCATGAGTTAACACAGTATATTTAGTTCATACTAGCACAATCACACAGTATTTGTTCCTTTGTGTCTGGTTTGCTTCCTCAACATAATGTCTTCCAGCTTCATCACATTGTCATATGCTTCATGATTTCATTTCTTCTTACTGCTGCATAATATTCCATCATGTGTACACACCACAATTTGTTTATCCATTCATCAGTTGATGGACACCTGAGTTTTTTCCAACTTTTGGCAATCATAAAGAATGTCAGTATGAACATCACTGTACAGATGTCTGTTCGTATCTCTACTCAGTTCTTCTGGGTATACACCTAGTATTGGTATTCCCAGGTCACATGGCAAGTATATATTTGACTTCCTTAGGAACTGCCAAACAGTCCTCCACAGTGGCTTTACCATTCTATATTCCCATCAACAGTGAATAAGCGTTCTTATCTCTCCACATCCTCTCCAACATCTACAGTTTTCCAAATTTTTAATAGTGGCCGGTCTAATAGGTGTAAAATGATAATTCATTGTAGTTTTGATTAGCATTTCCCTAATTGCAGGTGATGTTGAACATTTTTTCATGTGTTCCTTCACCATTTGAATTTTTTCTTTGGACAATTGTCTTTTCAAGTTTTTTGCCCATTTTTTAATCAGGTCCTTGATCTTCTTAGCGTTGAGGTTATATATCATGGATATTAAACCCTTATCAGGTATGTGATTGCCAAATATTTTCTCCCATTGAGTCGGTTGCCTTTTTACCCTTTTGACAAAGTCCTTTTAGGTGAAAATTGTTTAATTTTGAGGAGGTCCTATTTATCTATGTTTTTCTTTTGTTGCTTATGCTTTGGGTATAAGGTTTAAGAAACTATTGCCTACTACAAGATCTTGAAGATGTTTTCCTACATTTTCTTCTAGGAGTTTTATGGTTGTTGCTTTTATATTTAGGTCCTTAACATTGAGTTAATTTTTGTATAAGGTGTGAGATAGGTGACCTCTTTCTTTCTTTTGTATATGGCTTTCCAGTTCTCCCAGAATCATTTTTTGAATAGACTGTTCTGGCCCAGCTGGGTGGGCTTAACAACATTGTCAAAAATCACTTGACTGTGGATGTGAGGGTCTATTTCTGAGTTCTCTATTTGATTCTCTTGGTAAATCTGTCTGTCTTTATGTCAGTACCATGTTGTTTTTACCACTGTAGCTAAGTTATATGCTTTAAAGTCAGGAAGTGAGAGTCCTCCAACTTCATTCCTCTTTTTAAAGACATTTTTGGCGATTTGGGGTCCCTTACCCTTCCAAAAAATTTTTGATTGTTGGCTTTTTCACTTCTGCAGAAAAGGCTGTTGGGATTTCTGCTGGAATTACTTTGAATCTGCAAATCAGCTTGGGTAGAATTGACATCTTAATGATATTTAGTGTTCTAATCCATGAACACGGATGTCCTTCCATTTATTTAAGTCTACTTAACTTTCTTTAGCAATAGTTTGTAGTTTTCTGAATACAGGTCCTTTATGTTCCCGATTAAGTTTATTCCTAAATATTTGATTTTTTGAGTCACTATTATAAATGGGATTTTTTGCTGATTTTCTTCTCAATGTACACATCAGCAGTGTATAGTAACGTTATTGATTTTTGGGTATTAAGCTTATATCTCCCACTTTGCTGAACTCAACTATTAATTCTAGTAGCTTTGTTGTGGGTTTTTCAGGATTTTCTAGATATAGGACTATGTGATCAGCAAATTGTGATAGTTTTACTTCTTCTTTTTCTATTTGAGTGCCTTTTATTTCATATCTAGTCAAATTGCTCTATCTAGAACTTCTGGCACAATATTAAATAACAATGGTAACAGTGGGCATCCTTGTCTTGTTCCTGATCTCAGCGAGAACGCTTTCAGTTTTTCACCTTTGAGTACAATGCTAGCTGTAGGTTTTTCATATATGCACTTTATCATATTGTGAAAGCTTCCTTCTATTCCTATATTTTGGAATGCTTTTATTAAAAAAGGGTGCTGTATTTTGTCAAATGAATTTTCTGCATCATTTGAGAGGATCATGTGATTTTTCTTCTTCAATTTATCAACGTGGTTTATTACACTAATTGATTGTCTTATGTTGAACCACACTTGCACACCTGGGATAAACCCACTTGATCATGGTATATAATTCTTTTATTATTATTATTATTATTTTAAAGAAGCTTTAAATTACATAAATTATAATTCTTTTAATGTGCTTTTAGATTCGGTTTGCAATACAAAATCTTTGTTGAAGATTTTTGCACCTATATTCATTAGAGATATTAGTCTGTAATTTCCTTTTTTCATAGTATTTTTATTTTGTTTTGGTATTAAGGTGATTTTGGCTCATGGAATGATTTTGGTAGCATTTTTTTCCTGTTCAATTTTTTGGAAGAGCTTGAGCAAGATTGGTATTAGATCGTCATTGAATGACTGGTAGAATTCACTTGTGAAGTCATCTGGTCCCGGACTTTTCATCTTTGGGAGGTTTTTGATAACTCTTTCAATATCTGTACTTGTGATTGGTTGTTGAGGTCTTCTATTTCTTCTAGGGTCAGTGTAGGTGGTTTGTGAGTTTCCAGGAATTTATCCATCTCATCTACATTGTCAAGTTTTTTTTGCATACAGTTGTTCATAGTATCCTCTTATGATCTCTCTTATTTCTGTGGGGTCAGTGGTAATAACCCCCCTATCCTTTCTGATTTTATTATTTGTATTTTCTCTCTTTTTTTCCTTGTCAATCTAACTAAAGGTTTGTTGATTTTGTTGCTCTTCTCGAAGAACCAACTTTTGGTTTTGTTGATTCTCTCTATTTTGTTGTTGTTTTTGTTGTTCTCAATTTCATTTATTTCTGCTCTGATTGTGGTGACCTAGGGCCCAGGTCCCTCCCAAGTCCTTAGCACACAGCCACCTGTGTGACCTAGGCCTAAGTTAAAACTTAACACACACACACACACACACACACCCCAGAGGGGAGAAAATGTCTTAAACCAGATCTCCTCTGAGTGGTAAAACCTCATACCTGAGATAACATCAACAGACCCCATGTGCACAGTCACAGGACCCTAACAGGAGCTCTGTTCTCATATCCGATAGAATGTCCTTATTATCACCCCTATGGAATGTCTTTGTTCTAAGACCCCTTATATCATCATCCCTCATTTTGTCCTGTCCTCTTGCGGAGCTCTAACTTCATCCATCCTTGACCCAATGCTGTCAGGGAATCGTCTCCTGTCTGTAAGTCCCAATAAAGCTGATGTCTGATTCTCTGCCTGGTGCATTCTTTGGTCTCGCAGCCTCACCAACTCATGCCCTTCAGGAGTTGGTTTAGAACACTGATCTTTACTGTTTCTTTCCTTCAGCTTGGTTTGGAATTAGTTTCCTGATCTTTTTCTGGTTCCTCCAGGTATGTAGTTAGATCTTTAATTTTAGCTCTTTCTTCTTTTTTAATGTAAGCATTGAGGACTATATATTTCCCTCTCAGAACTGCCTTTGCAGTGTCCCATAGATTTTTTTTTTAAGATTTATTTATTTATTTATCCACCCCCACCCCTACTCCCGCCCCTTCTCCCTCATTGTTTTGCGCTTGCTGTCTGCTCTCTGTGTGTTCTTCTGTGTCTGCTTGTCTTCTCTTTAGGCAGCACCAGGAACCAATCCAGGGATCCTTCGGAGTGGAGAAAGGGTGCTTAATCTCTTGTACCACCTCAGCTCCCTGATTTTGCTGCATCTCTCATTTTCTCTCCTCTGTATCTCCTTTTGTTGCATCATCTTGCTGCACCAGCTCTCTGCATGGGCCGGTACTCCGTGCAGGCCAGCACTCCTGCATGGGCTAGCACTCTGCACAGGTCAGTACTCCACATGGGCCAGCTCTCTGCTCGGGCTAGCTCGCCACATGGGCCAGCTTGCTTTTCACCAGGAGGCCTTGAGAATCAAACCCTGGACTTCCTATATGGTAGACAGGAGCCCAATCACTTTAACCACATCCGCTTCCCTGTCCGATAGGCTTTGATATGCTGTGTTCTCATTTTCATTCATCTCAAGATATTTGCTGGGAGGCGGCTGTGGCTCAATCAGTGGGGCTCCCGTTTACCATATGGGGGGCCCCGGGTTCAGTTCTCGGGGCCTCCTGGTGGGGGCAGGCCTGCCCGCACGGCGTGGTTGGCTAACCCAGCGAGCACGGGCAGCAAGGGGGGGATAAATGAATAAATAAATAAAATCTTAAAAAAAAAAAAAAAAGATATTTGCTAAATTCTCTTGCAATGTCTTCTTTGACCCACTGATTACTTAAAAGTATGTTGTTTAATCTCTATATATTTATGAATTTTCCTTTTTTTCACCAATTATTGATTTCCAGCTTCATTCTGTTATGATCAGAGAAAGTGTTTTGCATAATTTCAATCTTTTAAAATTTATTGAAACTTGTCTTGTGACCCAACACATGGTTTATAGTGGAGAAGGATTCATAAGCACTTAAAAAGAGTGTATATCCTGCTGTTTTGGAGTGCAATGCTTTATAGATGTCTGTTAGGTCTAGTTCATTTATCATATTATTAAAGTTTTCTGTTTCTTTATCTATCTTCTGTCCAGGTGTTCTGTCCAATGCTGAAAGTGGTGTCCTGTAAGTCTCCAACTATCTATTTCTCCCTTCAGCTCTGCCAGTATTTGATTCATGTATCTGCAGCACTCAAATTACAGATATAAACATTTAGTATAGTTATTTCTTCTTGGCAAATTTCCCCTTTCATTAATATATAATTACTTTCTTCATCCTTTGTAACAGTTTTGCATTTAAAATCTATTTTGTCTGATATTAGTATCGCTACTCCAGCTCTTTTTTTGGTTTCTATTTGCATGGAATATCTCTTTCCAACCTTTCACTTTTAACCTGCTTGTGTCCTTACATCTGAAGTGAGTCTCTTGTAGACAGTGTATGAATGGCTCATATTTTTTTATCCATTCTATTAGTCTTTGTCTTTTGATTGAGGACTTCAAGTCATTAACATTCAATGTTATTACTGTAAAGGCATTACATACTTCATCCATTTTGTCCTTTGGCTTTCTATTGTCATATTGTACTATTTTCTGTCTTTTTACCTTTTAATTTACCCTTCCTATTCATTCTACACTGTACTCCAAGTCTCTCATCCTTAATTTTTCCTTTCAGGATTCAGCACTCCCTTTAGAATTGTTTGCAATTCTGGTCTTTTGGTAACATATTCTATCTGTTTTTGTTTGTCTGTGAAGACTTTGAACTCACCTTCATTTTTGACAGACATCTTTGTCAGATACAGAATTCTTGGCTGGCAGTTTTTCTCTTTAAGTACTTTAAATACATCATACCACTGTCTTCTTAACTCCTTGGTTTCTGATGAGAGGTTGGCACTTAATCTTATCAAGTTTCCCTTGTATGTGATACTTTGCTTTTCTCTTGCTGCTTTCAGAATCTTCTCTTTATCTCTGATATGTGTCATTCTGAATAGTAAGTATCTCAGGGAAGGTCTATTCAGATTTATTCTGTTTGGTGTGTGTTGTCCTTCTTGGATATTAATGTTTGTCTTCAGAAGAATTGGGAAGTTTTCAGTCATTATTTCCTCAAATATTCTTTCTGCCTCTTTTCCATTTTCTTCTCCTTCTAGGACACTGATAATTCATATGTTTGTGCATTTCGTGTTGTCATTCAATTCCCTGAGACTCTGTTCCATTTTTTCCATCCTCTTCTCTTTCTGTCCTCCTTTCTTTTACAGTTCACATGTTCTGTCTTTGAAATCACTAGTTCTGTCTTCAAGCTATTGAAATCTGCTCTTATGTGACTCTAATGTATTTTTAATCTCATCCATTGTGTCTTTCATTCTGATAAGCTCTGTTACTTTCCTTTGCAGGCTTTCAAATTGTTCTTTATGCTCATCCAGTGTCTTTTTAATATCCTTTATCTCTTTAGTCATATTTTCTTTCAATTCTTTAAATTGATTTAGGAGAGTTTTGTCATTATCACTGATTAATTGTCTTAAATCCTGTATCTCTTCAGGATATTTGGTTTGTTCCTTTGGCTAGGCCATCTCTTCCTGTTTCCTAGTATGTCTTATAATTTTTCCTGATGTCTAAGCATATTCAGAAATATGTTGGTGAATTTACTCTGATGTCCAATTTCTCTCTCTTTCCTATTATTTTCCACAGCTCTTCTTTGATATTTGGTTTAACTTACCCTGTCTTTAAAATTACCCAGCTTAAGTTATCAAAATCAAGACAGGGACTCACTAATGGGGTGTAGATTTTCTCTCAGGAGTTACAGTACAGAGAGAACCAAAAGCAGTTTTTGCCCACACAATTTCCAACCTGCCAGCAGATGGCACTCATAGGCTCACTGCTCCACAGAAGTGTTTCAATCTCCATTTTCTTATGTTTTGGTCTGACCAGAGCCATGATTCAAAGTGGGCTTACTGGCCAAATTCACTGAAAAGAAAAGCCCCCTCACTCCTCCTCCCTTCTCCCTTGTAACAGCTGACAGGAAGAAAGATGCCTGTTTCCCCTCTCAGTCAGCCACAGTTAGCCAGGGGTTTTACCCCAGCTTAATGTCTTGGGGGTGGGGGAGGTGAGCCTTTCCTGGCCACTGCAGGGCTTTGGTAACTCAATTTTTATTGTTCGGGTGCTTCATCTCTCTGTCCCTCACCCTCCTGGAGTTGTGTGGCACTGTCCTACTCCATGACCCCTGAAGCAGGTATCTTGGACAGCTTTTGGCTCTTTTTCTGTTGTGTTTGTGAGGGAGTTAAGCCCTGCCTTACTAATCCAACACCATCTTCCCACAATTCTCCATATATGTTTAAAGAGAGAGAGAGAGTCACTAGTATGTGATAGTATTCTATTAGGTTTGGGAAATGCAATGATAATTAAGATATGGTTCCTTCCACCAAGAACTCACAGTCTAGATGGGAAGACAGACATGCAAGGAAATAACTACATTGCATCATCAAACCTATCTGAAGTACACTATAGTGCAGAAAAGAACATGAATGAACAAAGACATCTTTATTTGGAAAGGAAAAAATGAAAGAAGGAAGACAGAGAAGAAGGGAAGGGGAAAGTGAGGGAGAAAGAGAGGGAGAAAAGGAGGGAGGGAGGAAGGAAGAGAAGGAAGATAGGTATCTTGAGGTACAATAAACTTTTTAAAATGTGGTAACTAGTTTTAGGCCAATTAACCCAAAATAACATCATGGATCAATGAATTCCTGCACTTGTTAAGTTCAGCAGATTTTGAAAAATAATATTCAAATAATACAGAATGAAGCTAGACACAGTAAACAATGCCTCAAGCAGGGGAGCTCCTGGGGGCTCTAGAGACATCTGGATATTATAGGCAGGGTAGACAACCCCAGGAATTCATCACCCTGTCAGTGGCCTTACATTGGACTATATAATAACCTATCCCCCCAATGTATTGGAGTTGGACTCATTTATAATTTTCCTACACATGGTTCTTATGCCTCTTTTATTGGAACCTATAATTAGCACTATACCCTTTAATTATGTGTCCCAGAGACTTAAATCTTCCAGCAGTTCATATGCCAGTTGATCCCTGAATCTCAGCAGTCTCACAGCCAACACCTACCCTCCAATTCATTGGACTCATCCAGGACAATTAACAAAAGGATGATGATGGACAATGCCCATCCCCCAAAACAGAGACTATCTACAACTGCAAGCAAGTCAGTTCCACCCATCTGCCCCATGGGATCTAAGCCCCTTCTCAACAGGAAGCAGAGTGGGCATGACCATCCCAAAATCCTCAAGATTGAGGAATGAACAAACATAAGGGAGGAATGCAACTTAGACTAAAGAAGACTTATTATTAATCTAGTAGTGGGAGAACTTATAACCTTAATATAAAGGCAGTGGTCACCAGAGGTTCTGAGGGGAGGGAGAGGAAAGAATAGGTATAACATGGGGCATGTTGGGGATATTGGAATTATTCTGCATGACATTGCAATGATGGATACAAGCCATTATACATTTTGTCAAAACCTATAAAATTGTGCAGTACAAAGTGTAAACCATAATGTGAACTATAGACCATGGTTAGTAGCAATGCTTCAGTATGTGTTCATCAATTGTAACAAATGTATCATATCAATGAAAGATGTTGTTAATGGGGGAAAGTGTGGGGGGGGTAGGGAATATGGGAATCCCCTATATTTTCAATATAACATTTATGTAACTTAAAGCTTCTTTAAAAATAATAATAATAAAAAAAGTAAAAACAAACAAAATGAGTCTAGAGAGTTGGGCAGTGTATAGATCAGGGCTGTCCAATAGAAATATAATGTGAGCTACCTATACAATTTTAAATTTTCTAGTAGCCACATTAATAAGAAGGAAAAAGAAACAGGTTAAATTATTTTTAATAATATTTATTATTTAGCCAAGTATACCTAAAACATTATCATTTCAACATGTCATCAATAAAAAAGTTATTGAAATAGTTGAAATTTTTTTATACTAAATCTTAGTAATCCAGTGTATATTTTACATTTGCAGTATGTCTCAATTCAGAGTAGCTGTGTTTCAAGTGCTCTATAGCCACATGGATATTGTATTGAACAACACAACTCTAGATCATGTAGGGTTTTATAAGCCATAATAAGAGACCAGACAATTTTCCTGAAGTCAGCAGGGAGTCATTGAAGGTTATAAGCAAGGGAATAAATGATCAGATTTGCATTTTACCACAATCCTTCTGACAGCAATGTATTAATAGCTAAACTGATATCAAAGTGGCCACCTAAGAGCCTTTTGTCAGAATCAAGGCAAAAGATAAAGGTGGCCTGAAATGGGGTAGCAGCAATGAGAATGGAGAGAATTGAGTAGATACAAGTAATATTTAGGAGGCAAAAATAGGTAGAGGTTGATGGTTATTTGGATACAGAGAATAAGAGAAAAGTAGTGCAAGACGACATGATACCCAGTTCTTGCTTGAACTGGTAATGATGTCACAGTTCACTGAAATAGGGAACACAGGAGGGGGTTGGAGGCAGTCAGAGAAGGAAATAATAGTTTACTTTTAAAATATGAATTTGAAATGCCTGTGAAACCTTCAACTGGTTATATGTGTAAGGGGCAGTTGCGTTTATGAGTCTGGTGCTCAGGAGAGAGGTCTGCACCACAGGGACGCATTTCGGAATCATCAGCACATCGTTAGGTGAAGCTTGTATGAGATTGCTTAAAGAGAATGACAAGAATGAGACAAAGTGTCTAGGAAGAGTCCTGAGGAAAACCAATATTTAAGGTATAAGGATCCTTCACTGAAGACCAATCAGGAGTGGTCAGAGAGTTACAAGGAAAACCAGAAGAATGTAGGGTTACAACTGTCAAAGAAAGAGAATCAAGAGAGACAGAAGGGCCAGCAATGTCAGATGCTGCCACAAAGTGAAGAAAAGTAAGTATGCAGATATTTTCATAGAATTTGACAGTAAGGAGGACCTTGATGAGAACAGTTTCTAAAGAGGGTAGAAAAAGAAGTCAAATTGCAGTAGACTGAAAATTGAGGAAGAAATGTAGGTAACTCTTCAGAAAGTTTTCTGTAAAATGGAAGATAGCTGAGATGTAACTTTAGATATCAAGGATGGTACAAATTGGTACATAATAAAGGAAAGTTTTTAAGATGGAAAAAACTTGAGCATATTTAAAAGCTGTTGGAAAGGAACCATTAGAGATTATTCAATGGACTTAATGATTTAGAAAGATGTTAATGACATAATGTTAACTGAAATGAGCTCATGTCTGAAAATGTCTTTTATGAGTGTGACTGTGTCAGTGTACACGTAGATAACATTCTTGAAGGACATCCACCAAGGTATTAACCATATTTAACACTGAGGACATAGAATAACAGGTTTTTAATTTTCATTCCTTAACTTTATTTTTTTATTATGAGTGAGCATTGTTTTGTGATATGAAAAAAGGCAATAAACAATACTTTTTTAAACAGTGAAAACAACATATAATAAAAATAATAAAAGCTACAAAATTCGGTCCAGGCTAGCTAAATAAAATTAAATTCAATGCTTTCGAAACTCAAGTATTAACAAAGGATAGTTTCATGAAGGTGGTATTACATACATATTAATCCTTGATTATAAAGTGTGCAAACAGTGTCACTTGGCAACTTCACTTTCAGGCATTCTCCCCACTCTTACCTGCAGTACTGTGGTCCCAAAAGTATGCTGAAATAAATGTACTTATAGTTTGATAAAAATATAAAATTCCAAATCATGATATTTTTCAGGTGAGGAAGAACCTTCACAGGTATCCTGGCTAAAGGAGGTGGCTACTGACTCAGCCATCCACCAGTGGGCTGAGGAAAATCAATCCAGGTTTCTCCCCTACCTGTGAGTAGACCTCTCTCCATCTAGCCAGGTAGAGTGGGGTCAGGGTAGATTAGCAAATGGTCCCCAAATCTGAGAGGTTGTTGGCAAGACTGAAAAGTACTCAAAGCAAGGGTGGAGAAATAACTATCTTCCCCTGACTACAGCACAATGCACAACTTGACACAGGTCAGACCCAGTCCTATCCCTCAGCAATGGCAGCTAATAGGCAAAGGTCACCCTGTGATAGCTTGAAGTCATCTTCCTACATGTGTGAAAAGGCATAATGTTCATTTTTTAAAAGGCCACATGAAACTGTCAGTGCAGAATGAATGAGTGTATAGGTTGTATGAAAATTGAAAAAAGGCAAATAAAGGATCATAACTATTTGTTTTTTCTTTCACTGTTTCTCTCTTTCTTCTTTCCCCTTTTCCCTCTTTCTATTGTCTACGTTGAAGTTAGTTTGTGTCCTGCATAAGAAATCAATCACAGTAGTAGTTATAAGTAGTAGTTTGGGGAGCTGTTCTTCTTTACAAAATGCAGACTCTACCTGCTCTTGGGCATTTGAAGGTCCATAACAAAGACAGAATAAAAGGGAGGATGTTAGAAATTTCCAGTACCTTTTCTACTAGGGAACAAAATATTGATAGAATATGGCCTCATAAAGCCCCAGAGCATAAGGCTTACCTCAGAGAATCACCCCATAATCAAAATCATAGTCTCTCCCACTCCCACTCCTGTTTTTCTCATTCTTATCCCGCTCATTGACATGCACATCACACACATACTAAGTTAGGGAAATGAAGATCCTGTCTCAAGTTAGGAGCATGCGCTCTGGAATCAGAATGAAAGGAATTCTAGCCCTAATTCTGCCCTACATCAAGAAGTTACTGAACCTTTCTAAACTTCAGTTTCTTCATCCTGAAGTGAAGGGGAAAAAAAGGCCCCGCCTCAGAGTGGTGAGGTTTATTTGAAGTAATGCATTAAGCCACTCAGCATATTGTTTGGCATATTAATTATGAGTTCTCATTAAATTACAGTCATTAGACATAACTTACATAATTACTTCTAATAAGAAGGTAAACTTAGAGTTATACCAATGACTTTTATTTAAGATTATTTGTGAGATTGACATGGGAGAAGGCTTGGTGACGATGTGTGGGCAGCTCTTTAAATATCTTTCTTTACATTTTCAAGAATTACTTTTATCTATTAAAATACCTCTGACTCTTTTTATTCCCATAAAAGGGCAACAGAGCAGACTGCACTCTTGACTGAGTTGCCAGAAGCGGTTGGAGTGTGACGTAAGTCATCTTGAAGAGCAGTCATACCAACCGCCCACTTCAATCACTCGGCATCTGCACACTCTTACAGCTGCCACCCAGCTCCTGGCATGGTGTACTGGGGCTCTAAAAACACTGTAGCATCTGTAGTCATGATGTGGAGATCGGGCCCTTTTTCTACCAAGGGAAATCAGATCTGCTTCTCCTTCTTCCTTCCTGGAGCCCCTTCTCTCCCCCACTTTCTTGCAGGATTTTGTCTCCATCCTCAGACAATCTCTCATTTCTCTCCTTTCTGCTCTCAGGCCCCTGAAAGAGAAGGACCAGAAAAGGATAGAGATACACTGACACCTGACAACTCCACCTTTCTCCTAACAACTGGACATGATTGTTGAGCAGACCTCTACTTCTTAGTTTCTGGTATTAAATTAGCATTAAACTAATCTAAGGGTATTGCTTAAGGTTTTAGTCATAAAGAAAAGGAAGAGAGGTGCTTAGGCATCAACAGATAGTCTAGGTGAGGAAATTCAACCTGCACCTCACTCTGACTCTTTGCCCCTGAATCACGGATAGTGTCCTCATGCTTTTTGGAAAGGAAAGTGGCAAGTGAGATCACACACCGGATGGCTCTAACCTCCCTGGTGTTCACTCCCTTAAATTGCATTAACAATAAAGTGTACACTAAGTTGTTGTGTTTTTTGTTTGTTTGAGGTACCAGGGCCAAGGATTGAACTTGGGACCTTGTATGTGGGAAGCCGGTGCTGAACCACTGAGCCACATCGCCTCCCTGAGTTGGTTTTTTCATTTGTTTGTTTGTTGTTTGTTTGTTTTTGTTTTTACGAGGCACGAGGAACCAAACCCAGGACCTCCCACATGGGAAGCAGGCGCTCAGCTGCTTGAGCCACAGCTGCTCCCCATACAATGTACACTAAGTTTTAATGTGAGCACTGTGTGAAGAATAAAGTGTCAAGGACATCCAACATTCCCTAATGAGTTGCCCAGGGGTCCACATTTTTTCATTGATTTACTGATCACATACTGCTGTAGAATCAGGAGATACATACTAAATAAGAGAGGTCCTACTTCCTAGATATTACAGTTTGGTGGAGACACAAGCAATAAACAAACCTAAAGGGAAACAAGAAAATAACAGACAGTGAAAAGTGCTATGATAGCTATAAACAGGATGGTATATTGGGAACTATTTGGGGAGCAGGGTACTTATTTGGTTTTGATGGTCAGGAAGTGATTTTCTGAGGAATTATTTATTACTGACAAAAGGATGATATTGATAAATGTGGTTATGGTATCCATTTACATTTCTATTTTTTTAAATAAATAAGTAAAATAATGGTTTATATTTTTCCCCTTTAAATGGGAATGTTGAAGAACCCCTGGATGTCTATCAATGAGCATATGCAGTGGTGACTGGCAGTCAGTTGAGCAATTAGAATTATGCAGGTCTCTACTTGATTCATTTCTATCCATTTGAGTACATTGGTTAAAGGCAGAAAGCAAAGTGAATAATGAAGATGGGATACAATTTAAGAGGAACATAAAAATTGTATTACCTCTGTAAATGTGTTTTCAGGTGATTTTCATCAGATCCATAAGTTGTATTCATCTGACCAAAATTCATATTTAACAGTCATGATGCCTCTAATACTTATAAAAACAGTATAAAAAAAAAAAAAGAGAGAAAATTTTTTAGCTTTTCCTTTTTAAAGAGCAGACTATCTGAGAAATGCTTGTAAATAATGACCTAAATAATAAAAGGAAAAATAATAATAAAAGAATAATGACCTGAAATAACTTTTCTTATCTCATCACTTACAAACAAAATATGAAATGATCAAAACAAGCCAATTTAGTTTTTAAATACCAAAATGAAAGTATTTAATTTTATTGGTCATGATCATGTAACAAAAGTAGTTTCTAACTGTATTTAAATATATACAATTTAAATCTTCATATTGGTATACATTAATTCCCAAACAAAAGATAACATATCATTTTCAAATTTGCTGATAAGTCATGCTTTTTAATGTAATTAGCTGTTAAAATATGCCAATTATCCAATAGAAACAAGTAAAACAGTGCTTGTATATGCTGTGAATTTTTAATTTTGTATTAAGATGAACTTTATAATATACTCTTTTAAATTGATAGAAAATATTTAGCTTAAAATTACTTATATAATAGACTATTTTTACAAAATATAAATACAAATATACTATAGAGAAGGAAACAGAATGGCAGCTATATATGGCAGGGGAAGCATAGAGAGACTAAGATGGAATGAGTTTTGTTTTTTGTATTTTGTTTATTATTATTATTATTGGAATAATGAAAATACTCTTAAAATGATTGAAGTAATAAATGCACAACTATGTGATTATACTGAATACCACTGATTGTACACTTTGGATGGATTTATGCTTTATTAATATGTATCAATAAAATTTATTTGTTAAAAAAATTACTTATATAATATGAAAAAATTGTTAATGCTTTTATAAATTCTTAACAGGTTTCTAGACATTATATACAGCTGTGAAAAGAGTTCTTATGTCAGAAATCCCAGTCAAACAAGATGGTGGTATAAAATACTCCAGGGGCTCTTCCCACACAGTGTTTGAACAACTAACTAAAACTGGCAGAGTCACCCTCCTTAAACCTCTGCAAAATAGTTATAGGGTTGTAGTAACTGGGAGAGTACCAAATCAAGAAAACACCGTTTAAAAACAGGAGGAGAAGCTGTGGTGTCCTTGCTGGCTCCTCCCCCACCTTCCACCCTGGTGCAGTGTGGAACCAGTCTGTGCTCCATTGTGGGTCCCTAAACCTGTTCTGGAGAGAAGAGAGTAACCTCTATGTGTGTACTGGGGTGTCTGTATGTATGCGCTTATCTGTCCTGTGTCAGAGTAAAAGACTAAATCAGGAAACTCACGGGCTTACCCTCCTAGACTTCACACTGCTGGCAGAAGCAGCTTGCTGAGACAGCTAAAGAAGCATAAGAAATAATTAAGTCAAAAGGAGCCTGGGGCAAAAGACTACCTGCTTTAAGAAATACAATAGAGGGGAAGATGATGAAGGAATCAGTCTCTCCAGCAAAACAACTATTGAACTGTTAAGAACTGTCTGAATCAACTATTTTGAAACTCTGGAGTCTAGTGGAACACTGTGCAGCCTCCAAGGAAAAGCTGCAGGAACAGGCTGGTAAATTACAATAAATACTGGTGACTTCCACCCTCCCTGCAGTGGTTACCTACCCTTATCCCCCAGCCTTATGGCAAACAGCAGTGGCGACTGCAGCCTGGGCTCCTGGGGCAGTTTGCTATTTCCAGGTGGGGCTATAAGGACCTAGTCCTCCAAACTCCAGGGGTGTGAAGTCTTATAGATGACTACTCCTTTTGCTCAGCTACTTCAAATCATTGAGGGCAGCCATGGTTCCAAGCCCCCTTAGGCAAAGTGGCAGAGGAATATTAAAGGCAGTACCCTTCCTCAAAACTACGGCAAACAGTTAAAGGGCTGCCATAACTGGGAAGGTACTGGATCAAGAAAATGTAGCTACTGGTGCCCTTGCTGGCCCCTCCTCCACCCCTCCAACCTGGGCCATATCTTCTTGCTTCTTGGTTTGGAATATAATTTTTTGTTGGTGTCTCAGCATCTGATTTATTAGATGTTTTTATTCTGGGCTTAGTTTCTCCTTTCAGTCTCGGGCTTTCTATTTGATTGGCTTTGTGCTACAGCCTCAGCTGGGAAAGACTGACTTTGGAAACTCCTTTCTGTCCTGCCTACCTTACCAGGATTTGTCTTCCAGGCAAAAGTAACTAGAAACAATTAAAGGAGTATAAGAAACTATAAAGGGAGATAGTCTGGGGCAAAGTCTTGCCTGCTTTAAACTCCTGAGAGAGGGAGGTCTGTATCTTGGGTAACAGAGGGGCCAATCAAACTCTTGTAAACAGGGGAACTGCAAAATAACTAACAAGAAGCCCAGGACAAGATATAGGACTAGAAAAGACAGGGACAACCCTGTATAGTGCATTATTCTTTGGCAGACCTTCCTGATAGGAGGGCTGAAGCTCAAGAAAATCTGTTTTATGAATAGCTGGTTGAAAAATCAAGAAAGAGACATCTCAGGGAATAAATCCTAGAGTTAACATTTTAAAATATTAAAATGCACAGTGTACAAAAAAATACAAGACAAGCAAAGAAACAGGATGGCCCATCCAAAGGAAGAGGATAAAAATCCAGAAAACACCAACAAAGAAGACCAGAATGTGGACATACAAAACAAAGACTTTTTTATATGATCTTAAAAATTGTCAAGGATATGAAGCAAAATACAGAGAAGAATGAAAGGATATCAGGAAAGCAATAAATGCACACTATGAGAATCTTAGTAAAGAGAAAGAAATTCTAAAAAAGAACCAAACAGAACTACTGGAGTTGAAGATCACAATAACTGAAATGAAAAGTTCCCAAGAGGATTTTAACAGCAGATTAGAACTGACATAAGAAAGAATTAGTGACCTTGAAAAAAGATACTTGAAATGATTCAGGCTGAGGAGCAGAAAAAGAAAGAATTATAAAAAGTGAAAATAGTCTAAGACATCTATGGTACACCATCAAGCATACCATTATATGCATTATGGCAATCCCAGATGGAAAAGAAAGAGAAAAATGGGCAAAAGGGCTATTCAAAGAATGACAGAGAATTTCCTAAACTTCACAAAAGATGTGAATATGCACAACCGAGAAGCCCAGAGAACAGCGAACAGGATAAACAGGAAGGAAAATACATGCCATCACATATTGATCACACTATCAAATGCAAAGGAAAAGGAAAGAGTTCTGAAAGCTACAAGAGAAAAGCAACATGTTGTGTACGAGGCAGTCCCAATTAAGTTGAGTGTTGATATTCCATCAGAAACCAGAGGCAAAAAGGCAATGGGTTGAAATATTAAAGTGCTGAAAGTAAAAAACTGCCAACCAAGAATTTTATATCCAGCAAGACACTTTTTCAAAAATGAGGGAGAGATTAAGACATTCCCAGATATAAAAAGCTGTGGGAGTTCATCACCACCAGACCCTCCCTTACAAGCAATGCTAAAGGGAGTCCTTCTGACTGAAAGGAGAGGACACTAAACAGTGGTTCAAAAAAATCCTGAAAAATCCACAACAAAACTCCTAGAGATAATAAATGAAGTCAGTAAAGTAGCAGGGCACAATATCAACACCCAGCAACCTATACACAATCTATACACAAGCAATGAAGAAGAAATCAAGAAAAAAAATCTCATTTTCAATAACAACTAAAAGAATCAAATATCTAGGAATAAATCTAACTAAGGATGTAGAGGACTTGTACACAGAAAACTACAAAATATTGCTAAAAGAAAACAAAGAAGACCTACATGAATGGAAGGATGGTCCATGTTCATGGATCAAAACACTAAAAATTGTTAAGATTTCAATCCTACCCAAAGCAATTTATAGTTTCAATGCAATCCCAATCAAAATTCCAACAACCTTCTTTGAAGAAATGGAAAAGCCAGTCATCAAATTTATATGGAAGGGTAAGGGGCCTCAAATAACAACAACAACAAAAAATCTTAAAAAGGAAGAATGAAGCTGGAGTACTCACACTTCCTGATCTTAAAACCTATTACAGGGAAGCAGATGTGACTCAACCAGTTAGGCGCTTGCCTACCACATGGGAGGTCCCAGTTTCAGGTCCCGGTGCCTCCTAAAGAAGATGAGCTAGACACCACACCTGCAGCAATGAACTAGACACCTAAACAATAAGATGCCACAAGCCAGCAGATGCCACAGCTCATGGGGAACGGATGTGGCTTATGCTGCTGGGCACTCACCTCCCATATTGGAGGCCGAAGGTTTGGTTCCCAGTGCCTCCTGGAGAAGGCAAGCAAACGATGCGCAGATAGATGAGAGAACCATCTGGGGGAGGGAGGAAATAAATTTTAAAATAAAGTAAATAAATAGATCTTAAAAAAAAAAAACAATAACCAAAAAAACCTATTACAAAGTCACAGTAAACAAAACAGCATGGTACTGACACAAGAACAGACATATAGTCCAATGCAATTGAATAGAGAGCTCAGAAATCAACCCTCATATTTATTGCCAACTGATTTTTGATAAGGGAGCAAAGACCACTTGTTTTAGTTTCCTAGGCTGCTTAGAGCAAATACCATGATATGGTTTGGCTTGAACAATAAGAATTTATTACCTTAAAGTTTTGAGACTGAGAAAATGTCCAAATCAATGCATCATCAAAGTGATGCCTACTTCCTGAAGACCAGCAGCTGGCAATCCCTGGCTCCTCTGCCACATGGCAAGGCACATGGCAGAGTCTGCTGGCTTCCATGACTCTTTCTTTGTCTGAATTTCATTCTCTTATAAAGGACTCCAGTAAGAAGATTAAGACCCATCCTGACTGAGGTGAGTCACACCTTAACTGAAGTAGCAGTATCAAAAGATTCTACTTACAATGGGTCCACACCCACAGGAATGGATTAAATTTAAGAATATGTTTTTCTGGCATACAAACAACTTCAAACCACCACACCAGTCAATTGAGAAAGAATAGTCACTTCAACAAATGGTGCTGGGAAAATAGATCCAGTTGCAAAAAAAAAAAAAGGAGAAGAAGGACCCCTACCTTAGATGAAAATCAACTCAATATGCATCAAAAACCTAAATATAAGAGCTGGAACTATCAAATGTAGGAAAACATCTTCAGGATCTTGTGCTAGGCAATGGTTTTTTAAACTTTATACCCAAAACGTGAGCAAGAAAAGAAAAAAAATAAATAAATAAACAGGAACTTATTAAAATTTGAAACTTTTCCACATCAAAGGACTTCATCATGAAATTAAAACGACAACCTATACAATGGGAGAAAATATTTGGAAACCACATTATCTGATAAGGATTTACTATTCAGAATATACTAAGAAGTCTTTCAACTCGACAACAAAAAGTCAAACAACCCAATTAAAAAATGGGCAAAAGATTCAAACAGACATCTCTCTAAAGAAGATATACAGGAAGCGGATGTGGCTAAAGAGTTTGAGCACCTGTCTTCCACATGGGAGGTCCAGGTTCAGTTCCCTGTGCCTACTTAAAAAACAAAAAACAAACAACAAGCAAAACAAATGAAAAAAACAACTTCAGGGAAGCCAATGTGGCTGAGCACCAGCTTCTAACATACAAGGTCCCAGGTTCAATCCTCAGTACTTCAAAAAAAAATTTTTTTTTAAGATATACAAATGGCCAGAAAGCACATGAAAAGGTGCTCAACATCATTAGCCATCATGGAAAATGCAAATCAAATCCACATTGAGATACCATTTCGTATACATTAGAATGGCTGCTATTTAAAAAAATGAAAATTACAAGTCTTGGAGAGGATATGGAGAAAGAGAAACACTTATTCATTGCTTATGACAATGTAAAATGGTAAGCCACTGTGGAAGACAGTTTGGTGGTTCCTCATAAAGTTAACTATAGAATTACAATATGACCCAGAAATCCTGCTACTCGGTATATACTCAAATGAATGGTAATCAGGGACTCGAACAGATATATGCACACCAGTGTTCATAGTGACATTATTCACAATCGCCAAAAGATGGAAACAACCCAAGTGTCCATCAACTGATGAATGGATAAACAAAATGTGGTATATACATATAATGGAATATTATTCAGCAATAAAATGG
Source organism: Tolypeutes matacus (assembly GCA_026826555.1). Lineage (NCBI taxonomy): Eukaryota > Metazoa > Chordata > Mammalia > Cingulata > Chlamyphoridae > Tolypeutes > Tolypeutes matacus. Next base: position 2,986,166 of record JAKSZT010053887.1, on the reverse strand, counting down.
AATGATGTTCTGATACATGCAACAATATGGATGAACCTTGAAGACATCATGTTGAGTGAAATAAGCCAGATACAAAATGACAAATATTGTCTGATCTCACTGATATGGAATAATTAGAATAAGCAAAGTCATAGAGTCATAATCTAGAATACAGGTTACCATAGAATAGAGTGGTGATAGGGAATGGGATGTTAAGTCTTAAAATATACAAGGTTCCTATTTTGAATGATGGAAGTGTTTTGTTAATGAATGGTGGTGATGGTCGCACGACACTGTGAATGTAATCAAAGCACTGAAAAATATATATGTGAATATGGCTAAACAGGGAAATGTTAGGTTGTATATATGGTAAAAGAATAATTTTTTTTTTAATCCATTGAACTGTACTATGCAAACAGTGAACCCTAAGTTTAATCAATGGACTAGAGTTAACAGTACAATTATTAAAAATGTGCTTTCATCAATTGTGGCAAATGTTCCAAACCAATGCAAGGTGTTAATGATAGGGTGGTATAGCAATTTGGCATTGTTTATGAATTCCAAAAATAGATATTGGATTATGTTTGTAAATGCATCTGTTCTGCTGGATGTATTAGATTGTATTAAATTCAGAGATTTCACTTCTACTTGATTAAATTATGGTTAGGGCTTTGATTGGGCCATGTCAGTAGGACATTGAGTCCCCGTCCCCTTGGTGGGCAGGGACTAACAGAGAAAAGACATAACAGAGGACAAAGTTTGGAATTTTGATGCTGGACCCCTGGGAAGTAAACACACAGGAGAAGAACACAGAGGAATAGAGACAGCTCCATAGACACAGCAGAGGCCCCAGGAAGAGAGAGAGCCTAATATTCTGCAGCTGACCTTGTGGAAAGAAGAGAGCAGCTGAGCCCAGAGAGAAACAAGCCCAGGGAAAGAGAGGAGATTTTTCCCACCCTACAACTGAGATTATCTGTAGACCTGGAAGACTTAAGAGGAAGAAAAAAGCTGAACCCTTGCAGGTGTTGGCAGCCATCTTGCTCCAACACGTGGCAACAGACTTTGGTGAGGGAAGTAACTTACTCTTTATGGCCTAGTAACTAAGCTTCTACCCCAAATAAATGCCCTTTATAAAAGCCAACAGATTTCTGGTATTTTGCATCAGCACCACTTTTGGCTGACTAATACAGGTAGTATATGGGAATCATGTATTTTCTGCATGATGGTATTGTAAACCCACAACTTCTCTAATAAAGAAAAAAATGCCAATGTCATGAAAGATAAAGAAAGTATGTGAAACTGTTCCAGATTAAAGCAGAATCAAGAGGCATGAAAATGGGATGCAACACATGATCCAGAATTGCACTATAAAGAATATTAGTGGCAGCAAAATATGAATATGAATATGTCTGCATGTTAGAATATTGTATCAGTGTTAATTTCCTGAGTTTAATAATTGCACTGTGGTTTTATAAGAGAATACTCTTGTATCCTTGTTTCAGGATGGAGAAGAGTAGAAGAAGGAAAGAAGGCAAATGTGATAACATGTTAACATTTGGAAGGACTCTAGATGAAGGGTGAATGGGAATTCTTTGTACTATTCCTGCAAAATTTCTATAAGTCTGAAACCATATAAAATAAACAGTATAAAAAAAGGCAAAGCAGAAACTCTTCATAAGATCCAATATAGTAAGAGACAGCTGTTAACTATTCTTCCTTCCTTATTCCTCTTATAATCAGTCAGAGAGAGCTGTAATCATAGATTAACAGATTCACTCTGAGCAAAAGTGAGAAGCCACCTACAAGGCAAAGATGCACAGTGACAGTCCCAACAGCCATTGCTCCAAAGTAGGGCATCATGCCCAGATGGACAGGGATGTAGGAAATACCCAAAAGTGCTTCCCAGAGTATAGCTAAAGAACCAGGAATCAATACACATAGGTTCAATATTTGCTCTGCCTACTACTTGCAATAACATATTATTCCTGTTTTGCAAAAAGTGAAAACAAAAAGCCAGAGACCCACAAAAAAGAATCCTTTTTCTCAAGGCCATTCAGTGATTATGTGGCAGATCCAAAAAATTACCCCCCAATTCAATTGATCTCTAATTTATTATGTTACATTTTAAATTTGGAAGTTTGGCAACATCAGTGGAGTTTCTATTCTTACCTGCATTTCATGCCTACTTCAGCCTCGTGCTTTACTTAGACTCCTATGAGGTCCTTGTGAGTATATGGACCACTCCTACTCCTGGATATTCACTAGATAGTATTCAGAGGTTCCTTCTGAGTGCTTTTTAATAGTAGAGGGAAACACAGAACCATCATAGACTATTTGCTACTGGGTAAAATATCAAAGGAGAAGGGCAATAGGAGTAGTTTTTCCTTCTTCAAATAGTTAAAGGAGAATGAGTCACAATTATTTATAAGGATGGTGAAAGCAGACTCGAAGAACTAGATGACCTCAGTAACAAAATCTACCCATATAGTACTCCGGGAATTCTTCCTACATCAGTTGTCTTCATTTTTTAAAAATCTATGTGCAAGACTACCACAAAGATGGTGGCAGAGTAAGGAGCTCCTAGGGTCAGCTTGTGCTACAGGGCAGTTAGTAATCATTCAGCACTAGCTAAAGCACCTGTTTGGGGAGACCAGAAGAGCATCCTGCAACATCCTTGAAAGAATGGAAGGAGGAGAATGCCCATCTGCAGAGAAGATTCGTAAGCAGAGCACTCCACACCGTGGAGTCCGGTGCCCATCCTCCACTGGCTGCACAAGCCGCTTCAGGAGTTATTCCATGGCTAGAATTGGAGACTCCACTTCCCCAAAACAGGGGAGAAAGAAACAGCTGGGTACCAACTTCAGCTACTGATCATTAAATTCAGCAGGCTAAAGTATAATACTAAGAACAGCTAAAGTTTGAACATGGCCAATTCCGCTGCCATTTTAACTCCACCCCTGGCATGAGGGGAAGTGGGACTGATCGAAAATCACAGTGCTGGTAGGGAGTGGTTTCTATCCACCCAGATCAGACTGCAGCCCTAGCCTAGGCTTCAACTCCACCTCTGGCAGGGAGGAAGTTGGCAGCACCTGCACCAGTCTCTCCGGGTAACTGTAGGTGCATTCGGCTGGCACAGACCAAATAGTCACAAGTCTACAAGGGCAACTGCAGTCATTTTGGACCCACATAGCACAGACTGCTGCCCACACCTACAGCTCCTACCCACCCCAGGCAGGGGAGGAAGGGAGTGCCTTCATCAGCCTCTCCAGGCAACTACAGTCTAGGCCAGTATGACTTGGATTATCACACATGGCTGTGGCTCTGTCCCTACCTCTGGCAAAGGAGAAAGGTGGGAGTAGTTTCTGGTCCCTGTGGCCACGCAGGCAGCTTGAGCCTCCACAGCTTACAGCACCAACTATATCCTTGGCTCCTGCTATACAACCAGCAAGGGAGAAAGGGCAAGAAAGCCCTAAACTAAAGAGTGAAACTGTACCCAGAATAAATACATCTAGTCAACCAGATGCCAAGACACCAACAAAAAACTAAAGTCTATATCAAGAAACAGGAAGATATGGCCTAGTTAATATGGCCTAGTTAAAGGAAAAAGATAAGCCTACAGATGACATAAAGGAGTTGAGACAAATAAACATAGAAGTTCAAATAAATCTCCTTAATAAATTCAATGAGATGGCTAAAGAGATTAAGGATATTAAGAAGACATTGAATGACCACAAAGAAGATTTTGAAAGCATACTAGAAAAGTAGCAGATCTTACGGGAATGAAAGGAGCAATTAATGAAATTAAAAATACGCTGTAGTCATATAACAACAGATCTGAGGAAGCAGAAAAAAGGATTGGTGAGCTTGAAGACGGCTTCTGAAAGCAAACATAGAAAAGAAAAGATGAAGAAAAGAATGGAAAAATCTGAACAAGTTCTCAGGGAACTAAACATCAGTAAGAGACGTACAAACCTATGTGTCATTGGGTGTCCCAGAAGAAGAGAAGGAAAAAGGGGCAGAAGGAATATTTCAAGAAATAATGGTAGAAAATTTCCCAGCCCTATTGAAGGACATAGATATCCATGTCCAAGAAGCACAAGGTACCCCCATCCAAATAAATCTGAATAGACCAACTCTGAGACACATATTAATCAGAATGTCAAATGCCAAAGACAAAGAGAGAATTCTGAAAGCAGCAAAAGAAAAGCAATGCATAACATATAAGGATACCAAATGAGGTTAAGTTTCAATTTCTCATCAGAAACTATGGAGGCAAGAAGACAGGGGTATGATATATTTAAGATACTACAAGAGATGGAAGAAATTATATCATTGATGTGGCAAAGTGGCCACTGGAGGTGCTGAAGTCAGGGAGAGGGAAAAAGAGGTGTAATATGGGGGCATTTTCAGGGTTTGGAGGAATTGACCTGGATGACATTGCAGTGACAGATAACAGACCATTATATATCCTGCCATAGCCTACAGAGTTGAGTGGAGAGAGTGTAAACTGCAATGTAAACTATAGTCCATGCTTAGTGGCAATGCTCCAAAATGTATTCATCAATTGCAATGAATGTACCACACTAATGAAGGAAGTTGTTAATGTGGAGGAAAGTGGGAGGTGTGGGGAATGGGGCATATGGGAATCCCTAATATTTTTTATGTAACAATTTATGTAATCCAAGTATCTTTTAAAAAAAATATATATATATATTTTTTTAAAACTTGAAATGATAAAATATGCCCTAATTATCCCTATTTTAAGCATCAAGTCTATCATTGAGATATACATGAAATTTAATGTAAGAAAGAAAGATCAGCTGGAATGATCCAGTTTTTCCTGTGTTGAATTGATTTAAAATCTTATATATGAGACTAAAAATGATATATGTGAGGCAAAAAAAAAAAAAAAAAAAAAAAAGATACTGCAAGAGGAAAAACTTCCAGCCAAGAATCTTATATCTGGCAAGATTTCATTTCAAAAATGAGGGTGAGTTAGAGTATTCACAGATAAACAGAAACTGAGAGAGTTTATAAAAAAGAGACTGGCCTTGCAGGAAATATTAAAGGGTGTGCTACAGTCTAAAAAAGACTGGGTAGAGAGGCTTGGAAGAGAATCTAGAAATGAAGATTATATCAGTAAAAGTAGCTAAAAGTGTTAAAAGAGTAGTGAAAATAAAATATGACAGATAAAATCCAAAGGTCAAAATGGGTGAAATAAGAACTGCCTTTACAGTAATAACATTGAATGTTAATAGATTAAACTCCCCAATCAAAAGGTACAGCCTGGGGGAATGGATAAGAAAATATAAGCCATCTATATGCTTTCTGCAAGAGACTCATCTTACCAAAGAATATCAATATACTGAAAGTGAAAGGCTGGAAAAAGATATTCCACACATGCAATAACAAAGAGGAAAAAAAGAAAAGCTGGAGTAGCTATACTTATATGAGATGAAATAGACTTTAAAAGACATCAGTGGGGGTGCTAAAGTCTCTCTTCAGACCCCTGCCATGCTGGTGGGGAAGCTGAAGTCTATTCTTCAGATCCCCTCCATTGGGAGAGCTTCCCAATAAACTTTCTTTTTTTTTTTATTTTTTTTATTTTTTTTATTTTTTATTATTTTTTTTATTTTTTTATTTTTTTTCCCGGGAGGTCCCGGGGATCGAACCCCGGTCCCTCCATATGGGAGACGGACGCCCAACCAGTTGAGCCACATCCGACCCCTCCCAATAAACTTTCTGCCTGCAAAAAAAAAAAAAAAAAAAAAAGAAGACACTAGTGGGGAAGCGGCTGTGGCTCAATATGGGAGGCCCCGGGTTCAATCCCCGGGGCCTCCTGGTGAAGGAACTCCCGAGCAGCACAGAGAGCTCAGGGCCCACACAACACGGAGAGCTCAGGGCCTGTGCGGCACAGAGAGCTGGCGCAACAAAGACAGACAAGCAGCAAGGGGGCGATAAATAAATAATATTTAAAAAAAGACACTTAGTGATGTGCAATCAAAGGTGGAAGTCAGAAAGAAAGTTCATTTACAATAGCAACTAAAAGAATCAAATACTTAGGAATAGACTTAACCAAGGATGTAAAGCACTTGTATCCAGAAAACTACAATGCATTGCTAAAAGAAATTTTAAAAGTCCTAAATAATTGGAAAAACATTCCATGCTTATGGATTGGAAGACTAAACATCATATAGATGTCAATTCTACCCAAATTGATATACAGATTCAATGCAATCCCAATAAAAATTCCAGCAGCCTTTTTTAAAGAAATGGAAAACACAATTAACAAATTTATTTGGAAGGGCAAGGGTTCCCAAATAGCCAGAAACATCTTAAAGAGGTAAAGCAAAGTTGGAGGACTCTCACTTCTGGACTTTAAATTATATTACCTACCTACAGTGGTTAAAAAAAATTTTTTTAAGTATAGTTCTGGCATAAAGACAGACACATAGACCAATGGAACCGAATTGATGGTTCAGAAACAGACCCTCACCTCTATGGTCAAGTGATTTTTTTTTTTCTTTTTTTAAATAAAATTTTATTGAAGTATATAATTTATACATGAACATACATAAACAATAAACAAGTGGTAAAATTTGTGAATTTACAAAACAAGCATGCATATCATCATACAAGGCTCCCATACATCTTCCCACCATCAACACCTTACATTGTTGTGAAACATTTGTTCCGGACTATGAAAGAGCACCATCAAAATAACTATACCCCATTTATTACATTTGGTGTATTTTTTTCCAACCCACATAATTATTAAAAGCCTATACCATTTTATATATTTTTATCATTCAGAAGAAAATGTTCTCATATTTGTCCTGTTACAAGTGATTTTTGACAAGCCTGTTAAACCCACCTGGGGCAGAACAGTCCATTCAACAAATGGTGCTGGGAGAACTGGATATCCATAGTCAAAAGAAAGAAAGAGGATCCCTATCTCCCACTTTATATAAAAATTAACTCCAAATGGATCCAAGACCTAAATATAAAAGCAAGAACCATAAAGCTTCTAGAAGAAATTGTAGGAAAACATCTTCAAGACCTGGTGGTAGGTGGTGTATTCTTAAAGGAGATAAGAGGAAGGCTGAGATGGACTACTGATGTTTAATGTATGTAGAAGTTTTAATCAACTTTACTGTAAAACTGTAGAAATGTATACAGTTGATGGTAACACATTATAGTGAGTAACAGCTGGTTTATAAATGGTAATATGACTGGAAAGGATAGTCTAGGGATGTAAGTGTCAATTGAAAGAAAGCTAGAGAATAATCTAGGGACTGAATAACACAGTAAACCCAGAGGTGGATGAGAATTGTGGTTGATGGTACAGATGCAAGAGTGTCATTTGTGAACTAGAGCAGATGTATATCACTATTGCAGAGTGGTGGGAATGTGGAGGAGCATGGAAAAAATACAACTGGAGTGACCTATGAACTGTGGTTAACAGCAATACTGTAATATTCATGCATCTATGCCAAAGATGTACTGTGCGGATAATGGGGTGTATGGAAAAAGTGTGCCAAATGTACACTATGGACCATGGTTAGTGGTAATTGATGATATTATCTCACAATCTGTAACAAATGTTCCACCATTGTGGATAGAGAGGTGTTGTATGGAAATTCTGCACATGAGCATGATTGTTTTGTAAGTTCACAACTTCTGTAATAAAAATATATTAAAAAAAAAAAATAATAGGATGGTTGGGGGGGAAATACACCAAATATAAAATATGGACTATAGTTAATAGTAAGATTTTGATGATATTCTTTCATAATTTGTAACAAATGTCTCATAACAAAGCAAGGTGTTGGTGGTGGGTTGATGTATGGGACCCCTGTATGATGTTTTACATGTTTGCTTTGTAAGTTCACAACTTTTACTACACTTTATTGTTTATGTATTGTTTGTGTATGAATGAAATAATAATAATAATAGGGTGGGTTGGGAGGAAAATACACCAAATGTAAGATACTTTGGTTAGTAATAATATTTTGAGGATGCTCTTTCATCATTTGTTAAAAATGTTTAACGACAATGCAAGGTATTGGTGGTGGGTGAGGTATGAGAGCCCTGTATGAGGTTATGCATGTGTTTTGTAAGTTCATAACTTTTACTATACACGTGTTATGTATGTTTATGTATGAGTGATATAAGTCAAGAAATATTTTAAATGAAAAAAAAGTCTGTGTACATCTGGTCTATCTTAAACTGAGTATCATTTTTCAAAGATCTTAGCACCAAGAAATAGCAAGTGAAGGAGAGGTTAGATTTGTTCTCCTCAAACCTGGGCAAAAAAAAAAAAACCTTTGGGTTTCTTTTCCCAAAATGTTTTAAATATTCAATAATTCTGATATATCAAAGAGACAGAGGGTTTGGTCCTAAAACATAGTGGCTGTTCAAAGGACTCTGAAAATTCCTGAATTTTGGAATGGAGTATTCCTTTTGATTCCAGTGGCTCCTTGAATAATCCATCCATTGAGCATTTTCTGTAATCCCTTATGAGCTATGGCATAGGAATTCCTGGTTCTCATGAGAATGCCTTCTAGAGTGGTAGTCAGATGATGCAATTCTAGGAAGCACAGGAAACTGGGAATACAGAAAGAAAATTTTCAAAGTATAAAGGTATTATATTATATTAGCACAGACACAGGATGTCTATAAGCTACTAAATAAACACATCTCATGTTGAACTGAAATGCTCTTCAGTAAGACCTTCTTCTACAATGAGGCAGTAGAGTCAATTGATTAAAAAATTAAGTAGAACATTCCAAGACTAGCTTTGTTGCTATACCACTATTAATTTTCAGCAATAAAATGAAGCTTTCCAAGACTTAGATTAATATTTAAAAATAAATTCCAAAATTATAAAAAAATTTTGAATAAAATGAAACCATAATAATTGTTCAAGAAATAATATGAAGGTGAATATTTATTTGATGTCTATATAGAGAAGAAATTTCTAAGCAAAAGAGCAGTGGAAGAAGTCATAAGGAAAAATTTAACTACATGAAAATACAGCTAATGTCCATCAAAAGCAACAAAAAATTAAAAGGCAGATGCAAAAACTTAAAAGAATTGCTGCATATTACTAATATTTAGTAAATAGCCTAAAAATAAATAAATATATCTCAAATACAGACAAATATAATACAATAGCATCAATGCTAAAATCCCAATTGGAAAGAATCAAAGGACAAACAGTTCAGAGAAGTCAAACTTCTTAAAGAATCATGACACTTGTTCTCTCAGTATCTCTCACTCCCAGTCCATTCCAATCTAGCTTTTACATCCACAAGTACTTTTGGTCAGGGTGTTGCTCTCCATGTTGCCAAATTCTGTGAACACCCTTTGTTCTTTGTCTTAATCTTTCAGTAGCATTTGACTCAGTTGCCCTAAGAGACCTTTTGGAAAGATTCTTTTCCTTGACTTTTGTACCACTGCACTCTCTTGGTTTTGCTTTGATCTTTCTGCCACTGTTTGTTAGACTCTTTTGTTCACTCTTCCCTTCTATCAGTCCATAACTGTTGGAGTTCCCCAAGGTTCTAGACTACTATTCCTTTCCTTCCTTTCTTTTCTCACTTTACACAATCGTTAGGCCCCAAAGCTAGGCCTTTTGGGATAACCAGAGATGTAGAGAAAAAAAAACTAACACGAGAGTTAGGTAGAACTTACATTTATTATGTCTGCAGACAAGAGCCAAGGTCAGTCTAAAGCAACTTAGACTAAACTCCCCGTGCAGCAGTTTTACTCTTGCTTAAATACCTAAACTACTACTTAGCATTTGCTTTGATTATGCATTAGCTTTTATGCATATGGATGAACACACATAGCTAGTTATATAATTGTATGATTAGTATGCTCAGGAAATCACACTTGTCCATACATTGCATGATCAAAATTAATAATTTTGCAGGTTGAAGTGAGGACAGCAAGGGGCTTCTGCACAGGTCCAGCCAACTGGTTATATAGCTGGTTTTCATATTTCTTTGCTTCAACAGGATGTTCTTGACCACCAGATGTGGAATTTGGCACCAAGAGAGGGTTGCATCTCATTACCTTCTAATTTACATATAATTCTTTCCTCTGTATCCTAGCAACAGGGAGAGAAACAAGTTACTTTCAGGTATTCGGCCATCCTACATCCATCACTATCTCCTTAAATGCCTCATCCCTGGGCTTCAATTTCTAGCTATATTATGATGGTTCCCTAATTTATATCATTAGCCCAAACCTCTCCTCTGAGTTTCAGCCCAATCAATATTTCCTCTTAGCATCTCTTGGGCACACAATCTGACTTGTCCAAATCTGGTCTCATCTCTCCTCCTATATTATTTAGGGTTCTCCAGGGAAACAGAACCAACAGGAGATATTATGTAAATATTGTGAAATTTATTATAGGAATTGTCTCAGGTGACTATGGGGATGGGCAAGTCCAAATTCCACAGGGCAGACCTGAAGGTGGGAACTCCAATGAAGATTTTCAATGAATTTGAAAGGAAAGCTAACTGGCTTAAACAGAGATGGACAATTTGTCAAGAGGCTTAAAATATTGCTCTCCCTGGATCCAGTGATTGCACATCTAAAACCTTTCTCTCAAACATTAAACAGAAATATGGTTAAAGATTTGTAAAGCAGATTTTTAAAAAAGTATATGTACCCAGTACATCTAATTGAGAAATGTATGTTTTTATTCAGCTGTGTTTTCTTTTTAGTTTTTGTTTACATTTTCAAATATTGAATGTACAAAAAATTAAATAAATAAAAATACAAAAAAGAACAACAACAAAAAGATTTGTAAAGCTACTAAAATAAATGAGGTAAATCTATATATATATTGGTCCATTTATTGTAGGTCTGATATTTTACTAGGGGCTGTGGATAAAGTGGAGGCCAAAAGAGGCCCAGTGCTTCCTGCCCTGGAGATTGTGTCTGGATGGGAGATAGACATTAATCAAATATGGCCTACACCTACATTCTGGCTAAATGCTGGGAAAGTTCAGGGTGCAATGAGAAGGTGTAACAGGGTAAAACTATATATATTTGAGTGGGTGTTAGGGTGGGTGGGGGGATCGGGAAGACTTCTGTGAAGGTGTGATGGTTAAGTTACAATCTGAAGGATGAGTGGAGGTTAAATAGAGTCAGGAAATGTTTTTCTGCCTCAGAATGAACACTGTATGTGCAGAGGCCCTACCACAGAAGGAGCTTGCTGGGGTGGAAGGAAGAGAAATGTGGTGGGGCTGGGGCATTCAGAGGGCCTCAGAGGAGTGAGGAAGGCCAGACTAGGAAGGCATTGTAGAATAATATCAGAAGATTGGCAATTTTAAAGGATAGCAAAATGCTATCAAAGGCTTTCCCTGCGATCTGGGATTGTTGTCTTCCTTCTCCTTTTTAGTATTTTCCAACTTTCCCAATGATCATGTATTATATTATCAGTAAAAAATAATACTTGAAAATTTTGAAACTAGAAGTTAAGGATGCATGTTTGTACAAATGTCCTTTTCCATTAAGGGGTCTGAAAAGAATGCCAAGAGGTGTTTTGTTTTGTTTTGTTTTTTATCACATTATAGATAAAGTATACACTTAATATCCCCTTATATCAGATAGGTTTTCCAGTTTGTTTGTTTTTTGGTGTGTAACTTTGTCTTACCTTTGGTATGTGACCAAGCTTTAAAGAGCATTCTAAACTAGTTAGGGAGAAGATCCCATCTTTTCAAATGTTAACTTATTAAAAATATCTTCTATTGCTTTAAACTGGGAATAAGGAGAGAGAATATAAAAAGGAAAAAAAAAAAAGATGATTTTAAAAAAGCAGCCTTGGGTGTAGAGGCTTATTTTGTATCCCCTCAAATTATATGTGGGCAGGCCTGTATTGTGCCTACAATGGAGCATAGATGAAGCACTGAGAAGGTTTATTTAGAGCAGGGGGTTCTTAACCTTTTTTGTTCCACAGACCCCTTTGCCAGTCAGGTAAAAACTAAGTCCACACTATACTGTGTATTATTTAATAAATATATCACACCCGCACCAACACGTCCTCACAAGAAAAATGTTTTTTTGAATTTCAATTCAAGCTCATTTGCCCTTTGTTAAGAATCCCTGATTTAGAGCTACCAAAGTCCTAGGCCAGTGAACTCAAATTCCTCCTCCAAGAGGTCTCTAATTAGCATAATCCTCCCCTCCACTGGACCCAGTCTAGAGAGGACAATATAAAGAGAACTATGTTAAGCTAAAGGAGAAGATGGCTAGAAAGCTGAGTCTACTAAGGTATTAAAACACTTCCAGTGAGCCGAAAAGATAAGTTATATGGAAACTTACCTCAGCCTTAAAATCGTTACATTTAGATTAGTTATGTGATGTTAGAGAGAAAAGGTAGATCAGTTCAATAACCAGAGAGATTTCATATTAGTTAATGTTTTTTCCTTCAAAGACAAAAGGACAGTAAAGTCAGATTTCCTTATTCACTTTAAATCAACAACTACCGATTACAATGAGCCTGGTCAAAACGTAGTGTTCTCTGAGGAGTAAGATTTACCCTTTGTCATATCTTGTTCTTTCCTGCCAAATTTGAATTTTCAGCTAGACTGAAAATTCCACAAGCATGGAGACCATGAATGCTTTCTTTTACCCTGTAAATCCTAGTACCTTGCACAATGCCTGGAATATAGTAAGTATTCAATACATATGTTGAACGAATCAATTCTCCATTACTATAGTTTTGCATGGATCACGAGACAGATAAAGCCACATTAGAAAGCACATTCAAAATAGGCAAAAAGGTGGAAACTCTTTTTTCCTTATACACGCAATATGGATGGATGTAAATTAACAGTTGAGAGAGGGTAGAGTCTTAGATTGGAGCAGTGTGGAGTGAAGAAAAAGATGGCTCTGCTTTTCTTTTTAAGTTCTTTTTATTGAGCTTTAAGCAAAATACAAAAATTGAAAATATAATTGTTCTCATGTCTCTAAAGTAAGAAAAATTTGAAAATATTTTAGAGATAGGAAAAATTAAATATCCAAGTACAGATTCACTTTATGTAAATAGAAAATAAAGAACCAGACTCCATGACTACTTTTGAGGACTCTGCCCAATATAGTCCCTGGGTCCTGGGTCCCCAGATCTGTGTTCTATGATTGTGCATTTTCTACTCTATTTGTCAGATCATAATTTTTATTCCATGCTTTGTCTCTCTAAATAAACATATGCTTTCTGCATATTAGCCTGATGTCCTGGTTTGAGTCTTTTATGCACTCCAGAAAATTATGTTCTTAAGCTAACCCGTTCCTGTACGCATAAGCCTATTGTATGTAAGACCTTTTGGTTAGATTCAGTTAACAGACCTTTTGATTAGATTATCTTTTTTTTTAAGGAGGTACTGCAGTTTGAACCCAAGACCTCATACGTGGGAGGCAGATTCTCAACCACTGAACTACATCCTTCCTGATTAGATCACTTTTGATAAAATCACTTTAGGGCCTTTGATTGGACTACTTCAGTGAGACATGACTCAGTGGGTCTTGGTTCTCTTGCTGGAGTCTTATATAAACAGAGAACTGAAAGCAGAAACAGAGAGAAACAGCTGCCATTTTACCCTGCCGTGTGGGTGAGGACTCCAGGATCACCTACGGCCATGAAAGACAGAGAAACCCTGAGAGGCTGAGAGAGAGGCTGAAGGTTGGAATCAGTGGAGCAGCACAAAGCTGAAGAGACATAACCCAAGGAGAGATGCACCACATGCCTGATGGCCCACAGTTGAGCTCAGGGAGAAAGTGAGCCTGAAGGAAAGAACAGAAAACAGCCACCATTTTGCCTTGCTATATAGCAGGAGTCCAGGATCACTTGCAGCTGACCTTTGGTGAAACAGCATCTCTGATGATGCCTTGATTTGGACATTTTCACAGCCTTAGAACTGTAAGCTTTTACCCTAATAAATTCCCATTATAAAAGCCAACCCATTTCTGGTATTTTGCATTGGTAGCCTTTAGCAAACGAAAACATCTGATAATATGGAATTTAGTTTTGACTCAAAGAATCTGAACAGGTTAACTCAGGGCAACTGCCTGAAGCAGGGTCAAGCAGAAAAAGATGTCATGTGAACACCATTTAGGAATGTCATCCCTAGCAAGTTCTCCTATTTTCCAGTAGTTTAAGGTAAACAACATGCAACCCAAAAGTGGCTATCTCTAAATAGGTTGCATTACCACAGTTTTAAAAGTCTGGTAGAGGCTAAAATTTATTAAAGAAACTATATTTTATAAATCATGTTACTTCTTTCATTTTCATATTTGCTGTAGTTCTGAAGGGTTTTTGAATAAATAGTAAATCGTAATTTATCTCTTTGTTTCTGACTGGTTCTCACTATCTGGAAACTAGAGATAATAAAACTTATCAGACTCCTAGTTCACACATTATGAATACCCTACTCATAGGATATCAAAGATTAAAATGGATGAATAATAGAATCATGGAAAGCAAGAGCTAGAAGGATTCTCAGAGATCATCCAGTCCAAAGTTCCTTCATGATTCATTTAAGGAAACTAAGCTCAGCACAACTCTGTAACAAAAATGAAAGCCACTGAGTGTACACTTTAAACGGATTGTTCAAAGCATGGGACTGCATAACACAATGAATCCTGTGATGGAAGATGGACTGTGGGTAACAGAACAAATATGAAAAAGTTCCCTCACGAATTACAACAAGTATATAATACTAATCAAGGATGCTAATAACTGGGTGGGTTGGGGGGGGAATACACCAAATATAAGATATTGGCTATAGTTAAGTAGTAATATTTCGATGATGTTCTTTCATAGTTTGTAAAAAATGTTTCACCACAATGCAAGGTGTTGGTGGTGGGGTGATGTGTGGGAGTCTTGTATGATGATATGCATGTTTGTTTTGTAATTTCACAACTTTTACTATACATTCATTGTTTATGTATATTCATGAATGAATAATAAACTTTTTTTTTTAAGTTTAAAAAAAAATCAAAATTCTGGAAAAAAAGTATTGAAACTTGCCCTTTTTCCCTGCATATGCATTTGGTAAGAGATCTATTTTCAAATGTTTATGTTGGAAGAAGGTCTTATTCCTCAAACTTATTGGTCACTGGGAGAAAAGAGGTTGCCTTACACACTTTAACATACCTTATAGCAGGGGTTATTAACAAGGGGTTCGTGAGCTTGAATTGAAATTCAAAAAAACATTATTGGGAAATGGATATGGCTCAAGTGATTGGGCTCCCGTCTACCATATAGGAGGAACAGGGTTCGATTTTCAGGGTCTCCTGGTGAAAGGCAAGTTGGCCCATGTGGCGAGCTGGCCTGAGCGGCGAGCTGGCCCATGCAGAGTGCTGACCCACAGAGAGAGCTGGCACACAAGATGACGCAACAAAAAGAAACACAGAGGAGAGACAATAAGAGACACAGCAGACCATGGAGCTGAGGTGGTGCAAGAGATTGAGCACCTCTCTCATTCCGGAATGTCCCAGGATTGGTTCCAGGTGCTGCCTAAAGAGAAGATAAGTAGACACAGAAGAACACACAGAGAGAAGACAGTGAGCACAAAACATCGGGGGGGGGGGGAGGCAGGGGAAGAAATAAATATTTTTTAAAAAGCATTATTCTTGTGGGGACATGTTGGTGCAGGTGTGATATTTTTATTAAATAATACACAGTATAGTGTGGACTTAGTAAGAGGACCATGGTTTTCACCTGACTGGCAAAGGGGTCCACGGAACAAAAAAGGTTAAGAACCCCTGCATTATGCATCTGGGGATCATAGAGCTGAAAAAAAAATTAACATTGCCTCAAAGCTTACTTAATGGTTCCAGGGGTTTGGGGGAGTGTTCTCCCATTGCTGGAATTCTAAGTGATGACTTGTAAAAAAGGAAAAGCTATATTATCACTGTGTAACTGTGAAACAGAGAACATGCATATCTACTGTGAAGATCTCTAGCAGCCATAGTTGAGCAGAGAGAACAGCTACCTGTACCTGCTACCAAGTACATACCTGGTTAGCCTACCTTGTCCCCTCTCAGGAACTTTCCTGCTAATTCCTGCTCCCTAGACACTGCATCTTCTGCCTAGTAGGAGAAACTACTGCTGAGGTCAAAAGAATTTTGACTTCCTTTCCCATTAGGAAACGAAATGGGAACAGAGAAGAAAAGGTATATCAAATTCATCAATGGTAGTGATTTGTTATGTGGATTGCTCAATTCCCCAGAGGTCCACCAAATAGTTGAGCTATTTTCATAATCTCAAAAAGTCTAAATGAACATTTACTCATAACAATGCTGCATTGGTTGATTATAGCATCAACTTTCTTTCCTCTGGCTTGAATTATATCCCTCACTGGGATTATCTCAGGTTTATTGGGAGCTCTGAATGACAGTTAAAGATATCTTGGGTTATTGAAAATTAAGAAATAGTTACCTAATAGATGAAAAATAGGTCTCTTGGAGGTTAAGAGAAATGATAAAAAGGATTTCTGTCCATATAAAAAAGGTTTGGAAGCATGGATTTTAAGCCAAAGAAAACTTTATACCAAAGGAATCTTCAAAAACATTACCCAAGAGAAACCCCCCTCCCATATTCCAGTTTTCCCCTTGGTTCTGTTATAACTCACTGGGCAGGGCAAGAAAGTTTTCCTGAAAGTACTGTCTTACTGCCACAAATAGCAGGGCTCCTGAGGGCTCTGGAGACACCCAGGCACTATGGTCAGGGCAGATAGCTCATGAGTTTGGTGCCTTGCCAGTGGGCCCTACTTTGGGGTTTATGCTCCTCAGTAGACTTGGACTCAGTTTCTCTACACATGGCTCTTTGGTCCCTTCTATTTGAACCTATAGTCAGTGCTGGAGTTGGTAAGTGTACATCCAAGAGACTTGAATCTTTGGACTGCCCATGTGCCAGCTGGGCCTGAGCCTCAGCAGAGTTGCAACACCCACTCTCCAGTTCACTGGACTCACCCAGGACAACTAACAAGGAGGTGATGATAGACAACCACCATACCAAGGAAACTAGAGAGCCTATAACTGCAAGCAAGAGAGTCCCATCCATCAGCCATATGGGACTAAAGCCCCTCTCAGTTAGAGGTGGAGTGGGCATCACCATCCCAGAATCCTCAGGATTGGGGAATGAACTACAGACTAGAGTGGACTTTATATCATTTTATGTATTAGGAGAGTATCTACTCTTGGATGTACTTTCTGTGCATATCATGTGCCAATAGCTGGCCATCTTGCGGGCTGCAGTCTGTCCCTTGTATGTGGCCCCACTTCAGAACTGGCTTAGAGCTGACAGATGTATTATGAGGGTCATACTCCATCATCATTGACAGCTGGAGATACCATTGGCAGCAAAGAACAGGGAAAACCAGGCAGTGGACTGTGCTTCCTCCTCTTAGGATGTGAGGTACAAGCCTCAGCAATGGAGGGATTAAAAAGCCTATTTAAAAAGACAAGGGGGAGGGGAATGTGGACTGCACAATTTATAAATAGACATTGCCTGAGGCTGCTTGATGGTGAGGTGGTTGTTTAGTAAATCTTTCTCCTTTAAAGAGCTCATTATCAGAAACCATTTGAAAACATCACTTTCATTTTTTGGGGGGGAGGAGATATCCTGGAATGAACTACAGACTAGAGTGGACTTACTGGAATTCTACTATAGACTTATTGTGATTTTAGCAATGGAAGAACTTATATCATTGATGTGGAAGCTGTGGCCAATGGAAGTTCTGAGGTCAGGAAGAGGGAAAATAGGTATAATACAGGGGCATTTTCGGGACTTGGGAATTGTCCTGAATGACATTGCAGTGACAGATACAGGCCATTATATATCTTACCATAACCTACAAAATTGTGTGGGAGAGAGTGTGAACTACAATGTAAACTATAATCCATGCTTAGTGGCAATGCTCCAAAATGTACTCATCAATTGCAATGAATGTACCACACTAAAAAAATAAACAAACAAAAGCTGAAAAAAAAAAAAAAAGAAACTGCTGTCTTGTGATTGGTGCTGTTCCTGGAGTCCTCTCTCACCCTCCTTTATCCAGCTGTGACCCCAGAAGCTGTTCACCCAATTGGCAAAATAATCGTCATCATCGTCATCATCTTTGTGCTCCATGTAAAAGTGATTCAAAATATTGAAGGCCTATCCCTAAATCTGGCAAAGAGAAATATTATCCAGGATATCTCCTCCCCCCCCAAAAAATGAAAGTGATGTTTTCAAATGGTTTCTGATAATGAGCTCTTTAAAGGAGAAAGATTTACTAAACAACCACCTCACCATCAAGCAGCCTCAGGCAATGTCTATTTATAAATTGTGCAGTCCACATTCCCCTCCCCCTTGTCTTTTTAAATAGGCTTTTTAATCCCTCCATTGCTGAGGCTTGTACCTCACATCCTAAGAGGAGGAAGCACAGTCCACTGCCTGGTTTTCCCTGTTCTTTGCTGCCAATGGTATCTCCAGCTGTCAATGATGATGGAGTATGACCCTCATAATACATCTGTCAGCTCTAAGCCAGTTCTGAAGTGGGGCCACATACAAGGGACAGACTGCAGCCCGCAAGATGGCCAGCTATTGGCACATGATATGCACAGAAAGTACATCCAAGAGTAGATACTCTCCTAATACATAAAATGATATAAAATCCAGCTCCTAGGGCAAACAGAAAAGTTTTTCCTTTTTATTGAAGTATTACCTACATAAATCAAAATGTACAAATTATAAGTGTTCAGCCTGATGAATTTCTGCATATGTATACACCTGTGGAGCCACCCCCAGCAGGCTCTCTTCTCCCCTTCTAGTACATATTCCCTCCATAAGGCACTTCTGACTTCTGTAACCTAGACTAGTTTTGCCTGTTTTTAATTTCCTATCAATAGAATTATACAGTATGTATTGTTTTGTGTCATTCAACACTATGTTTGTGAGATTTATCCATGTTTTTTCAGTAGCAGTAATTCATTCTGTATAGTATGGCATTATATGAATGTGTCAATTTTTATCCAGTCTGCTACTGATGGTCATTTTGGGCTGACATCTAGGTTGTTTCCAGTTAGGGCTATTATATATGAAGCTTCTATGAAAATTACAGTCCCTGTCTTTTAGTGAGCATTTTTTTTCCAAGGTAAGGGAGATTATTATTATATACAGCTGTACCCAGACAGGGATTGATCATATGCATGCAGGCCACTCACCAAATAAATGATAAGGATGAAAGTGTAAAGGGATTATGTAAATCCATTCTGAAAGTTTTTGAAAATACAAGACTTTGTCCCAACCTATTCCTGAACATAATGTGTCTTTCCAGTTGTTATATTAAAAAATGCTTTTCTATGGACATGCTTTTGTCCCTCTAGCACCCAACCTTCCAGATGAAAGGTGTGGAGAATAAGAAATGATTGGAAAAAATGTAAAGTTTTTATTATTAAATGAGAAACACTAATTTTGTAATAACAGAGAAAAAGAAAAGCCTGGCACCTAATGAAATGTGGGGAAAGGGAAGCGTATTAATGATCTTTGTTTTTCAGAACTCCTGAAGGCCTTCCCCTCCTCCCCAAGAAAAATCACTTATGTTGTCTTTCTGAGATGCTGTGAGCTCTTTGAATTCAAACTGATTGCAGAGCTACAAACATACTCGACAGGCCTTACTATGAAACAGGAGGGAGTGGTCACAGCTCCTGAACTTTCCATGCAGTACACCTCCAGGTGTCATCCACACTCCTCAAGGGAATGAATTGATGTCATAGACAAGCAAAACAGATTGAAACTGATTACTTTTCTACAATCCCTCTAAAATCAAGGACTCAACTGAATTATTTGGACTAGACTAGGAATCCTAGGACAAAAAGGTCCACAGTGGGAAGACACACCCTGTTAAGCTATACTACCTAATATATGTTCTGATTGGGGTGACTTAACAATTGTAAACTCTTGGGAAGTGGCTGTGGCTCAATCAGTAGGGCTCCCGTTTACCATATGGGAGGCCCCGGGTTCGGTTCCCGGGGCCTCCTGGTGAAGGCAAGCCCGCCCGCACAGCGTGGTTAGCTGACCCAGCGAGCACAAGCAGCAAGGGGGGAATAAATGAATGAATAAATAAATAAAATCTTTAAAAAAAAAAAAAAAAATTGTAAACTCTTTGTTTCCAGGGGTGCCCTCCAGGATTGTACTCTTGTGTGCATACCCAGACTATCATGGACTGCCTCAGTTACAGAAGGCATTCAGGTCAGCTTCAACTTACAGGCTAGTGTGGTGCTATATATGAAGTGATGCCTCAGGCCAAGTGAAAAATATTAATACAAAAAATTAAGGAGAAATCCACCTGACTTTTGGTCAATGGGATTTGTTTTAATTGGTTAAACCCAGGACTCCTGGAGTCTTAAATTCAATACTGCAGGTTGGTTTCACCCTACAGCATGAAGTTCTATTGATAACAATTTTGCTGTAAATAAGCTTTGGTCAAGGGCCAAGGGGGTAGACTCTGCAGAAAAGGGTTAACATGGTAGGCCCAAAAAACTGCCTATTCCCAGAAGGTCCTGCTTGCAAATTTGGCTCTTAGCTACTGTCTGGGATTTTGGATGGTAAACAGTTCCCTTCACTGATACAAAACTTTCCTTAAAAGTCTGGCCAAATTGTTTGCACAACCAATGTGGTTTATACTGAATACCTATTTCTCTTTGGGGAATCTGGAGTTTTGGTATATGCTAGGTAAGGGGTACCAACAAGACTAGCACCCAATAAAAACTCTGGACATTGAGTCTCTAATTAGCTTCACTGGTACACAATATGGTGCATATGTTGTCACAAATAATTGCTAAAGGAATTAAGCACATTCTGTGCAATTTTACTGGAAGAGGACTATGAAATTTGTACCTTGTTTCCCCCAGAATTTACCCATGTCTTTATTTTTTCACTCATTTTGTGTTGTACCCTTTCACTGTAACAAATCCTAGCCATAAGTACCATTATATTATGAATCCTGTGAGTCCTTTTAGTGAATCAACTAAATTGGGGGTGGTCTTGGGACCTCCCAATACTGCAATGAAATCTTTGGTCATAAATTCTCCCAAAGAAACAAGATATAAATTTACTCCAAAAGAAAAAGAATTTGGAATATATTATATAAAATTATATCCTAACTTCATTTCTTCCTAGTTAAACCCTTTTCTACTGCTTTTAAAAACATGAGAAAGTTGTTTTCACAGATATGCTTACAAAACGTTCAGCAGTTTTTTCTAAAGCCAAAAATGCAACTACCATATGACCCAGCAATTACACTCATGGGCATTTATACCAGAGAAATGAAAACCTATGCTTATGTAAAAACCTGTACATGAATGTACAGGTTTGATACACACAACTTAGAAGGACCTCAAGAGAATTATACTGAGTGAAAAAATCCAGTTTCAAAAGGTCACATACTATATGATTTCATTTATAAAACATGCTTGAAATAACACAATTATAGAGATAAAGAATAAAGTAGTGGATGCCAGAGGTTAAGGATTGGGGAGGCTGGGGTTTGTGGTTATAAAAGATTAACATTAGGAAGTTTGTGGTGATGAAACAGTTCTATATTTTGATTGGGGTAATAGTGACATGAAACTACACTTGTGATAAAACTACATAGAACTACACACACACACACACACACACACGGGTGCATGCATAGCTAGTAAAATCTGAATAGGTTCCATTGATTGTACTAATGTTAACTTCCTGGTTTTGATATTGTACTAGTTACACAATTGTCAATATTGGGAGGGCTGGGGTAAAGGCACATGGGACTTCCCTGTAAATTTGTTTGCATCGTCCCATGAGTAAAATATTTCCAAATAAAAATTTAAAAAAGAAAAAATGACTGGTGCCTAAAAAAAAAAATTCCTGAAATGGGTAACTGCAGGATCAAAATGCTATTGAACAATAGCTAGATGTATTCTAGGAAGACAGCAATGATGACAGTAAAGGTTTTCAATCTCTCTGAATCCCCAAATAAAAAACAACAGAGAAACTGTAGAGAAAAACAAAAGTCTATGGACAACTTTTACAACAATGCTAGGTGACAAGATGTCCCCATGAACATTAAAATTAAAATGGAGAGTGTGGGGCAAAACCAAAAACAGCTAAAAAACCTGGTATAGTTGTCCATGCAAAAGGAATAGAAAGAAAGCAACAGGGCATTTTGCAGACTTGAGAACAGGAGAACCACAATATAGCCAATAGTTTGGAATACACAGGGGACCAATTTAAGAATAGTATTCAAAATTAAAAGGAGTTTATTCTTTCCAATACTGAGTAAAAGGAGCTTGTGATAAGAAAGGCTTAAAGGGCTATAACTGCCCAGGCCACCATGAACTCTCAAAACTGAACTTCCAAAGCCCCCTTCTAGGACAGAGCTACACACTGAAGAGAAGCTCCTGGGAGTGCAATCAAAATTGAAGCAGTATGGTCAATAGAGATAAACAAAAGAGAAGGTCTAGAACAAAGTTGGGTAGGGGAACATGGTCAGTAAATCTTAGAAAGCAAGCTGCCATAATTTTAAACACTACACAAATACAACAGAACACAAGAGGGAACTCTTTGAAGTATTTAAAAAAAAAAAAAACTTTCCTAAATCCAGTGTCATTCTAAAAGTTCTGGACTTTCACATAAAAATGAGCAACAGAAAATATTGAGGTAAAAATCCCATGCAACATTTTTATAGAAAAAAAATGGGAATATGGAATTGAATTAGACCCCTTTAATGAAAACATGCCCAAAAGCTGTATCCACAAAACAGATAAACATTGTCATCTACTATTTAAAACTGAACTAAATGATACTAGCAAAGTTGTACAAGTTATGAGAGAACAACATAAAAGAGAAAGGAAAATTCAGAAATGACATGACAAAACTCAGAAAAGAATTATAAGTTTTTTAAAAAGTCACTTCAGAAATGAAGATTAAACTAAAAGGAACACAAGAGTGAGTAAATACAAACAATTATGCATTTAAGAGAAGTAGAAGATTAAAGAGGTGAATTTTTAAAAAAAAAGAAAATGAAGAAATTTAAAAAGGAAATAGAATTCAAGACAAACTGACAAATACTGAAGATATGCAAAGAAGAGTCAACATACAGAAAATAGACTCCTTATAAAGAAAGCCAAAGCAAGGGAATAGAACATACTACTTAAAACTATAATTTCAGAAAACTTTCCTGAAAAAAATATTTAAAACTACATATTGAAAAAGTATACCACATACTTGAGAATATGAACCCAAGCAATCAACACCAAAACATATGCAAAAGTAAGCTAAAAGAAAAAAAAAAAGGAACAAAAAAGAAACAAAAAACATGTTAGCATATTTATAGGATTTTAAAGAAAAAGAAAAATCCTGGGGGACTCTATAGAGAGAGAATGTGAATTATAAAGATAGAAAATTATATTACCTTAAGATTTTCTACAGCAATGCTTTATGTCAGAATAAAATAGACCAACCTATTTAAGATACAGAAAGAAAGAAACTGTGAGCTAAGGATTTTATAACCAGCAAAACTGACTGTGGTAGACTTGGGGGAGTGCAATTTAGATTTCCCCATCAATAAGGGACTTGCTGCCCAGCTGTAAGAAGTGTGGTTAGCTGAAAGCCTCTAGCTGTTAGCTTCATTAGGGTCCACCTTAGTTTTCAAGACAAGGTCACACTATTCCTAAGATGGCCCTCATTCAATGACCAAACCAGGCAATAATACAAAGACCTTGACATTTCTGCCCAAATGTGATTCCTGTAACAGACATTCATTGCTCTGGAACATACTGTTGGGATGACAGAAACTTGGTACAATCAAAATCATGATATGATGGCTCCACTTGCCCAATCCTACTTTTGCCCCTTACCTTTCACTCCCCAGTAATTCATTTCACCACTTATTTCCTGAAGAATCCAACTTATGGCACTGGCTTTCAAGAATAAAGGACACAAACTATTACCACGTACTCAGAAAATACTGTTTTCATGAGCACTTTCTGATGAACATACTAGAGAATGAACTTCAACCAACCAAATGATTAAAGAGATTATATTCATTTCTTGTGGCTGCTGTAATAAATTCCTACAACTTAGTGGCTTGAAACAAGAGAAATTTATTGTCTCACAGTTCTGGAGGCCATAACGGAAATCCAGGCATCAACAGGACCACATTCCTTCTGAAGGCTCTTGGGGAGAATCATTCCTTGCCTCTTCCAGCTTTTAGTGACTGTTGGAATAGCTTGGCTTTCTTGGTTTTTGGTTACATCACTCCAATCTCTGCTTCTGTCTTCACATCACCTTCTATTCTGGGTCTCAAAACTCCCTCCACATTTCTGTTCTCATTGGATTTAGGGCCCACCCAGATAATCCATGAAAATCTTATCTCAAGATCCTTAATTTAATTATATCTACAAAGACCCCTTTCCCAAATAAGATAACATTCACAGGTTCCAGGGATTTGTCTTAGCCATATCTTTGGGGGTAGGGGACACTATTCAATCCACTACAGAGACACTGACCTAAGAATTGATGAGGAGCATTAAATTCATAGTTACCAATAGAAGAGAGACTGAGGGCAATGAAGGAGAGGAAATATTATGTAATGGCTATGTGCTCTGAAAAAAAGTAGATATAATACAAGTGTAAAAAAATGGGGGAAGAAAATAATTTTAAAAATATTTTTAGTAATAACATTGGTTGTATTAACATTGTTATTCTGAGACTGTTTTATGAGTAAGTGAGGTAAAAATGAATAATTTGAGAATATGCTAATGCTTTCGTTTCCTGTGTACTTGAGAAACACAAGTAGAGATATAATAAAGAAGAGATGGAGATTTGTAGTCTAGAATGTGAATTGGAAATAACAAATTGAACCCAAGAGATATTAAACAATAACAAACCCAAAAGCAATAAGCATCTCCAGCATCCAAATTATGGCTTTGAAATACCCTTTCTCACTTTAAGACTTTCTTGAAGAAATGGTCTGCTGTAGGAATCTCTTGAGATAAGAGAAAGAAAGGAAGTAATCAAGGCTACT
Organism: Tolypeutes matacus; assembly: GCA_026826555.1. Classification (NCBI taxonomy): domain Eukaryota; kingdom Metazoa; phylum Chordata; class Mammalia; order Cingulata; family Chlamyphoridae; genus Tolypeutes; species Tolypeutes matacus. Next base: position 2,961,120 of record JAKSZT010053887.1, on the reverse strand, counting down.
AGGGTCTTTCCAAAAGGACTCAGGAGCCAAAGATAAAGCAAGTTGAACTTCAAATTGCTCTTTATGAAAGTATTCCAACTATTAAGTAAAAAAGAAATGCCAGAATTATAATATTGCCATTTTGTAATTTCCATTGAATTGGCATTAAGCATCAGTAGCTGCTGACATCATAGAAAGAGAGACAACCAGACATTATATATCTTCTCTAATCTTGCAAAGGAATTGAACTTCAGTCTGCAAAGGAATTGAACCTGGTAGATCCACCAACCAATATAGATTAAAAGAGACTTAGAGGACATGTTTTAAAATTTTAATAGGCAAAACTATAGCATAGAGTCTAGGTTTGCACATTTGAATGATTTAAAAAAATGTTTTTAAATCCTCACCAGTAAAACTTACTGGAAAAGTCAAGACAATGGGGGAGGATTTTAGGAATATCATGGAATAGGAAGCTCTAGGAATCAATCCCTCCAATAAAATAACTATTGAACTGGAAGGAACTATCTGAATCAACCATCTTGAAACTCCAGAGTCTAGTGGAACACTTGGCAACAACCAGGGAGGATTGTGAAGAAGAGACTGATAAATTGTGTTAAAAACTGGTGAGTTTCACCTTCCCTGCAGTGCTTAACATTCCCCACACCCCAGTCTCATGGCTGAATACAATGGGGACTGCAGCTCAGGCTACTGATGCAGGTTGCTGGTGCCAGGGTGTGATAAAAAGACCTAGTCCTCCAAACTGCAGGCATGTGTGGTCTGATGCCTTCAGATATCTGGGGTCAGATTCTGAGGGTGGCTATTTTTCCAACCCTCCACAGCAAAGTTGACAAAGGAAACTTAAGGCATTAACTTTCCTCACAACTACAGAAAAGAGTTAAACAGTGCTACTCTATCAGGGAGAAGTCTGAAGGACAATGCAGGCGAACTTTTCTTGGACTTGTATTACCAGAGTTTGTCCTGAGGACAGAGAAGCAGCTTGCAGACAGCTGGGACAGTGTGAGAAGCAATGAAGTAAAAACGGCATAAGGCAAAAGGTATACTTGCATTAAGTCACACAAGAGAACCCCTGGGAGGGGATGAAAGCCTATTTCAAAAGGAGGAAAGGGGGCATTCACTCCAACTCCTGTACATAGTAAATGGGGGAATTCCTAAGGCCACAAACAAGCATAAGCCCAGGAAATAAAACAGGCTCCACAGCTCTATGCAGGTTCAGATATGACAGAGAGGATCCTGCACTTCACATTTGATCTCCTTGATAGGAGATCATCAGCCAAAGAGCAAATTTGCAAAGACAGTGAAAGGTGATTTTGCTTTGATTTGTTTTTATTAGCTCCTGTCATTCAAGGAAATCTGTCATATCATTAATTGGATAAAAACTTAAGGAACAGACAGCTCAGGGACTTAATTCCAGAGTTAGCATTTTTAAAATCTTAAAATGTACAGTGTACAACAAAATATTACAAGACAAAGAAAAAGGAATATTGGCCATCCAAAGAAACAAGATAAAAATTCAGAAACCACCAGATGAAGCAGGCTTCATATAGGGATTGAATAAACGGATCTGGAACCTGGTGAAAGGACCATATGGACATCAATACTCCAAGATGGCTGCTGGAAGATCCTCATGAGATTTCTCCCAGAAGCCAGGAGAAGCTCCAGATAATTCTCCCAGGATATTATCATTGGCCCCACCCTGGGGGATTGATGGGTGGGGTAATCAATCAAAACAGCAAACACCTGGGACTCCTCCCATGCCATCAGCAAAGGGGTAGAAAAATTAAGTTTAAAAAGCAGGTGCAAAGGTCATATTGCCCCTTCTGCTCCTATTCCTGACCCCTGTTGCCCTCCTGCCCCCTGCTCCTGCTCCTGGTGGCTTCTGCGCCCTGCTGCTGCTGTTGGGGCCCTCGTGGCTTCTGCACCCTGCTCTTGCCATGTCCTCCTTTTGCAGATCAACACACAAGTAAAACCTGGGCCTTTATAATCTATAATGGGAAATTGTAGTCTATAAGTCAGCCCTCTCTATCACTCTTCAGCCCCTTACCCTCTACCGGGGACCTGTGATCTGTTATTTTCTCCCATTTCTCTTCTCTCCCTACCTTAATAACTTACTGGCCTCACTCACCTGACATGCTCTGAAATTCATTTCTGCAGCATAAGTCAAGAACCTAGATTAAATCCGGGAACACAGACTTTGATATAATTGACAAAGACTTTTTAAAAAATGATCCTGAGTATGAACAAGGAGATAAAGGAATATCCAGAGAAACACCTAAAGGATATGAGGAAAACAATAATTGAACAATATCAGAGTCTCTTTGAGATTCTCAATAGGAACAAAACAGAAACATTGGAGTTGAAGAATACAATAAATGAAATGAAAAATCCCCATAGGGTTTCAACAGCAGATTCAATCTGGCAGAATAAAGAATTTGTGGCCTCCAAGACAAGACAACTGAAATGATTCAGGCTGAGGAGCAGAAGAAAAAAGAATTAAAAAGAGCAAACAGTGTCTAAGAGACCTGTGGGACACCATCAAGCATTATGGGAGTCCCAGAGGAAAAGAAAGAAAGGGGCAGAAGGAATAATAAAAAATAATGGTTAAAAACAATCCAATTTTAACAAAAGACATGAATGTGCACAGTCAAGAAGTCCAATAAGCCCCAAAGGTATAAACTCAAAGAAAACCACATACAGACACACAGTAATCAGACTGCCCAAAGCACAAGGAGAGAGTTCTGAAAACTGTAAGAGAAAAGCAATGAGTTATGTACAATGGAATCCTAGTAAGATTAAGTGGCAATTTCTCATCAGAAACCATGGAGGCAAGAAGGCAGTGGTATGATATATTTAAAGTGCTGAAAGAAAACAATAGCCAAACATGGATTTTATATCCAGTAAAAAAAAAAAGGCAGATATTAACAGAGTGGGGGGGAAGAGGGGGAAAGTAACCCAAATATATGCTGTTTATAAGAGACTTACATTAAATTCAAAGACACACTTATGTCTGAAGAATAAATATATACTATGCAAGTAGTAACAAAAGAGAGTTGAAATAGCTATACTAATATAAGATAAAACAGACTTTATGTCAAAAGCTGTTATGAAGGACAAGGCTACTATATACTGATAAAAGGATCAATTCAACAAGAAGATATAACAATTATAAATATATATGCACATAATGGCAGAGGCCCCCCTAAAATGAAGCAAATATTGACAGATGTGAAGGGAGAAATAAACAGTTCTATATTAGTAGTAGGAGACTTCAATACACTACTTTCAATACTGGATATAACATGTTAGGTGACAAAACAAGTCTCTATAAATTCAAAAATATTGAAATCATATGATGTGCCTTCACCAACCACAAGGGAATGAAGCTAGAAATCAATAATAGAGGAAGAAATGGAAAATTCACAAATATGTGGAAATTAAACAACATACTATTAAACAACCAATGGGTTAAAGAAGAAATCGCAGGGGAAGTTAGGAAATATCTTGAGGTGATATTTCATTTTCATGAAACACGCAACATGAAATGAAAACAAGCATACCACAACTTATAGGATGCACCAATGCTAGTGCTGAGAGGCAGATTTATAGCTCTAAATGCTTGCATTAAAAAGGAAGAAAGATCTCAAATCAGAGAACTAACCTCACAACTGGAGGATCTAGAAAAAGAAGAGTAAACTAAACTCAAAGCAAAGAGAAGGACAAAAGTAACAAAGATTAGAGTGGAAACAAATGAAATAGAGAACAACATTTTAAAAAATAGAGACAATCAACAAAACCAAAAGTTGGTTTTTTGAATAAATCAATAGAATCAACAAACCTGTAGCTAGACTGACAAAGAAAACAAGAGAGAACACAAATAACTAAAATCATAAATGAAAAGGGATAAATTATACCAACCCCATAGAAATGAAAAGGACCATAAGAGGATACTATAAACAACCGTAGGCAAACAAATAAGATAATGTAGACAAAATGGACAAATTCCTAGAAATACACAAGCTACCTATACTGAACCATGAAGAAACAGAAGCTCTAAACAATCCAATAACTAGTAAAGAGATTGAATTGCTAATACAAAACCTCTAAACAAAGAAAAGCCCGGAAACAGAAGACTTCATGGGTGATTTTATCAACCAATCCAAGAAGAATGAACACCAATCCTGTTCAAACTCTTCCAAAAACTGAAGCGGAGGGAACACTCTCTAACTCATTCTATGAGGCCATCATCACCCTCATAATGAAGCCAAATAAAGACACTTTCTGTTGCTTGGGATGGGCATTGTCCATCATCATTTCCTTGTTGGTTGTCCTGAGTGAGTCCAATGAACTGGAAAGTAGGTAGTTACAACTCTACTGAGATTCAGGGCTCAATTGGCACATGAATGGACCAAAGATTTAAGTCTCTGGGACATATATTTAACAGGTATATTGCTAATTATAGGTTCGAATAAAAGGGGCAGAAAAGCCATGTGTAGGGAAACTGTAAATGAGTCTAATTCTGTTACACTGGGGAACATAAATTCCAAAGTGAGGTCCCACTGACAGACTGCCAAATTCCTGAGCTTGTCTGTCCTGCTTATAGTATCTGGATGTCTCTAGAGCCATCAGGAGTCCTGCTGTTTGAGGCACTGTTTATTGTGACAGTCAATGAGATCCTGCTGAGATGTGCGTAAGTCTAACCTCTGGAATGACCTCCAGACTCACTTTGAAATCTCTTAGCCATAAAAACTCATTTGTATTTAATATTTCCCCCTTTTGGTCAAGGTCTTTCTCCAGATGCATTGCTAGTTGGCACTTGGTACCCTCAGTGCCAGGGAGGCTCATTCCTGGGAGTCATGTCCCACACCAGGGGGGAAGGTGGTGTGTTTATATGCTGACCATTATACATTTTGTCATAACTTATAGAATTGTGCAGGACAGAGTGTAAACTATAATGTAAACTGTAGTCCATGGTTAGTCGCAATGCTTCAATATGTGTTCATCAATTGTAACAAATGTACAACACTAATGAAGGATGTTGTTAATGTGGGAAAGTGTGTGTGGGGGTGGGGCATAGGGGAATCCCCTAATTTTTTATGTAACATTTATGCAATCTAAAGCTTCTTTAAAAATAATTTTTTTTAAAAATCCAAATAAAGATATTTCAAAGGGTATTTGATATTTCAAGGGTATTTCAAAGCCCTTATGAATATAGATACAAATATCCTCAACAAAATACTAGCAAACCAAATCCAAAAGCACATTAAAAGAATTATACACCATGATCAAGTGGGAGAATCAACATAAGAAATCAATTAATGGAATACATCACATTAACAGAATGAAGGAGAAAAACCCCATATGATCATCTCAAATGATGCAGAAAAGGCATTTGGTAAAATCTAGCACCCCATTCTTGATTGAAAAAAGAAATCTTAGAAAACTAGGAATCAAAGGAAACCACCTCAACATGATAAAGGGTATGTATGAAAAGTCCATAGCTAACATCCTATTTAATGGTGAAAGACTGAAAACTTTCCAAGATCAGGAACAAGACAGGAGGTCTATTGTCACCACTGGTATTCAACATTGTACTAGAAATTCTAGCCAAAGCAATTAGGCAAAAGAAAGAAACAAAAGGCATCCAAATTGGAAAGGAAGTAAAACTTGCCCTATTTGCAAATGACATAATCCTATATACAGAAAATATTGAAAAATCCACCAAAAAAGCTACTAGAACAAATAAATGAATTCAGCAAAGTGGCAAGGTACAAGGTCAACACACAAAAATCCGCAGGGTTTCTATGCACTAGTCATGAACAATCTGAAAAATAAATCAAGAAAAAAAAAAAAAAAAAACATTCCATTTACAATAGCAAGCAAAAGAATCAAACATCTAGGAATAAATCTAACCAAGGATGTAAAGGACTTACACAGAGAAAACTATAAAACACTGCTAAAAGAAATCAAAGACCTAAATAAATGGAAGGATATTCCATGTCTATGGTTTGAAAGACTAAATATTGTTAATATGTCGATTCTTTCCAAAGTGCTTTAGAGATTCAATGCAATCCCAATCAAACTTCCAACAGCCTTCTTTGCAGAAATGGAAAAGTCAATCATCAAATTTACATGGAAGGGTAAAGGACCTCAAATAGCCAAACATAACCTGAAAAAGAAGAACAAAGTTGGAGGAGTTATATTTCCCAATCTTAAAACTTACTACAGGAGGCAGATGTGGCTCAAATGGTTGGGCATCCATCTTCCATATGGAGGGACCTGGGTTTGATCCCCAGGACATCCTGGTAAAAATAAAGAAAAATATAGAAGGCGCATGGGCCACCAGGTTCTGCAAGTGGGTGAGCCCCCCAGATCCCATGCACGTTGCGCCACCAGGACCCACAAATGGATGAGCCCCCCAGGTCCTCCGCGTGGGTGTGCCATCAGGCCCGGCTGAGCCACACAGAAAGATGATAACATAACAGGAGAGTAACATAAGGGAGAGCCAAGACGAGACGCAATGAGAAACCAGGAACTAAGGTGGCACTGGTGGTAGGACACCTCTCTACCACATTGGAGGTTCCCAGGATCAAATCCTAGTGAAGACAGGAGGAGAAGGGTGAGAAGAGAGGGCAGGAAACAGACACAGAGCTAATTGCCCAGTGAATGGACACAAAAAAACAGGAAAACAGGGGGGGGGGGAGATGGATAAAAAGTAAATAAATAAATCTTAAAAAAAAAAAAACTTTCTACAACACCGTGGTATTGATACAAGGACAGTCAATGGAATTGAACTGAGATTTCAGAAATCAACCCTCACATGTATGACTGACTTTTGACAAGGGTGCCAAGTCCACTCGATTGGGAAAGAATTGTCTCTTCTACACAGGGTGCTGGGAAAACAGGATGTTCATATGCAAAAGAATGAAGGTGGACTCCTACCTCACACCATACACAAAACCAACTCAAAATGGAAACCAGAACTATTAAACTCCTAGAAAAAAACATCTTTAGGACCTTGTGTTAGGCAATGTTTTCTTAGACTTTATACCCAGAGCATAAGTAACAAAATAGATAAACGGGACCTAATCAAAATAAAAAACTTTGTGAATCAAGGGACTTTATCATGAAAGTAAAAAGACAACCTACAGAATGGGAAAAAATATTTGAAAACCACATATCTGATAAGGGTTTAAAATACAGAATATATAAAGAAATCCTACAAGTCAACAACAACAAAATAAAGAACCCAATTATAAAATGGGCAAAAGACTTGAATAGATATTGTTCCAAAGATACACAAATGGCCAAAAAGCACATGAAAATATGCTCAATATTAGCCATCAGAGAAATGCAAATCAAAACCACAATGAGATACCATTTCACACCCACTGAATGGCTAGTATTTTTAAAAAAGCAAAAAACAGAAAATTACAAGTGCTGGAGATGTGGAGAATCAGGAATACTCATTCATTGTTGGTGGGATGTAAAATGCTATGGAAAATAGTTTGGCAGTTCCTCAGAAAGTATAGAATTACCGTATGACCCAACAATCCGAAACGTAAATATAAGAATTGACACCAGGGACTCAAACAGGTTTTTGCACACCAATGCTCATAGTGGCATTATTTACAATAGCCAAAAGATGGTACAGCCCAAGCATCCATCAACTAATGAACAGATTAACAAATTGTGGTACATACATACAATGGAATATTATTAAGTAGTAAAAAGGTTTGAAGTTCTGATACATCCAACAACATGGATAATCCAAAGAATCCTGTTGAGTAAAATAAGCCAGACACAAAAGGACAAATATTATATAATCTCAGTAATATGATGTAATTCAAATAAGCAAATCCATAAAGTTAGAAACTACAATATTGGTTAACCCAGGGCCAGGTTGGGCATAGGGAATGGGGATTTAATGCTTATATTGTACAGAGTTTCTATTTGGGTTGATGGAAATGTTTTGGTACTGGATGGTAGTGATGGTAACACAATATTGGGAACTTAACAGCACTGAATTACATATTTGAATGTAGATAAAAGGGGAAATTTTAGGTTGCACATGCTGCTAGAATAAAAATTTTTAAAAAACACAGGACTGTACAATGCAAATATTGAACACTGTTGTAAGCGATGGACTATAGTTAATGTACCACACTAAAACAAGGTGTTAATAACAGGGTGCTATATGAGAACTCTGTATTTTATGAATCATTTTTCTGTAAACCTACAACTTCTCTAAAAGAAAAAGTCAGGGTGACGGTTACTTATGAGAAGTGGAAAGAGGATTGTAATTTGGATAGGGCACACGGAAGAGGCTTCTGGGATAGTAGCAAAGTTCTATTTTTGGCTTGTGTGGTGGTTACAAGGGGATTATCTTTATCATAATCCATCCATTCACATTCTACTGATAGGCTTTTAGGTAGTTTCCAATTTTTGCTATTACGAGCAACGGTGCCCCAAACATCATTGTACATTTCTTATGCACTGTGTTTTTCTATAGTGTCTATCTACAGGCAGAATTTTTGAATTGCAGGTATATGAATTTTCAGTTCTTTTAAACAGTAACGGTTGAACAAAAGAGCCCAGACACACAAAAAGTAAACATATTAGTTGCCCTCTGAAGTGGCTCAACCAACTTACAATTCCATTTTTTGACATCCTTGCCTCAGTGGTATCGCCAACTTTAAAATTGTTGCCAATATTATAGGTGCAAAATAAAATCTCATTTTTGTTTAAATTTGTATTTCCTCACTTATTGATGAGATTAAGGGTGTTTTCATATGTGTATTGGTCATTTGCATTTCTTCTATGAATAGTTTGTTCATATCATTTGCCCATATTTGCTTCATACATGGGAAGCAGGCACTCAACCACTTGAGCTACATCCGCTCCCTTCAATAAGTTTTTTAATGTTTTCAATATGTCTTTACCTCTTAAAACCTACTCTTGTGAATAAAATCTCATATTTTTATATTTTATACTATTTACAGTTACGGTATTTACATTTAAAGTATTTACATTTTACACTGTTGATTTTTATATGCTAATCATTTTACCTTGCAATATTGAACTATTTTATTGATTCTAGTAGAATGCAGATTTTTCTTGGGATTTTCTATGGAAATGATCATATTATTCATAAATAATGAAAAGTTATTTTTTCCTTCTACTCTCCTTTTAACATTGTTTTCTTATTATTTTTCATTGTTTTCTTATTATTTTGGCTAACACCTTCAGTGCTTTGTGAATAGGCATGGGGGTACCTGGCATCCTTGACTGGTTCCTGACTTCAAAGAGAAAACTACAAACATTTCACCATTAGGTATGATGCTTATTTAGATTTTCAGATTATTTTTGTCAAGGTTCTATAATGAAAGTATTTTTTAATTGAGTCACAAAAATTATGACAAAATATTAACAGTGATTAATTCCTGGTAGAAGGTTGTGGTAGATTAAAAATAGTTGCAACTACTTTGCTACTTCTCCCATTGAGGGTTAGAATCAACTTTACCTCCCCGCAAATCTGGGCTGACCTTAGTAACATACTTGGCCCACAGTGTGGTAGAAGTGATTTTTTTTAAAGCTTTGCAGCTTCTGCCTGGGGCCCTTGGGACACTCTCTGGGAGCCCTAACCTGCCTAAGAAGTGAGAATTTGAGCCTGCTATGCTGGAAAGGTCACAAGAAGGTGCCCTGCTCTATAGTCTTAGATGAGTCCAGAAAATCCAGTCTTCTAGCCATCTCCATCAAGGTACCAGTGAGTAAAGCCGTCTTCAACCTTTTAGACCAGCTGAATACACTCTACCAGCTGAATACCACCATGTGATCTCTCTAGACACCAGCAGAACAGAAGAATCAATCTAGCTTTGCCTGCTCAAGCTTTGTTCAAGTAACTGAGCAGCAAAATCATGAGATGTAACAGTTGTTTTAAGCCACTAAGTTTTGGAGTAGTTTGTTAAGCAGCACTAAATAACTTGAACATAGATACAGAAAATGTTCTCTGGTTTTAAATTTTTTTCATTGGAGTTGATGGTATCATTCCACTGATTAAGAAAAAGAACAAAAGGAAAAGATAGGGGTGCATGGACTAAAAGCTCTCAGTGTTAGACCAATGTTAAAATCAGGTCTACATAATCAGGGCTACTAGTCTAATAGGAGTGGATTAGAAAATGGGTCCCTTTATGGATGGGTGCTCCTCTGCACGACAGTGATGGAACAGCTGATTTGTGAAAATCAGAAGGAAAAAAACTCCTTTCTGACAGCAGGCTGCGGTGAGCAAAGTGCAGGTGGACCTCAGTCTCTACTTGTCCCAACATCCTTGTGCAGGGCACAATGAGCACAACCTGTATGTAACATCTTTATAAAAGAAAGTGCAAATCAACATTTTTACATTTGCAAATGACACAAGCTCTTGTGGGTGGCAACGAACTAAGTTGATTGAGGATAGAAAGATCTTATAAATCTGTGTGGGTGGGCAGAAAGGTGACAAATGAGAGCATAAAGTATATATATATGAGCTATCAATCATAGCTAAGGAGAAGGAACTAGTGTTACTGTAGATTGTTCCCTGAAGATAAATGTACAGGCTCCTTCTGACAGCAATAACAGCAGACACTTGATTGAATCAGAAAGTGACATTCCTCCTGAGAAGCAAAGCAGTACCACCCACTCAAACGATGCTGTGATGGAATTTAAATAAGGCAGAAACTATCAGAAGAAAGATTGGAGAAAAAGTAACAGCATGAGGGCTCAGAGGAAAACAGAAGCATCTATATATCATAAGTGAATTACAATGCACAAACCAACCAGGTCTCACTGGAAGCAGCTGCAGTGGTGGAGGTAGCAGCAGTGACCACCACGTTGGGTTAAGAACCAGAAGCTATGATGGTGGGTGTCGGGGGAGCAGACTATTTCTAGTGTCAGCAGAAGCAGCAGTAGCAATAGCAACTGAGATGGTACCCCAGCCGATACCATGAGTGAATGACAGCAATGGTGGCACCAGACTTTTAATGTTGGCAGCAGTTATGGCGATGAAGCAGCAGCCAGGAACTTGTTCAACAAACATTTCACTAACTCTTTATGCAGCACTGACCAGCCACCAATCTGCAAAGCCTTTCATGTGCAATGACAATTGAGGGGATAGAATCACACAATTTTAACACTGTAAGGAGCCTTAGAAATCATCTAATCCACTCCACATTATATAGAAAGCAGAGGTTCCCATAGTAACGCACACAGTGGTATTAAAATCTAGAATAAAAGAATACCAAATAAACTAAAAGTAAATAAATAAAAACTATAAACAAACAAATAAATAATAAAAGTGAAAAAAATCTAGACTAAGAACTCAGGCCATTAGACTTCTTAGCTGATTCAACTGCCTCCTAAGATAGAGACCAGCAAAGAGGTAGAGAAAGCTTCTTCTATTAAGTTTCAATAATTTACCAATAAAAATAAAATGTCTATGTTCCCATACACAAAACTTTAATTTTTAGGAAAAAAGTTTTTTACTTCCTTCAAAATTTAGAAAAAGGTACTGAGTATTAAGTAGATATAGACATCATACTAAATGGGCTTTAAATATTACCTAACTAAATATTTACTAAAACCTCAGAGGTGTTTTCCCAGTTCACAGCTGAGAAAAGTATGCATCAGGTTAGTAAGATGAGAGAGCTAGTTAAGTGACCCTCTTACTTCAGTTCTACACTATAATTAATTAGGAAAAAATGAGAGCAAAGACATGTTTAATAAAGTATTAAAGAACCCAGAACTAACTCATTTACTAATGCTGATCTTAAAAATAAAACAAAAAAACACAATTCTTCAGATAATATTAATTTTTAAAATGTTTCAAGAAACTCTAACATTGATTGCCTCAATGGATGGGGGCAGGGATTAGTTGGAGACTTTTCACAGTAAATACTTTGTAGCTTTTGGATTTTAGCCATAACAATTACCTATTCCAACAACTAAATAAAGACAAATTTTAAAAATGTAAATATGTTTTAGTTCCTACTAATAGTTTGGAATTAAAAGCATTCTACAGACTTCTAAGAGGCTCCAGAAACTGTGAGGCAGGCATTATGTTAGAAGAGGCAAGTTAGGCGGAATCAGGAGGGGAAAGAGATCAGATTGCCTGCAACAATCACTATTTGATCTACTCAATTTCATTGTTATTATTTTTAGCCCACATTTTGAGTTCTGTTTCTAAGAAACCCTATTGCCGAAAGCAATTTACTAATAGGAACCCACATTCAGCAAGAGAAAAGCAATGATGCTGAAACTTAATTTAATCAATTCATTATAGTGCTGCTTAAAGATCTCCTTTCAATCTTTAGTGCTATGATGCTGAAAAGCCTTTGTTGTACCAATCTTTATTTAATGCTGTGGTGCTGTAAAGCCTTTGTTGTACCAAAAAGCAGTGACACTTTATAAAATTTTAATTTAAGGGTCTGCAATCAGGATATCTTAAATGCGGAGCCATAAATTCTGGATTCTCATTCTCTATTGTCTTTATTGTCTATGAATTCCAAACCATGCCTTGCAAGGGAAAGTTTTATATTTTTAGAGGTTCTGGTACAGAGGATGGGGAAAGGGCTGTTTTTATTTAGTCTCTTTTCAAAAAACCTGTTTAATTTTAATTTAGTCACCAGAAATCATGAAGCCCTTCCTCTGGCTTGTCCTCAAGCCCCTGGATTCAAAAGCACTACCTGCTTAGATTACCCAAAATATTACACGGAACCCACTGGGATTCCCATGTTGCCCACCTCCCACACCTCCCACCACATATATATATATATATATATATAAATAACATTTTTGTAAGCAAATACAAAAAAAAAAAAGCACTACCTGTAAACTAACTCTACAGCTGCTAATTAGTAGCTGGGCAAGAGAACAATGCAACATAGAAGAAAATTAAATTCCTAGATAAATCTAAAAGATTTGAGAGATGTGTGACCCTATATTTGACAAAACCAATAGATATCTGAAAGCCAGGCATTGAAATCATGATGTGGGAATGAGGCAAGAAGAGGGCTGAGAGCTAGTGCAAAACATGGGAGTGGGGCAGATCAGAGGGCTGTAGCTGGTGCTCTAGGACCCAAGATGTGGCCTGCGCTGTCTGGCGGAATCCAGCTGAAAACAAATACATACAAAACGCTGGAAGCAGGTAGGAACCCTTGGGTTTGCGTTGCTACCCATTAGTTTGAGAACCTGATAACACAGAGACGATATCGCTTTCGTAATTGGTGCAAATGGTGAGCCGCAGAATCCCGGTTCAAGTCGTTTCGACTGGAACCAACAACCGAGATTAGCCAGTTTTCCGTAAGGTCTGATTTCTGATGTCTGCTTTAGCCCCCAATAACCTCAAATTCATCCAAAATAAACACCGTCTAAATAGAGATAAGAAAATCAGTGACACAGCAGGCTATCTTCATTCTGAACTCCTTCCTCAAACATCTTTTAAAGTCCTTCCAATACTTCGGATTTCCCCCAACTCGCGTGCATACAACCGAGCTAACCGACACTGGGCTCAAGGAGGCGCCAACGTGGCCGTAATGGGAAAACGAGGGGTCAGAAATCGACCAATAAAATTAGCAGCTCGGCCCGCGCCCCGCCCACTAGCCCTGGCAGCCAATAAGCTTCACAACTCTCCAGCCACTGCCGCTTATTCACAGTGCCGCTGCAAAGCTTCTTCCTCCGCTTTGATGGCTTGCGCATCGCAAATCCGCTGTATACGATTCCCTCCTTTGCTTCGCTAGGCAAGACGGCTATCTGCCCTAACTTTCTGAAGGCGGAGGGGATGACGGCGGCTACCACGGGAAGCTCAAGGTCCCAGAAGTGATTCTCTCAAACAGCAGCAAGGCGAAAGGAAAGGGAAAGCGCTCCACCAGCTTGCCTTCTCACACCCAGTATGGTCCCTTAACCCGGAAGCAATTCTCCCTTCCTCTACTCCACGGTTGCTAGAGGAGAAGGACCGTCAGGTCTGGCCCGGCATGCCCCGGGCTTCCGGTGACCTCTGGCCCCTTTCTGTCGTCCGCTCTCGCTGCCTAGCGTGGTCGGTCGCTCACTGCTTTCTGCCTTTACGTCTTCCTTCGCACGCTGCCTGGTGACTGTGGCACCCGCGACCGGCAGGGAGGCGGTGGCGGAGGAAACTCGTCATGGCTGCCTCTAAGCCTGTGGAGGCGGCAGTGGTCGCGGCGGCTGCGCCCGGCTCCGGGAGTGGGGTGAGCGGCGGCGGGACTGCTGGCCCCAGCACCGGGGGCCTGCCGCGATGGCAGCTGGCTCTGGCGGTCGGGGCGCCCCTACTACTGGGCGCGGGTGCCATGTATCTGTGGAACCGGCAGCGACGGCGTCGGGAGGCAGGGGGCCGGGGCGACGCAGGCGGCCTGAAGCGCAACAGTGAACGGAAGACCCCGGAGGGCAGGGCCAGTCCGGCACCCGGCAGCGGACATCCGGAAGGTCCCGGCGCTCACCTGGAAATGGTGAGGAGCAGTACTGGGCCATGGAGGTGGAACCCAAGGAATGCAGGTTTTCTTTGACAGGTTGTGTCGGTCAAGGAGCTTCCCATAAGTCGGAAGCTGCCATGCGACAGCGAATGGGTGTGGAATATATATGTCTGGCTGCCTTTGTAAGGAATGGGGTAGCCCGAAGGAGCAGGTTAGCGACTTTCTTTGACAGTTTCCTTTTGGTTTCAGAAAAAGATTTGATTTTCTTCTCAGTGACACAGCATTTATTTCTAATGCTGTACGTACGGGAAACGTTTGCAGACGTGATAATTGTATTTAATTAACTAATGCAGGAAGCCAAATTTCTTTAGCGATTGTTACGTTGCGATTTGAATTGTTTTGGTGATTTATAATCGATAACCTATAATAACGAGTCACTCCATGTTTTTAAAGAGATTTGGGGGCAGGGGACATAGGCAAATACAGTAACTGTTCGTTGACAAAAGCAAAAGAATTAATTAGGTGGAGATAGATATCAAAAAGGTTATAAAGAATAAAATGGTGTCTAACGGTATTTGTTTTTTAATGGGAAGGAGTTCTTAAACTTTTAGCTGGTGCATCTTTCATTTTTCTATTTTACCTGGAAACATGCGTGATCTAGTCTCCGATGCTAGGTCAAGCATCTACAGCCTGATTTTTACAGGATATCTTGGAATAAATGGCGAGCTGTTTTATATGGTTTTTTTAAACTGACTTTGAAATGACTCTATTAAATCCTTTTGGTATCTGACCTGGTTACATTTAACAATACTGGGATGGAGTATATGTATATTTTTTCTTCATCTGGGATTGTACAATAGTAGTTCCAGAGTAGATAAGAGAAATCTTTGGTCAGCTAAATCCCAATTTGAGAATCACTTATTTATGTCAAATGCAAGTCATTTCCATTTTATACTGTTATGGTTGGCCTTAAAGAATTAAGAATAGTCAAATTAGCTTTAAGTGAGATTTTGATGTGGGAAGGAACTACTGTAGTTTACAGTCTACAATATGTCAGTCATTGTGTTAGACCATGGAAGATTCAGATAATCTTTCTTATGGGAGATAAAACATTGCCTTTGAAAAAAAAATTTTTTTTAATGCAGAAAGGATACATTACAGTGTGGTAGAAACACCCTTGGGTTGTGAGAATTAGGAGATATGCATTTGATTGGGCTCTCCAGCTTTGTTACTTTGGAGAAAGTAATTTTTTCTCCCTGACCTTAATGTCATCCCTATAGAGTAAGATTAAAATAATAGATCTCTCATATTTCTTTTAGCACTGGAATGGGCTGCTGAGAGTGATTATCACAGGACTCTTTGCATTAGTTAACACATGATTGTTTTAGTCAATTTTTTTTTTACAAATCAATTTTATTGATACAGATTAATAAAGCATAAATCCATCCAAAGTGTAGAATCAGTGGTATTCAGTATAATCACATAGTTGTGCATTCATCTCTTCAATCATTTTCAGAGCATTTTTATTATTCCACTAATAATACAAAAACAAAAACGAAAAAAAACCAAAACTCATCTCCTCTCCATCTCTCTATACTTCCCCTGCCGTAAATAGTTGCTATTCTGTTTCCTTCTCTCTAGTTTATTTGTATTTATATTTTGTAAAAACAATCTTTTATATGCAATATCACCCATATTCGTGTTTTATATAAGGTTTCACTATGTTATGTAGTCCCATGTTACATTTTTTAGCTTTCCTTCTAGTGATATAAATGTCCTTAGGCTTTCCCTTTCGACCACTGTCATACCCATATTATAGTTCTGCTAGTCACAAACAGCATGATGTGCTCTCACAATTTCTATTCTTTTCCAAAAAGTTACAACCTTTTAACCAATTCTGCACAGATTAACTATCAACTTTCCATTCTCTACCCTCATTCTATATTCTGTTTATTAATTCCACGAGTTTACAAAAAATATTTAGTTCATAAAAGCGCAATCATACAGTATTTGTCCTTTTGTGTCTGGCTTGCTTCATTCAACATAATGTCCACCAGGTTCATCCATATGCTTCACAACGTCATTTCTTCTTAACACTGCATAATATTCCATCGTGTGTATACACCACAATTTGCTTATCCATTCATTGGTTGATGGACACCTGGGTTGTTCCCAACTTTTGGCAGTCGTGAATAATTCCTCTATAAACATTGGTGTGCAGATATCTATTCATGTTAGTGCTCTCAGCTCTTCTACTAATACCTAGTATTAGTATTGCTGAGTCCAATGGCAAGTCTGTATTCAGCTTCCTTAGGAACTACCAAACAGTTCACAGAGGCTGTACCATTCTGCCTTCCCACCAACAGTGAATAAGCATTCCTATCTCTCCACATCCTCTCCAAAATTTAACAATTTCCTGACTTTTTAATAGTGGCCAATCTAATAGGTGTGAAATGATAACTCATTATAGTTTTGATTTGCATTTCCCTAATCACTAGTGATGTTGAACATTTTTTTTTATGTGTTTCTTTGCTGTTAGTATCTCTTCTTTGGCCAATTGTCTTTTCAAGTCTTTTGCCCATTTTTTAATTGGGTAATTTGTCTTTTTAGTGTTGAGTTGTATGATATCTTTAATATCATGAATATTAAACCTTTATTGGCTATGTGATTGCCAAATATTTTCTCCCATTGAGTCATGTGCCTTTTCACCTTTCGACAAAGTCCTTTGAGATGCAAAAGTGATTAATTTTGAAGAAGCTTCGTTTTTCTTTTTTTTCTTTTGTTGCTCATGTTTTGGGTGTAAGGTTTAAGAAACTACTGCGTAACACAAGATCTTGAAGATGTTTTCCTATATTTTCTTCTAGGAGTTTTATTGTTGTTGTTTTTATAGTTAGTTAGGTCCTTGATCCATTTTGAGTTAATTTTTGTATAAGGTGTGAGATAGGGGTCTTCTTTCTTTCTTTTGGATATGGCTATCTAGTTCTCCCAGCACCATTTTTTGAATAGACTGTTCTGGCCCAGCTGGTGGGCTTAACAGCCTTGTCAAAAATCACTTGACTGTAGATGTGTGAGGGTCTGTTTCTAAGTTCTCAGTTCAGTTTCATTGGTCAATGTATCTGTGTTTATGCCAGTACCATGCTGTTTTTACTGCTGTGGCTAAGTAATATGCTTTAAAGTCAGAAAGTGAGAGGCCTCCAACTTTATTTTTTTTTAATACAGTTTTGGGACAGAAAGTGGATTAGAGGTTTCAGGGGAGAAGGGGAGGGGAAGTTGTTGCTTGGTGGGGGTAGAGTGTAAATTTTAGAAATTTTGAAATAAAGAGATCAGGATCCAGATTATAGGAAAAATGTAAATAAAAATATAATATATCTTCTAAAAAAAGGACATTTTTGGCTATTCGGAACCCCTTACCCTTCCAAATAAATTTAATTATTGGCTTTTCCATTTCTGCAAAAAGACTGTTGGGATTTTGATTGGGATTATGTTGAATCTGTAAATCAACTTGGGTAGAATTGACATCTTAACAATATTTAGTCTTCCCAATCCATGAAAACGGAATGTCCTTCCATTTATTTAAGTTGTCTTCAGTATTTTTTAGCAATGTTTTGTAGTTCTTTAATACAGGTCCTTTATGGCCTTGGTTAAGTTTATCCCTAAATATTTGATTTTTTTCAGTTGCTATTATGAATGGAATTTTTTTCTGATTTCCGCCTCAGATTGCACATCAGTAGTACATAGAAATGCTAATTTTTTTATATATTAGTCTTGTATCCCACCACTTTGCTGAACTTGTCTGTTAATTTTACCAGCTTTGTTGTGGATTTTTTTTTCCAGGATTTACTAGATACAGGATCATATCATCAGCAAATAGTGGAACTTTTACTCCTTCCTTTCCTATTTCATTGCCTTTTATTTCTTTATCTAGCCTAATTACTCTAGCTAGAACTTCTAGCACAATACTGAATAACAGTGGTGACAGTGGGCATCCTGTCTTGGTCCTGATCTCAGTGGGAAAGCTTTCAGTCTTTCACCATTGAGTACATTGCTAGCTGTAGGTTTTTCATATTTGCACTTTACCATATTGAGAAAGCTTTCTTCTATTCCTGTCTTTTGGTGTGTTTTTATCAAGAAAGGGTGCTGTATTTTGTCAAATGCCTTTTCTCCATCAATCTAGAGGATCATATGATTTTTCTTCAGTTTATCGGTGTGGTTTATTACACTGGTTGAATTTCTTGTGTTGAACCACCCTTGCATACTTGGGATAAAACCCACTTGATTGTGGTGAATAATTCTTTTAATGTGCTTTTGGATTTGGTTTGCAAATATTTTGTTGAGGATTTTTACATCTATATTCATTAGAGATATTGATCTGTAATTTTCTTTTTTTATAGTTATCTTTATCTCGTTTTGATATTGGGGTAATGTTGGCTTCATAGAATGAGTTTGGTAGTGTTCTTTCCTGTTTAATTTTTTGGAAGAGCTTGAGTAAGATTGGTAGAATTCACCTGTGAAGCCATCCGGTCCCAGGCTTTTCATTTTGGGTGGTTTTTGATATCAGCTTCATTCTGTTATTGAAGTCTCCAGGTATTATTGTAGTGATATCTATCTATTTCTCCCTTCGGCTTTCCAGTGTGTGCCTCATGTATCTTGGGACACTCAGGCTAGGTGCATAAATATTTAGAATAGTTATTTCTTCTTGGTGAGTTGTCTCCTTTTATTAATATATAATGACCTTCTTCATCCCTTATAACAGTTTTGCATTTAAAATCTATTTTGTCTGATACTAGTTTCGCTACTCCCACCCTTTTTTTTTTTTTTTTGGTTGCTATTTGCGTGGAGTATCTTTTTCCATCCTTCAACTTTTTTTTTTTCTTTCCATTTTTACAGCTTTATTGAAGTATAACCAATATACAATAAACTGCATATATTTAAAGTATACAGCTTGGTGAGTTTTGACCTATGTATACACCCATGAAACCATTAGCATAATCAAGCCAATCCTCATTTTCATTGGTTCCAAAGGTTTCCTTATTTCCTTTTTTTTTTTTTTAATAATTTATTGAAGTATATCATTTATACATGAACATACGTAAACTATAAGTGTTCAGTAAACATCGTGAACTTATAAAACAAACATGCATAACATCATACATCACCCCCCCAAACACCCTGCATTGTTGTGAAACATTTGTTAACAAATCACGAAAGATCATCGTCAAAGTATTACTACTAACTAAAGTCCGTATCTTTCCTCCCCTATACATTTTTTTAAGGATTTATTTATTTACTTTTATCCGTTTTTAGCCCCCCTCTCCCCCAGTTTTGCTGTTTCTGTGTCCATTTGCTGGGTGACTCTATGTCCGTTTCCTGCTCTCTCTTCTCCTCTTTCTCCTCCTGTCTTTACTGGGATTCGATCCTCGGAACCTCTGATGTGGGAGAGAGGCGTTCTACCGCCTGCACCACCTTAGTTCTTGGTTTTTCGGCGTGTCTTGTCTTGGCTCTCCCTTGTGTCACTCTCCTGTTTTGTCGTCCTCTTGCTGCATGGCTCGCGGGGCCTTGCGGTGCACCCACACACAGGTCCTGGTAGCCCACGCGCCTTCTATATTTTTCTTTTTTTAATTTTTACCAGGAGGTCCCAGGGGTCGAACCCAGGTCCCTCCATATGGGAGGCGGACGCCCAACCATCTGAGCCACATCCATCCCCCTGTTACATCTCTTAAGGTTGACCAAAGATACCCAAAGTTACAGTTTTTCCCATACAGGATGGTTATATAATAAATCAGTCTTAGTTTATCACCAGAATTCTAAAAACCAGACCTAGGGAGAAAAATTAGGCCTGGGGACACATGCATGGTTTCTAATAAAGCGAATGTTTAGCCTACCCTGCTTATCACAAAATTAGGACAGCAAGAATATTCGCAACCAACCTTTCACTTTTAACCTAGTTGTGACCTTACGTCTGAGGTGATTTTCTTATACACAGCATAGAGATGGCTCATTTTTTTTTTTTCCGCATTCAATCAGTCTATGTCTTTTGATTAGGGAGTTCAAGCCATTAACATTCAATGTTATAGCACTACTGACTTCATCTATTTTGTCCTTTGGCTTTCTGTTGCCATATCATACTATTGTCTGTTTTTTACCCTTTAAATTACCCTTTCTAATAATCTTCCTTCTTCACTCTTCTCCAAGTCTCTCACCCTTGTTTTTTCCTTTCAGGCTGCAGCACTACCTTTAGTATCTCTTGTAATTTGAGTCTTTTGGTAACATATTCTCTCAGTTTTTGTTTGTCTGTGAAGACTTTAAACTTGCCCTCATTTTTGAAGGACAGTTTTGCCAAATACAGAATTCTTGGCTGGCAGATTTTCTCTTTCAGTACCTTTAAATACATCATACCAGTTTCTTCTCTCCTCCATGGTTTCTGATGAGAAGTTGACAGCTAATTTTATTGAGGTTCCCTTGTATGTGATGCTTTCCTTTTCTTTTGCTGCTTTCAGTATCTTCTCTTTATCCTTGATATTTTTCATTCTGAATAGTAGGTTTCTCGGGGTAGGTCTGTTCGGATTCATTCTTTTTGGGGTGCATTGTTCTTCTTAGAGGTTTATGTCTTTCATAAGAGTTGGGAAGTGTTCAATCATTATTTCCTCAAATATTCTTTCTGCCCCTTTTCCATTCTCTTCTCCTTCTGGGACACTAATAATGCATATGTTTGTGCGTTTTGCATTGTCATTCAATTGCCTGAGACCCTTTTCCATTTTTTCCATTCTCTTCTCTTTCTGTTCTCCTGTCTTTTCCAGTTCAGATGTTCTGTCTTCAAAATCACTAATTCTGTCTTCAAAACATTCAAATCTGCTCTTATGTGCCTCTAATGTATTTTTAATCTCATCTATTGTTTCTTTGATTCACATAAGGTCTGTTACTTTTTTTGCAGACCCTCAAATTGTTTTTATGCTCACCCAGTGTCTTTTTTTTTTTTTTAACTTAAAAAAAAAATTATTGAAGCATATCATTCAAACATAAATTTACATAAACAATAAATGTATAGTAATCGTTGTGAACTTACAAAACAAACATACATAACTTGATACAAAGCTCTCATACCTCACCCTACCACCAATACTTTGCATTGTTGTGAAACATTTTTAACTGCTGATATAAGAGCATCCTCAAAATACTACTACTTACCAAAGTATCTTACATTTGGTGTATTTTCCCCCCATCCCACCCTACTATTATTATTTTATTCATTTATGCATGAACATACATGAACAGTAAGTGTATAGTAAAAGTTGTGAACTTACAAAGCAAAACATGCATAACATCATACAGGGGTCCCATACATCAACTCACCACCAACACCTTGCATCGTTGTGATACATTTGTTACAAATTATGAAAGAATACTGTCAAAATCTTGCTACTAACTTTAGTCCATACCTTATATTTGGTGTCCTTTGCCCCCAACCCACCCTATTATTATTATTTTTAAATATATTTTTATTACAGAAGTTGTGAACTTAAAACACAGTCAAGCACATGTGCAGAATTCCCATACAACAGCCCTCTATCAATACACCACACTGTAGTGGAACATTAGTTACAGATTATGAGATAATATCATCAGATTATTACCACTAACCATGGTCCATAGCATATCATTGGCACACTTTTTCCATACATCCCATTATCCGCACAGTACATCTTTGGCATAGATGCATGAATATTACAGTATTGCTGTTAACCACAGTCCAAGGTCACTCCAGTTGTAGTTTTCCCATGCCTCTCTATATTCCCACCACCCTGCAATAGTGACGTACATCTGTTCTAGCTCACAAACGACACTGTACCATCTGTACCATCAACCATAATTCTCATCCACCTCTGGGTTTACTGTGTTATTCAGTCCCTAGACTATGGATATCCAGTTTTCCCAGCACCATTTGTTGAATGAACTGTTCTGCCCCACGAGGGTGGGTTTGACAGGCTTGTCAAAAATCACTTTACCATAGATGTGAGAGTCTGTTTCTGAACCATCAATTCGGTTTCATTGGTCTATATGTCTGACTTTATGCCAGTACCATGCTGTTTTTACCATTGTAGCTAGGTAATATGATTTAAAGTCCGAAAGTGAGAGTCCTTCAACTTCACTTTTCCTTTTTAAGATATTTCTGGCTATTCAGAACCCCTTAACCTTCCAAATAAATTTGATAATCGTGTTTTCCACTTATTTTTAAAATGCTGGTAGAATTTTTATTGAGATTGTATTGACTCTGTATATCAGTTTGGGTAGAATTAACATCTTAATAATATTTAGTCTTCTGATCTATGGGCATGGAATGTTTTTCCAATTATTTAGGTCTTTTTAAAATTTTTTTAACAGTTACATCATAGTTGTCTGAGTACAAGTGCTTTACATCATTAGTTAAGTTTACTCCTAAATATTTGATTCTATTGTAAATGGAATTTTTTTTCCCTTACTTCCTCCTCAGATGGCACATTACTAGTGTTTTTTAAAGTCTGATATAAGTATAGCTACTCTAGTTGTTTTTTGTTTGTTTGTTTGTTTGTTTTTTGTTTTGGTTACTGAATGTGTGGAATATCTTTTTCCAGCCTTTCACTTTCAATCTATTGGTATCCTTGGGTCTAGGGTTAGTCTCTTTCAGACAAAATATAGATGGCTCATATTTTCTTATCCATTCTGCTAGTCTTTGTCTTTTGATTGAGGAGTTTAATCTATTTACTTTCAATGTTATTACTGTAAAGGCAGTTCTTATTTCACCCATTTTGACCTTTGGGTTTTATCTGTCATATTTTATTTTCATCACTCTCTTGAGACTTTCAGTTACTTTTACTGGTATAATCTTCATTTCTAGACTCTTCCAAGCCTCTCCTGTCTTTTCTTTTCAGACTCTAGCACACCCTTTAGTATTTCCTGCAAAGCTGGTCTTTTGGTTACACACACTCTCATTTTCTGTTTATCTGTGAATATTCTAAACTCACCCTCGTTTTTAAAAGAGAATTTTACTGGATATAAGATTCTTGGCTGGAAGTTCTTCTTTTGCAGTGTCTTAAATATATCATACCACTGTCATCTTGCCCCCATGGTTTCTGATGAGAAATTGGCACTAATCTTATTGGGTATCCCTTATATGTTATGTGTTGCTTTTCTCTTGCTGCTCTCAGAATTCTCTCTTTGCCTTTGGCATTTGACATTCTGATTAGTATGTGTCTCAGTTGATCTGTTCAGATTTATTCGGATGGGAGCATATTGTGCTTCTTGGACACAGATATCTATGTCCTTCAATAGGGTTGGGAAATTTTCTACCATTATTTCTTCAGATATTCTTTCTGCCCCCTTTCCCTTCTCTTCTCCTTCTGAGACACCCATGACATGTAAGTTTGCACGTCTCTTGCTGCGTTTAGTTCCCTGAGACCTTGTTCAATTTTTTTCCATTCTATTTCTGTTCTTTTGTATGTTTGCTTTCGGAGGCCATTTCTTCAAGCTCACCAGTCCTTTCTTCTGCCTCCTCAAATCTGCTGTTATGATTCCAGTGTACTTTTAATTTCATTTATTGCTCCTTTTATTCCCATAAGATCTGCTATTTTTCTATGTATGCCTTCAAATTCTTCTTTGTGCATGTCCAATGTCTTCTTAATATCCTTAATCTCTTTAGCCATCTCATTGAATTTATTAGGGAGATTTGTTTGAACATCTATAATTAGTTGTTTCAGCTCCTTCATGTCATCTGGAGGCTTATCTTGTTCCTTTAACTGGGCCATATCTTCCTCTTTCTTGGTATGGATTGTAATTTTTTGTTGGTGTCTTGGCATCTGACTTTAAATAGATGAATTTATTCTGGGTGTACTTTCTCTCTTTAGTTTAGGGCTTTCTTGCCCTTTCTCCCTTCCTGGTTGTGTAGTAGGGGCTGAGGATGTAGTTGGTGCTCTAAGCTGTGGAGGCTCAAGATGGCTGCATTGCCCCAGGGACTGATGAATCTTCTCCCACCTTTCCCCTTTGCCAGCGGGTAGGGATAGAGCCACAGCTGTGTGTAATAATCCAAGTCGTGCAGGCCTAGACTGTAGTTGCCCAGAGAGACTGATGAAGCTTCACACCCCCTTCCTTCCCTGCCTGGGGTAGGGATGGAGCTGCAGTGTGGGCAGCAGTCTGTGCTATGTGGGTCCAAAATGATTGCGGTTGCCCCAGTAGACTTTCTGGCTTTTCAGTTTGTGCCAGCCGAATGTACCTGCATTTACCTGGAGAGGCTGGTGCAGTCCCACCAGCTTTCTCCTTGCCAAAGGTGAGGCTGAAGCCTAGGCTAGGGCTGCAGTACGATTCTGGATGAAAAGAAGCCTATCCTACCAGCACTGTGATTTTCTATCAGCCCAGCTTTCCCTCATGCCAGGGGCGGAGTCAAAATGGCAGCAGCTGTCCTCTTTCCAACTTGGACAAGGTTCAAACTTTAGCTGTTCTTAGGATTATACTTTAGCCTGACGAATTTACTAATCAGTAGCTGAAGTCAGTGGCCAACCATCTCTTCCTCCCCTGTTTTTTGGAAATGGAGCTTCCATCTCCAGCCACTGTAGCTCCTGAGGAGGCTTGCGCCACCAGAGTATGGTGATTACCAGCCTCCACTGCATGTCCTGTATTTTCCTGGAGAGGCTGGCACAGGTCCTCCCGGCTTCCTCCCTGCTGGAGGTGGGGCTGGGGCTTAGTCTAGAGCTGCAGTCCAACCTGGATGGACAGAAGCCGGTCTCTACTAGCCTGTGATTTTTAATCAGCCTGACTTCCTCTCATGCTGGGGGCAGAGTTAAAATGGCAGCTACTGGGCTCTTTCTGATTTGGACAGGTTCAAACTTTAGCTGTTCTTAGGATTATACTTTATCCCTCCAAATTTACTAATCAGTAGCTGAAGTTGGTGCCCAACCATCTCTTTCTCCCGTTTTTGGGAAGTGGAACTTCCAATTCCAGCCACAGAATAGCTCCCGAGGCAGCTTGTGCTGCCAGTGAAGGATGGGCACTGGGCTCTGTGGTGTGGCGTGCTCTACTCACAAATCTTCTCTGCAGATGGGCATTCTCCTCCTCCCGTTCTTTCAAGGATGTTGCAGGATGCTCTTCTGGTCTCCTAGAGCCCCTAAACGGGTGCTTTAGATAGCTCTGGGTGATTACTAACTGCCCTGTAGGACAAGCTGACTCTAGGAGCTCCTTACTCTGCTGCCATGTTGCTGGTTGTCAATCACCCAGTGTCTTTTTAATATTCTTTATCTCTTTAGTCATGTTTTCTTCCAGTTCTTTGAATTAATTTAGGGGAGTAGTGTGATTATCATTGATTAATTGTCTTAAATCCTGTATCTCTTCAGGATATTTGGTTTGTTCCTTTATCTGGGCCATCTCTTCCTGTTTCCTAGTATGGCTTGTAAGCTGATATCTAGGCATCTGAATTTATTCTGATGGCCAGTTTCTCTCTCTTGCCATTGTTGTTTTTTTGTTTTTTTCCCCCACAGCTCTTGTTTGATAATTGGTTCAACTTATTCTCAGTTCCAGCTTAAGTTATCACATTTGGACCACGGATTCACTAATGGGGCACAGATTTTCTCCCAGGAATTAGGATACAGAGGGAACCAAAAGCAGTTTTTTTCCATGCAATTTCCAGACTGGACAGCAGATGGCCTATTGATGCACCTTTCTACAGAGGTGTTTGAATTTCTGTTTTCCTTTGTTTTAGTCTGGCCAAAGCCAAGATTCAAAGTGGGTTCTGCTGGCTGAATTTACTGAAGACAAGACCCCCAGCTCCCCCTCCCTTTTCCGTTTTTAACAGCTGATAGGGAGGAAGATGTCTACAGTGAACCAGGGTTTTACCCTAGCTTAATATCTTGGGCTTGGGGGAGGGGCACCCTTCCCCGCATCCTCGGGGGTGGGTGGATCAGGGCGAAGGTTGGTAACCCACATTTTTTGTTTCAGGTTCTTCCTCTGTCTGCTCCTCACCCTCCTGGGAGTTGTGTAGCTCTCTCCTGGTATGCTGACCCCCAAAGCAGGTCATTCGGACAGCATTTGGATCTTTCTTCTTGTTTTTGTGAGGGAGTTGAGCCCCACCTGCCTAGTCTGATGCCATTTTCCCACATGGTCAATATTAAATGTCTGAAATTGGTCATTTTCTATTTAATGTGTTAGTTTTTAGTCACAGAGTATAATGGATAAATGAGAAATACTAAAAATTCTCAATTCTGTAATCTTCAAAAGTAAAGAAAGCTTCTTTACATGATAGGTTTTGTCTAAACATTAAACAGAATTTAGCAACTTTCCTTTCAGATTATAGATTTCCTTAAATCCACTTTTCAGTTTTTCAGCATTGCCTGAGTGAACACTTGTGATGATTTTTAAATTCCATAGTGTTTCGCAGTTTTATCAGAATAATTTTTTATTCATCTGACTGCCATTAAAAATTAGACTTTAAGATTAAATTCCACATATAACTTGAACTGCATTAAAATGATTTATTTTTTAATATATTTTTTTTTAATTAGAGAAGTTGTGAGCTTGCAAAATCATGTACAATGTCAGAATTCCCATACATCACCCCTCCACACACACCTTGCATTGTTTGGAACATAAAATGATTTACTTTTGCCTAAAATAAAATGGAGTAAAACAGTTGCACAAACTATTGTTTGTCTCATGGAATTTGTGGGCTGTAGCTGTAATCTTGCGTTTTTGTCGAAATTTGTATCTTAACTATTGGCGACTAATAAATACTTGAAAGCCTATCCTAGTCTTTTTTTTAGTAGTTTAGTCCTTAGAGTTACTAACTAGCAGACTACCTAAATATAATTGACTGCTAATTAAAATTTATTATCTGTTGTTGGAGAAATTTATTTATATTTAAATAGCACCTTTAAATTGGTAATTTCAGTGGGTTTTGTAAATAAGGGGGAAGCATTTGTTTCAGCTGATGGAAAAATGGAGCAATGAATATATATATAGATATATATTTATGTATATATATATATATATGTATGTATTGTGTGTGTGTATGTGTTTGGAACCCGGGGCTGGGGATTGATCCCGGGACCTCGTATGTGGGAAGCTGGCATGCAACCGCTGAGCCACATTGGCTTCCCTGAGTTGGTTTTATCATTTGTTTTGCTTGTTGTTTGTTTTTATTTTTTCAGGCGACATCAGACCCGAACCCGGCACCTGCCATGTGGGAGGTGGGCACTCATCTGCTTGAGCCATATCCACTCCTGGCTATAATTTTTAAGGGATTGAAGTAGTGGGAAAATGTTGTCTATTCAGGGTTCCATATCAGTGAATGATGGTTTTTGTTGGTTTATGTTCACCTTAATGTAAAGTGAACTAATTAGTTCATTAGAAGGGTTTTACCTAGGTGGGTGACTGGTCAGAGTTGTGATGGAGGGAGGTTGGAAAGGATGATTAGTGTGACTGCTCCATAATCCAGGCAAGAGAGGATAAGGCCTGAACTGGGGGAAACAGTAACAGTGATGAAATGAATGGAATTTATCCAGGAGAGATTTTGAAGGTAAAATCAGCATGACTTAGGTTTTTTCTGTTACTGTCTGGTGAAGTCCCAAAATTCCAGTTGGCAAATGTCCCAAGGATTATGTCCAAAGAAGATACATAAAGGGAAAAATTAATAGAGAAAGCCCAAAAAAAAATTAGAATGAACTAATGAATTTTCATGTGCAGTATAGGCAATATCCAATTATATATTATTTCTGGGATAGCAAAAAGTATTCATGCTTTTTTTTAATAATGAAAATTTTAGGGTATCACATCTAATCACAATTTGTGAACTTTTGAGTTTGAAGTAATTAAAAATGTAATCATAGTCCATTTTGAGCCATTAAAAAATCTGTGATATGCAAGTTTGATTCAGTAATTTTTTTTTTTTGGCATTCCATTTGGTTTATTTATTTATTTATTTTATAACTCACAAAAATGATAGAAGAGGAAAAGGCAACTCAACAAGTTCAGGCTCTTTCATCTCATCTAATTCCAAATGCTAACTCAGTTGTTCCTTTAGTGTTCAGAAAGCTACACAGGTGAACACAGATTGGTTAAGTGACATAGTCAAGACCTCCTTATTAATGAAAAAAAAAAATGCTTGATCGTATTCATAGCTCACAAAACCAAACTATATTCTTTTTTTTTTTTTTTTTTTTTTAACCTTTAAAATTAATATACTGTGCTCACTTTGGCAGCATATATACTAAAATTGGAACGATACAGAGAAGATTAGCATGGCCCCTGCACAGGATGACACACAAATTTATGAAGCATAAAGTTAATATAGTACCAACTTTGCTTTTGTTACAAAAACATTATAATGTTAACTATAGTCCATAAATTACATTAGGTATCTTTTACACATGTATCACCACATTATTAACATCCTGTATTAGAATGTTCTACTACATTTATATTGTTAACCACTATCCTCATCTAGTTCCAAAATCATTGTTATATATTCCCAATATTGTCTTCTAGCTGTCCTCCAACTAATATTAATCTTCCTAGACTACTTGTTTCAGTCACAATCACATCTATAAATTAACAGTTTGTTACATTCATTATAATGTGTTACCATCAAGTCCAACCATTAACACTTATATTTGATCTTTTTTTCTTTTTAAGATTTATTTATCCCCCGCCTCCACAGAGCTCGCTGTCTGCTCTGTGTCCACTCACTGTGTGTTCTTCTGTGTTTGCTTGTCTTCTCTTTAGGCAGCACCGGGAACCAGTCCTTAGACCTTCTGAGTGGGAGAGAGGTACTCAATCTCTTACCCCACCTCAGCTCCCTGGTCCACTGCGTCTCTCATTGTCTCTCCTCTGTGTCTCTTTTTATTGCGTCATCTTGCTGCGCCAGCTCTCCACTCGGGCCAGCACTCTGTGCGGGCCAGCTTGCCACATGGGCCACCTTGCCCTCACCAGGAGGCCCCGGGAATTGAACTCTGGACCTCCTATATATATGGACGGGAGCCCAATCGCTTGAGCCATATCTGCTTCCCTACATTTGATCTTATTAAACTTTCTACATACATCCAGCATCTTCTCACCCCACATTCCATCTCCCACCAACCTACACTTCATAGTCCAACTCCATAAGTCTACTTCTTGCATTTACTTCATATCAGTAAGCCCATACAATATTAGTCCTTTTGTCTCTGGCTTATCTTACTCAACATAACATGTTCAAGGTTCCTCCTTGTTGTCATGTACTTCCCCAATTGATTTCCTCTTAAAGCTGAGTAATATTCCATCGTATGACTATACCACATCTTGGTTGTTCTTTTTTATCCATTCATTGGTTGACAGACACTTAGGTTGTTTCAATCTAAATATAATGCCGCTATGAACATCAGAGTGCAAATATCTGTTCACGTCCTTGTTTTCAGTTCTTCTGAAATATTCCTAGTAGCAAGGTTGCTAGGCATATAGCAGTTTTATATTTAGTTTCCTAAGGAACTGCCAGGTCATCTTCCACAGAGGTTGCACCATTTTACAGTCCTACCAACAGTGAAGGAGTGTTCCTATTTTTTCTCCACATCCTCTCCAGCACTTGAAGTTTTCTGTCCTTTTTTTTTTTGAGGCACCCAGGATTGAACCTAGGACCTCGTCCATGGGAGGCAGGCACTCAGCCACTGAGGTATATCTGCTCCTCTTCTGTACTTTTAATAACAGCCATTCTATATGATGTGAGATGATATCTCATTGTAGTTTTGATCTGCATTTCCCTAATAGCTAGTGATGCTGAACATATTTTCATGTGACTTTTGGCTTTTGGCCATCTGTATTTCCATTTCGGAAAAGTGTCTGTTAAGTTCTTTTGCCCATTTTTTAATGGGGTTGCTTGTCATATTGTTAAGGTCTATGATCTCTTTATATAACATGGAACTCAATCCCTTATCAGCTGTAAGGTTTCCGTAGATTTTTTTCTCATTGAGTAGTCTGCCTTTGACAAAGTCTTTTGAGAAACAGAAGTATTTAATTTTGGCACAGTCCCGTTTATCTATTTTTTCTTTTGTTGCTTGTGCTTTGGAAACCACCACCAACCACAAGATTTTGAGGATGTTTCCCTACATTTTCTCCTAAGAGTTTCGTGGTTCTAGTTTTTATATATAGGTCCTTGATCCATTTTGAATTTTTGTATAAGGTGTGAGACAAGGGTCCTTTTTCTTTCTTTTAGATACAGATATCCAGTTCTCCCAGCACCAGTTGTTGAATAGGTTGGCTGTTCTGATCCAGTTGAGTGGGTTTGACAGCTTTGCCAAAAATCACTTGACCATAGATGTGAGGGTCTATTTCTGAACTCTCAATTTGATTCCATTGGTCGTTCTGTCTGTCTTTAAGCCAGTACCATGCTGTTTTTACCACTCTAGCTAGATAATATGCTTTCAAGTCTGGAAGTGAGAGTCCTCCAGCTTCTTTCCTCTTTTTGAAGATATTTTTGGCTATTCATGGGGCCCTTACTCTTCCAGATAAATTTGATAATTGGCTTTCCCAATTGTACAAAGAAGGATATTAGAATTTTGATCAAGATTGCATAAAATATGTAGATGAGGTTGTGTAGAATTGCTATCTTAATGATATTAAGTCTTCCAACACATGAACATGGAATATCCTTCCATTTAATTAGATCATCATTGGTTACTTTTAGCAGTGTTTTCTAGTTTTCTGAATACAGGTCCTTTATGTCCTTGGTTAAATTTATTCCTAAATATTTTATTCTTTTAGTCCCTCTTGTAAGTGAAATTTTTTTCTGATTTCCTCCTCAGTTTGCTCATTAGTAGTGCATAGAAACACTATTGATTTTTACATATTAATCTTGTATCCTGCCACATTTCTGAAATTGTCTATAGGTTCTAATAGTTTTGCTGTGATTTTTCAGGATTTTCTAAGTATAGGATCATATCATCAGCAAATAGTGAAAGTTTTACTACTTTCTCCCCTATCTGGGTGCCTTTTCTTTTTCTAGCCTAATTACTTTAGCTAGAACTTCTAGCTCAATATTAAATAACAGTGAGGAGAGTGCGCATCCTTGTCATGTTCTCAATCTCAGTGGGAAAGCTTTCAGTTTTTCACCTTTAAGTACAATGTTAGCTGTGGGTTTTTTAAATATGCACTTAATTACATTGAGAAAGTTTCCTTCTATTCTTTTCTTTCGATGTGTTTTTAATCAAGAAAGGATATTGTATTTTGTCAGATGCCTTTTCTGCATCAATTGAAATGATCATGTGGTTTTTCTTCTTCAATTTATTAATGTGTTGTATTACACTGATTTGTTTTCTTATGTTGAACCATCCTTGCATCTGATATAAAGCCCACTTGATCGTGATGTGTAATTTTTTGTGTGTTTTTGGTTAGCACATATTTTGCTGAGGATTTTTGCATCCATATTCATTAAAGAAATTGGTCTGTAATTTAGTAATTTTTTAAAGTTTAGTGAATTACAAATTTTCAAAGTTGGAAGGTTCTTTGAAGACCACCTTATCCACATGACTTCTCAATTTGTGGTCTTGATTTATCATAAGGGACCACCTCACCTCCATAAATGCCAAGCATAGCCTCCTGGCTGCACAAATGTCTTAGGTATTTATGCTTCTCAAACAACTTGTGATTTTAAAAAAAAATTTTTTTTTTAATTTAAAAGCATTATTGACTTGAGTAATTTTATATCCAGTTGTTTTTTAATCCTATAATCAAATATACAGTTATTCTAGTGTTCAGGTTTCTTTTAAATGTTACACAGAGGTCGTCCTACGTGAAATGACTAGGAACCATTAGTCTAATCCAGGCCTCTAAAATGGGAAGGGAAAGATGTACATAAACATTTTAGCAAAGAAACAAGACTGAGTAACTACTGTTATTAGTCATCTTCTTTGAAGTGAAATCATTCTCTTCCCCAAATGATCTGTTTCTAGACATTTTTGAAAAGTCAGGGTCACCAATGACATTCCTATATAATTAAGTACAGTGAACACCCTTCAATCTTTATCTTAACTTTTTCCTTGGTGTATTTCACCTTGACCTCTCCTAATAAAACTTTGTGGCTTCAGAGAGTCCATATTTTCCTGATCCCCCCCCACACACACCTAAGTCCCTGATTACCTCGCTCACAGATTCTTCTGTCTCTTTTCTGGGCTTTTTCTCTGCCTCTTCCTTAAATTTTGGTGACCCTCCTTCACTCATAGGCACTATTCCCTTATGCTGCACACATTCCCTGGATGATGGCTCCAGCCTAGACTTTTCATGAGACCCAAAGTTAAAGAGAAGTTCACTTTATTACCTCATAAGTATTTTACTCAGACTCCTCTGCCTCCTCATTCAGTTTCCCAAGCCAGAAAGTTGGATGTCATCTCTTAATACAACTAATCTATAAACACATCCAGAAATATCTGCTTCATAAATATGTCTTACATATCTGGCTATGCTATTCCCACTGCTACTACCCTGGTTTAGGATGCCATTATTTTTTGACTAAATAAATCGGACTCTCTCCATTAGTAGTTTTCCATTCATATTCTTCATAAAACATGGTCTCAGACTGAGTTTGAATCCTGCCTTGGGCAAGTGTCTCAATCTCTGGGCTTCAGTTGCTTTGTATGTAAAATGGGAATAATAATAGCATCTACCTCATATCTCCAGTATTGTACTCTTCTAAAATTTTTTCAAAAGTAATTTTGACTCTTGCTAATTTTTGTTTATTCATTAACTTCAAGATTCCCTATAAGATTTGACTCCAAATATTTGCTGAATTTATTTAGCAGAATGACACTTAGGTAGTTGAGGAGTTGACTCTACTAGACAATCATTCTTTGTGAAGAGATGAAACTTATTCAAATCCTGGATGGAGAAAGCAGATTATATCTGGTAGATTATTTGAAAATTTTTATTTAGAATTACATTTTGATTGTATGACTTGTAGGCAGAAATAAATGACTTTTTATAATAATATATATTCTTACCAGTATTGACAAAGTTTAAATTTATGCTCACTTGCTTCTGAAAATTAAATACATAGAACTGTATTGAAACTGTTTTATTTTAGGAAGAGATTAGTATTCTTTGAACCTCCTAAAGTAACATCTACAAGTCCAGAGTGGCAGAAGTAGAGTAACAGGGGATTCTTGTATGTAGGCTGTAGTAGTGGGATGTTATTGGAGGGTGAGGGCAATGACATGATCCAGGTTTATTTTTTAAAGATCTTTCATATGTATTAGAAATTAATTTGTTTAAAATACTGGTGGGAAAAAGCATTTTCAGAGTTGGAATTATAGTATGAAGTGTTAGGCAGTGTTTGGAACATTGAAAATACTACCAAAACCAAAAGTGATTTCTAGTAACATTAAATGCCTTTATAGTCTTTTAAATCTTCCTAGTAGCTTTTGAATATGCAAATAAAGCACATAAAAATATATTGGTGTTTCAGGATATTCTCATTATGTTTTAGATCTGTATGTCTTCATTTCTCATTTATGAAAATATGCTTTCAAAATTGTTTGGGGGTTTATATTCCAACTTCAACCTTTAATTCTGAAAATTCTTAGCGGTTTGGCTTGAGAAAGTAGAATGAGGGAAGAAAGAGACCTAAATGCAGTGCCTGTGCAAAACAGTTTGGTAGTTCCCGAGAAAGTTAAGTATAGAATTACCATATGATTTGGCAATCCCACTTCTAGGTATATACCCAAAAGAATTGAAAGCAGGGACTCAAAAAGATAATTGCATGCTGATATTCAAAGCGGCATTATTCACAATTGCCGAAAGTTGGAAGCAACCCATGTGTCCATTAACAGATGAATGGATAAACATGCTATGTAGATACTATGGAATATTATTTCGCTGTAAAAGAAATGACATTTTGATACATATGACACGTGGATGAACCTTGAAGACATCATTTTGAGTGAAATAAGCCAGACATAAAAAGACAAATACTGTATGATCTCATGGATAGGAAATGATTAGAATAAGCCAATTTATAGAGTTAGAAACTAGAATACAGGTTGCCAGGGGCCAGTTGGGGTTAGGGAAAAGGGGGTTAATACTTAAATAGCATAGTTTTTGTGTGGGATGATAGAAAAAGTTTGGTAATGTATGGTGGTGATAGTAGCACAACATTGTGAATTTAATCAACACCACTGAATTATATATTTGAATGTGGTTGAAAGGAGAAATTTTCAGTTGTTCTAGTTACCAGTATAATTATAATAGCATTGTTTCATCAGTTATAGGAAAGGTAGCACATTAATGCAAAGTATTAATAATAGGGAAAACTGTGTGGGTGGTGTATTGTAAACCTACAATTTCTCTAGTATATATATATTTATATATATTAAAAATTTTTAAAAAAACAATGCAAAGGATTCCTGTGGGATGGAATTAAAATCCCTTCTATTATAAAGAATATGTAGTATATTTTCTAATTCAGACTTATTTCTCTGATGAATTTGTTTTAATTTCTGCCTGTTTTTTGGCCCCTGTGTCTAATTCCTAAGGTAACAGAAGGCTGGTGTTGATTGAAAAACTGGCATTGTATTAAGAAGCTTTTTGTTCTAAATTCTGTCAGTGGATCAAAATAATTAGCTTTTCTTTACTGTCTCTTTTGTCTTCACATTCTTTCTCTGTATTTTTATTGATAGGGGGAGCAGGTGGGCAAAAAGTAATAGGATTGGGGCATATAAGCAAAAGGTGATAGAGGATGTTAACCCAGACAGTTCCTTGCGCCACATTGTGCTGCTGAATGTTGTTACTTTCTGGGGCGGCAGTGAAGAAGCACTAGAAGAAAATATGAAATTTGGTGATTTTGCCTATGTAGTTTGATACTTTATGGACTCGGTCATTCAGAGCACTGGGTTTTTTTGTTTTGTTTCCATTTTTCTATAGTACAGTAAGGGAAATTAAGCAGTCATAAACAATTAACAAATTTGTGATAAAGGCACATTTTTAAAAAAGAAAACTGTTATTAAACTTGACTAAATAGAAGGAAATATCTCATTGAGAGATTCTGTTGGTTGATTTTAGGGTGATTTAGGCTTTACAGATTACAGATAGAGAGTATCCTTCCTTCGAAGGAGAGGAAGCCTTTTGTACCTGTCTCTCCAGATTCCTCTCTATTAGCTTGTCAGACCAAGCTAATTGTTTAAAACAATTTGAAAACTTGTCTTTTAATACAGGGATTTAACTTATTCACATTGTTGTTATTATTGGCATGTTTAGTGATTCTTGCTATATTTACCTGATTTTTTATTCTTCCTTTACTCCCCTTCCTACTTTCTTGTATTGGTCATCCCACTCGCTTGCTTATTTTTAATGGTTAGGAAGTTGTACTTTTTTATTTCTGTTCTTGTGTTCAACCTGAAATGCTAGTTTGATTAGGTATAATATTTTAAGTTCAAGATGATCTTCAGAATTTTGAAGTTGTTACTCCATTGTCTTTTAGTACATAGTGTGACAGTCTGATCCAATTTGGGTCTTTTTCTTTTGTAGGTAGTCTGCTTTTCCTACCTAAAAACTTTTAGGATTTTTGTTGTGACAGTTACCATGCCATGTCTTAAAGATGTGTCACTTTTCAACTCCAGGAATTTTTCTAATATTACCTTAGGTTCTCCTTTCTATGCTTTTCCTTCTAGAACTTCTGGGTTTATACTCTGTCATTTAACATTTTCTCCAAACTTCCTTCCTCCCTGTCCTTCATTTTTATTTCATTATGGGAGACTTCCTTGCCTCCACCTTCTACTTGTTAATTTGCTCATCACCTATGTCCAATATAACATGAAGCCTGTTTATTAAGCTAATTTTAATAATACTTTTTTGTTTTCAAGAACCCTGGGGCTTTTTTAAAACAGCCTGTTCTTTTCTCTTGACTATGATAGCCTTCATTCCTCTGCTATTAAATTTTCTATTTGCTTGGTTTATCTTGCTTTCTCTTTGAGTTGATTGATACTAGTTTTTTTCTTTGAGTTAGCAGCTTCTCTTCTGTGGTATTGATTTTCTTTTAGTGTTAGCAATTCTTGATTATGTGGTCTTGTGTAGTAACAAATTTGACCTTGCCCAAAGAGAGGTCTGGCCTTTGCCTTTGGCTTCTGGGAGGTAATCTCTGTCATACCTCATAGGAATTTTTTTTTTTTTAGGAGGTACGGAGGATTGAACCCAGGACCTCATACATGCAAAGCACATGGTCAACCACTGAGCTCCACCTACTCCATCCTGATAGGAATTTGTTTAGGGTGGGGGCTGGTCATGTCAAAAAAATCAACCTTGTTGTTTAGATTGGCGGCTATATTTCACATGGTATCAATCAGCAGGGAGACTGAATTCAACCATATGGGCTATCAGTCAATCATGCCTACATAATAAAGTCCCATTAAGAGTTCTGAAAACTGAGACTAGGCATGCTTCCCTGCTTGGCAGTACTCCATGTGTATTGTCATATATCAATACTGGGAGAATAATGTGTCCTGAGGATGGTGGAAGCTTTGTGGTTGGAACCCTCCCAAACTCTGTCCCATGTGCACTTCCTTTGGCTCAGTATCCTTTCCCTGTAATAAACTAACCATGATATTAGAGCTTTCAGTGTGTTCTGTGAGTTTTTCTAGCGAATTATCAAACCTGACAGTGGTTTTAGGAACCCCCTGAACTTGGAGTTGGTGTCAGAGTTAGAGCAAGAGACTGATCCCTCTAACTTTGTAGTTGTTCAAAACTCATTGTTGGTGTCAGAAGTAAGGGCAGTCTTGTGTGCTCTAAAATTTTGCAGTTTGGCTAGCTCAGGGCACATTTTTGGAAACAGGTAAGAGATACCTGTCACCTCTTGAGTATAGAGGATCTTCACTGCTTCTGGATGATACAGCCTATTTAGAATTACTCTAGTCTGAGAGCAGACATGTCTGCTGACTTCTTCTCTGGAGTGGAGTGGGAGATTTTTTCCTAATGCAATTTTCCAGCAGTCTCCCTGAGAGTTATCCCCTAAAGCCCACAACTGCATAAAGGATTCTTAGTTGTTTTCTGGGGGTATTTTGTGCCAAGATTTTTCTTTGTCAGTTTAGTATGTTTATATTTAGTAAAATATGATTCCCGGTTGTTCCTTATATTTCAGAGTTTTGAGAAGAATATTATGGCTATTGACATGAAAGTTTTTTTGTTTATTTAGGACTTAATTTATTTGTGCTTTTCTTAGTCCCTTTGATCCTTCCACATCCCATATACATGTTCAATGTTGGCATTGGCTTTCTTTTCTTAGACTAACTTTATTATATTCTGAAATTAGATATGTAGAGTGTTTCCTACAAAACCTTCTATGTACACTGTATTCTTAAAAATGTAACTAGCTGTAATCAGATTAGAGGAGAAGGGAAATAAAAAGCAAAAGAAGAAAATCAGGAAAGAAAGTGAAGCAAGAGTAGGTGCAAGAAAAGGTTACTATCTTACATTTTCTTAGTGACTAAGAGATACCCTGGGCCCTAAGTTACTTGGTTTTCCCAGCCCCTTTGAATTATTTGTAGTGCAGCTATTTCTGCTTTTGCTTTGTCAGTCCTTACCTGTTGAAGATAAATTAATTTTTCCATAGTTATGTACTGTTAAAGTTGAATGGTTGCCAAACAGTTAAGTCTGGGTAAAGATGTGCGACAAAACTCTTGGATCTAGTGGCAGGAACCTGGATAACTGAATTTTTCTACACAGATACTTTCCAAATCTTGGTTGACATATTCACAACTGTCCTAAGTGGTTATTAACCACCAAC
Source organism: Tolypeutes matacus (assembly GCA_026826555.1). NCBI lineage: Eukaryota > Metazoa > Chordata > Mammalia > Cingulata > Chlamyphoridae > Tolypeutes > Tolypeutes matacus. Next base: position 2,922,915 of record JAKSZT010053887.1, on the reverse strand, counting down.
TCTCCTATATTGTATGCATACAGTTTGTTAATTGGGTCCCTCAGGAAATTAATACTGAGATGGAGGTTTATTGAGGAATGGTGCCTATAAAACATACAGGGGTAGAATCAAGATTGGGTAGCAAGAACCACCAACACGATGCACATCGGATAGGATCTCCCCAACAAGGAGAGCTCTGGAGCAAAGATTATCCATTAGAGGAGTCCAGAGCTCTGCCTGGAATGATTGTGAGCTCATCTAGGAAGCTGACGTGGAGCCTGAAGGTGCTAGACTTCAAAAATAATGGAAGATATTTCAGGCTAATTTCTTTTTCTCTTGCACTACTGATTAATGTTCAGGAAGTATATCCATTTGTATTTCTCACAAGTTTTTGTTAGTTTTGAGAGTTTGATTTTTGCACTAGCTTCTGTAACTGTAAAAAAAACTGGTTAACCTTCTAGTTTCATGTCCTGTGGAAATCCATATCCATTTTCCAAAAGTACTTATCATTCAAAGTATCATACTCATAAAGCAAGATAATCTAATAAAGAAACTGCTGGCACAACTGGACTATTGGGGGTAAAGTGTACTTCCATCTTACACCATACACAGAATTAGTTCCAGATAAGTTAAAGATTTATGTTTTAAAAAAGAACAAATTTTCAGAAAATCTAGGAAATCACATGTATAGTATAGGGGCAAGGAAACTTTAAGACTGAGAATTTGTAAATGGTTTGTAAAAAATTTAAAACTTGAGTGGCAAAAAATACCATAAATGAAGTTGATAGGCAAACAAGAGATTTGGGGTGAAAATTGTAATGAAGATGGCAGAATGTTTCATCTATTCTATACCATTGACAAACAGCCTAATTAATAGAAAAATAGGCAAAACATGAATAAGTGGTTTTTGGAATAAGAAAGTCAAATGACCAGTAAACATGAAAAAAATTTCAGGTTCATTAGTAGTTAGGAAAATGCAAATTAAAATAATATTGGAATGTTAACTTTATACCAGGGTCTCTCAGCTTTGGCCCTATTGACATTTCGGACTGATAATTGTTTGGGCTGTCCTGTGCATTGTAGAATGTTTGGCAGTATCCCTGGTCTCTACCTTCTGGATACCAGTAACACTTCCTCCTGAGTTACAACAATGGAGATTGTCTCCAGACAATGTCAAATACGCCCTACAGAGTAAAATTACCCCTGGTTGAGAACCACTGCTTTATTCTCATTAGACTGGCAAAAATAGGGGGAAATTTATATTTTAAGGTATTACAGCCTTTTTAGAAAACTCTGAGTGTTGAAATAAAAAATATATATAAATCTTTTGACTCAGCAATCCTATTACTGAGACTATATCCTGCAAAGATATTTATATGAAGCAACTTGCACTCTAAGCAGCCATTCTGTCCTCCCATTTTTCATCTTATCATCTAATCACTGTAATATAAGTCTGTTCCTGAGTATTGATAAGCGTTTAATGATTGCCTCCTCTCATTTCAGAACTCTCTTGATAGAGCCCAAGCAGCCAAGAACAAAGGGAACAAATATTTTAAAGCAGGAAAATATGAACAAGCTATTCAGTGCTACACTGAGGCTATCAGTTTGTGCCCTTCAGAAAAGAATGCTGACCTTTCCACATTTTATCAGAACAGAGCAGCTGCCTTTGAACAGTTGGTATGTATCCTAGATTGTTTTTTTTTCTATACCTTTTGTTTCTGTTTATTTGCTTCAAGCTTCAATTAATGCCACCCAAACAAATTTGGTAAATGACTGGGTTTTTTTAAGTTATTTTGAAATTTATGGGATTTTTATTATGTTTTTATTTCCTTTAATTACAAAGCTTTTTTTAAACATAAAAATTTAGTTTTGGGGGGTCGGATGTGGCTCAACTGGTTGGGCGTCCGTCTCCCATATGGAGGGACCCGGGTTCGATCCCTGGGACCTCCCGGTAAAAAAAAAAAAAAAAAAAATTTAGTTTTGTTCATTACAAATATAATCCAAAGTTGTATTTACTTCAGATTTTATAGAATTAGATAATATAGAAAATGAGAGTTTCTTGTGACCTTCTTCTCCACAGTTCAAGGCTCTTTCTTCAACTTTTGTCTCCATATATGTGATAGTTGCATATGCAGGGGGAGAAAGGCCAAAGATGAGCTCCTGCTATACATTTTGTTTATGATATATTTTTCCAGTTGCCAGTATATCTTGTGCAACTGCTCACATAAACACATGCAGATCTATTTCTTTCATTCTTATAAAGGCTGTAATATGTAATAGCCATTTTATGGTTGCGTAGTGGAAAACACCTACTCTAATCAATAATCTAAAAACATGTCTGCTTTCCCATATTCTCATTGACTGTGAGTATTATTAATCTTAATTTTTGCCACTCTAGTAGAAGGAAAATACTGTCTTGTTTTAATTTGTACTTTTAAGATATTGTGAAATTGGAGCATGCTTTTCTGTGATTATTGGGCACAATGCAATATTATTGTGCCCAATAATATACAATAATATTGTATATAATATACAATAATATTGTGATTATTGTATTCTCTACATTTATTTGTTCACCAAATTTTATTGACTGACTCATATATGGAAGGTTACTATGGTATGAACTGGGGCTGTAAAAGTGAGCAATATAAGCATAGAACTCAAGGGCAGTTAAATAATAAACCATTATTGAGATTTTGATAAATGCCCAAGAAACATAAGATTCCATAATAGAGGAATGACTGAGGGTGGGATTGGTGTACAAAAGAGAGCGAGGAGAAGAGAATGTTACAAATAGAGGGAACAGTATATGCAATTGCTCTGATGTAGGAGCAAGTTTGGGGTCTTTAAAGAAGTATAAAAGTTCCTGGAGCATAGAGAGATGAAGTTGAAGAAGTAGCAGGAACATAGAGAGATGAAATTGGAGAAGTAGCAGGGGCCAGATGAGGCACAGCTTTGTAGTTTAGATTTGATTCTAAGTGTATTAGAAAATATTTAAGTTTTAAGCAGGTTATGAACATTATCTAAGATTGCTTTCACTTTTTTAGTTAAGCATAAACTAAAGGGAAGCAAGAGTAGAATCAGGGACCAAGTAAGGATGTTGCAATAGCCTAGGTAGGACATGAAGGAAAGCTGAAGACCAACAGAACTTGCTATTGCATTGGATGTGAAGGAGGAATTTTAATAATAGTGAGGGCCAGGGGGTAGGCAGGACAGGCAGTGAAGGAGTGAAACAGTTAAGTATAGCTGTCCAGTAGATAGCTGAATTAATAAATGTCTCTATTTTAGGAGAGTGGTTTAGGCTAAAAAGATAAATTTGGGAGTCATCTAATTTTAGATGTATAAAGCTGAGGACAATGGATGGGATCACCCAAGAAAAGATGAGGTCTTGAAGTTTCTAGCAGGTAAAGGGGGAACATTCAGAAAAGGAAATTGAGAAGGAACAACCAGTGAGGTAGGTGGAAAACAAATAGGATGGCAACTCTTTGGCAAAGTTTGGCAAAAAAGAGGAGCTGAGAAATGGAATCAAAGGAAGATTTTTTTTTTTTTTTTTTTTTTTTTTAATTTTTAAAATTTTTGTGAGTTTTTTGTTTTTATTTTTTTACTAGAGCACTTGTAGGTTTACAGAAAAATCATGCAGAAAAACGTATGGAACTCCCAAATACCCATCTGCATCCTCCATTACTCCCTATTAACATTTTGCATTAGTGTGGTACCTTTTCTACAGTTGATGAAACATTATAATTGTATTGTTAACTATAGGCCATTGTTTACATAGGATTCACTCTTTGTGTTGTACTGTTCTATTCTTGTAACATATATACAATCTAAAATTATTTTAGCTGCGTACAAGTATACAATTCAGTGGTGTTTAAATACATTCACAATGTCATCCTACCATCACCACCATCCATTTCAAAACTTTTCCATCATCCCAAACAGAAACTGTACCAATTGAGCATTTAACTCCTCATTGCCCACCTCCACCCCTGCCAGCCTGTATTCTAATTTCTGGCTCTATACATTTGTATATACTAAATGTTTCTTATAAATGAGATCATACAATATTATCCTTTTTTGATTGGCTTATTTCACCCAACATGATGTCTTCATGAGGGTTTTCAAAAGATGGAAAATACTAAAGCAAATGTTTTTATGATCATGGGAATGATTTGGTAGAGAAGCAGATTGAATGAAGAAGTCCTTGGAGTGGGGAGGGTATGTATCCAGATCACAAATGAAGATTTGGACTTTAATGAAGAGGGGTGCTTCCTTAGTTATTATAACAGGAGGGAAGAAGGCGATAGTGTGAGCACATGGATGCAGGTAGGTTTGTAGATTTGGTGGTAGAAAGATGGCCTGTGTATGTCCTTTGCCTGTTTTTAAAAATTAGGTGGTTTGTGTTTTTATTACAAATGTTTATATCAGCTTTTGTAATGTATTGTGGATGCTAACGCTTTGTATGTGTTGTGAATATTTTTTTCTACTGTGGGACTCTTTAATAATGAGCCTAAGTTTAGAAAACTGATTTCTGTTGAACAGTGCTTTTAGTGTGACTTTTTTTTTTTTTGATACTTTCAATTACAGCAAAAATGGAAAGAGGTGGCCCAAGATTGTACAAAGGCTGTTGAACTTAATCCCAAATATGTGAAAGCTCTCTTTAGACGTGCAAAAGCCCACGAGAAGCTAGACAATAAGAAGGAATGTTTAGAAGGTGAGGGTAATTTTGTGTTTACATATGAAAATTACTAAGGACTTTGTAGTCGTTGATAAATTTATATGAAACTCTGCCTTGTGAGTAGAGAAATCAGTTAGTTGTATTTGCAAGTTGGACCCTTCCTCAATTGAGACTTTGCAAGTTTAAATTGAGATTGCTAATACTTGAGTATCAGTATCCCAACTGTGGCATTAAATGAGTTATTAAGGTTTGGAGTTTATATACCACAAATTTTAAACCTGGCAATTAATAAGTATTAGTGTAATTCCATGAATAACAAAATCAGTAAAGAGGTTTTAGCAAGTGTTAGTGTTTCTAAGATTTCTCCATATTTTCAGTTAATATCCTGTATAAATAAATATAAAATAACTGAGATGAAGCCTTTTAAAAAATTGTTTTTTTTTGCCCCTAGTATACACAAACATTTTATACCCATTTGGAACCTATATAATTGGTACAAAGCATCAGTACCAATTGTCATTCTCAGTAAATGCTATAAATATTGTGCAGCCTTTCATTGGGCTTGTCCACTGCCAAAAGTACAACTAGAGTACAGGCCACTGGCTTTTAAAGTACATTCTTTTTGGTAACATGGGGATAAACCAAAACATAATTTCTAGAAATTAGAAGTCATTTCCGCTCTATATTTAAATCTGCTCTAAAAGCATCAGTAATAATAGCTATATGTAGCTATAATTGTTGCTTTTTAAAATAACATTATTTTTTAGAGGAAAAAGTGCTTTTTTAAAAATCTGGATTACCAAACAAGGGTGGTTTGAAGAACATTTTAGAAAATTTTGAGGTTTTGTGGTGTCATCTACTTTGGTAGTAGGCTCGGAAGGAGTGTTGCTTTGGGAAAGGGAATCCTGAATTTTGGCCCAGCTCTTAAAGTTACTAATAGATAATAATTGGTAGAGAAGAGATTGAATGGAATTTTTGATAAGAAAAAAATTGACATTGGTGAAAAGACATTGACATTGTCACTAGCCAACCTATCAGGGGAAATTAACAGCAGATTGGCTTGTTTGGAGAAAAAAGTATGTGGAAATGTGAGAAACTGAGTTAAAAAAAAGAGAGCAACAGCACTTGTCTGAGAACTTCGAATGAAAGAATGAGAGGTTTAAGGAACCACTAATCTTTTAAATCTTTTAAATTTCAAACCACTATGTCATGAGCTGTGGCATAACCAGATGAAAATGGGATTTTTGAGGCAGATTTATTTGAGTGGTCTGGCAAAATGGCTTTGGAAGCAAGGGATAGTTTTGAGGCCTGTAGAAAAGACCAGACAAGAGAGAGCCACACTATGATGATTTGGCCTATAGTTACTGCCCAGAAGAAAATATTCCTGTATTCCTTACTTTATTTGGTATATATAGAGTTAGAGCAGTGAGGAATATCGGAAATCATGCATTATACCTCTTTATTCCACAGCTGAGGAAAGTGATCCCCAAAGAAGTACAGTGACTTTCTGAGCTTTGAGCTTGGTCATAAGATATATAAAATTAAAGTACTAAGAATCAATTTATTGGAAATGAAACATAGCCACAGAGGGCCATGAATTTTTAAATTTGACTTTCTTTGGGCACATTGTACCTGTTTGCTGCTAATCATCTTTGCAATAAATTCATATTTATTCTTGTCTTTTCCATTATTTCTAGATGTCACTGCCGTCTGTATATTAGAAGGGTTCCAAAATCAACAAAGCATGCTGTTAGCTGATAAAGTTCTTAAACTTCTCGGGAAAGAGAAAGCCAAAGAAAAATACAAGGTAAATTAACCTGAGTTGGGTAATAGAGGGAATATAGATTTTGAAGAGACATTTCTAATTTGTGGTCATTTTTTTTTTTAAGCAATTTATTGAACTATATCATTCATACATGAACATACATAAACCATAAGTGTTCAGTAAACATCATGATCTTAGAAAACAAACATGTATAACATCATACAGGGCTCCCACACATCACCCCCACACAAACATCCTGCATTGTTGTGAAACATTTAACAAATCATGAAAGAGCACCATCAAAGTATTACTACTAACCATACCGAATCTTCCTCCCCTATACCTTTTTTTAAGGTTTTATTTATTTACTTTTATCCATTTCTACCCCCCCACCCCGTTTTTGCTGTTTCTGTATCCATTCACTGGGCAACTCTCTGTGTCCGTTTCCTGCCCTCTCTTCTCATCCTTCTCCCCCTGTTTTCACTAGGATTCAATCCTCGGAACCTCCGATGTGGGAGAGGCAGTCTACTACTGCCTGTGCCATCTTAGTTCCTGGTTTTTCCACTGCATCTCGTCCTGGCTTTCCCTTGTGTCACTCTCCTGTTATGTCATCATCTTGCTGCGTGGCTTGCGGGGCCTGGTGGCACACCCGCACATGGGGCTTAGGGCCCACGCGCCTTCTATATTTTAATTTGTTTTTTATTTTTACCGGGAGGTCCTGGCGGTCAAACCCAGGTCCCTCCATATGGGAGATGGACGCCCAACCACCCAAGCCACATCCGTCCCCCTGCTATATCTTAAGGTTGACCAAAGATACCCAAAGTTACAGTCTTTCCCCATGCAGGATGGTCATGTAATAAATCAGGCTTAGTTTATCACCAGCGTTCTAAATACCAGACCTAGGGAGAAAAACTAGGTCTGGGGACACATGCATGGTTTATAATATAGTGAATATTTAGCCTACCCTGATTATCACAAAATGAGGACAGCAAGAATATTCACATTAATTCAACATTTATTGAACAAAGCTCCATGGTAGGCATTTTGGGGGTGTGAGCATAAAGATATGGCCCTTGGGGAGCGGATGTGGCTCAATCGATAGGGCTTCCGTTTACCATGTGGGAGGCCCCGGTTTGATTCCCAGGGCCTCCTGGTAAAGGCAAGCCAGCCCACGCAGCACGGTGAGCTGACGCAGCAAGACGACACAACAAAGGGAGACAAGCAGACACAGAAAAACGCACAGCAAATGGACACAGCGAGCACAAGCAGCAAGGGGGGGTGGGATTCATAAATAAATAAATAAATAAATAAAATCTTTAAAAAAGATATGGCCCTTGCTCTTACAGAATTATAATTTAATGAGAGAGACAGTTAATTACCATAAAGGCATCATATGTTTAAGTGTCCAAAGGAATATAAGTAGAGTGTCATGGTAGTACCACAGGAACCACTAAATATCAGTGGAGATTTTTATGCTAAACTTTAGTAATATTGAGGCAGTTGTTCTTTTTTTTTCCCTACAATAATTTGCTTTTCTCTTGATGAATTGATTTTAATGAGCTTGTGTGTATTTTTAATTTTACATTTGTGGATGTTGGCTGAGTTCAGAGTTAAACAGGTTTCTTTACTGCAGGACTTCAGTGTGCTAAGATGTGTTGTGAATGTCAAGGGGAATATAGCCATTGTGGTTAGTCTCTAAACTATAGAACTTTTTTTTTTTCTCTTGAGCATCTCGTAGGACAGATACTCCTCAAAACTGTAGTATTAGGGTTTCATAAATTGAACCTCAAAGGAACCTGGTTTCCTTTTATACTGTTATTGTTGAGTCATTAGGTGTTAAATATAAGATAACCTGTATTAAATAATTTTCCAGATATATTTTTTAATGTTTGTCACTTTTTAAATCACAAAATACTTTTCATATTATCACTTTGAATTTTGCAATAACCTTGTAAGGTAAATAAAGTATTCTTATCATTTTAGAGATGAGGAAACTGAGTGTAGAGGTTTAATGATATGCACAAGGTCACGTAGCTAATAAGTGGCAGTTAGAATTTGTACCCTGTTACTGATACTTCATTCCATTGCTTGTAATATATTGGTTTCATTTTAAATTTGCAATCCTATGTGGAAGGCAGGGAGGTGATAGCTTCACTTTTTTTTTTTTTTTTTTTTTTTTTTTTTACCAGGAGGTCCCAGGGATCAAACCGAGGTCCCTCCATATGGGAGATGGATGCCCAACCATTTGAACCACATCCGTCCCCCAAGATAGCTTCACTTCTAAACGGAAATTATATTCCTACTCAGAATATCTTTAGTGAAAACTAAAGTTAAGCATATTTGTCGGTTGATTGGTTACTATTTGACTTAAAATATTTATTTACATAGTCCTAAATTTGTCCCAAATTAAGACAAATTGAATCCCCAGAGAGAGCCCAAATATAAATATCGATTTTCCCTTTGATTTTTTGTTTTCTCCCATCCTACTCTTATCTATCTTAGATTTACTTAAAATTTACTTAGTTACTTACAAAGCAAGATTTCCTTTTTTCCTCCTTCAAATACAAAGACATTAAATCTACCAAAATTGACAGTAACAATATTTATTTTATATACAATTTAAAACATCATATTTTCATTTAAACTTTTTGGGTTGATTTTTGTAGATAAAGGATCTAACATGTATTATGAGAGCCCTTTGGCTATTAGTCCCTCTTCCTTTAAAACTCTGTAATCCTAATTGTACTTCTGAAGGAGAAACAAGATACTCTTATACTTATGAATCAGATTGCCATGCCAAAAAGAAATAATTAAAACAGGAAGTATGATTTCAGTCTGAAATTCAGTGACACCTGCAATGGAGATCGTCAGATGTAGTATTCTCAATAGGACTAGACTTAATATTTTCAGCACCTGTTAAGAAGTGGTCTTGAATGGTAAATTGAGATGCTAGTCCTCTAGGAGAGACTAGGAGAAATAGATAGTTTTAACTCGGCAATAATTTGCCCCAGTGTTCGAGATTTTGCCTCTTTTACTTTTGGTGAGAGGTTCTAAGAGTTCTTGATACATTGCATCTTTGGAGTGGAAAGGCTATTTAAAAACCTGCTTTGAACAGCTGGGACTGGCAGCTTCACCATTTTCATTGTCTTTTGTCCTGTGGTTGAGCTTACTATTCTCTAGTTACTTGAAAATGAGATTCTAATTTTTATAAAACAGTTATTATCATTGTTCTAAAATGTACCTGTTTTTTTGTTAGTGTTTTCTCATTCTGATATACTTAAACATGATTAAATTTCAGAATCGTGAACCTCTGATGCCATCACCCCAGTTTATCAAATCTTACTTCAGTTCTTTCACGGATGATATAATTTCTCAGCCTATGCTTAAAGGAGAGAAGTCTGATGAAGATAAAGACAAGGAAGGAGAGGCTTTAGAAGTGAAAGAAAAGTAAGTATGTTAAGCATGGTGTCTGCTTAATGTTTTGGTTTTTGCTGCCATGCACTTACCCTAGAGCCCATGTAAGCTCCAGATCATTAAAAACACACACATGTATCAAGGATATAATAAAAGATAATATATATAATAATGATATTATAATTTTTAAAACTTCTCTTCTAGCATGTATCTGTTACACCCTTAGTATTACTTCTCTGCTGACTCAAGGTTTTGCTACTAGGAGTCCACTCTGCTTTTAAGGTCTTCTGTGATATTTTCAAGAGGACTCCCAGTGAGTCAAGTTGTTGACTGCATTTGAATAAGTGACTAACTTAAAATTAATTGTGTAACTCAGTATCCAAATGTTTTAGTGCAGGGAACTTTTTAATATATAAATTGACAGGTGCTTAGGAATGCAGAAAATAGTGAATTTCTTGAGGGTTTTATTCTGCTTGTCTAGGAAAATGCCATTCGTGAGACTTCTTGTGTTTGGTCCTATAGAGAGCTGAAACCGGTGTACAGGATGCTAAATTTGTAGCTGGAGATCAAGTGATATAAATTTAAATTGTTACCAGTATGTTTATAATGAGTTTGGAAGAAGGGAGAATATTATTCCTGTAGCAAAGCATAGCTGGATTTTGCATCTATAGCATATCGGAACATTTAGGGGAACAGATTGTTGGCCACCTGTTAGGGGGAGAGTTCTGTGCATAGTGGTATTGAGACATTAAAAATTTAGTCAGTTGATACATAGTCTTTCAGAATATTGTAGTTGGGAATTAAGTGTTTAAAATGTCATATAGATAGATAGATGGATAGATAGAACGATATAGCAAATGTAGCAAAGCATTAAAAGTTGGTGGATCTGGATACCCGGGTAGGGGAGCATGTTGGAATTCTCTGTATGGAGTTTGCATGAGTTTTGCAACTTTCTTGTATGTTTGAGGTTATTTCCAAATGAAAAGATTTTTTTTTTAAATGTCATATAGCCTTGTCTCAGTGATGTCAATAATTTTCTCTTCCGGTTGGGAAATAGGCCTTGTCCCAGAAAAGCTACAATATATTTAATACCATTAATCTGAAAACTATACTGAGAGGTGGCAAGACAATAGCTCTCTCTCACCAGAACATTAACTGGAATTGGATCTAAGTTTTTAAGTTCTATTTTACTCTCAATCTTAGCATCATCATCTTTAAAATGGGACTAATAATGGTGGTAATAGTATGATATTATCTTATAATCTGTAACAAATGTTCCACCATGTTATGGTGTGTTGGTGAAGGGCTATTAGCATGGGAATTCTACACATGTGCATGATTGTTTTGTAAGATCACAACTTCTGTAATAAAAAACATATTTAAAAAATAATAATAATAGGGTGGGTTGGGGGCAAAATACACCAAATGTAAGATATGGACTATAGTTAGTAGTTATGGTTTGACAATATTCTTTGAGTAATTTGTAACAAATGTTTCACAACATTGCAACGTGTTTGTGATCAGGTTATGTATGGGACCCCTGTATGATGTTATACATGTTTGCTTTGTAAGTTCACAACTTTTACTATACACTTATTGTTTATATATATTCATGTATGAATGATAAAGTTCAATAAAATTTTAAAAACTTTAAAAAATGGGGCTAACAAGACTACCTTGGGGTTATTTTTGAAGTTTAGAGATCATATATGTAAGCACCTAGCACTTATCTAAGGAACAAAACTAGAGTACAGAGAACTTAGAATGTAATTATATGAAAAGCTGCTGCCAAGTTTATAAGATTTTGACCAACATAAATTTTATATCACAGGCCAATTTTCTTTAATTAGAATATAACAACTGAAGTGAGAAAATGTACTTTAAATTACAATGACTTCTATTTGGAAGGCCACTTACAGGTTGTACTAGTCACACAAAGGGATGCTGATGCAAAGTACCAGAAATCTGTTGGGTTTTATAAAGGGTATTTATTTGGGGTAGAAGCTTACAGTTACAAGGCCCTAAAGAGTCCAACTCAAGGTACCGTAAAAGGTACTTTCTCATCCAAAGTCTTTGGCACATGTTGAAGCAAGATGGCTGCTGAAGTCTGCAGGGGTTCAGGCTTCCTCTTCCTCTTAAGGCTCCATGGTCCCAGCTTCTTCTAATATCATCTGTAGGCTGGGATAAGTCTCCTCTCTCTCAGCTCATTTCTCTCCGGGCTCAGCTGCTCTGTTCTCTCCACAAGGTCAGCTGTAGACTATCAGGCTCGCTCTCTTTCCGGGGTCGTGTCTGTGGAGCCCCCTCTCTTCCTGCGTATCTACTTCTATGTTCTCCTTCTCTCTGCTTTTACCTCCCGGGACTCCAGCATCAAAACTCCAACTAACTCCTTTGCCGTGTGATTTTTTTTCTGTGAGTCCCCACCCACCAAGGGGGGTCGGGGACTCAATGACCTACTGATGTGGCCCAGTCAGAGCCTTAATCATTATTTAATCCAGTAAAAGTAAAACTTCTAAATCCAAAACAATGTAGTATGCCCAGAAAGAAAAGAGCCCCAGGAGAGACAAGACTTATCCCAGCCTACAGCTAATATTGGAAGAGGCTGGGACCACGGAGCCTTAAGAGGAAGAGGAAGCCTGAACTCTTGCAGACTTCAGCAGCCATCTTGCTCCAATACGTGGCAACAGACTTTGGTGAGGGAAGTAACTTACGCTTTATGGCCTGGTAACTGTAAGCTTCTACCCCAAATAAATACCCTTTATAAAAGCTAACAGATTTCTGGTATTTTGCATCAGTACTCCTTTGGCTGACTAATACATAGGTCATCTGGACTAAAATTCCCATCCAGTACAAAAAATCCCTTCAACCAGAATCCCCATCAAGTGAGCACATTGATAATATGCTCACTGCTTTTTATGAAATAGAGAAGAGTGTTTTTTAAAGTCCTGTGTGATATAAGAATCTACCTTTAAATCTGTTTCTTAGATATGTCCATCTATTACTCTCTAGGTCTGTTCTTTCAGGTGAAACGATGACTAATCTTTCATATGAGAGCTCTTCAGATATTTCCCTTCTTCCAGTCTTGCTCTCTTGCAGTGTATTTTCCACAACACAGCCAGAGTGATCTTTACAAAGTATGGCTCTCATCACGCTTCTTCTCTTGACTTGTGTGACCCTACTCTCATATATTGGTTTCCTATTTCTCTGTTGCTTCTGTTGTCATTAAACAACTGTTGTGTATCATTGATGTACTAGAGACCCTCACATGGTAAGAATCATGTGAAGGATCCTTAGCCATAAAGCAGTGCAGTCTGCCTCATCTTTTTACATATCAAAATATCTAAGCCTGGGCATTTACCCCAGGTTTCTGTCATTGATTCTCCTGTTGCCTTTTTAAAACCCATTCCCAAGCCATCAAGAAAATCCTAACTTGCATCAAAAATCTTAAATCTTCCCCCTGAACTCCAGGCCCTTGTTAAAGGGAAGTGGACAGTTGCTTAACTCAATTGGTATACTGATTTCCTATGTTATTTTTCAGTTCTGGATATCTAAAGGCCAAACAGTATATGGAAGAAGAAAACTACGATAAAATCATAAGTGAATGCTCAAAGGAAGTAGATGCTCAAGGCAAATACATGGCAGAAGCATTATTACTGCGAGCCACCTTCTACCTGCTTATTGGCAATGCCAATGCAGCCAAACCAGACTTAGATAAAGTCATCAGTTTGAAAGAAGCTAATGTAAAGGTACATTTAAAAATGTGTGTGTGTGTGAGAATATTAATAGAAATAATACTTTTAGATATGTTTTGCCAATTTTTTAGCAGTTCAGTTGTTGGTCTCCAAAAGACTATTTTTGTATTGGAAGGAACTATACTTAATGATGATTGATTGGGTGCAGTGAAACCAAAACATAAATATCAATGATATTTATCATTAGCTAGGAAAGGAAAAGCACCTGGTAGCTTCAGCTTCCCCTCTTAGCTGTTGTTTGCTGTATTAAGTATTGGACTATATTTGGGTAGTGGTAAAGGTGATATGGCAATGCTATAGGTAATACTATTAGTAGCATGTAATATGTAGTACCAGTTTATAAAATACACTTATTAAAGATAGAAACATTTAATAATGTATTCTGAAAGATTTTTTGTTACATGAAAAACCCAGCTTCTAAAAATATGATATTGAAATATAATATACTAAAAGTCTTTGCAGTTGTAGTGGTTAGAAGTGCTTTTCATTTTCCAAGTGTTCTTAATATGTATATAATTATTTTTATAGGGAAGAGCTAAGAGATCCATTTCTTACTTGTTTGTAAAATCTCTGTAGCCTCTTTTCATCTCCAAATGAATAATTCATATATTTGGGAGGGTGTAAAAGCTATCTTCAAGGCCTATTTGTTAACAAATTATCCTAACATCTTGTAAACAAAAGTAATTACAGTTAAGTATTTGTTAAAAATTCCTTTCAAAATGGGATTTTTCAAATTGAGGACACCTTAGTAATACTGCCTTTAATTTTATCTCCTGCTGATTTTCCTGATGATTACAAATATTATTGTTATGTGTTTTTGTTGCATTTGTAGAGGGCATTCTTGTTTGTTTTACTGAGGAAGACATTTAGTATTGCTTTGAACAAAACTTTGGAAAAGAAGCATATTTCTTATATTATGATTATGAGTTTTATTTTTAATTGCAAGTAGTAATAATGCCTACCTTATGTCGTGTACAAAAATTAACTCACAATGAGACCTAAATGTAAGAACTAAAACTATAAAACTCATGTAAGAAGAAAACATGAGAAAATCTTCATGACTTTGTATTAAGCAGTGCTTCCTTAGATATGATACTTAAAAGCATAAGTGACTAAATATAAATTGAACTTCATCAAAATTTAAAAATTTTTGTGCTTCAAAGGATACCATCAAGAAAGTATTAACAACTCCACGGAATGGGAGAAAATATTTGCAAATTATATATCTGATAAGGGACTTGTATCCAGAATATAGAAAGCACTCTTATATCTCAATTTAAAAATGGGAAAAGGATCTGAATAGATTTCTCACATGAAGATATATATCAATGGCCAAAAAGGAACAATAAAAGATGTTCGATGTCATTAGCCATTGGAGAAAAACAAATCAAAAACCACAAAGAGATACCCACTTCACACTCACTAGGTTGGATTTATTAAAAGGACAAACAGAAAAAAGTATTGGTGAGGATGTAGAAGACACTGGAAACCTCATACATTATTGGTGGGAATGTAAAATGGTGCAGCCCCTAAGGAAATCAATTTGACAGTTCCTTAAAAGGAACATGGAGTTACCATATGACCCAGCAATTACACTTAGGTGGTATATACCCATAAGAATTGAATGCATATGTCATCACAAAAACCTGTACATAAATGTCCATAACAGCATTATTCATAATAACCCAAAAGTGGAAAGAACCCAAATGTTCACTAACTGATGAATGGATAAATAAAATGTGGCATATCTATACAATGGAATATTATTTGACAATAAAAAGAAATGTGGTACTGATATGTGCTACAGAAGGCTGAACTAGAAAATGTTATGTTAAGCCAAAGAAAACAGACATAAAAGGCCACATAATGTATGATTCCATTTATATGATATATCCAGAATAGGCAAATCCATAGAAACTGCTACTGTGTATGGGGTTTCTTTTTGAACAAGGAAAATATTCTGGAATTAGTGCCAATGGTTGTACAATGCTGTGAATAACTAAAAAACCACTGAATTGTACACTTTAGATAGGTGAGCTTTATGAGTATATAAATTATATCTCAATGAAGCTGTTATTTTTTAAAGCCTAAATTGAAAATAATGAGCCTTTTCTCATTTTGGGAATGTAGCTTCAAGCAAATGCTCTCATTAAAAGAGGCAGCATGTATATGCAACAGCAGCAGCCTTTGCTGTCTACTCAAGATTTTAACATGGCTGCTGACATCGATCCTCAGAATGCAGATGTTTATCACCACCGAGGACAGGTAAATCTGTTTTCTAACTTAGAGTTCTGACCTTTGGATGGAGGGATTTGATAACTGTTTTTGAGAATTTCTTAATGTTTTCACATATCATTTCTGATAGCTGTCAACAAAATTTCTTAGGGGTTTACACTTTGGGTTGGCCTTTATTTAGTCCCATCTTGCACATTTGTCCTTGTAATTTGGGTATTATGAAAAATGAGAAAAGGAAGACTTAAAAATGTTCAATAGAATGATTTTTGTGGACTTCTTATTATAAGTATTAGCTAGTTTCTCCAAACAGTATGAAAAATCCTCTAAATTAGGAATGGAGTTTTATAACAAGCATATTTGCTTTTTAGTGAAAATATATTGGGAAGAAAACATTTCTCAATTACAACTTTAATCTGAGAAAAACTTGACTTTATAATCTGTTTGATTAACATGGCTTCTTGGAACGAATTATAGTGGAATGTATAGGCTATCTGTATAAAAACAGAAGAGCTGAAGTTCTTTCTAACAGAATTTTACCTAATACATTCATCTCAAAGTAGTTAAGTGTTTATATTAAATTCTAGATGTAGTAAATTACTACCTTGAATTACTTAAGGTCTTTGAACTTGTTTCCTCATCTGAAATAATACCAGTTATAAGATATTAGTCATGAGTATTAAATGAAGATACATTTCATTGAATGTATTAGGCATTTGTTAGCTCATTCTCCTTTAATTGGTCATTGGGCATTTTGCCCCTTACTAGCAGTGTCTTAAGTTTAAATTAAAAGATAATTATCTAATGTCTAAATCTCCCTTGAAACTGGAATGCACAGAAATGTTTAGTTTTCTAGAAAAAGGGGTTTCTTGCTTAATAAGGATGTAAACTGCTATGCAAAAATGATGGACTTAATGCAGATGGAGTTCTAGGATTTCTTCCAAAACTAATTTAAGGAGTATCAAATTTTGTGTAGAAAGGAAAGAATCAGGATATTATCGTTCTATAAGAAATAATAGTGACTTTCAAGGACCAAAGCAGTAGGCAAGTCAGTATCCTAGTGTTGGTGAAATAAAATGTGGACTTTGAATCCAATAAAAAAATATATCACAAAGGTAGGTTTATAGTGCATCTTAATTTAAGTAATTTTAGAATTGTTCCTTTAAAGTAACTGGATATTCTAATTCCCTGTTTCTAGAAAGTAATTCTTTATCAAATAATATATTTTATGCTGAGCTTGTGATAATAGAAGAGAGATAGTGAGTATTTAACTGGCACACCTATTATTTTGAATTGTGTTTATTTATTTTTATTTATTTAATTTCCTTAGCTGAAAATACTGCTTGATCAAGTTGAAGAAGCAGTGGCAGATTTTGATGAATGTATTAGATTAAGACCCGAGTCTGCTCTGGCACAAGCTCAGAAATGTTTTGCTTTGGTAGGTACTATCTTCTTTTGTATTTTCCTAAATATTATTTTTAGTTCTCAGTGTTAACAAAAATGATTATCTCACTATCTACAAAATTCCCGCCCCCCTTCCAAAGGATGACTAAAGAGGAAAAAGTGCATCAGTGTAGGAAAGTAGTAAGTGTATATGTTGTTTGAAATACCATTACTCCACTACTGTATTTCTCTGGATGTTTTATTGAGTTCATCTTTATCCTTGGTGTTATGCTCCCCTAGAAAGCCCTGTACCCCAAACTGATACAAATAACAAAAGCTTTCTGAGGAAATCTGCAGTCATCATACTACATAACTGCTCTCCTGTCTCTCCTTTATAGTGCTCCTTCTTGAAGAATATTCAGAAACACCAAGCTGAAAAACTAAAATAAGTCCATTTCTAGTGAAATGAGGTACTTCGAGTTAGCCTCATAGTCTGGAGTCCAAGAAGGATTTTCCTTTTAAAGAAAGACATTGGGTCACAAGTAGTCAAGAACTGTATTATAAATGAAAAATGTTGTTAATGAAGGAGTTCTATAATACTTGTAGTAAAATGATAATAACTTACATTAGATTTTAAATTCCTCCATTTATCTGCAAAGTTAACTTCTTAAAAGTTTGTATGCCCTTCTCTAGAGAATTGAACATCTTGAAATTGTAGAGTAGAAGTTGTCATACTTGTACATAGCCTTTGAGCCTCTGTTGCTGAGATACATCCTTGGAGCTCTTTGGGATCAACAAATTATGTTAGCAGATTACCTGCTTTTCTGGAAATATTTTTTAAATTTTGTTTATTTTTTGTAATATTTAACATTCCATGAGTGAGTTCTTGATTTGACAGGCTTGTTTTGATTTTGTAAACAGTATCGCCAGGCATATACAGGAAACAATTCTTCACAAATCCAAGCAGCTATGAAAGGTTTTGAAGAGGTCATAAAGAAATTTCCAAGGTGTGCTGAAGGTTATGCACTATATGCCCAGGTAAATGTTATTTTAAATGTTTTTTCTGTTACATGTCCTTTTTAAAAAGAAATACGTAGATACATTCATATTCTGAGTCTGGTATGGAAATCAGAAAACAGTGTGACCCTAGTTGCAGCTCCAGTGAAAGCACATGGCTTTGTTTCTGCTTTGACTCTCCTGGTCCCCAAGATGATCCTGAATCACCTCAGAATGTGTTCTACTGTGTTACACAATTTGTAAACCTCAGCTCTAAACTCATAATGTGAGGAAGCTTAAACAGAACATAATCCCTAATGTTTGCATTTGGATTGGATTTTCAAAAATTTATTGCCTTAGGAACTGTATGCAATTGGTGAGAAAAATGTCCATAGAAAAAGTTTTCTTTTACTTGGTCAGGGTCCAGTTAGATAGACTATAACAATCATAGTAATTTCTCATTGGTCTGTCTTGTAAAGGAAAATAATTAAAATTATTCTGGAAACATTCCTTGGGTTAGGGTCAAAACTATAGAAAATAGAGTTTAAATTACAATTATTTTAACTTTTTCATTGTAGCTTGAAGTCCTTGAAAACTTATTTATTCATTTTAAACATCCATTTACATGAAAATAATTAGCTTCTTACAGTCATAGTTATACTTTTTCCCTCAAAAAAAAAAAAAAAAAATCTCTGAATGTCTAAATGTCTTGTTTTCTTTCTTGGCCTTTAAGGTACAGCTTGCTTTTTTTTTTTTTTTTTTGAGGTACTGGGGGCCAGGAATTGAACCCAGGACCTCGTATGTGAAAAGCTGGTGCTCTTCACCTTGGCTCCCCTGAGTTGGTTTTTTCATTTGTTTTGCTTGTGTTTGTTTTTGTTTTTTTTTTTTTAGGAGGCACTGGGACCCGACCCAGGGGCCTCCCATATAGGAAGCAGGTGCTCAACCACTTGAGCCACATCCACTCCCATAACTTGCTTTTTTGGTATCTGCATAAATCAGCCATCTCAATATCTTTTATTTCTTATCTTTTTATTACAAAGAAATGTGGTTGTTGTTTTTTTCCACAAACATATCAAAATAGGAAACATAAAAAATGACCATCCCTGGTAGACTTCCCTGCAAACCATTGTTTTCCTTCATGTTATCTTTAGACAGATTATAAGAAAAGTTTCTCAAGGACTTTGAGAGTTTATTGAGAAGGGACTATGAGAAGATTGATTTGCATTGGATCTATTTTCAGTTCCTACATTATCACTGAATTATTTGGGATTGAGATTATGGAGTGTGCAACACAGTCTAGAAGTTCTTTAATGTCAGTCTGAAATAATCTTATTTATTGTCTTTGTTCTTAGAATTCCTAGGCGGGGTGGTGGTGATAAAAAAGTAAAACATTGGTTGATGACTACACTAACAAATTATAGAAGCATGTACTATGTAAATTTTTATGGAATGTATGGAAGTCAAAATAGGACACATGGACATTATTTCATATGACATTTATATTGAAGAGAGGATAGTCTTGGATTTATGCCTTGTACTTTATTAGTAACGAACCAGAAGGTTCACTGTCATGAATTCAGAAGGGCTTTTTGTTGCAGATTTTTAATAAGCACCTAAGATAGGGCCACTGTAAAGATTTTGAAGAAACCAACACTAGGAACAACTCTTCTGCAGAACTTTCCTAATTGCAGTTTCCTGTCACTGTGCTTCCTTCAAAATAGGTTTTGGTTTGCTTGAGCTATCTTCTCATCAGCACTAGCAAAATATTACAGTCTATTTGCACTAACATTTCTGACCTTTTATGCCTCTTCTAATTTTTGTCCAATATACATATATATAACTTTTTTCTTTTAACCCTTAAAGCTTTATCTTAGATGCTGGCCAACTCAGAGTTTCTACTTGAGCTGGTATTCACAGTGATCTGGTATCCACAGAACCAACCCTTGCATTTCACCCATGGGATTTACCTTAAAATACTGGTTAACAACTGCTTTTTTTTTCTTTTATTCATCATTTCTAAGGAATGGCAATTTAATACACATACCTTAACCTATTCTTGCAAATTTGTATTGTCCCAAAAGAAATTCCTTTAGGATATATTATGATAAATCATAAATAAATGACAGGAATATACCTGTGAGGATCTGATCTTAGAACTGGTCCTAAGAGTAGGATTTTTCTGAATTCTACAGTTTTCCAAATTATCTGCTATCCCAAAAACACTACTACCTAAAAACCCCAGTAATTAAAATGTAACACTTTAAAGTGATTTCTATGCCTAAAACATGAGATTTGGTAATGAATGGATAAATGAATAAACAATATTAATAAGCAATATATTTTTCAAATACTTAGGTTAACAGTTATCTTAATAAAACTATCTCTTTACATAGGCATTAACAGATCAGCAGCAGTTTGGGAAAGCTGATGAAATGTATGATAAATGTATTGATTTGGAACCAGATAATGCCACAACATATGTTCATAAAGGGTATGTATTTTTGTGGTTTTGTTCCAGTAAGAAACTAAATTTCTTGCATAGTAATAAAATGGATTCCTTTTGGCCAATGAGGAAGGGGACTGCAGTGGAAAAGTATCGGTGACATTAATTGACAAATTTCTAAATACTTTTGGGTGCTTCACTGTTAATTTTTTTTTTTAATTTTACTTATATTCTATTCTATAGAAATAAGTAAATGTACTATATTCACCCTAGGATAAAGGTTTTAATTTCATTAATAAACATCCTGTCAAATATCGCTTGTATTCATGTATACATTTTTCTTGTCTTTGTGGACTTAAATTGTCATAAGAACTTCACTTCATTATACAACATAAAAAAATTAAGTGATGCAAGCTGAGTTGGTAATAGAGCCTAAACCATTAGACACTTTTCTTATAATAAGGATCTTACATAACAAGCCCAATATTAATTGAGAAGAAAACACAATTTGATGCCGATTACGTTCTCTTAAAGTTTCAGATTTTCCTTTTAAGTTAAATTTATAAATTCATTGAGTATAGAAATTGAGTTACACACTTATTTCTGTTGATCCCTAGTCCCATCTGACTGCCTTTTTGCATTTGCAGTTTACTTCAACTTCAGTGGAAGCAAGATCTAGATAGAGGTTTGGAACTTATCAGCAAGGCTATTGAAATCGACAATAAATGTGATTTTGCATATGAAACCATGGGAACTATTGAAGTGCAAAGGTAACTTTTTGAATCTGTTCTTAGGAAATTTATGGCAGCTCCATAGATTTTTATCTTCTTCTCATTACAGACATGTTATCACCAGTATCCATTAAAATTTGTTTTTACTTTTTATTTTGAAATAACTTCAACCTTACAGGAAGTTACAGAAATAATAGAACTCCAACATACCACTGCACCCAGGTACCCAGATTTACCAACTTTTAGTATTTTACCACATTTGTTATATCATTCTATCTATCTGTGTGTGTATGTGTCTATTTTCTAAACATTTGTGTATTCTTTATCTATTGGAAGAAATAAATGCCTGCAGTGTGTGTAGGCATTGTATTATAACACAAGGACTAGTATAGCCAGAAGATCCAGCAACTGGGCAAGTGACTTTGGAAAAGTTGTAACATCATCTCTAAGCTCCTTAGTTTCTTTAAAATAAGGGGGTTGGATAACATTTTTTGCAACTCTGACTCCCATAACTTCTTGTTTAAAGAGGTTTTAGATGAGAGAAAAGTTACATCGAAAGTATAAGGGATTCCCATGTACCCCCCAGTATATCGTCTTAATATTGGCATTTGAGGAACTACTCTCTAGGCTAGATACTGAATATTAGGTGCTTTCCAAATGTTATTCAATTGATCTTTACCCCCATCTTTACAAAGGTAGAGATTATATCATTGAAGAGAGCAGAAACTGATACCCAGACTGGTTAGGTTAATGAAGTTACACAACAGGCCAGTAGCGGAGACAGAATTTGAGCCCATATGCCCATATCTCACTGATGCCCAAAGTCACTGACAACCACTTCTCAGGAATTGTATAAGTTCTCTTAATTCCGTATCACTCACCCTCTTCTGTGGCCCTCTCCCTGCTCTGTAGAAGGCACAATCTATATATAGGCTGATGAAAACTTTTGTGGTTCTTTTAAACCATTTTGTACTGGCAGTTGCACTTAAATATTAAATTATTTCTTAATTGCTAATGTGTTAATTTGAATATACTAGACTAGGAGAGATTAATGATTTTTTGCACTTATTTTGAAGTGTTCATAGATCCTGGTTTAAAGACCCCCAGTAAGTCTAGCATGTAGCCATATATTGCAGTAAAAGATTAAATTCAGTTACCTAGAAATATGTCTTAATGTCTTACATTCTAACAAATATAGTAGGAACAATAAATATTTGTTGTATAATTATATACATGCATATACACGTAGCTAGTACTAATTACTTAAAACAGCTCTTGGTTCTTGGCAAGGATCTTCTATAAATACAGACTGTTAGAGGTAAATTATATATTCTTGACCAAGCCTATTCCATTTCCTCAAATAATAGATCCTAATATCAGGCACTATACTAGGTTCTGGGAATTGAGAGATGTCCATCAAGGAACTAGTAAGAGTATGGCTTGAACAAACATATATCCATCTGATTATACTTAGAATGACAATAGAAATATGGGAACACTGAGGGGATAGCAGCTAATTCTGCTTAGGGTGGGGAAGGGGTATTATTCTAATGAGGAGAATATGTTTGAACCGGGCCTTAGAAAAGTGAGGATTTGACCAGCTTAGAGCAAAAAGACAAATAATATGAGTATTATATGCAGGCATGAGTGTGTGGTACAATCAAGAAACTATAGATAGACCTGTGTGACTAAGGTGGGGAGATGGTGGTAAAAGCTGAGACTGAGAGAAGGTGGGCTCACACAAATCTGTGAGGGTAAGATCCACAAATGTAATTAATGTTCTCTTAGGGGTTTTTACTGTTTTCTAAAGGAGCTTCATGATAAAGTAGAAACAAGCAGAATTTTGGAACCAGACAGAATTATGATTTTTAAAGAAGTCATTTACTTTATCTAGCTTCACTGTTCTTAACTGCAAACAATGAATATAAAAGGAGGTGTATAGTAGTAGTGATCACAGCTAAAATTAATTGATTGCTTTCTGTCATAGGCACGATTTTGTTTATTATAAAGAAGCATTTTATTAGAATCATAGTTGAAATAACATCACTTAGAAACTTCATTGGATCTTGTGAAATGCTTGTGGAATCTGAGACTTTTAAAATTTTTGTTCTTTTAGAGGAAACATGGAGAAAGCCATTGACATGTTCAACAAAGCTATTAATCTGGCCAAATCAGAAATGGAGATGGCTCATCTATATTCACTTTGTCATGCTGCCCATGCCCAGACAGAAGTTGCAAAGAAATATGGCTTAAAACCACCAACATTATAAAACGGGAGGCATGGAAAATGACCTTCTTTTTAGAAGTTTATCCCCTCTTCAACTGAATCCTAAAGACACTGTCATGAACTGTGTTGAATGGTGAAACTTTTAGTATTTCCGTTTGTGGTGTTGTCATATGTTAACATCTGTTTCATGTTTAGGTGTTGTGGGAGTGGCTGTTGAAGGAAATTTGCAGTGTTGCAGCTTTTATTCCCTGTGCAACAAAAGCTTAGAACCTGTTAAAGGGATGTTAAAATAAAGTTACAAAGAGAATAATAATTGGCCATGCAAATAAAAACTTTGATTTGTTGATTTTTTTTTTTTTTTTTTTTTTTTTTTTTTTAGGGGAGTGGGTTGGGGGGTGATTATGATCCAGATGATTTTGTCTTCATATATATATGTGCGTGTGTGTGTGTGTGTGTATAATATTTGAGTATTTTAGAGTATGTTGGTTTTAAATTAATACAGTAAGTGCTGTAAAATAGATTTCTTTTATATTCAATTAATCCTTTGCTAGTAGATATGTTTTTTGAAAACAAAGCTTAAATGGGGATTTTGTTTTAAGACAGCAAAACTGAGAGACCTTTCATCCATTGTTAGCATGCACAATTTCTCTCATTCTGCAAAGTTAAGACTCAATCTTTTTGACTCCCTTCAACTCTAATGGATAATGTTCGTCATTCTTAAAAGTCCATAGCCAGTTTTCATGTTCTGTATTACTGGGGGAGAGAACAAGGCAAAAGGTAAGATTAAATGGATTAAATGAAAGTATGTTTATAATTGCCCATGATTATTTTCTATACTAGATACTAGTTTTAGATTTAATACTAGACTTTTTAAAGAAAAAGCAGGGTGGTTGTATATATAACTTAAACTAAGATGGTATGTGTGTGACACATGAGGTATATAATTAGCTTAAATTTTCTAGTGATGAGAATGTGGTTAAAGTTCAAATCTAAAAAGAAGGTAAGTCTAGGTCTTAGAACCAGAAGTATAGTATTTCCTAAAATGACCAGCTGAGTGCATTAACTTAGGGAATTGCTTAAGGAATTTTGAACCGGTTCTTTGAAAGATGCTGAGGATATGTGAAGTGTTTTTTAGTTTTGGTCTCTTAAGGCCTATTTGCTCATGTCTAGGTCTTCACTAGGAATACTGGTAGCAAGGTTTTTTGTTTAGTTTTTTTGTGTTTTTGTTTTTGTTTCGGTTTTTTGTTTGTTTTTGTTTCGTTTTGTTTTTGTTTTTGTTTTTTTGTTTTCATTTTATCTGTACCCCACCTTAAAAAGCACTTTATGATTAATTTCCAGTTGTCACTTTTATAGACCATCATTTTGCTTATATGCTGGATTTTTTTTTTTTTTTTTTTTTTTTTTTTTATGGAGGAGGAGTTATGTTTGTTGAGTGGTCTCTTATTTGGGGATATTTGGAGAGGGGTTGGTATTTAAGTCTGAGTATAATAAAGAACAATTCTTCAGTTTTACTTTTTTAGAAATGAATTCTAATTATATTTTATGGTGTTGGGAGTAAAAGAGCATTTTGCCCATCTTTAAAAGGGTGCTTTATCCTATTGAAACCAAAAAAATTGTCTGTGAATGCTGTATTTTTAGAAATATTAGAAATGACTCCCCTTCAAAGTAAGAGTGTTAAGAAAGTATAGTGGGGGGGCGAGGGGATGATCTACCTAATTAGTGGGGCAGTTAACAATTTAAGATGACTTGAATAATGGAAAGTTTGAGAACTCTCTTAGTTCTGAAATTATGCACCTACTTTATTGACCCCTGAATACAGAAATGTTCTTCATCTCTGAATGAGCTCTGACTTGAGGGAGGAAAAAAAAAAAAGAGTTTTTATTTGCATGGCTGTGTTTACATTAACATTGGCATTTTCTTCTAATTTTCTCCCTTCCTACTACCCCTTGGGTTTGAAGAGGGGAAAAAATGCACACAAAGGAAAATGAAGCATGCACCATTCAATACTATCATTCCAATCCTCATGGACTATTGCCTGTTCTGAAAATATTTGAAACTGCACTGAAAGCTATATCAGTCTGTATTTTTCTTTTGTAAATGACCTCACATGTAAATTCACCAAATAAATATTACATTCAAGATTTTTTTATCTATTTTTTAAATAGAAAGGTAGGTAGTTTATTATGGTATTGGGTAAATTCAGTCATTCTTTTGTGGGTTAAAACTAAATTTGAAAATTGGGATATACCAACATTGTACACAAAGCAAAATTAGTGTGTTGGTGTGTATGGTGGAGATTTCTGAGAGCATTCATCCCTTCTACTGATGAAATAAGATCCTAAGGAGAGCTAATAGAGCCAATTCAGTCCATCTTTTACCTATAATTTACCCATACTTGCAAAGCAGCCTCCAAAGTTGCCAATCAGACCCAAGCCCTGTAGCTAAATTTATCCTTAAACCAGTTTCCTGAACAACATACTAAGATAATCAAAAAGTCAAGAAATCACACAGGAAATTAGAGATTATCCTGAGATGAATGAAAATGAAAACACCACCAAAACTTAGGGGTTGCAGCAAAGGCAGTGCTCAGATTGAAATATAGCTATGAATGCCTAAATTAATGAAGAAAGGTCTCAAATCAATAACCTAACTTCAGATCTGGAAAAAGTAGAAAAATGAGCAAACTAAACCTAAAATTAGTAGAAGGAAAGAAATTCAAGACTTGAGAGGAGATAAATGAAATAGAGAATAGAAAAATGAATGAAGACAAAAGTTGCTTCTTTGAAAAGATCAATAAAATTGACAAAACTTTAGCTAGACTGACAAAATAAGATGCAAATAATTAACACCCAGAATGAAAGGCAGACATTACCCATAATTTTTCAGAAATTAAAAAGATTCTAAGAGAATACTATGAACAAACATGCCAACAGATTATCTAGAGGAAATGGCAAATTTTTAGAAACACAAAACTTACTTAAACTGATTCAAGTAGAAATGGAAGACCTCGGCAGACCTATAACAAGTAAAGAGACTGAGTCATTAATCAAAAACCCACCACCAAGGAAAGTCCAAGACCAGATGACTTCACTGGTGAATTCTATCAAACATACAAAAAAGAACTAACATGAATCCTCAAAAAATTGAAGAGGAGGGAACTCTTCCTAAACCATTCTATGAGGCCAACATTACCCTAACACCAAAGCCAGATAAAGATATCACAAGAAAAGAAAATTACCAATTTCCCTTACAAAATTAGATGTAAAAATCTATTAAAATATTAGCAAATGGAATCTGATAGCAAATTTAAGAGACATCCAAGGAAGGATTGTGGGAAAATGGCAGTTTAGGAAGCTCAAGGAATCAGTCCCTCTGCCTGATCAATAGTTAGAAAGGAACTGCCTGAATAAAGTATTTTGAAATCCCAGAGTCTAGTTAGAAGACTGCAGCATCCAGGGAAGAGTGGATTGAACAGGCTTGTAAATTGTAAATAAAAGTGAATTTCACTCAGTAAATGAACAGCCAACATTCCCTGTCCCCATCCTCTCACCTCCTACAAGGCAGCAGTGGGATCCTTAACCCCAGCTCCTGGTACAGCTTGCTGGTGCCAGGGTGCGATATAAAGACCTAGTTTCCCAAGATCTGAGGGTGTATGGTACAATCACTGGTCACTGTTCTTGGTCAACTACTTCAGATCAGTGGGGGCATGGCTCTGAAAATGGCATTGTTCCAACCGACCTCAGGCAAAATCAGTAAAGGACTCAAGACAGTACCCTTCCTTAAAACTATGGAAAATAGTTAAAGGACTGCATTAACTGTTCAAGAGCCAAATCAAGAAAACACTACTTTAAAAAGTCATAAATAGAAGGTTCTGGCACCCATGCTGGCCCCTCCCTCAGCTCCTCCCCAGTGCAGTGTGGAGCCAGCCTTCATTCCCATTGTGGGTCCATGACCTTGTTCCAGCTGGGAAAGACCTAGAAAGCTTCTCTCAAGATTGGTTGCCCCCCACCCCCATTTTTGCCCTCCAGGCAGAAAACAGCTTGGGACAACTCAAGCAGTAGAGGAAACAATTTAAAGCAGCCTGGGGCAAAGGCTTACCTGCTTGAAGTCCTACAATAGAAGGCCCAGAAGATGAAAAAAGTCTATTTCATAGGCAGTAAAGGGACATTCAAATACATGTAAATAGGGGAATTCCTAAGGCCACTAGCAAGCATGAGCCCAGAACAAGACATGGGCTCAGAAAAGAGGGAGAACCCCGCACTTTACAATCACATATCTTCTTAATAGGAGGGCTGAACTCTGAAGAAGAGCACTAACCAATGCAAAGCCAATTTGCAAAGACTGTGAAAGGTGTTTTTTGCAGTGGTTTGATTTTCTTAGCTCCTGGCACTCAAGGAAATCTGTCATAACACTAACTGGATTAAAATTCAAGAAAGAGCTCAGGGACTAAATCCCAGGGTTAACACTTTAAAATAGGAAAATGACTGATTTTTCTTATGAATATAGATGCAAAAATCCTCAATAAAATACTAGCAAACTGAATCCAACAGCACACTAAAATAGTATAAATGATGATTAAGATGGATTTAGCACAGGTATACAAAGGTGATTCAACATAAGATCACTTAATGTAATACACCATGTTAAGAGAATGAAGGGGGGAGGGGAACCCACAGGATCATTTCAGTTGCAGAAATAGCCAAAGACTTGGAAAAGAAGGATAAAGTTGGAGGACTCACACATCCTGATCTTAAAACTTACTGGGGAGTGGATGTAGCTCAAGCCGTTGAGCACCTGCTCCCCACATGGGAACATCCTGGGTTCAGTTCCTGGTGCCTCAAAACAAAAAAGCAAACAAATGAAAAAAAACAACTTGAGGGAGCCAATGTGGTTCAATGGTTGAGCGCTGGCTTCCCACATATGAGGTCCTGGGTTCAATCCCCAGCCCTGGTACCTTAAAAATAAAAATAAAAATACTGGCACAAGGACAGACAAATAAACCAATTGAATAGAATTGAGGATTCAGAAATGAACTCTCACATGTATGGCCACCTGATTTTTTACAAGAGTGCAAAGAACACTCAGTTGGAAGGACTAGTCTGTTCAACATACAATACTGGGAAAACTGGATCTCCATATGGAAAATAATGAAGATGGAACCTTACTTAACACCATATACTCAAAAAGCCTCAATATGGATGAAAGGCATAAATACATAGATCCAGAACTATAAACTTCTAGAGGAAAATGTAGGGAACCATCGTCAGGACCTTGTGTTAGGAAATGTTTTCCTAGAAGACACCCAAAGCACAACAACAAAAGAAAAAATAGATAAGCGGAACCTCGTCAAAATTAAAAACTGTGCAAAGGACTTTATCATAAAAGTAAAACAACTACCTACACAATGGGAGAATATTGGAAGTCACATAACCCACAAGCGTTTAATATCCAGAAGAAATAAATCCTACAACTCAACAACAAAAAGACAGCCAAATTTTTAAATGGGCAAAAGACTTGAACAGAAATTTCTCCAAAGATGATACACAAATGGCCAAAAGCCTATGAAAGGATGCTCAACACCATTAGCCATTAGGAAAATGCAAGTCAAAACCACAATGAGATACCATTTCACACCCACTAGAATGTCTACTTTTAAAAAACACAAATTGCAAGTGTTGGAGAGGATGTGGAGAAATAACACATTTATTGCTGATGGGAATGTAAAATGATGTGGCTGATGTGGAAAACAATTTTTGCAGTTCCTCAGGAAGTTAAGTATAGAGTTACCATATGACCTGGCAACCCCACTACTAGATATATACCCAAAAGAATTGAAAGCAGGGACATGAACAGATATTTGCACACCAATATTCAGAGTAGTGTTTTTCACAATTGCTAAAAGATGGAAGCAACCCCAGGTGTTCATCAGCTGATGAATGGATAAACAAAATGTATTTTCGTTTCCTTGATTGCCAAAGAAAATTCCAGCAATGGGTTGGCTTAAACAATGGGAATTTATTTGTTAATGCTTGTGAGGCTAAAAGAATGTCCAAATCAAGGTATCATCAAGGTGATGCTTTCTCCTTGAAAACTGGCTTTCTGGGGCTGACTGCCAGTGATCCTTGGTCTTTAGCTTGTCACATTGCAGTGTCTTCTGGTCTCTCCCTTCACTTCTGTCTTCGATAGGTGTTCCTTTTCTGGCTGCACTTTATGGCTTTCTCTCTCTGTCTTAATTTAATTCCATTTATGAAGGACTCCAGTAATAGGATTAAGGGCCATCCTGATTGAGGTGGGCCACACCTTGATGAAGTAACTTCATCAAAAAGTCCTAGTTATAATGAGTTCACACCCACAGGAATAGATTGGTTTTAAGCATGCATTTTTCTGGGTACAATAACAGCTTCAAACCACTACATGTGGTATATGTACACAGTGAAATATTATTCAGCCATAAAAAGGAGTGAAGTTCTGATCTGATACATGCAAGAGCGTGGATGAAACTTGAAGACATGTTGAGCAAAATAAGCCTGACACAAAAGGACAAATATTGTATGATTTTCTTGATATGAAGTAATTAGAATAACCAAAAACTCATAGTCAGAATCTAGAATATAGGTTAAAAGTGGATGGAGTGTGGGTAGGAAACAGAGCATGAATGTGTAAAATACTAAAACATACACAGGGAGCAGATGTAGCTCAAGTGGTTGAGCACCTGCTTCCCATGTTCCCAGGGTTCAATCCCTGGTACACCCTTAAAAAAAAAAAAAAAAAAAAACACAGTTTATATTTGAGATAATGGAAAAGTTTTGGTAATAGATGGTGGTGATGGTAGAACAACATTGAATGTAATTAACAGCACTGAATTATATATTTGAATGTGGTTAAAAGAGGAAATTTTAGGTTGTATATATGTTATTAGAATAAAAATTTGTTAAATCTATGCAACTGTACAACACAATGAACTATAAGTTAAATCATGGGCAATAGTTAGTAGTACAATTTTGACAGTGGGCTTTCACCAATTTTAACAAACATACCATGACAATATAAGGTGTTGCATTGTCCATACTGCATATAGGAACACAGTATGTTATGCATGATTCTTCTGTAAACTCACAATTTCTCTAACAAAACAATAAATAAGGGAGTGGATGTAGCTCAAGTGGTTGAGCGCCATCTTCCCATGTACAAGGTTCCGGGTAGGGGAAGTTTCTTCAGGGAGAAAAAAAGATGATCTCAAAAGAAATGGGGACTTTTGGGACAATGGCAGACTAAGAAAGACACGGGACTCTCTTCTCTCCCAGAAAAATAGCTAGGAGACAGAAAAGGCCTGGGAAAAAATATATATTCTAGGGTTTAGGACACCAGGTAAAGGCTAGATACTGCCCAGAAGAGAGAGGGGCAAAGGAAAAGGATTGCGACAGCAAAATTTTTAAAAACCACCTGCAACTGCTGGCATCCTTCCCACCCTATAGACACTTTTGAATTCTCAGGCCTCAGGTTCAGTGACTACAGACAAAGGGTGCCCCAGGGATCTACATGCAGGAAAGGGGAGAGAAAGGGATACAGCATAATGCTGATTCAGCTTTGGAGCCATAAATTTGGTCTGCTGTATCTCACAAGCACTTCCAGGCTGCAGGGGCGGGGAGGGGGGGGTTGTTTACCTTGGGAGCAGTCAAGGGACTAAAGAGATCTGAACCTCTCAATCTCCCTCTCTACTGACCAGTACACAGAGGTCATAGACTGTTGAGGGGAGTGGAATTATTTCCTAACCGGGGAAAAGGGACGGGGCTGCCAGCAAAGTTTGGAGAATGGCCTCTGAGAAAGTTTGAATTACGAGGCTCTTAGCCTCCAGGCAGGATCCTCTTTCACATTGATCCCAACTGTGCTGTAAAAAACACTTCGACCAGGCATTGAACTGGGAGGTCTGCCAAAGAGCACCATCTGCTGGCAGCCCAAGGAAGTGCATGTGCGGAAATTAAAAATAAGAGTGGCTTTTTCTGGCCTTTACAGCCTCCCTCCCCAAGGCCCTAGGATGTGGGTCCCATTACAGGGTACAGGACCCAGATTTGAGCAACTACCAGTGATAGTCCTAAAGACCCAGAAAACGTTGAACCAAGAATCAAAGAATGGCAGTAATAGCCTCCTGCCACTAAATCCCTATGAAAGAGAGAGAAATTGAGCATCTGAGTAATCTCACCATCCTAATCAGATGCCTAGACAACAGCAAAAAATTACAAGCCATACTGAAAAAACTGAAGAAATGGCCCAAGCAAAGGAATATATATCAAAGCCCCAGACGACACACAGGATTTGAGATACCTAATCAAAGAGTTGCACATAAATTTCCAAAATTAATAGTTGAAAGACAATCTGGCTAAAGAGATAAAGGACATCAAGAAGACACTGAGCGTTATGGTATATGAGTATATCTCACTAAAAGACGACACTGAGTGAGCACAAAGAAGAACTTGAAAACCTGGATACAAAAGTAACAGAGCTCATGGGAACAAAAGACACAGTAGGTGAAATAAAAAACACATTAGAGGCATAGAACAGCAAACTTGAAATAATAGAAGAAAGACAGCTGAAACTGAAAAAATTGAGCAGGGGCTCAGGGAGTTGAATGATAATAGAAAATGCAACAACATATGTGTCATGGGAGTTCCAGAAGGAGGAGAGAAGGGAAAGAGTATTTAAGGAAATAAAAGCTGAAATTTTCCCAACTCCCACAAAAGAAATGAACTTACATGTCCAAAAAGTGCAGCATACCCCAATCAGAATAAATGAAAATAGACCTACTCCAAGATACATACTACTCAAAATGTCAAACATCAAAGATAAAAGAGAAAATTCTGAGAGCAGCAAGGGAGAAGCAAACCGTCACATACAAGGGACACCCAGTAACACTTAGTGCAGATTTCTCATCAGAAACCGTGGAGGTGAGAAGACAGTGATAAGATACAATTAGGATACTGAAAGAGAAAAACTGCCAGCCGAGAAATCCTTTTTTTTATTTATTTATTTTTTAAAAAATCAATTTTATTAGTACATATTAATAAAGCATACAGTTCATCCAAAGAGTACAATCAGTGGTATTTGGTATCCACATAGTTGTGCATTCATCACTTCAATCATTATTAGAGCATTTTCATTATTTCAAAAATAATAAAAAAACAAGAAAATTCTTCACTTCTCAATATCTCTGTTTCCCCTACTGTACAAAGATTCTATTTCTGCCTATTCTTGCAAAATTATTTATTAAGCAGTTTTTATTGAGATATATTCACATACCATACACTCTATCCGAAGTAAATAATCAGTAGCTTTTGGTAAAATCACAATGTTGTGCATTCATCACCACAAATAATTTAAAACCATTTCATTATTCCAAAAAGCAAAACTCCACATCACTTAGCATGCCTTCCCCAGCCCTACATAGCCATTAATCTAATTTCATCTTTATAAGTTGATTTATATTTACATTTTATGTAAATGGAATCCTACAATATATTACGCAGTATATTTAGTTCATAGTAGCACAATTATACAGTATTTGTCCTTTTGTGTCTGGCTTGCTTCACTCAACATAATGTCCTCCAGGTTCATCCACGTGTCATATGCTTTACAACTTCATTTCTTCTTACAGCTGCATAATATTCACACTGGGTTGTCTCCAACTTTTGCCAATCATGAATAACGCCACTATGAACATCCATGTGCAGATGTCTGTTTGTGTCACTGTTCTTCTGGGTTTATACCCAGTAGTGGTATTGCCAGGTCAATTAAGATGATCATGTGGGTTTTTTTCATTCAGTTTGTTAATGTGGTATATTACGTTGATTGATTTTCTTATGTTGAGCCAGCCTTGCATACCAGGGATAAATCCTACTTGGTCATGATGTATAAGTCTTTTGATATGCTGTTGGATTCGATTTGCAAGTATGTTGTTTAGAATTTTGCATCTATGTTCATTAGAGAAATTGGTCTGTAATCTTCTTGTAGTGTCTTTATCTGACTTTGGTATTGGTGTAATGTTGGCGTCATAAAATATGTTGGGTAATTTTCCCTCTTCAATTTTTTGGAAGAGTTTAAACAGGATTGGGGTTAATTCTTTTCAAAATGTTTGGTAGAATGCACCTGTGAAGCCATCTGGTCCTGGACTTTTCTTTGTTGGGAGATTTTTGATGACAGATTCAATCTCTTTAAATGTGATTGGTTTAAGTTTTTGTATTTCTTGTACTGTAAATGTAGGTTGTTTGTGCATTTCTAGGGATTTGTCCATTTCATCTAGGTTGTCCAGTTTGTTGGCATACATTTTCTCATAATATTCTCTTATAAATCCTTTTTATTTCTGTAGGGTCAGTTGTAACTTTGCCTCTTTCATTTCTGATTGTAGTTATTTGCATCTTCTCTCTTTTCTTTGTTAATA
Source organism: Tolypeutes matacus (assembly GCA_026826555.1). Lineage (NCBI taxonomy): Eukaryota > Metazoa > Chordata > Mammalia > Cingulata > Chlamyphoridae > Tolypeutes > Tolypeutes matacus. The sequence continues at coordinate 2,888,886 of JAKSZT010053887.1, read as the reverse complement.
TAGCTAGAGGTTTCTCAATTTTATTAATCTTCTCAAAGAACCAGGTTTTAGTTTTTTTTATTTTCTCTATTTTTTTGTTCTCATTTTCATTTATTTCTGCTCTAATCTTTATTATTTATTTCCTTCTTCTTGCATTGGGATTGGTTTGTTTTTCTTTTTCTCGTTTCTCCAGTTGTTCAGTTAGATCTTTGATTTTAGCTCTCTCTTCTTTTTTAATATAGGTGCTTAGGGCTATAAATTTCCCTCTCAAGACTGCCAGCGGTGTATCCCATAAGTTTTGATAAGTTGTGTTCTTATTTTGTCTCAAAATATTTACCGATTTCACTTGCAATTTCTTCTTTGACCCACTGATTATTTAGGAGTGTGTTGTTTAGCCTCCACACATTTGCGAATTTACTTTTTTCCTGTCTATTATCGAATTCCAGTTTCATTCCATTATGATCTGACAAGTTGCTTTGTATAATTTCAATCATTTTATATTTATTGAGACCTGCATTGAGATCGAACATGTGGACTATCCTGTTCCATGAAAAGAATGAATAACCCGTGGAGTTTCAGTGCAACATTCTATATATGTCTGTTAGGTCTAACTCAAATACTTAGGAATTAATTTAACCAAAGAAGTACAGGACCTATATGCAGAAAACTACAAAACAGTGCTAAGAGAAATTTTAAAAGACCTAAACAAATGGAAAAATATTCCATGTTCATGGATTGGAAGAATAAATATCATGAAGATGTCAATCTTACCCAAACTGATTTGTAGATTCAATGCAATACCAATCAAAATTCCAACAGCCTACTTTACAGAATTAGAAAAGGTAATTACCACATTCATCTGGAAGGGAAAGTGCAGCTGAAAAGCCAAAAGCATTCTAAAAAAGAGCGGTGTGGGAGGAATTTCACTGCCTGACCTTGAAAGATTACAAAGCTACAGTGGTTAAAACAGCATGGTACTGGCTGAGAACCATGTTTCTGAGAACCCAGAAATAAACCCTCACCTATATAGTCAATTGATTTTTGACAAACCTACCAAGTCCATGTTAACAAGACAAAACAGTCTTTTCAACAAATGGTGCTGGGAGAACTGGATATCTATAACCAAAAAATGAAAGAGGATTCCTATCTCACTCCCTATATAAGAATCAACTCAAAATGGATCAAAGACCTAAATATAAAAGCCAGGACCATAAAACTACTAAAAAAAAATGTAGGGAAACATCTTAAAGACCTTGTGGTAGGTGGTGATTTCTTAGACCTTACACCCAGAGCACGCGCAATAAAAGAAAAAATAGATAAATGAGATCACCTCAAAATTAAACACTTTTGCACCTCCCAGGACTTTGTAAAAAGGGTGAGAAGGCTGCTGACTCAATAGGAGAAAATATTTGGAAATCACATATCTGATAAGGGTTTATTATCTCTAGGATATATAAAGAGATGTTACAACTCAACAATAACAAGACAAATGACCCAATTAAAAAATGGGCAAAAGACCTAAATAGACATTTGTCCAAAGAAGAAACACAAATGGCAAAAAAACTCATGAAGAAATGCTCAACATCACTCATGATTAGGGAAATGCAAATCAAAGCTACAATGAGATATCATTTCACACCTATCAGAATGGCCACTATTAAAAAGAGAACTACAAGTGTTGGAGAAGATGTGGAGAGGTAGGAACACTTTTTCACTATGGGTGGGAATGCAGAATGGTACAGCCACTGTGGTGGACTGTTTGGCAATTCCTAAAGAAGATTAATGTAGACTTGCCATGGGACCCTGCAATACCACTACTGGTATATACCCAGAAGAACTAAGAGCAGTGACACGAACAGACATATGCACACCAATGTTCAGAGCATTATTCACCATTGCCAAAAGTTGGAAACAACCCAGGTGTCCATCAACAGAAGAATGGATAAACAAACTGTGGTCTATTCACACAATGGAATATTATGCAGCTGTAAGAAGAAATGAAGTCGTAAAGCATATGGCAACATGGATGAACCTGGAGGATATTATGTTGAGGGAAGCAAGCCAGACACAAGAAGACAAATACTGTATGATTGTGTTACTATGAACCAAATATATTGTGTAACATATTGTTTGATTCAAAAAAAATTTTTTATATGTATCCATTACATTTAATTGAGAAGTGTATGTTTTTATTCAACTATTTTCTTTTTATTTTCCAATTATTGTTTATATTTTTCAATTATTAAATGTACAAAATAAATTTTTTAAAAATAGGCAAAGTTACTGCTATATAGGACTAGAGTAGGGGACTAATCCTTTCCTCCTGTGAAAACTCTCTCTTATATGTAAACGAGGAAATTCATGGAGAAATTTAATTTGCTTTGTAAAAACAAATCTTATGTGACCAACTCTACTGGAACCCATTTATTACATGAAATGAGGAGTGATTGAATAATGGTTTTCATGTGTAATTAAGTCATGATTTTGAAAAATGTTCTCTCTTTTCCAAGACTGCTTGTGACCCTTCAATTCCTCTTTATTTAATTGTTCTGACTTTTATAATGGCCTGTGAAATAATGCCATGTCTCTTCAAAATCTCACTTCAGAATGAAGGGAGTTTTTGTTGAAATAAAAAGATGTTTTGGGGGAAAAAAAGCTCAACTTCACTAGCGATTAGGGAAATGCAAATCAAAACTACAATGAGATATCGTTTCACACCTATTAGAATAGTCACTATTAAAAAGACAGAAAATTACAATAGTTGGAGAGGATGTAGAGAGATAAGAACACTTATTCACTATGGGTGGGAATGTAGAGTGGTACAGCCACTGTGGAGGACTGTTTGGAAGTTCCTAAAGAATTTGAATATATATTTGCCACATGACCCAGCAATACCACTACTGGGTATGTACCCAGAAGAACTGAGAGCAGTGACACAAACAGACATCTGCACACCGATGTTCATAACGGTGTTATTCATTATTGGTAAAAGTGGGAGACAACCCAGGTATCCATCAACCGATGAATGGATAAATAAATTGTGATGTATCCACACGATGGAATATTATGCAGCTGTAAGAAAAAATGAAGTCATGAAGCATATGACAATATGGATAAACCTGGAGGATATTATGTTGAGCAAAGCAAGCCTGACAAAATGGGAAATATATATATGACTACACTACTATGAACTAAATATATCACATAATCCCATGGAGGTGATAACTTGAATATGGGTCACCAGAAAATAGAGTGAGGTTAGAGAATGGAAAGCTGAGTGTGAATTTGTGCAGAATTGGTAAAAAGGATGTGTGTTTATCTCTGGAAATGAATAGAAAAGGTGAAAGTCCAACATAATGTTTGTAACTAGCAGTACTATTATGTGGATATTAAAGTAGTTTAAAGGAAAAGTTTAAGGTCATGTATGTTACTAAAAGGAAAGCTAAAATATGTAACATGGGACTGTATAGCATAGTAAAACCACATGTGAACTATGAATATGGATAAAATTGCACCTTTCTTTGAAACTGAACAAATGTATGTTAATACTACAAGATGTTAATAGCAGACAAAAAAAAAACAACATTATGCTAAGTGAAAGAAACCAGACACAAAGTACTACATATATTATTATTCTGTTTATATAAAAGGTAAATATAAATCAATTTATAAAGATGAAATTAGGTAATGGTTATGTGTAGGGCTGGGGAAGGACCACTAAGAGGTGTAGAGTTTGTCTTTTTGGAGTAATGAAATTGTTCTAAAATTTTTTTGTGATGAATGCACAACACTGTAATTATGCTAAAAACCATTGATTATTCACTTTGCATAGATCATGTGGTATGTGAATATATCTCAACAAACCTGCTTAAAAATAAGTAAATAATTTATGCAAAAATATCAAGAAATAGCTGCTATGTACAGCAGGGGAAGCATAGTGAGATTGAGAGATGAAGAATTTTCTTGCTTGTTTGGGTTTTTTGTTTGTTTATTTTTATTATTGAAATAATGAAAATGCTCTAATGATTGAAGTGATGAGTGCACAACTATGTGATTATACCAAATACCACTGATTGTGCATTTTGGATGAATTGTATGCTTTATTAACATGTATCAATAAAAATTGATTTTTTTAAAAAATAGAAATTACAGAAATCTATGCAGGAATAAAAACAAAATATGTAGAAAACACACGCATAACTTTAAATGAATATTATTCATAAAACAATAAAGATAGGTGGTGAAATACATGAAGAATTAAAATTCATGACAAAAATAGCCTGGCAGAATATGGAGTATATAGAGTTAAATTGTTCTAAGATTTTTTTTTTTTTAAAGACTTTATTTATTTACTTTATCCATTTCAAACCCCCCCTTCCCCATTTGCTGTTTTGTGTCCATTCGCTGGGTAACTCTCTGTGTCTGCCCCCTGCCACCTCCTCTCATCCTCCTCCTCCAGTCTCCACCAGGATTCGATCCTGGAGACCTCCGATGTAGGAGAGACGTGCCCTGCCGCCTGCGCCACCTCAGCTCCTGGCTTCTGGAGCTTTCGAAGCATCTCGTCTTGTCTCTCCCCTGCTACGTCATCATCCCGCTGCATGGCTCCCAGGGCCCAACAACTCAGCGGCACACAGAGCCTGGCAGCCCATGCGCCTTCTATATATATATATTTTTTATTTTACCGGGAGGTCCCGGGGATCGAACCCAGGTCCCTCCACATGGCAGACGGACGCCCAACCATTTGAGCCACATCCGCTCCCTTGTTCTAAGATTTTAAGCTTTACTGTGAAGTGGTGAAAGTGTTAATTTATGTTAGACACTAATCCATGTTGTAATCTTCAAAGTAATTGCTAAAAGATCATTAAAATAATGTAAAATTAACATACTCATTAAAAAATGGTATAATAAAATGTTAATCTAAAAGAATGCAAGACACCTCTTAAAATATATGTATATATATATATATAAATAACATTTTTGTAAGCAAATACACATATATGCATATATATTTATATATCATTTTGCAAATGTTTGTATGTATTGTGAGAATTTTGATTTTTACCCATAATAAAAAAAATAAATAAATAAATAAATAAAAGAATGCAAGAAAGGAGGATAAAAATTAAAATGTGAGACAAATAGAACAAACACCAGAAGATGAAGATATAATCTTAAATATATTAATAATTGGATTTATTTTTTTTTTTATTTTTTTTTTTTTGCAAGTTCCCCATGTTCTTTTATTTTTATTTATTTATTTATTTTTAAAGATTTTATTTATTTATTCATTTATCCCCCCCTTGCTGCTTGTGCTCGCTGGGTCAGCTTAATTGGATTTAAATTAAATGCTGTTGGGCCCTCAAATCTCAAATTATTTCTGGAATAAATCTAAATTTAATAAATATTTATATATATTAAAAGGTACAGTATGCAAGAAAATATTACAAGACAAAGAAGCAGGAAATGATGACCAACCCAAAGGCAGAAAAATTCCAGAAGACATCAGTAAAGAAGACCAGATTTTGGACATACTGGACAAAGACTTTTTTTTTTTAAAGATGATCTTCAATATGTTCAAGGAGATGAAGGAAAATACAGAAAAGTAATTAAAGGATATCAGGAAAACAATGAATGACAATATGAGAATCTCAATAGAGAGACATATTTTTAAAAAGGAACCAAACAGAAATATGGGAGTTGAAGACCACAATAATTGAAGTGAGAAATTCCCTACAGCGTTTGTACAGCAGAGTCGAGCTAGCAGAAGAAAGAATCTGAAATGAGTTAGGCTAAGTCACAAAAAGAAATAAAAATTAGAAAAAGTGAAAATAGCCTAAGAGATCCGTGGGACGCCATCAAGCATACCAATATATGCATTATGAGAGTCCCAGAGGTGAAGAAAGAAAGGGGCAGAAGGAATATTCAAAGAAATAATGATAGAAAACTTCCAAAATTTAAAAAGACATGAATTTGTTCACACAAGAACCCAACAAACAGCAACCAGGATAAACGTGAGAGAAATATACATAAATATAGTAATCAGCTCCCTGCTCGCTCTCTCGCTCTCTTCACCATCACGGCTTCCATGTTAGTTCTCGTGCTGTTCCTTTGTCCTTTCCCATTTTGTCCATTTCACTCTGTTTTCACTCCCTCCTCTTCCCTTTGTCTATTTCTCACTGTCTACCTTTTCTCTCTCTCCCGCTGTCCCTTTGCTCCCTCTGCCTCTCACTTATCTCCCTCTCTGCCTTTCCCATTCCCTTTCTCCTTTTATGCTGTCTCTTTTGGACTCCACTTTTCTCTGTCTTTCACTCTTTTCCTGCCTCCACCTTCCTGTTTTCTCACTCACGGTCTCCATTTCTCTATGACTATGCCTTGCGCACTCTCTCTCTCTCTCTCCATGTTTTATGTCTCTCTCTTTTGAGACTCTCCCCCCTCCCCCTCTGCCCTACCTCCCTGACCCCTTCTCTCTCCCCTTTTCCCCTCTCCCAGCAATTACCAGGTCTGGCTGGGCAAATACAACCTGTTTGAGCATGAGGCCACGGCCCAGTTCTTCTCAGTCAGCAAGAGCTTCCATCACCTGCTCTTCAACTTGAGCCTCCTGAATAGCCACAGCCGCCCTTCCCAGAGGAGGACTACAGCCAGGACCTCATGCTGCTCCACCTGGATGAGCCGGCCATGATCACGGACACTGTGAAGGTCATAGACCTGCCCACCCAAGAGCCCGAGTTGGGGAACTTCTGCATGGCCTCAGGCTGGGGCAGCATCACACCAGAGCAGTTCTCATACCCAGACGAACTGTACTGTGTGGACATGGAACTCCTGCCCAACGATGTGTGTGCCAGGGCCCATGCCCAGAAGGTGATAGATTTCATGCTGTGTGCGGGCCACCTGGATGGCGGCAAGGACACCTGCGTGGGTGACTCAGGGGGCCCACTGGTCTGCGATGGCATGCTTCAAGGCATCACATCATGGGGGCCACGTCACCTGCAGCAGCCCCCAAGAGCCGGATGTCTGCACCAAGCTGACCCTACACCTGGAGTGGATCTACGAAACCATGGAGGCTAACCCCTGAGGGCCGGCTCCCCACCCCAGTAAAACTGAATGCACATCCAAAAATAAATAAATATACATATATATATATATATAGTATATATATATTGATTATCAGTATATATATATATTGATAGTAATCAAACTATCTAATGCAGGGGTTCTTTACAAGGAGTCCATGAGCCTGAATTGAAATTTTTTAAGAAAAACACTATTCTTGTGGGGACATGTTGGTGTGGGTATGATATATGATATATGATATATTAAATAATACACAGTATAGTGTGGACTTAGTAAGGGGTCCATAGTTTTCATCTGACTGGCAAAGGGGTTCATGGAACACATAAGGTTAAGAACCCCTGATCTAATGCAAAGGACAAGGAGAGAATTCTGAAAGCTGCAATAGAAAAGCAATGTGTTGTGTACAATGGAGTCCCAATAAGATTAACTGCCAATTTTGCATCAGAAACCATTAAGGCAAATAGGTAGTGGGATGAAATAGGTAATGTGGGATGAAATACTTAAAAGTGCAGAGAGAAAACAATTTCCAACCAAGTATTTTATATCCAGTGAGGCTGTCTTTCAAAAATGAGAGAGAGATTAAGACATACCCAGAAACAAAAGTTGAGGGAGTCTGTCACCACTAGACCTGCCCTACAGGCAATGCTAAAGGGAGTTCTTCATACTGAAAGGAAAGGACACTAGATAGTGGACTGAAGCAACAGAAAGAAAGAGAGACCTCTAGGAAAGGTGATGCATGGGTAACTATAAATGCCAATATTATTGTGCTTTTTGTATGTAATTCCAGTTTTTCTTACAGGTCAAAAATTCAAATGCATAAATAGTAATGATAAATCTAGGGTTTGGAAAATACAATGTAGAATGATATAATTTGTAACAAGTACTACAAAAAGGCAGCAGGACAGTGGGGTATAGGTGAATGCTCCTGAACTTAAGTTGATATCAAGAATGAACTTGGGGGGGGCAGATGTGGCTCAAATGGTTGGGCGTCCGTCTGCCATATGGAGGGACCTGGGTTCGATCCCCGGGACCTCCCGGTAAAATAAAAAATATATATATATATAGAAGGCGCATGGGCTGCCAGGCTCTGTGTGCCGCTGAGCTGTCGGGCCCTGGGAGCCATGCAGCAGGATGATGACGTAACAGGGGAGAGACAAGACGAGATGCTCCGAAAGCTCCAGAAGCCAGGAGCTGAGGCGGCGCAGGCAGCAGAATATCTCTCTCCTACATCGGAGGTCTCCAGGATCGAATCCTGGTGAAGACTGGAGGAGGAGGATGAGAAGAGATGGCAGGAAACACACACAGAGAATTGCCCAGCAAATGGACACAAAACAGCAAATGGGGAAGGGGGGTTTAAAATGGATAAAGTAAATAAATAAAATCTTTAAAAAAAAAAAAAGAATGAACTTGGATCCCTACCTCACAACATATACCAAATTTTACTGTAAATGGATCAGGACCTAAATACATGAGGAAAAAACACAAAACTTCTAGAAGAAAACATAGTGTGAGATGTTTATAATTTTGGTTTGCTAGTTATTTTTTAGATATGACACCAAAACCATGAGCAACAATAACAAAAAGATAATATGGATTTCATCAAAATTTAAAACTTGGGGGAGTGGGTGTGGCTTAAGTGGTTGAGCACCTGCTTCCCACATTGGAGGTCCCAGGTTCGATTTCCACAGCCTCCTAAAAACAAACAAAAAACAGACAAGAAAACCAACTCAGGAAAGCCAATGTGGCTTAGTGGTTGAATGCCAGCTTCCCACATAAGAGGTCCTGGGTTTAATCCCTGGCCCTGGTACCTCAAAAAAAAAAAAAAAAAAAAAAAAAAGATAAGAAAAAAAGTAAGAAAAGAAAATTAAAACTTGCTGTGTCAAAGTACATTGTGAAGGGGAAGCGGCTGTGGCTCAATCAGTAGGGCTCCCGTTTACCATATGGGAGGCCCCGGGTTCAGTTCCCGGGGCCTCCTGGTGAAGGCAAGCCTGCCTGCATGGCGTGGTTAGCTGACCCAGCGAGCACAAGCAGCAAGGGGGGGATAAATGAATAAATAAATAAAAATCTTTAAAAAAAAAAAAAAAAAAAGTACATTGTGAAGAAAGTGAAAAGACAACCTATGGAATGAGAGAAAATATTCACACAATCATATAGCTGATAAGGGCTTAATACTCAGAATATTTAAAGAACTCTTATGACTCAACAACAAGGACTTGGATAGACATTTCCCCAAAGAAGATATGCAGGTGGCCAACAAAAAATGAAAAGAATGTTCAACATCATTGGTCATTAAGGAAATGCAAACCAAAACCACAATGTGATACCACTTCTTCATCCCCACTAGGATGGCTTTAATTTGAAAAAAAAAAAAGAAAAAGAAAAGAAAGAAAATTAACAAGTGTTGGTAAGGATGTGGAGAAACAGGTACCTTTATACATTTCATAGTGGAAAACAGTTTGTCAGTTCCTCAAAAAGCTAAATAGGGTTACCATATGACCCAGGAATTCCACTCCCAGGTCCAAGAGAAATAAAAAACATATGTCCACACAGAAACTTGTACATGAATGTTTAAAGCAGTATTCATAAGTCAAAAAGTGAAAAAAAAACAAATGTCCATCAATGGATGAATGGATAAACAAATTGTGGTATATACAGACAAGAGAATATTATTCAGACATAAAAAGAAAAAAGTATTGATATGTGCTATAACTTGGATGAACTTCAAAAACATGCTAAGTGAAAAAAGGGAGACACAAAAGGTCACATATTCACTTTATGATATATCAATAATAGATAAATCCATAAAGACAGAAAACAGATTAGAGGTTATTAGGGGCTAGTGAAAGTGAGGAATGGAGAGTGATCACTTAACAGGTATGGGGTATTTTTATGGAGTGATTAAAGAAGTTGTGAAATTAGAGATAGCTGTGGTTGCACAATATTATGAACACACAATACCACTGAATTGTATACTTTAAAATATTTTAATTGTATGTTATATGTCACTTCTATTTATTTTTTAAAAACTGCTTCTATTAAATAGATTAATAAGATTGGTAAGCCTCTAGCCAGAATGAAGAGATAAGATGCACCACATATTTATTCCAGACCATTGAAAAAGAAGGAATAATTCCCAAATCATTTATAAGGCCAGCAGACCAACACCTAAATCAGACAAGGGCATTACAAAATAGGAAAATCAGAGGCCACTGTATCTCATGAATTTAATACGCAAACATTCTTAAAATGTTAGAAAATAAATTCTAACAATATATAAAAAAGGACATTACTACATTAAAGTGAGGCTTTTCTCAGACTATAAGTTCAAAAATCAATGTAATCCGCCATAAAGACTAAAGAAGAAAAAATATAAGATCATCTCAAAAAATGCAGGAAAGGCACTTGAAAAATCCAAGATTAGGTCCTAAAAAAAGACAGCACACTAGGAATAGAAGAGACTCTCCTTAACCTGATACAGGTCATCTATGAAAAACCGAGCTAAAACTATAATAAATAGTGAAAGACTGAATGCTTTCCCAAGGATTAGGACTAAGGCAGCTATGTCCACTTACTTCTATTCTATACTTTTGAGAGGTTCTAGCCCGTGCCATAGGGCCAGAAGAAAAGGGAAGCAGATTAGAAAGGAAGAAACTACTATTTTAAACTGTTTTTATTTGAAGATCATCTATGTAAAAATCATATGGAATCTCCAAAAAAGGCAGCTAGAACAAGTGAGTTTATAAAGGTTGCAAGATGCAGGATCAATAGACAAAAATTAATTATACTCCATATGTTAGTAATGAACAATTGGAAATTGAAGTTTAAAAAAATAATGCCATAGGGGGGTGGATGTGGCTCAAATGGTTGGGTGTCCATCCCCCATATGGAGGGACCTGGGTTCGATCCCCAGGACCTCCCGGTAAAAGAAGAAAAATATAGAAGGTGCGTGGGCCACCAGGCCCCATGAGCAGGTGCGCCACACACAAGATGATGACGTAACAGGACAGTGACACAAAGGAGAGCCAAGACGAGACACACCAAAAAACCAGGAACTAAGGTGGTGTAGGTGGCAGAACACCTCTCTCCCACATTGGAGGTTCCCAGGATCGAATCCCGGTGAAGACAGGAAGAGAAGGATGAGAAGAGAGGGCAGGAAACAGACACAGAGAATTGCCCAGCAGATGGACACAAAAACAGCAGAAACGGGGGGGGGGGGGGGGGAGTGGGTTAAAAAAATGGATAAAAAGTAAATAAATATAGAAGACAGATGGGCAGTGGCAGAGGCAGGTGTTCCTGCAGAAGTCCCAGTAGAGAGTGGGGCTCGGCCACAGCAGCAATGACATCTTCCCAGGACATTGTTCCTGTCTGTCTCCCCAGGGCTGGTTCTTCAACCCTTCTGGAGATTCTGTGAGCTCCCCAATATCACATTAATAAACCCCTTTTCTACTGAAAAAAAAAAAAAAAAAAAAAAATAAAAAAAAAGTAAATAAATAAATCTTAAAAAAATAATAATAATAATGCCATAGCATCAGAAAATATCTGTAGCCCTTAGGGAGAAATTTGACAAAAGACTTACATTGTCTTTACACTCAAAATACTGCATTGCAGAGAGAAATGAAAGAAGACCCACATAACTGAAGTGATAGCTCATATTCATAGATTGAAAGGTTCAATATTGTTAAGATGTCAATTTCCAGCCAAATTGCTCTATAGATTCAATGCAATTCCAAATTCCTAAGCTTTTTTTGGTAGCAATTTTCAAGTCAATTTTGAAATTTATATAGAAATACAAATACCACACAATTTTGAAAAAAAAAAGTTGGAGGACTATCACTACATGATCTCAAGACACTATAAAGTTACAGTAATCAACAGAGTAAGTTACTGGTGTAAAGATAAACAAATAGGTTAATGGAATAGAAGAAAGAGTCTAGAAATAGACTCAGATACATATGGCCAACTCATTTTTCAAAATGGTGGCAAGGCAATTCAATGGGGATAGGATAATCTTTTCAACAAATGGTACTGGAACAATTATATAGTCATATAAAAATAAAATAAAATAAATCTTGACTCTTATCTCACACCATATACATAAAAATAACAACTCAAAATGGATCACAGACCTAAACATAAGAGCTAAAACTATAAAATTTCTGAAAAAAAAGTTTGTGACCTTGACAATGCAATTTTTTAAGTACTACAAAAAGGGTGAACTTCAAAAGCCATTTGAAGACAATTAGCTGTCATCAAAATTAAACACATTTGTTCCTCAATACTTTCAAAAAAATTAAATAGCAATTTTTCTCAGACTAGGAGAAAATATTTGTAAAACATAAACCTGTCAAAGAACTTGTATCTAGAATACGTAAAGTACTTTTACTACACAATAACAGAATAAACCAATATAAATATGGACAAAGATATGAAGACACTTCACCAGTGAAGATATAGAGATGGCAAAGAAGCACATGAAAAGATGCTCAACTTTGTCAGTCATTAGGGAAATGCAAGTTAAAACCACAATGGGATAATATTACATGCCCATTAAAATGGCTAAAATTAAAATGACTAATCATACCAAGTGTTGGTGAGGATATGGAGAAACTGGGATTCTGATAGACTGCTGGTAGCAATGTAAAATGGTACAATCACTTTAGAAGACAGTTGGGCAGTGTCTTAAATTTGTCACAGGGCTGCCAAGGCAAAGTACCAGAAATAGCTTGGCTTTTATAATGGAAATTTTATTTAGGGTAAAAGCTTACAATTCAGAGACCGTGAATGTCCAAATCAAGGCACCATCAGAGATGCTTTCTCACCAGTCAACTGCCACATGGTGAAGATGGCAGGTGATCTCTGCTTAGGTCTGCCTTCCACTCCTGGTTCACCATCTCTCAGAGCCCAGCTCCTAGAGCTCAGCTGTGAGCAACCAGGCATAGAACTTGTCTCTTACCAGGGCTCCTCTCTATCTCAGCTCCTCCACTTTCTTCCCTAGTCCAGCTGTGAGCTATCAGGCATATAACAGGGCTCCTCTACAGCTGCTCCATGGGCCCAGCCTGTTGGGTACCTCATGCTTAAGCTTTGGCTACCAGCTACGGAGTCCACTTTCACAAGGCAGGATTAAAAATGGAAGCTCCCTTGTTCTGTCTCCATTTATATCAAACCCAGCAGGAGGGCGAAGACCCAAGCTGGCTCACGCCTCACTGACATAGTCCAATTAAAAGGCCCCACACCCAGCAGAATGGTTCAAAAACATAATCTTTTATCTAATTATGTTAGAAAATATAATCTTTCCTTTTGGGATTTGTTAAAGAATGTCAAACTGTCACAGGCAGTTAAATATACACATATCATATGACTGCCATTCCAATCCTGGAAATTTACCTGTAAGAGAAATGAAAGACATACACAAATGTTTCTAGCAGCTTTATTTGTAACAGCCAAAAACTGGAAACAACCCAAATATTCATTAACAGGTGAATGGATAAATTGTGGTATATTCATACAATAGAATACAACTAAGCAATGAGAATAATAAATTACTGATGCACACAACATGGATGAATCTCCAAATAATTATCCTCAGTGAAAGAAGACAAAAAATATATATACCCTATGACTCCATTTATATATAATTTTAGAAACTTCAAACTAACTTATAATGACAAAGCAGATCATTGGTTGTCTGGGAATTATAAAAACACAAAACTTTTGAAGGGTGGTGATAATGTTTGTTATCTTGATTGTAGTTGTTTCATGGGTGTATACAGATGTTGAATTTTACCAAATTATAAATTTAATTAAAATAAAAGTCATTACTTTTTTCACTCTCCTTTTCTGAGTACACAGTGCTGTTTCCCAGAGGTTAAATGATACATGATGATGTCATCACTCTTACAAATAATGGAATATGTGCTCATTTATTTGTTTTAAAATTTTGTTTTACTTTCAAATATGGTAAATATATATATAACCAGAGGTCTGCTAGAGCAGGACTGCACCAGCTCACAAGACCTGATTGTGCACATCTGTTCCCAACTCCATGTTTAGAGATCTCATGGTGACAGATTGAACTTGGTCATAGTACAGGTATTTATACCACAGAAATTGGCAAATGGTTACATTGTGTCCTGCTAAACCTGAAGACTCATCCCAAAAGAAGAAATAGGGGAAGACCCTCTGGGATTGCCCCAAACCATCCTACAATAGGGCCAGTTGAGATTTCAAAGAACAAGGCACTAAATGCCAGGGTGATTAGTCCAAAAGCATTTATTAGGAGAACTTATGTACAGAGAGACAGCAAAAAGTTCACCTGAGTATGTCTGTATCTATGGCAACTGCTCTACAGGTTATATATATGGTTGAGGAACAAAGGTGGCTAAGTCCCAGGGACTTGCGAGCAAGTACTGGGAAAACATCTCAGTATGTGCTCTTTTCTCAAAACAAGATGTGCTTGGTGCAGGCTGAGCTCAAGGTTCTAGCAGCCAAAGCTTGGCATGCTTCCAGGGTGTTATGAGAAGGGATGTCTGCGAACGGCACGGGCAAGGTCAATCCTTGGTCAGATAGATGATATAGGTTTCACACATGCTACTACAAATCAGGGCTTTTTTTTCAGACAGCTGATCGTTAAACATTTAGCAGTTTACCACTAGCTATAATCTACATAAACAAAAGCTCATTGTAATCCTTAATTTTTAATAGTCCAAAAGGATCCTGAGACCAAAAAGGTTGAGAATGACTGAAGTAGAGGATTGACAATAAAGGAGAAGACTGCCTTTATCTATGAAACTAGAAAGTATTACTAGAGAGAAAAGCAGAAAGAAAATGATGAGATTTTCAGACACTCACCCCTATCAAGAAAATCTTTCATACAAATTCATACTTTAGTTGACTTCACCAACTGCTGTCACTGCCATTCTACCATAGGGCTCATTGTTGACACAGCTTTTCCCCAAAGACCAGGAGCATCTGGGAGTGAATCATTAGTTCCTTTTGAATCTACAGAGCCCAAAGAACTGCTATGGGGTTGTCACCTTCTCTGGCAAACACCAAGGAAATCTATCATCTTGTTTCCCCCATAGCTACTTAGGGACCCAAAAAATGTAACTTTTAAGGTACTGCTTAGAAAAGAGTAGCCCCAGACAACATTTCTAGATAGAGTTCCAACACCAGCAAGTGGGGTAAAAATATATTTGTATTAGGTGAATCAACCACGAAGATACTTTTACCAACAACTCTCAGGCAACTGAAGTACAGAAGAAGCTTTAGAGCCAGCACCCTTTCCTTCTGTTCTTCAATGCCAGCCTGAGTCGTTGTATGTGACCCTGCACACTTTTAACTATTTAATATGGTATGGAGAGTAGCAGTGTGCTAAGGCTCCAAAATCTCAAATGAGAACTTCCAGAAAAGGAAATGGCTGAAATTAAAAAAAACAAAAAACAAAAAACAAAAAAACCTCAATTAAATAAGTCAGTAGCAAGTTGATTATGTTGCAGAATCCTGTCTTCCTGTTCCATGACATGTTGAAAATAGACATTTTAGGGCTTTTTCATCTCCACTGCATAGAGGTCTGATCGCTTCTGGGTAAAAATGGGAATTTGCTGGCGTATTTCAGCTAGCTTCTTCAGGTCTGCAAAAACAACAAAAGCACTATTGATAAGATACAATTCCTCACTAGCCAAGGGTACCTCTTCCCCACACACTATAAAATAGTAATATAGGCCTTGTCTGGATGCACAGATGGCCTAGCACTAGTCCCTGGTGTCATTCAAACCAAACCAAGAAAACAAGCTGACCAGGCAGGCCCTAGAACATCTTTGAAGACAAATGAGGACAGGAATAAAGGAGCCCCTCCTAGTGAGAGGGGCTTCACAGCCATGGACAGTGGCCTCAAGAGAAATGGAGACACCACGACCTAAACTAAACCAAGGGCAAATCTTACCTATTTCTGAGTACACGATCATTTCTTCAGTGCCAGCTTTGGCTAGGACCTCACCCCTGAAAAAAATTCAGAGAAGAAAGAGTGGATTCACTAATGTTTGCTGATATTCAAGACTTTTCTCCCACATCTTACAGGCCAAAGGAGAAATAATCTGAGGTTTAAAACAAGAAGTGGTAAAAAGTCTCTGGCTCTTCCCTTTAATGAGCTGTGTACAACTCACTTGGAGTTTCCTTTTCTTAACTATAAAGTAGAAATAAAAGCTCTATGAGAATTTAGTGAGAAAATAATGAAGTATGTTTTGTAAACTGCAAACTACTAGGAAATGATAGTTGTTCTGTTTTATAAACACTGAGAATAAGGCTGTCTATAACCAAAAGAAAACACCATCCTCTTGAGTGCATGTCAGTGAAATCCCTTTAAAAGAACAGTGTGGCTCTCCATCTTCACGCTTCACAGGGATGCTACCTTGCCCTGAGAATGGGCCTGTGAACCCTGGATCCCTAAGTTAACTAATTTCTCTTTCAGATTTGAGGGAAAGATTTTAACTTGTGGGGTCCAGATAGAAGTGGTGAAGGAAAGGGACTCTGACAAGGGCCCCCGCATTGGAAACAGCAACACTCCTTCATAAATACACTGATAGGCTGACCTGGAAAACTATTTCTAGTGTTTAATCTTTTACACTAGATCAGGGTGTAAATATTTATCTGGTGAAATGAAATTTCTCCAAAGCACAAAACAATGTATCTGACATAACAATTGGACACAATAATTACTTCAGTTTACCAAACAGCTTCTACGAGATTTTTGGCACAAGTGAGTTTAAAAAAACACCATCACCAATCCCATTTAACTGAATCCTTTTTTTATTACTTTCTATTTCTTCCCCATTTGCCCTGGGATTCAAAGACTAATTTATCATCAACCCCAGGCAACCACTTAAATGTAAAAAACCCTACAGAAGGAATTTTGAAAAGGAAGAAATGAAGGTAACCACTTCATGTCAGAAGTAGCCAACTCAATCAGCAACCCTTCATCGGGAGAACTAGCTGTGGAGCAGGACTGCCCAAAAGGCAGACGCTGCGAAAAGCCTGTCGTTAACATCTTGGTGAAGGCACTTGAATCAAGTCTAAGAAACATTTAAGCCATCTTAATCCTTCCAGTCTTCCAACATCTCCCTCCCCTACACCCTAATGTGCAGGAGGATCACTGAAAATCTGTCACTAGTCATAATTCAAAGCCTTCCCCCATCACACACATTAAGCTCTGGGTCCTGTAGAGTCAACAGAGAGAAACTTCAAGGTCCCCAAAAATCATATTTAACCCTTCCTGGTCTTGTTACTGGTACATTTATACTGTAATTATAGAAATACATATCTGTGTGTGTGTATGTATTCATACAGATGTATGCAAAGAAGTGTGGCATAAATCCAAGTTCTGACTTCAAAATTCCTGAATCTAAATACCAGTTCTAGCCATTTTATCTTTGTGAAGTTCAATTCTACCATCTATAAATTAAGTTTAACAATGATAAACCCTGAGAGTTCAAATTGGAAAATGTATGCGAAAGTGCTATGTAAACTGTACAAATGTAAACCATAATATTTGGTTTTTAAAGTATGATTGTATGTGAATCTGGGTGGACTTATGTGCTGGTTTCACTGAGTAATAAAATGCTTCTTTCACAGGGGACAAGTTCATAGTTTGCCTTCATTGAACTCATCCTCCCAGTTCTCTAATTATTGTGCTAGGAGCAAAGTCCTCACCTTGGAATTCATTCCTGCCCTAGATAGTATTTTAGCCAAATTTTAACCAGCCTAAATTTTAACCAAAAGCCAAGAGCTTGGAAGCCTCTTTTACTAAAACCACCTGTCTGCCACCACCGCCTTGTTTCCTTTATATGACCCAAGTCTGTTTAACAATGAAAATCAAGATGGCTAAGGCCAAGCACTCACTCAGGAAAGCAGGACTATTTTTCTTTATTAATCACATTTTCTAGCTTCTGTATATTCATATATTAATATCTATAGGCATCCCCCTGTGCCCAAGCCCCACATATATATCTATTATGCCAAGATAATTCCAACCCCAATGTGGGGGCACCACTTTCAAATACAGCAGCCGATCCCATCCAGGGCCCCTTGCCCACCCTTCCATGTCACCCACAGAAACTACAAAAAAGAGCCTTTCTCAGTCCCACTTACTCTCTCTGCCTTGTGACTGATGCTGGTGTCTTCCCCATGTGGCCCAGCATGGTGTGCTGCCCTTTCCCCAAGGAACTGTGAGTATACTAAATCTTTCAAACTCTTCCAGTCTCTCTTAATCTATATCTGGCCTTACCATACCTCACTCAAGGTAATATGAACAAAATACACTGTCACACAGTTTTCAAACAGACAGGTTAAGAGTTTCTCTCACAGAGAAGTAGAAAACTGGCAGGCCATGTGGGAAATGGGAGTGGGGGTGTGGAAGCAGGGCTGGTCAGGAATCAGACAACACCCCTGCCCATAGGCCACCCCCTTTCAAGCTCCTAGTGAACCTGTCCACACTTATACACACTCACCAGGGGTTCACAACGGTGCTGTGTCCCCAGGCTACATAAGAAGCTTGGTCATCCCGGGCTGGAGATGCCGTGGCCACATACATCTGATTATCAATAGCCCTGAAATCAAGGGATAGAAAAGAAGTAAATCATATGTTATACTTTGGCTTAATCCCAAGTATACAGATCCTTCTTTTAAAAAATAGGACAGTGCTATATTCTCAATTAAAGGGACAAGAATCCCTTGAGAACATAGGCAGTGCCTAATAAAAGAAAACAGACCAATATGTCAAGCCCTCGATATTATTGCAAGTAACTATGAATCTTATTCTTCAAAAATTGAAACTTAGTGGTTACCACAGGTTCCAAGGGGAGGGGGAAGGAAGAATAGAATAGATGGAACATAGGGCATTTTTAGGGCCTATGATCTTGCAATAACGGATACAGACGACTTCAAATTTCGTCAAAACCTATAAAACTGTACAATCCAAAAAGTAAACTGTAATGTAGACCATTGACGATGCTTAGTAGCAATGCTTCAATATTTGAACATCAATTGCAACAAATGTACCATCCGCATGTATTAATGTTATTAATAGGGGAGAGGGAAAAAGGGGGAGGGTGTTGGGTATATGGGAAACCCCTATATTCTCTATGTGAGTTTTCTGTATCCTAAAGCTTCTTTAAAGATAAAAGGAAAAAAAATATATATATATATGGAAGGAAATATCACTGTACATACAAGACAACAGATCTCACAGTGATGAAAGATACAATGTCTAAAATATATTTTTTGTTATTTCAAATTTTTAATAAATTTTCTGTAATTTAATGGTTATTTTTTAAATTATCATTTCATTTTCTTATTAATTTTATTTGGCTATTTCATTGGCTTCATTTTTGGAGAGGTTTTGGATCACAGAAGGGTCACAACAGTGGCAGGGGAGGATCACTGGTGCGGGGTATCAGTAATGGGGGGATGCATGGGATGGGGTTCATCTGGAGTATGCCTCTAAGGCATATAATATTTTCAAGTATTCATGGGACATTGTCTTGGTGGGTGGAGATCCACACAATAACTGAAAGAATATTGAGTTCCCATCCTGTGGAATTCTGCTACATTCTCTAATAGGACAGCAAGAACCCCCTGAGTACAAGGGCAGTGCCTAGTAAAGACAGACAGACCATTATGCCAGGCCCTTGAAACTGATGATTGTACTTATGAACCTATTCTTGTGAAATTGAAACTTAGCCTAGTATTATATACTGCCTAAGAGTTACCTACTGAAAGCCTCCTTGTTGCTCAAATGTGGCCTCTATCTAAGACAAACTCAGCATATAAACACACTACCTTCTCCCTGGTGTGGGACATGACTCCCAGGGATGAGCCTCCCTGGCCCGAGGGATTATTGCCAAGCACCAACTAGCAATGCATCTGGAAAAAGACCTTGATCAAAAGGGGGAAATGGCAAAAACAAATGAGTTTTTATGGCTAAGAGGTTTCAAAGTGAGTCAGGAAGTCATTCCAGAGGTTACACTTATGCAAGTCTCAGCAGGATCTCACTGACTGCCACAGTAAACAGTGCCTCAAGTAGCGGGGCTTCTGAGGGCTCTAGAGACAACCAAAACTATAAGCACGGCAGACAGCTCAGGAATTAGGTACCTTGTCAGTGGGCCTTACTTTGGAATTTATGCTCCCCAGTGTAACAGAGTTGGACTCATTTATAGGTTCTCTACACATGGCTCTTCTGCCCCCTTTTATTTGAACCTATAATTAGCACTATAATTGATAAATCTATGTCCCAGAGACTTAAATCTTTGGGTTATCCATGTGCCAGCTGAGCCCTGAATTTCAGCAGAGTTGCAACACCTACTCTTCAGTTCATTGGTCTCACTCAGGACAACTAATAAGGAGATGATGATGGACAATGCCAATCCCAAGAAAGAGAGAGTGTCTGCAACTGCAAGAAAGATAGTTCCATCCATCTGCCCCATGGTATCTATCTCAATTAGAAGCAGAGTGGGCATCACCATCCCAAAATCCTCAAGATTGGGGAATGAACAATGGACTAAAGTAGACTTATTATTATTCTAGCAATGGAAGTGGCCAATAGAGGTTCCGAGGGATGGGAAAGGGAAGAATAGATCTAATATGGGGGCATTATCAGGACACTGGAGTTGTCCTGCATGACACTGCAGTGACGGACACAGGCCATTGTATATTTTGGCATAACCTACAAAATTGAGCAGGATAGAGTATAAACTATAATATAAACTATAGTCCATGGTTAGTTGCAATTCTTCAATATGTGTTCATCAATTGTAACAAATGTACCTCACTAATGAAGGATGTTGTTAATGTGGGAAAGTGTGGGAGGGTGAGAGAGTGGGGCAAATCGGGATTCCTTGTATTTTTTTATGTAACATTGATGTAATCTAAACCTTCTTTAAAAAAAAAAAATTAATTAAAAAAAATAAAGAATAAAAAATAGAACAGGACAGGCTGGATTAGATGTGGAGGGAAACAAAAGCTTGGAACCCTCTCTTCACACAGTATCGTATACACAGGCCAGTGGTTCTTAATGGGGGATGATTTTGCCCATTAGAGGACATCTGACAAGTTCTGGAGACCTCTCTGATTATCAAGACTACAGGGTTACTACTAAGATCTAGTGCATAGAGGCCAAGATGTTGCTAAACATCCTACAGTGCACTGGACAGCTCCCCATATTATCTAATCCAAAATATTAATAGTACCAATGCTGAGAAACATGTGCATAAGCCAAACTATAATATAGAAAAGAGCAGAGCTTACAAGCCAATTACTAGTAAAGAGACTGAACCATCAATAATCAAACACCTCCCAACAAAAAAAAAAAGCTCAAGACCAAATGGTTTTACAGAAGTCTACCAAACATTCCAAGAAGATTTAACTCCAATTCTGCTCAAACTGGCCCAAAACTTGAAAAAGAGGGAATACTCCCTAACTCATTCTATGAGGCCAACCACCAAAGCCAGATATAGATACCACAAGAAAACTATACCACAAGAAAAGAAAACTACAGACCAATATATCTTATGAATATTGATGCAAAAATGCTAGCAAACCAAATCCACCAGCATTTGAATTATATGCCATGATCAAGTGGGATTTATTATTGGTATGAAAGGTTGGTTCAGTATAAGAAAATCAATTAATTTAATACACCACATTAACAGAATGAAGGGGAAAAATCACATGATCATCTCAATCAATACAGAAAAGGCATTTGACAAAATATAGCATCCTTTCTTGATAAAAACACTTAGAACACTAGGAATAGAAGGAAACTTCCTCATCATGATCAAGGGCATATATGAATAACTCACACTAACCATCCTACTTAATGATGAAAGACTGAAAGCTTTCCCTCTAAGATCTGAAACAAGACAAGGATGCCCACTATCACCAGTTAGTCAACATTGTAGTGAAAGTTCTTGCCAGAGCAATAAGACAAGAAAAAGAAATAAAAGGCATCTAAATTGGAAAGGAAGAAGTAAAACTTCCCCTATTTGCATATACATCAAAAAATTTAATGAAGAAAACCATCATCTTTGACGAGGATTTCATGATTATTCAAGCACTTTAAACAGACACACACAGTCATACACTTTTTCTCTTCCATGTTACTTCCTTCCACCTCTATCTGCTCTTCACCACTCCCAGCCTTAGGGGAGTACGGAAATAGCTACTATAATATGCCAAAGATAGTTGTACAATGCCCTGGATTTATAGGTTAGAAGAACAAGACCTAATAATGGTTTCTTGGCAGAGCAGCCCCAGGACAGGCAGGATGGTGTGGATGAAGGGGTAGGATAAATACCTTGATCTGAACAGTAGAGTCAGCTGGGGGAAGACCACATCTCTCTCCCTAGGGCTGTCAGGCTAAAATAACCCCTGCCTTTTCCTTGCCTCTGGGGCTTTGAATACATAAGCTCCATGGATCTCAATTTCTCTGTAAAAGTCACTAGGAACTGTCTCAATGACAATTCATATCTAATCATAGAAAAATGAATTCACTGCCCACTTGATGCACTGAATGCTCTTGAAACACACACAGAAAAACACAGGCCCTGAAATCCATGATATTGGTGCATGTTTCTAAAGAAGAGGTGCTCAGTAGAAGCCCTCCCATAGATTCATCCTTTCTAACTGCATTTGGATGCAGGGACATCATAATGGGAAGGGTGGTAATTCCACCAAATCAAAAATCTTTCCATAAAGAGGAAACACTGAGATGCTTGAAGATATAGTTCCTTTCTTACCGGCCTCGCTGAAGCAACTCCCAGTGGGCTGGTCCAGTGGTCAAATTAAAAGCTCCAGGATACACCAACAGGTGGCACCCTTGGGGTGAGAAAGTCCAAAGAACAGTGTGAATTCAAGTGAACACCCAAGCACTCTAGTCCCTCCCTTCGATCCTTACCCAGTTAGAACCAAAGTCAGACTTTCCTAAGTACAAAAAGATATCAGCCAAGTCAGACAATGACAGAAGCATTAATATATTGGTTTGAATTCCTTTAGAGACACACATATAAAACATATATGTACACACAAGAAAAGTGGTATCAATGAGAGAAGTTACACATAACTACCCTTAAAAAAGTGAAGCAGGGAGGACTTATTTGAGTCCAATTCTGTCACTCTCAGGAGCACAGACCCCAAAACAGAGCCCACTGATAAGGCGTCAGTCTCTGGGACCATCCCCCCCTACATAGGACCTGGATGTCCCCAGAGCCCCCAGGAGCCCCTCTGTGTGGAGCAATAGGCACTTTGACGTTCTATGAACTCCTACTGAGGTGTGCGTAAGAGTTGCCTCTGGGATGACCTCCCGACTCTCTCTGAAGTCTCTTAGCCACTTGAACTCATTTGTCTTTACCTTTTCCCCCTTTTATTCAAGGTCTTTTTCCAGTTGTGTTGCCAGTTGGTACTTGGTATTAATCCCTCATTGCCAGGGAGGCTCATCCCCAGGAGTCATGTCCTACATTGGGGGGAAGGTAATGCATTCATATGCTGAGTTTGGCTTAGAGAGAGGCCACATTTGAGCAAGAAGGAGGCTCTCAGGTGGCAACCCTTAGACACCCCATAACAGACCTGGTTCATCAGTCCCTTCTATTCAAACCTATATGTGATGCTGGAGTTTTTAGGTATACTTCCAGAGATTGGAGCATCTGGCCTACCTATATGCCAGGTATGCGTGGAATCTCGGTGGAGCTCCAACTCCTACCCTACAGCTCAGTGGACTCATCCAAGTCACCTGGTGAGGAGACAACGATGGGCAACGGCCAGCCCAGGGAATGGAGAGGGCCTGCATCTGCAGGCAGGATCATCCCACCCACCATATCCATGGGATATAAGCCCTCTCTCACTTGGAGGTGGAGTGGACATCACCATCCCAGTCCCCTCAGGATTGGGGGAAGAACTATGGACTAGAGTGGACGTGATAGTAGTCTGTTGTACACATATGGTGATTCTAGCAATGGAAGAAATTATAACAATGAGGTGGAGCCAGTGGCCACTTGACACTTTCGGGGTAGGGAGAGGATGTGCAGTTGAAATACAGGGGCTACTTTAGGATTTGGAGGTTGTCCTGAGTACCGTTGTGGCAACGGATGTAGGCCATTTTAAATCAGCACACACCACTCAGAACTGTGTGGGGGAGAGTGTGGTCTACGATGTGAACTGTAGTCTATGGTTGGTGGCAAGGCCCCAGGATGTGTAAGTCCATTGAGGGTGGTGGGCCACACTTGTGGGAGATGTTTGTGTGGGATGTGGTGGGAGGTGTGGCAGGTGGGCAACATGGGAATCCCGGTGGGTTCCGTGTAATATTTTAGGTAATCTAAGCACCTCTTAAAATATATTTATATATATAGAAATTAAAAAAAAAAAAAAAGTGAAGCAGAAGAACTGTCATTCAAATTTTTCTCAGCATCATATGGTCAGCTCACATGGTAAAGGACCATCATGTTTTGCAATTCTTTTCTACTGAAGTTAGGGGCAGAGAAGGTGTACTAATAAGATTCAACAGAAACTCTCAACCCCAGAGCCCATGCACCAATACCTTTTGCTGCTGACCAGACAGTCAAACCATTTGTACCCACTTCTCTTCTTTAAGTGACAGCTGACTTTGAAGTAGTAATCTACTGGTTTAGTGGTATGGTGGCTTAGAACTATGTACCCCAGAAAAATATCTTTTCAAACGTAATCCATTCCTATGGGTGTGAGCCCACTGTAAATAGGACCTTTTGATGAGGTCACTTCAGTTAAGGTGCGGCCCAGCCCAATCAGGATGGGTCTTAATCCTATTACTGGAATCCTTTATAAGCAAAATGAAATTCAGACACAGAGAAAGAAAGTCACAGGGGTAGCTGCCAGAAGCCAGAAGTCAACAGAATCCAGAAGAGAAGCCAGGAAAGGCTGTCATATGTATTGCCATGTGAAAGAAAAGCCAAGAACCAAGGATCACCAGCAACCAGGCCCAAAATGCCACAGTCTTCTGGGAGAAAGCATCACCTTGATTTTGGACCTCTCCTAGCCTCAAAATCTTGAGTTTAAATTCCAAAGTAAGGTCCACTGGCAAGACACCAACCTCCTCAGCTATCTGCCCTAGCTATAGTGTCTGGCTATCTCCAGAGCCCTCAGGAGTCTAGCTATTTGAGGTAGTATTTACTTTAGCAATCAATGAGATCCTACAAAGACGTGCATAAGCGTAACCTCTGGAATGACCTCTCAACTCACTTTGAAGTCTCTTAGCCATATAAACTCATTCGTCTTTACCTTTTCCCCCTTTTGGTCAAGGTCTTTCTCCAAGTGCATTGCTAGTTGGTGTTTGGTGCCTTGCCAGTGGGCCCTACTTTGGAATTTATGTTCCCCAGTGTGAAAGAGTTGGATTCAGTTGTGGTGTCCCTACACATGGCTCTTCTGATCCTTCTATCTGAACCTATAATTTGTACTAGAGTTGACAGGTGTACGTCCAAGAGACTTAAATCTTTGGGCTGTTCATGTACCAGCTGGGCCCTGAATCTCAATGGAGTTGCAATACCTACACTCCAGTTCATTGGACTCACCCAGGACAACTAAAAAGATGATGAAGGGCAATGACGATCCCAAGGAACCAAGAGAGTCTACAACTGCAAGCAAGGGAGTCCCATCCATCTGCCCTATGGGATCGAAGCCCCCTCTCAATTAGAGGTGGAGTGGGCATCACCATCCCAGAATCATCAGGATTGGGGGATGACCTATGGACCAAAGTAGACTTACTGGTATTCTACTACAGACTTGTGATTCTAGCAGTGTAAGAACTTATACCCTTGATGTGGAGTCAGTGGCCACTGGAGGTTCTGAGGGCAGGGAGAGGGAAAAACAAGTGTAATATAGGGGCATTTCTGGGACTTGGGAATTGTCCTGAATGGCATTGCAATGACAGATACAGGCCATTATTTATCTTGCCATAACCTACAAAATTGTGCAAGAGAGTAAACTACAATGTAAACTACAACCTATGCTTCGTGGCAATGCTCCAAAATGTGTTCATCAATTTTAACGAATGTACCACACTAATGAAGGATGTTCTTAAAGTGGGAAAATGTGGGAGGTGTAGGGAGCAAGGCATATGGAAATCCCCTTTATTTTTTATGTAACATTTATTTAATCTAAGTATCTTTAAAAATAAAAAATATATTAAAAAACATTATACACCAAAAAAAGAAAAAAAAAAGAAAATCTTAAGCTAATAATTCCTGTTGTTTAAATCAGTCCATTGCATGGTATTTGCTTCAGCAGCCAAGAAACTAAAACAAGTAGTCTAGTGGTTTAGTAGACTGGTAGGGATGTTAATATTTGCTGAGAACCACACAAGAGGCTTAGTAAGTTCTATCTCCTTAATCCTCATATCATTCCTATGAGGGAACTGAGAACTGCTGCCCTAGAGGTTAAATGATTTACCCAAAGATATCGTGCTAAGAAGACTTGGAACCAGAACCCATATCTTCTGACTTGACTTGGTGCTCTTCCAGGCCATCAGGTCACCTTTTCTTGCCTGGACCAAACTGTCACTGACTATATTTCTACTGCTCCCAAATGTCTGGGGCTACTGGGTGGTGAAATCCATAAGCCTGCAGATTATTTATTTCTACTGGGCTGCAAGTGACTCTTTCTAAACACAGGAGTGATAAGGGTGCAAAGTGTAGAGTAGACATTTAAGAGCATGACTCCTGCCTTAGCTATGTGGTATGTTAAATCATAACCCTGAAAAACTCTATCATACATATACATCAAAATTCTGAAAAGCCAGATGGTAGTAGAGGGTCTGGGGTTGGGGAGATTAAGACCCCTTCCACCAGCCTTTGTGACTAAAGGCTCCCTTTACTCCAACAGAGACCAGCCTAGAATCAAACCTCCATGCACATACATTACACAATCAGTGCCTACTCACCTCTCTGTGCATAGATTTGTGCAAGCTCTGCAAAGCGGATGTCGTAGCAGATGCCCAGGCCCACTCTGCAGTAAGCTGTTTGTCAAACAGAATATGCACAAATGAAAAGTTAACTTCCTGTAGCATGGGATGGCAAAATAAAGCCCCCATGACTTAATAATCACAAAACACTAACAAGTAATCAATTAATGTAGAACCCATGGATGGCAACAATTGATAGGCTCATTTCTATTTGGACTTCACCACAAAAGACATCATTTATGTCAGGAGAGTAGAAATGAGAAATTAATTCTAACTGAATGTTTATTATCTAAGTGTGAGGTGTCCAATCATGGCCTATTTGGTACACTTTAGAAGCTATCATACTAACAGGACGCTGTGACCAAATGAATGAGGAAATTCATGTCAAGTCCTCAGTTCTCCATTCAGCCCAAACTTTCCGGATCTCTGACCATTCTCTTTCCTTCTCATGTCTGGTCTTCCAGTCAGGTTAAGTAAAGAAGTTGGAATGGGATATAAGAGAAAAAGAAAGGAATACCTGATCCTCTTCTACTGGGACTGCTAAAAGAAGCAAACTTATCTGGCACGTACGAGTATCAAATGTAGAGAAACTATCACCAGGACTCAATGTCTGAGATTCTTGAAATTTAATTTTCCCAGGAACATCAATGTCAAACAGATGAATCTGCAAATAATTGATCTGGTTATCAATTTTCCAGCAGGGATTTTGGCAATAACAACAGACATCTATCTCTCCATGGGCAGACATGGGGATCTTAGTACAAACTAAGATCGACTGTTCTAAGGGTGTCTCCAACCTCCCCATAATCCACCCCACAAGCTGGCTGCCATCTTATAAAATTGAATTCTAGGGAGTGGATGTTGCTCAAGTGGTTTGAGTGCCTGTTTCCCATATACGAAGACCCAGGTTTGATCTCTGGTACCTCCTAAAAAAAAAAAAAAAAAAATTCTACCAAAAGAAACTAGGTTTTACAATGATGCAGTAGGTTTTACAATGCCCAGGTTTCTCATGAGAAGTAATTAATCTGTTGTTTTTTTCACTCAATACAAATGCTAGATGATGATTTCTCAGAATCTAAGAAATGACTGGAATTGACCTCTCAAACTAACAAATTGGCTTAAGAGGTGGAAAGTGGGTGAGGATTTAAAAATAAATAAAAATTTGCAAACCAAATACAGCAATGTATAAAAAGAATAATACATCACTTCCAAATTGGATTTATCAAAGGAAAACAAGTGTGTGTTAAGATTAGAAAATCAATCAATGTAATTCACCACACTAAAAAAAATTAAGGAGAATAAAATCATATGATCATCTTAAGAGATACATAGTGAACATTTTGGAAAACTTTTACATCCATTCATGATTTAAAAAACAAAACAAAAACATCCTTTTTGGAAGGGAACTTCGTTAACTCAACAAAAGTATCTGCAAAAATAACCCTAAAAAACAGAAACCTCCAACAAACATCATATTTAATGGTGAAATACTGAAATATTGAAAGCCTTCCCTCTGAGGTCAGAAAGAATACAAGGACACCTGCTATTCAACATTGAACTGAAGGCCCTAAACAGAGTAACAAGGCAAAGAAAGGAGCGGAAAATATAAAGATTAGAAAGAAAAAAATTAAAATTGTCATTATTCATAGGTGATGTGGTTGTATACTTAGAAACTCCCCAAAAAACTAGATTCATTATCAGAATTAATGAGATCATTGTTTAACAAGGTTTCTATTAAAAAGGTCAATATTTTAAAAATTCATCATACTAGTAAGAGCCAGAAAATGAAAGAACATCAAAAAGTACTTAGGAATAAATGTAACAAAAAGTGTCAAGACTATACATAGAAAATCATAAAAACAAAACTGAGAGAAATTAGAGGAAGCTGAAATAAATGAAGGAATACGTAGACTGGAGGAAAACTTAGTACTGAAATGATGTGCTTTTGTTTTTAGCCCAATGTGGGTTCATCTTCCAGTAATGCAAAGTACCTCCTATTATACCTACTGCCCCACAATTAACTATAAACTCTGGACAAATTAAATAACACAACTTAAAAAGTACTGGAGAATGACCAAAAGCAGGCAAAAATTAAAGGGAAGTCAACACTTGGAAGGAACTAGCACTGGGTGTATTTCCCATTTGTTTACTGCTCTTGGACTGAAGGCAGGCCCCAGTTGGTGCTATGTTATGGTGGTGAAAACTAACAGCAAGCTTACTGGCTTGAAGAACCAGAGGACAGAGTTTCATAGTAGCTGGGAAATCAGGAGAGAAATTCTGAAAAGGAGAAAGTCAAAGAGGCAAAAGTCTGAAATTCTGCCTATAAAATCTGTTCAAATCTCTGGCTAACCACTGAGTTAGATATGAATAGAGCAAACCCCAGGCAGCTCAGCTAAGGCTAAACAACTGAACAGAGCAGCTAAAGATGCTGCCCACCTAGCAAAGGAGACAGAGTTTGGTTTTTTAGTGCAGTCAGGTTAACTACTTGCTAAAACAAAAAAATTCAACAAAAAAAAATCAACACTTTCCAGAGGAATATGATAGAATCTAGAATATCTATAACATACAGTCTAATATATAATCCAAGATTACTAAACACACAAAGAAACAGGAAAATGTGACCAATCCTCCAAAGAAAAGAGGTCTCAGATGTGACCAGAGGTGACTGTAACTAAACTCAAGGGTATAAAGAAAAAGATGCTTTTAATGAATAAGCAAGTAGTAAATCTCAGTAGAGAAATAGAAACTATAAAAAAGAACCAAATGGAAACATTAGGACTGAAAAATGAATAACTGAAATTTAAAAAAAATTTTTTTCACTGTATTGGATTAAAGGAAATTGGAGATTATGGAAGAAGGAATCAGTGAACCTGAAGATAGAGCAACAGAAATTGTCCAATCTGGGGGAGCAGATGTAGCTCAAGTGGTTGAGTGCCTGCTTCCTATGTATGAGGGTCCTGGGTTCAATCCCTGGTACCTCCTAAAAAAATAAAATATAAAAATAAAAATAAAAAAAGAAATTGTCCAATCTGAAGAACATAGAGAAAAAGAGATTGGGGAAAAAAAAAATTAGAGCTTCAGAGACCCATGGAACAACAATATCAAAATATATAACATACATGTATTGGAGTCCTATAAGAGGAGAAAAAAGGATAGAAAAAATACTTAACAAAATAATGTCCAAAAATTTTCCAAATATGGGGGAAGACTTCAATTAACAGATTCAAGAAGTACCAGACAGGATAAATATTAAGAAAACCACGACTAGGCACATTAGAGTCAAAATACTAAGAAGCATAGATCACAACAAGCAGGCAGAGAAAAAGAACAAATTACATACAGGGGAACAACAACAACAAAAATTACCACTGACTTCTTATCAGAAAAAAGAGAAGCTAGAAGACAACACCCTTTATACTGTTGTAGGGAAAAAAAAATATCAACACACAATTGTACATGCAGCAAAACTATCTTTCAAGAATGAAGGCAAAATAAAGCTATATTTATAAACAAAAACTAAAATAATTCATAGCTAGCAGACACTTACTACAAGAAATGCTAAAGGAAGTCCTTCTGTCTGATATCAGACAAAAACTAAGATCTTCAGGAAGGAAAGAAAAACACCAGAAATAGTAACATTTAGAGAAATACAAAAGACTACTTTTTCTTCTTAATTTCTTCAAAATACATATGACTTCTTAAATAAAACATTACTGTTTTGAGGACTTAAAATGAATGTAATTGCAATATGTATGACAACTATAGCATAAAGAATGGTATGCATAAAATGGTACACTATTAACCTCTAAGTAGACTATGACAACTTAAGGAAATATAATCCTTAGATCAACAACTAAAAAAATAATTAAAAGAAGTAGTACTAAAAAGCCAATAAATAGGATATTAAATTGGATAAATTAAAATGGAATTCTGAAAATATTCAATTAACACAAAAGAATGCAGAAAATTGGAACCGAGGAAGAAAATAATAACGTGTCTGTAGACCTCAGTCCAATCTTATCAATAATTACATTAAAAAGAAATAAGGGGAAATGGATGTGGGTCAAGCGACTGGGCTCCTGTCTACCATATGGGAAGTTCAGGGTTCGATTCCCAGGGCCTCCTGGTGAAATGCAAGCTGGCCTGAGCGGCGAGCTGGCTCGTGCAGGAATGCTGGCCCACGTGGAGAGCTGGCGCAGCAAGATGATGGAACAAAAAGACACACAGAGGAGAGACAATAAGTGATGCAGCAGACCAGGGAGCTGAGGTGATGCAAGAGATTGAGTGCCTCTCTCCCACTCCGGAAGGCCCCAGGATTGGTTCCCAGTGCCGCCTAAAGAAAAGACAAACAGACACAGAAGAATACACAGAGAGCAGACAGCGAGCGCAAAATAACGGGGGTGGGGGGCCAGAATAAATAAATCTCTTAAAAAAAAGAAATGTTTGTATGTATTGTGAGAATTTTGATTTTTACCCATAAAAAAAAAAAAAAAAAAAAAAGAAATAGGAGCTCTGAGGCTCTCTCTGCCTAGAGGAGCCCACACCAAATCTTGGTGTGTATTTCCATCTTTCTCTCCCATTTCTCAGCAAGCTCTGTTCTTTCCCCATTTCCCAAATAAATTCTTTTTACACTAACTGAACTGGCATAAAAATATAAATAGGGAAGCAGATGTGGCTCCAGCAGTTGGGCACCCACCTACCACATGGGAGGTTCCGGGTTCGGTTCCCAGTGCCTCCTAAAGAAGACGAGCAAGACAGCGAGCTGACGTGATGGGCTGGCGTGGCGAGCTGACGCAACAAGATGATGTAACAAGATGACGCCACGAGATGACACAACAAGAAAACACAATGAGAGACACAACAAGCAGGGAGCAGAGGTGGCTCAAGCAATTAGGTGCCTCCCTCCCACATGGGAGGTCCCAGGTTCAGTTCCCGGTGCTCCTAAAAAGAACATGCGCAACAACGAGCAGACAGCAAGCATAAACGAGGAGGGGGGGGGGGTGAGAGGAGAAAGAAAGAAAGAATCTTTAAAAAGAAATGGACTAACCCCTCCAACTAAAGGGCAGAGACTGTCAGAAGGAATTAAAAGCAACATCCAACTATATACTGTCTACAAGAGAACCATTTTAAATATAAAGACATGGACAGGGTAAAAAAAAAAAAAAAAAAAGACTAAAGAAAGATGTACCATGCAATCAGGAAGCATAAGAAGTCTGGAGTGATCAAAATGACTGCACAATAAAAGAAGATTACAATAAATAAATAGGTGGGAATGTAAAATGGTGCAGCCTCCATGGAAGACAGTTTAGCAGTTCCTCAGGAAGCTAAAGATAAAACTGCCCTATGATTCTGCAATCCCACCACTAGGAATACATCCAGAAGAACTGAAAGCAAGGACACAGATATTTGCACACAAATGTTCATAGCAACATTATTAAAAATTGCTAAAAGAGGGAAACAACCTAAGTACCTGTTAACCGAAAAATGGATAAACAAAATGTGGTATATACATATAATTGAATACTATTCAGCTGTAAGAAGAAAAGAACTGGGGAAGCACATGACAACGTGGATAAACCT
Organism: Tolypeutes matacus; assembly: GCA_026826555.1. Classification (NCBI taxonomy): domain Eukaryota; kingdom Metazoa; phylum Chordata; class Mammalia; order Cingulata; family Chlamyphoridae; genus Tolypeutes; species Tolypeutes matacus. The sequence goes on along the minus strand of JAKSZT010053887.1, from coordinate 2,856,284 downwards.
TGAGGATATTATATTTAGTGAAATAAGTCAGATACAAAAGGACAAGTATTGTATGTTCTCACTGATATGAGTATAGGTTAGTAGGAGACAATGTGGGTTGAGAAAGGGGAGCTAATACTGAATGTATGTAAAACGTTTAACTGAGTTCAATTGTAAATATGTGGAAGCAGATAGAGTTGATGGTAACACATTATAATGAGTATAACTAACACTGCTGATATATAAATGTGATTTTGGCTGAGGAAGTCTATGTTAATTGAAAGGAAGCTAGAGTAATGTAGGGACTGTATAACCTGGTGATTTGGGTGGTAGATGAGGACTGTAATTAATAATACAAACACAAGAATGTTTCTCTATTACAAGGTGTTAAGAAGATGGTGATACACAGCAAAAATACAACTAATTTAACTTACAGACTATAGTCATCAGTAATATTGTAATATTTTTGTAGCAAAGGCAAAGAAGGTACTATATCAATGCTAAAGGTCAAAAAAAAGAATATGGAATTTAGTTTTATGAGATATGAATACGATCATGTATTTTTTTTTTTCATTTTCTTTATTAACAAGGGGACCTTTGTTATGTTAACCAATCTATGCTCATTTATTTATACTTCTGAATACTGGAGAAACAACTGAGTTTGTTTTTAGGATTAAAAATAAATGTGCCTGGATAGAATTTTGTAAAGTAATGCTTCCATAATTTGTTAAGCTGTCTTTTGTCTGTTATTTTATTTTTTGAAGTTGAAATAAAGTTTACTTAAAAAAAAAAAAAAAGAGAAAAGAAATAGGGGCATTTCATAATGACAAAAGGATTAATTTATCAGGGAGCCGTACCAATCCTAAATGTATATGCCTTTAAAACTGCAAAGATGTCAATTCTCCGCAAAATGATTTCAATGCAAGCCTAATCAAAATTCCTGTAGTTTTATTCTCTTGCGGAAATTGAAAGGCTGAATGTAAAATCTATATAAAAATGCCAACAGCTAAGAACAGTCACCTGTGCCAATTGGCCAAATGTCTAATGTGCATACAATATGATGAGAGGAGTCAGTGACTTAACAGAAAATTCTCAAAATGCAATGAGACTCACCACATTCCCTACTTACCTTTCTGTACTTTACCAGTAAAGTTCCATCAGGCCCAAACACAGCACAGGTGTTATATAATTTCCCAGCATCCTCTTCAGGAATAGAACCTTTCATTGAGGAGAGAAAGACATGGGCACACAAAACATTCTGAAAAAAAGCAGTTCTTTTGTGATAAATGGATAAAGACTTGATAAACTGTCACTTGTGTCCAAACAGTAAAGGTTACTATGTCTAAGGGTTATTAAATCATGTTTTTTCTTGAATATGATGTTCCAGAAATAAATTCCAAAGTGCAGACGACATTAGTTTACTTGCCAAAGACAGGTTTAAAAAATAACCAAACTCTTCCCGAACTTTAGCCTTATTCGTTAACAACATTTAATCCATAACGCTACAGCAAAATAGGGAATTTCGTGTTGCTCAACTTAAATTTGCCAGGTGCTACAACAGAACTATACCCCAAAAGTCCTCAAAACAGGAATGTTAAGACACAGGTCTCTTCATCACTGAATGTAGCTCCTGCAGTTCCATTTCTATGCTTCTTGCTTTTGCCTTCATTTCTCCACCTCTTACTCATTTCTAATCCTAAGTATGTCATAATAGAGAAACAATTTTTACTTCCTGTATTTATTGAAGAGTTTCACTGTGCTTATTCTTTAAATAAATAGAATATTTTAAAGTTTATTTCAAAGCAACATAAATAAGCCTACTTTTATGTATATGTGGCCTCTTTATAAGAAAAAAAAAAATTCCCAACCCTATATTATTATAATGAAAGACACTCAGATGTGATTTCTCTTTCCAAATTTCCATCACAAAACCAAAAGTCCTGTTGACATGTACCCACGTAATTCTACTCCTTCTCCAGGAAAAATAATCATTATTATTCCAGTCTATGTTCTTCTACAGCATTTACAATGCCTTTACATACATACACACACATAAAAATATATAGCCTTCATTTGGGTGTGGGATTCAAGTGAATGGGAAAAACCTATTCATATCTTATTGAATTTGCTTTTTTTCACTTCACAGTATGTTTTGCAGATCTTTCCACATTACTAGATATATATCTAACACATTCTTTCAACAGATGAATTGTATTCCACAGTTTAAATTTAACAACAAAAATCATTCACATGTTTTTAATGTCTAGGCTATTATACCTTTGGGGCAAGAAGTTACCTCCAATTAGATATATGCTGCACTCCTTTGCTACTTCAGAAAGCTTCTGTGTAGATTCACCAGGAATTTTTTCTGCATACTCAGGAAAATATTTCGTGCCATATGGAGAATTAAAGCATTCCTAGAATAATGTTGGCAAAGAAAAAGGGGGGGAAACCTCAAAACACCCAATGCATTTTTTAAAGTTCTGGTTTAAGAAGACATAGATACTTCTTCCAGCTCTGTTCTCACTTAAAGAAGTAAAACACAGCTAATAGGGAAAAAACTGACACCCCAGAGCTAAACAGTGACCACAGGCAGGACTCAAGAGCTGGCTCAGGTGGGGCTAAAGAAAGGCAAGCCATATGTGTTCTACCAGGTCATGGTCATCTTAGCAGAGACCAGACCTGCCTCTGTCTTGACTCTACAGGAGATCAACTAGGTCCCAACCTTAGGCACCCAGGGCCCATGATTATTCAAGCTTACTCACATGACTTTGGGTGTGAATCTATAGACTCAAAATTATAATTACTAACCATGTAAAGCAAAAGTCCTTGTGTTTAAAAATATATATATATAAACTTTGAAAGCCACAGAGGTTAAGATATTTCCTCATCTGTAAAATGAGCTGTTTCTAAGTTCCCTTCAAGAGCTATCATTCTGATTCTATGAAGTCTCTCATCTTATCCAGGGTATGTCTCTCTTCAACAGCTCTGTAATATTTCAAAAAACAGAAGGCAGAAATTACTGGACTTAGGATCTAATTTATCCATTTCACATTTATTGAGACCTCCTGTATACCACACTGTGCTAGGAAGCCCAAGCCTGAGGATTGCTAGCGTTTATAGAAACATTCTACAGTTCATGAAGTGGGCATATCCAGAATTCAAATGCTTTGACTCCTGGGCTTTATACTCTTAGCCCCGGCAACACAAACCAGCAAAAGGCCATGATTAGGGCATAAGTACAGGCCAGTCACCTGACTGAAGCTATAGGAAGACTGGATTAAGATCTCCAGCTCCTATTAGAGATTCCTGTTCACCAGCCACATTTGTGATGGCCTTGAAAATTCTCCAGTCAAATGGTTTGCAAAGGGCTACCTCCTCCGCGTAACAGAAGAGGGAGTTTGGGTTGGGGGAGGAGTCTGGAATATTTCCACCCATTGATCCCCATCAAGCCTTTGGAGCAGATGCCAGCAGCTACATGTCCTGACATCAGCAGTGACTCTCTCTGGGATTAACCCTATACTATCTGATAAACAAATATGGTGTAACCTTCTGCTTGTTCTGTTTTAAAAGAAATCACTTGGGAAAGAGATGTAGAGTCCTACTGGCTTTAAGATGCCACAAACTCCTTAAATGTCTCTAATCGATTTTCAGTCTTTTTTTTTTTTTTTTTTTTTTTTTAATGTTGGAGACTTAGTATTGAAACCAATATGTCCTGGTCCTATAAAGACTTAATCGTATAGGAACAAAGGTAAGTATCCAAGGCAATGAATATTTTAGCTTTGTGTAAGTCTCTCAACCTACTAGGATTTTAGTTTCTGCATCAGAGTAGGTGATCCTTAAGTTAAAGACCTGTAACCAAATTGGCACATCCTATCACAAAGGCCGTTTCTAGAGTCATCTTCCAGACAAACATGGAACAATCCTAAGGTCCTAAGGACCTGGCTGGACCTTGGGACACAAGAGGAAAACCAGAGATAGCAAACATTATTCTGCTGGTTCTACAGTTCCCAGAAAGGGATGGTTTCCCCCATACTTACTGGCAGAGAAACTACTTTGGCTCCCTGCTTTGCGGCCTCACGGATGAGACCACAAGCTCGAGTGAGGTTATCTGATTTGATAGAAGAAACTTGAAGCTGAATGAGGGCCAAGCGGAAAGCTAAGAACAAAGATAAAAGAAAACAGGTGTCAGAAGATCCAACGGCTGAATTTAGAAAAAGCAGTTGGTTTGCCCCCACCCCCCTCAATTTTGTACCTCCGGGGACATCTGGCAATGTCTGGAGACATTTTTGATTGTCAGAACTGGTGGAGTGCCACTGGCATCGAATGAATAGAAGCCAGGGATACTGTTAAACATTCTATAATGCATAGGACAATCTCCCACAACAAAGAATTATCCAATCCAAAATGTCAATAGTGCTAAGGTTGAGAAACTTAGAGATAGAGCAATATCCATAGGCAAAGCCTCATGCCAGACACAAGAATCTGAAATGAAGTTGGCAGGGCCAGCTTCTTAGTGTGTAGTGTGGAGAATGAAATAAGAACCTGGCTGGAATACTGAGGTTGTTTCTTCCTATTTGATCTTAGATCGCCCACCCACTCCTGATCCAGAGACTGAGCACATCCCAGCATAGAAGTTGCAATCCCGTGGAAGTGGCCCATCCACAGAATTGGCACAGCAGGTCCATGAGAATGAGGACGTGCCTGTCAATGTCCCCACCACCCTGGAACATGGTACATTGGCCCAGCGGCTGGTGGGAGCCAGAATCTGGCAGCTGCTGGATTACTCTGATGCCGACTCACAGGGTGGAACCCCAGGCACCTGTGAAGATCTGTACTCATTCCATGAATATCCCTGTATTCAAGGGAGCACAACATTCAACAGCAAAAAAAAACACATGACAGGTTGAGAGAGAAACTGTGGAAGGAAAAGTTGACAGCAGTTTGTTCCTGCTTTCTGAACAAGGGACTCCACATTTTCATTGTGGACTGGGCTCTACAAATTATGTAGCCAGCCAAACCAACAGGATCTGAATCTTATCCTGGGGTGAGGAGGATGGGGCCTCCTCCAATTTATTCCTTTCTTGAGGTAGTAGCTACACCCTACATTTGCTATTTCTTTGTTCTTTAGAGCTTTATTTTAGTTCTTAGAATAATTATCTTTTATGGGTTAATAATTTTTAAATTAAAATTTCCCTGTTCAGATTACTGGTGTGGTTTCTGTGTCCTGCTTGGACCCTGACTGGATACATAGTTCCTGCTCATGGCCTGTTGGGAAGCTGCAGTGAAGAATTCAAAGCACCGTGTAACTCACTGTGATGGTTAGACAAATGTGTCAGCTTGTTCCCTAGAAAACCCTGACTAATACACTCATGAAGGTCTGCAAAACTTCTGGACTTAGTAGTGGCCTGCCCTAACTTACCTACCCAGCCCTACTTCCAGAGTCTAAAAACCCCCACCATTCAAGAGTTATCTCCATAGGTGTCTCCTGCAACAGTGTAAACATCCCTAGAAGAGGCACACTGACATATCCTGGTGTTTGATGAAGGCCTGTTTGGCTCAGGGCTATCCATAAAAGTAGGAAAACTCAGAATCTCATATCCTTGGTCTTTCCTAAAGACAGTGAGAAGAGTTAAATGTAACCCTGAATGCAGCCTGTTAAGTGGTTTCAGAATCTGGGTGAAAACAAAGGAACCTCAAACAGGAAACAAAAGCTGGGATTTCTGTGAGGCAAGGAGATACCTTGAGCTGTCACCAGAATATCACATAGACCCACCAAAGGTCTCCACTGTAAGTCAGAATCTGGGCTGTCTGCTTCTGAGGGACCAGAAGATGAAGTCCCCCATGGTTGTGATTTTGGCTCCCCTCCATTCCCTCACCCACAGGGGAAGATGTCCTGACATTCTTGGATAGCATGGCACTGCCTGACATTCTGCAAATGGCCCCTCTCCACAGAGGTGCTGCAGCAGGAAAATTCTGCCATAGGGGAGTTCTTCGATGCCGACAAGAAGATATTGGTCACTTTATCTCATCGTAAGATGAAGATACAATGACTTTAAAGGTCTAACCCTCATCCACTGCTGGTGGGACTGCGGTATGGTCCAGCCACTGTGGAGGACAGTTTGGCGGTTCCTCAGAAAACTAGCAATAGATCTTCCGTATGATCCAGCAATTCCACTGCTGGGTATATACCCAGAAGAACTGAAAACAAAAATACAAACAGATATATGCACACCAATGTTCATAGCGGCATTGTTCACCATTGCCAAAAGTTGGAATCAGCCCCGGTGCCCATCAACAGACGAATGGATAAGCAAAATGTGGTACATACATACAATGGAATATTACTCAGCTGTAAGAAGGAACAAAGTGCTAACACATGGAATAACGTGGATGAATCTTGAAGACCTTATGTTGAGTGAAGCAAGCCAGGCACTGAAGGATGAACAGTATATGACCTCACTGATCTGAACTGAGGAAAGTGAGCAGTCTCTGAGAACCATTGTCTGAAAGATAGGTTAACAAAGGAGAGTAAGAGAAGAGCAGGCTTTGAGCCATCACCCATATGGACATAATCTATGGTAAAGGGATAGACTGTGGTTGCATGTTGGGGGATGGGGCAGATGAGTGGTGGTGTTCCTGGGTTTGGTGGTGCAGCACTGGGGGGTGGGTGGATTAGGAAGGGCTGGTTCAAATCCCCAGGGCATGTAACTGTGAATCTTGACATTCCATGGGTTGGGAGAGGGGGGTATCATGGGCCCTGGGGGGCTGGGGAGAAGGGAACAGTCAAGATCTAATGGGTTGTTTGGTGGTCATGGGGAAGGTTTTTCATTACCTTACAGTAATGGACACAGGACATGGTAAATATCATCAAAATTATTAAACTGTATCATCTAAATTGTAAACTATACTGTAAATCACTGACAATGTTTAGCTGCTATATTTTGCTATCTGCATAACAGTTATAACAATGCTAACAACCAAAAAAAAGGGGGGCGGAGTTAATATGGGGTGGGGAAGGGGGGGTGGTTTGGTATCTGGGAGTCTCCGGCACTCCGTGTGTGACTTTGCTGTGACCTAAACTTCTTTGAAAATTAAATGAAAAATTGGGAGACAATGGGGATTGAGAGGAGGAAGGTGTCATGGCACACCAGACATCCGATAACACAGTGATAAAGGGAAGGAAAAAAGGGAAAAAAGAAAAAAGGAAAAAAAAATGAATATATATATATATATATATATTTTTAAAGGCATTTCCTTTGCTTTTTTGCCCATTTTTTTGAATTTTCCAATCCACTAATTATATTTTATTTTGTTTTGTTCTTTGTTTGATTATTTGGTTTTTTTCCTTCTTTTTTTTTTTTTTTTTTTTCCTGAGTTTCCTTATGTTTGTCTCTTGCATGTACGCTTATCACACTTGTTTCTTTTTCCTAGTAAGTGTATTTGATTATTTTATGGACTAAATGTTCATGGAGGATTTGGATCACAGAAGGGTTACAATGGGTTCTGCGGGGGATTATTGGGGGGGGGGGGTTTCGTGGGGATTGGTTCATCCGAATATACATGAAAGATATACAAAATCATTCAAAGGATCGGGGGATGGGGCATGGTCACGATGGGTGGATAATCACACAATAAATGAGGGAATCTGAATTCCTAGCCTGGAGAGCTCTGTCACACTCTCCAAGGGAGCAACAATAGTCCTCTGAGTGTAGGGACAGTGCCTCTCAAAATAGGATGACCCACTGATGTTTTTTTTTTGTTTGTTTGTTTGTTTTTTAATTGATGACTACCCTTGTGAGTCTTTGCTCTTGTAAAAGAGACTTAGCCTGCAGTTGTGGGGTGCCTAAGGGTTGCCACCTGAGAGCCTCCTTGTTGCTCAAATGTGGCCTTTCTCTAAGCCAAACTCAGCATATGATTGCATTACCTTCCCCCCAACGTGGGACATGACTCCCGGGGATGAGCCTCCCTGGCAACAAGGGATTAATACCAAGTGCCAACTGGCAGCTTTGCACAGTGGCAGTATCGTAGCCAATGAGGTTTATCCAAGGCACGATTATTGCTAATTGAAAACTTTTCCCAAGTGCCAACTGGCAACACAACTGGAAAAAGACTTTGAATAAAAGGGGGAAATGGTAAAGACAAATGAGTTCAAGTGGCTAAGAGACTTCAAAGAGAGTCGGGAGGTCATCCCAGAGGTAACTCTTACGCACACCTCAGTAGGAGCTCATAGAACATCTAAGTGCCTATCCCCACTCAGTGGGGTTCCTGAGAGCTCCGGAGACACCCTGGCCCTATATAAGGGGGGATAGCCCCAGAGACTGATGCCTTATCAGTGGGTTCTATTTTGGAATCTGTGCTCCTGAGAGTGACAGAATTAGACTCAAATAAGTCCTCCCTGCACATGGTTCACCAGTCCCTTCTATTCAAACCTATATGCGATGCTGGAGTTTTTAGGTATACTTCCAGAGACTGGAGCCTCCCACCTACCTATGTGCCAGGTGTTCATGAAATCTAGGTGGAGCTGCAACTCCTACCCTACAGCTCAATGGACTCATCTAAGTCACCTGGTGAGGAGACAACGATGGGCAATGGCCATCCCAGGGAATGGAGAGGGCCTGCATCTGCAGGCAGGATCATCCCACTCACCATATCCATGGGATATAAGCCCTCTCTCACTTGGAGTTGGAGTGGACATCACCATCCCAGTCCCCTCAGGATTGGGGGAAGAACTATGGACTAGAGTGGACTTGATGGTATTCTCTTGTTCACATATGGTGATTCTAGCAATGGAAGAAATTATAACAATGAGGTGGAGCCAGTGGCCACTTGACACTTTTGGGGTAGGGAGGGGACGAGCAGTTGAAATACAGTGGCTTCTTTGGGAGTTGGAGGTTGTCCTGAGTACTGTTGTGGCAACAGATGTAGGCCATTTTAAATCAGCACACACCACTCAGAACTGAGTGGGAGAGTGTGGTCTACAGTGTGAACTGTGGTCTATGGTTGGTGGCAAGGCTCCAGGATGTGTAAGTTCATTGAGGGTTGTGGGCCACACTGTGGGAGATGTTTGTGTGGGATGTGATGGGAGGTGTGGGAGGTGGGCAACGTGGGAATCCCAATGGGTTCCGTGTAATATTTTGGGTAATCTAAGCACCTCTTAAAATATATGTATATATATATATATATATAAACAACATTTTTGTAAGCAAATACACATATATGCATATATATTTATATATCATTTTGCAAATATTTGTATGTATTGTGAGAATTTTGATTTTTACCCATAATAACAATAAATAAATAAATAAATAAATAAAAATAAATAAAGGTCCCTGGTTGCCTTAATATTCATTGTAATCTATCAATGAAGGACTTACCAAGGGAAAAAGAGAATAAAGCACCTAAAATGAAGAGAACATGGAAAAATATTTAAGGAATATGTCAGGTCCTTCATACATATAAGCATCCATGAGCTATGATTTACCACTTTACAGATGAGGCAACACGAAGCTTGGAAGGGGAAACTTGAACAACTTTATTTAACAACGTAAGTGGCACAGCAACAAATAAAGCAAAACTCGGGAAAGATGGAGAGGTAGAATCCCGAGCACCTCTTTTATTTGCTTTGTACACATGTGTTGGGGGGGTGTCATATAATTTGAAACCACTCCTCAAGGATCCAGAACTATTCCATCCTCCATCTCCACCATCAAGAACCACCATTCTCAAGTTTATCAGCCTCTTCCAAGGAGCTAGTCACACCCCCAGGGAGGTGTGTAAAAGGACTTCTAATTCCTGATTCTGAACACTCAGCCACCAACTTGCACTTCTCTGGCAGTTTGCAATGGAAAGCAGAGAGCACTTCCACACATCTCACATCCCATGGGAGCCTCACAAGTCCTAGATAAGGGCAGTTTATGTCCATTTTACAGGTCAGGAAACTGAGATCCAGAAAGATTAAATAACTGGTTGACATCCTGTGGGAAGCTATGGGCTGAACCAACTCTAAAATTCAAGTCTCCAGGCTCTTAGTCAAGAGCACTCCACTGCCTCACGTAAAGGAATCTGGCAAAGATGTGGGGACATACACATCTAGATATACACTCCAAGGTCCCTGGAAGATAAAAAGGCTCAGTCAAGAAAGGGGATGGGCACATAATATGTAATACCTAACCAAAAAGCTCAATGTCCAGATGCAGAAAGAGCTCCCAAAACAGTTTTCTGCTCGAGAGAGGAGGGCATTCTCCAGTGGGTGGGAAGGGCCTGGTACAGTGCCGTGCAAATTATCCTGTCCTCTTACCACAAAGCCCAAATCAAAGACAGGAGGTTGTTTTTTGTTGTTGTTGTTTTTCTTTTCACTGGACAGGGCTCAAAACAAATAATTACAGCTGATGCCTTTGCAAAACCCAAGCTCAAATGTCAATGTAGGGAGGGGATGTGGCTCAAGCAGTTGAGCTCCCACCTTCCACACTGGAGGTCTCGGTTAGGTTCCTGGTGCCTCCTGGGGGGGGGGGAAGCAGGCAACAAGCAAAACAAAGAAAAAAGCCAACTCAGGGAAGCCCATGTGGCTCAGTGGTTGAGGCAGGCTTCCCCCATATGTGGTCCCAGGTTCATACCTCAATACAAAAAAAAAGTCAATGTAAGGTGACATTATTAGAAGACAAAATTAAAGAGTTAATGAGTATCGAGAATGGCTGCACAATACTGTGAATATAATACTACTGAATTTGTACACCCCTTTTTTTACCAGTGGCTCCGAGAGTTACTTGAATTGCAAGTTCAGGGAAGCAGCTTAAACCGCTGCCGGGGCTTCTCGTGGTTAAAATGGGAAAATTTTAATTGCATATTTGTTTTTACAGTAAAGTTTTTTTAAAAATCAAAGGTGAAGACAGTGAAACACACACCGTTGGATAGCCCGGCTTCTAAGGCAAAAACCCATCAGCCTCCAAGAATTCCGTAAGGAGCACAATTTCCTAAAGACTATACTGCATATGCAGAGTACCGGACCTATTGCCAGGGACTGTGCTTCTTTGAGTCGGGGGACAGGCTGCGAAACCTGCCTTTTAAACGAGCAACTCTCCCGCGCAGGTGATTTTGGAACAGGTGGCCCCGGAACTCATGCAGAAACACTGCCTTACGGGATACGGGAGAGGCCGAGAGTGGAGCAAGGCAGCGGGCCTCTGGGAAGCCTGGAACCCGAGAGAATGCTCCGGGGAGCCCCCCCCCCCCCCAGGCCTCCTCTCCGCCTCGCTTGCCTCGTCCGCCCCCGCGCTGCGCCAAGTCCCGAGGCACCCGCGTGAGGAAAGGCCGCGGGCGCGGCGGGTACACAGGGCGGTGCTGAAGGGCTGACCGGCGAGCCCCTCCGCTGCCGCTGTACCCAACGCTTCCCCTCGACCAAAGCTCACGCCGCCGCGCCAGGGCGCGCCACTTACTGGCCATGGCTCTCCCGGGCAGCACCATCAGAGGCCCTGGCTGAGCAGAGACCAGAGGCCGACCGCGGCGCCGCCGCGAGGCGGGGCAAAGTCGGCGCGTCAGCGGGGGCGGGGCCCCGCGCCCGAGGCTCCGCCCCCGCCCGGCCTCCGGACCCGCGGACTGCCGGCCTAGAGGGTCTGCGTCATGCGTGGCTGAGCTATTAACCCGCTGCTATTTGCGCTGGGGTGGATTATTATACCAAAGTCCGGAAAAGGAAATGCCCCGAAATGCAGAGGGGCAAAGAGGGGACGGCCTACGTCGGGGCAGTGTGCTGGCAAATGTTTAACAGCCCGACTTTCCCTGATGCGTAGCGTTTGCCGACTGCCAAGGAACTGAGCGTCTTGCTGATTGGGTCACCCCTGTAGCTAGAGTAATAGCAAACGCTGATTGGCTTGGGCTTTTGAGCCAGTCGCTGTGACAAAACCAACTATCCTGCCTGGTTGAGGCGTGCAAGGCCTCAGTGAGAAGTGACCACATGGCTGCTTCGTAGTGGAGGAGGGGGAAATTGCTACTGAGGCGCAAACAGTGTCTTCAACAACAAATCAGTCCTCTAATGCGCTAAAATGTTTGATAATATTCTAAAGATTCTTGCATTTAGATTGGTTACTCAGATTGCTTTTCAATTCTTGTGCTTTGTGTGTGTTTTGTCAAATTTTGATATCAAAAATCGTAAAATGAATTTCAAAGCTTGCTTTGTTACTTAACCCTCTGGAATAGTTTATATTGAGATGGATCCTGGTTTTAAGAAGAACATTATAAAAACATTTGGGGGATAGTAATTGAAATTTAAATATGGACTGGATATTTGATATTTTTATTATTATTTGGTGTGTGTGATAATAGTATTGTGATTATGCCGGGCAATGTCCCTACTCTTAGGATATGCATGCAGAAGTATGTAGGGATGAAGTGTCAGAATGTCTGACTTGAAAATGGTCAGCGAAAAGAAAATAGGAGACGCGATCGCGCACGGGGTCTCCAATATGTCGTTCCGGAAGTACAAGTCGTTGCACTTGGCCACCCTGCCCACTACTCTCGACCCAGCCGAATACCACATATCTCCAGATACGCGGAAGGCTCAAGCCGAGCCGTTCCCCTAAGATCCCGGCTTAAACGGGAGCAATAAAATAAATCAAAACTACTACACTAAATGAATCTCTAAAACCCATCTAAAAATCTACTGTTCCTTTTCAGTCCCCTATCCCCATTGCTACTCATGTCTTACAGTCTTAATGACCATTTTCAGGCTGATAATGGTCAGCTTCTATTTTTACCAGAGGCGCTATTCCAACATCTCCAGCTGCTTGTAAGCCCTCTCTATTTACATGTCTTTATATCAGCTCAAACTCAACTACTCTGAAGCTAAATTTATCATCTCCAAGAGTCCCTCCTCCTAACTTTTCTGCTTTACTCAGAGGCACCTCCATTTATGCCCATTTTTCCAATTCTCCCTGTCCCCCACCCCCCAAAATCTGTCAGACCTATTTCTGACAGATTATACCCCACTTCTGGGTAGTGACTGGGCCTTGCTTACTCTTCAGAAATGTCCCTTGCTGCTGCCTCCTTTTCTACTCCTGCTGCCACCATGCACAGCTAGGCCTTCCTCACTTTGGGGGAACTGCTACAGGTAACTCATAGCTATTCACCATTCTGTCAGCAGTTCATCCTCTAAGTCATCCTTCATCCTTCTATTCAGGGAAGTTAGTCTAGAAGAAGATGAGCTATGTTTTGGAGGTGTTAAATTGGGGGTGAAGTGGATGTCCAAATGACTGATTGCAATCAGAGATGAGGGGCTGAATCTCAGGAGAAAAAAAATAGAGCCATTTGCAAAGAAAAAAAGCAGCAGCTCTAAGAGTGGTTGAGATCATAGTAGGAAAGTAAGAGAATACAGAGAGGAAGCAAAGGCTCAACCTTGGGAATTATCATATTGGATTTAGAAATTTGCAAAGAGATCATTCAAAGGTGTGCATGTGTGAATATATACATTCACACATAGATATATATAGTTGTTTCTAAATTTATGATACAGTTGTCTATGAAACAGAAGACCTGGGTTTTAAACTTTGCTCCATCACTGATAGGCATGACTTTGGGCAAGTTACTAAACATAGGGATTGCAATTTAATATGCCCACATGTGCTAGACAGGTACCCATGGAAGAGAAAAAAGTAAGCATGTTATAACCCAGGAGATCGACCACACTCAGACTTTAACCACTTTTATGAAGTTTATTGAGCTAAGCCCGCGGGCGTCTGCAGCACCTCTCATGCAGGAGAGAACTGCAGGCCCCAGGTTTTAAAATGGCTCCTTTTTATAGGGGGTTGCTGTCGCATTTTGCAAGCAAGCGGGATAAACAGAAGCGGATTTTGGCAGTTAGCTAGCATTTGCACAGAATGCCCTGATAGCCTGGGGCACAGCTGCAGGGTTGAGATGTCCTTGCAGGATTGTTCAAAGGAGGGGAGGTTGTATGCTTATCTGTCCTTGCAAGATTGTTTAAGGGAGGGGAGGGTGTGCTTTTCAGATAAGACACTTAGGAGACAGTGGGAAACTTTTCTACGTTACTCTGGTTGCCATGAAGGCCTATGGGTAGGCTAATTTAGGGTTCAACAAGCAGTCAACTGGTGAAGGCTACTAGTTATGACCTGCTGTTTCCAGGCCAACATACAGCAAAGAGGTGGTATAGTGTAGTGGTTGTGAGCATGAACTCTGGAATGAAATTGTTTGGATTTAAATCCTGGTACTACCACTTATTAGCTGTATGGCCTTAGAAGTCACTTAATCTCTTTGTGCCTTTGTTTCCCCATCCATAAAATGGGGATAATGGCACACACAGCATAGGACCGTTGTGAGGATTACAAAAACTATATAAGTAAAGAGCTTAGAAATAATTGGCAGAGAGGAAGAACCCCATGAGTGTTAGCCTTTAGAAGCCAAACATCCAAATTATGCAAAATCTGGTTTTTAAATGTTGCCATTTAGTTCAAATTTCAAAAGTTGTCTGGGCCATGGAAAATATCATATTCAGCCTTAGGCAGCCAGTTTGCAACCTCTGCTATTCTCATTTTCATTCATGTGTTTAGCAAATAAAGGGTGAGCACACTACATGTCAGGCACCAAGGCAGGCTTTGGGGATACAGGGATAGATACCTTGCACCCATGGTAATTACAGTTTAGTCTAAGTTTCTTTACTGCCCTGCCTCTACACAAATTAATTGAAAGTTTCAAGCTAAGGTAATGTGAAAATGCTCAGAAAACATAATAATAAATGTTAGATTTCCATAGAATCTATTGGAATTAACTTATGAGCTTGTAGCAGTTTGATATTATTTATGAATTAAAAAATAAAAAAGATGTTGCTTATGTTTGTAAACTGATCTGTTCCTCTGAGCATGATACCCTTTGATTGTATTAAATTCAGACGTTTTTTGTTCACTTGATTAAATCAAGATTAGGGCTTTAATTCGACCACATCAGTAGTAGCGTGACTCAGGGTTGATTTCCTGCCGCCTTGGTGGGTTTGAACGGATGCTCGCTCAAGAATACACAGAAGAAGATACAGAAGAGAGCACTTTGTCAGTTTTGATCCTGGGGCCCCGGCAAGAGCTGAGCCATTTACCTGATAGTTTGCAGCTGAAGAGACCAGAGCCCTGAGCAGCTGAGAAGGCCCAGAAATAAACGAGCCCTCCATCCTACAGCTGAGACCCGAAGAAGCTGGATCCATGGAGCCTTAAGAGGAAGAGGGAAGGAAAGACCAGGCAGAGATTGCCCACCATATTGCTTTAACATATGGCAACAGAGTTTGGTGAGGAGCTAACCTTGAGTTGATCTCTTTAGAACCTTGTAACTGTAAACTTCTACCTCAAATACATACCCTTTATAATAGCCAACAGATTTCTGGTACTTTGCATCAGTACCCCTGTCCACTGTGTCCATCCACCTCAGGAGCCCGTGAGGGAGGTAGGCAGAAAAAAGACTCTAGTTGGAGAGGGAAGCTTGTTCATACTGGCACAGCTGCCATCTGCTCCAGACAAACAGGCAGGCAAGCATGGCTGTTCTTTATTTGCAGGGTTATTTGTACACCATTGTTATTACTCAAATGTTACACAAAAAGAACACAAAATACAACTTCCCAGAATCATTTTTGCTGTGCCTAGGGAGTATGTGTACTCTGAGTCTAGGACTTTGTAAACTAATAGCTGATCCCACAGCTGGACTGCTGCCTGGGCAGTTGGACCACTGCCCAGGTTTTTAACCTTCACAGTTTAACTCTTACAGTTTAACCCTCACAGGCCGTTGCCCGAGTCTCAACCCTTACAACCCCTTTGGCTGACTAATACAGAGCTATTAAATTTTTTTTAATGTTTTAATTTACATACAGTAAAACTGACCTTTCTAATGTACAGTTCTGTGAATTTTAATACATTATAGATTTGTATAACCACCACCACAACGAGAATACAGAATAATTTCAGCACCCTAAAATTTCCCTTGTTCTGCCTCTTCATAATCAAACATTCCCTTTACCCCTAAACTCTGGCAGCCATGAACCAGTTCTGTTTCTATAGTATTGCCTTTTCTAGAATGTAATATAAATGGAATCATACAGTATATATTTTGAGGGTGATTTCTTTAATATGGCATCCTGCCCTTGACATTCATCATGTTATTGCACATATCAATAGTTCATGCCTTTTTACTGCTAAGCAGTATTCCACTGGATGGCTGTGCGAGTCTGTTTATCTGTTTACCCAATCAAAGGCTTTTGGATTATTTTCAGTTTTTGACCATTTTAAATAGAGCTGCCATAAGCATTCATGTCCAGATTTTTATGTGAAAATAGGTTTTCATTTCTCTAGAGTAGACACCTATGTGTGGGTGGGTTTACTGGGTAATATTGTAAATGTATGTTTATCTTTATAATAAATTGCCAAATTGTTGTCTAGAGTGGCTGTAACATTTCACATTCCCACCCATAATTTATGAGTTTTAGTTTCTCTACCTCCTCATCAGCACTTAGTATTTTAGGTTTTTGTTTTTTTTTATTTTAGCCATTCTAATAGGTGTGTTATGATATTACATTGTGATTTTAATTTGTATTTCCCTAATGGTTAATGATGCTGTGCATCTTTTTATGTGCTTATTTGCCATCCATATATATTCTTTGGAGAAGTACATGTTCAAATCTTTTGTCCAGTTATTTGGGTTATCTTCTTATTGTTGAGTTTTTTTAATTTTTATATATTCTGAATACAAGTCATTTTTTGGAATGTGTTTTGTAAGTATTTTCTCTCAGCGTGTAGCTTGTCTTTCCATTCTATTTACAGTATCTTTTGCAGAGCAAAAGTTTTAAATTTTGAGTCAAATTCATCAAACTTTTTTTATAGATTGTGGTTTTGGTGTCATATCTCAGAACTCTTGACCTAACCCTAAGATCACAAAAAATTTCTCCTATATTTTCTTCTATTAGTTTTATGTTTTACATTTAGACATGCAATTCATTTTTTTTTTCTTTTTTTTTTACCATGCAATTCATTTTGAGTTAATTTTAGGGAAGGCAAGGGAGTAAAGAGTTTGGTTTTTTTTTAGATTTATTATTTATTTATTTATTCCCCCACCCTTGTTGTTTGCAGTTGTTGTCTGCTTTCTGTGTCCATTTGCTGTGTGCTCTCTGTGTCTGCTCATCTTCTCTTTAGGAGGCACCAGAAACTGAACCCGAGACCTCCCATGTGGGAGAGAGGCACTCAATCACTTGAGCCACCTCAGCTCCCTGGTTTGTTGTGTTTCTCATTGTCTTTCCTCTTTGTGTATCTTTTGTTGCACCATCTTGTTGCGTCAGCTCGCTGCGCCTGCCTGTTGCACCAGCTCGCCTTCTCCAGGAGGCATCTGGAACTGAACCCAGGACCTCCCATGTGGTAGGCGGAAGCCCAATCGCTTGAGCTACATCTGCTTCCCAAGGGTTTATTAAGAAACATGAAAACTAGAAATGAGGTAAGTACACAACCCAAGAAATGTGTTGCGGGAGTGCTACAGGGTAAGATGTCATTTTCAGTTAATTTTTATGTAAGGTGTGAGGTATACATTGAGTTTTATTTCTTTGAATATGGATATCCAGTTGTTCAATATCATATGTTGGGGGACGGATGTGGCTCAAATGGTTGGGCGTCTGTCTCCCATATGGAGGGACCCGGGTTCGATCCCTGGGACCTCCCGGTAAAAAAAAAAATATATATATATATATATATATATCATATGTTGGAAGTGTTGCAGGAGTGCTCTGATTTTCTAGGATCTTGGCTACATCACAAGAAAGAATTCAGAGATGCGCCAGTTTAATGAAGCCAGTAAAAAGAGTTTATTGAGAAACAAGAGTGAGAGTACACACCCGAGACATGGGTGCAGGCGTGCTACAAGGTGAGACGTGCAACATGGGGCCTGGGGGTAGGCCTTTTTAAGGCCTTCCCTCGTCCCATTCCCCATATTAAGGAGGGGTCTCAGCTATTTTCTGTCCGGATTGGTTGCCTTTCTACCTTCACCTGTCAGCTTTCAGAGAACCAGTAGGGAGGCCTTTCTGTTAGGAGTTATCTGGGGCTTCTTTTGAGCACAGAAATTTCAAATGGGACACTGTGACAAGGGTCTAGGTGGGCTTTAAGACTGTAACAGTTACAGCTTTGTTCTCAAGCAGCTGCCTCCTCTCAGGGGGTTTCTGGGTGGGGTCTCATGGCTGTTCTGGCCAGCAGCCTTCCCTTATTTCCTATACTAACCTGCCTCAAAAGTACCATCCTTTCTCATTGAATTGCCTTTACACCTCTGCCAAAAATCAATTGACCAGGAAGCAGATGTGGCTCAAGTGGTTGGGCTCTTGTCTACCATATGGGAGGCCCTGAGTTCGGTTCCTGAGGCCCCGTGGTGAGAACAAGCGGGCCCCATGCCCACAGAGAGCTGACGGCCCGTGCCTGTGGAGAGCTGGTGCAGCAAGATGACGCAACAAAGGGAGACAAGCAGACACAGAGGAAACGTGCAGTGAATGGACACAGAAAGCAGATAGCGAGCACAAGAGGTGGGGGGAGGGGGAATAAATAAATAAAACAAAATAAATCAATTGACCATATTTGTGTGTGTCTGTTTTTGAACTGTCTATTCTGTGCCTTGATTTATAGTGTCATAAAATTGCAACTTTGTTTTAGCTTTTCAAAATTGTTTTGACTATCCTAGTTCCTTTGTTTTTCATATAAACAAGAATCAGCTTGTCTATCTAACAAAAAATCCTGCTGGGATTTTGATAGAAATCACATCATAGCTATAGTTCAATTTCGAAAGAATTGATGTCTTAATTATGTTATCTCCCAATCAGTGAAAACAATATGTTCTCCATTTATTTAGGTCTTTGCTTTCTTTCCCAAGCATTTTGTAGTTTTCAGCATATAATCACACATGTTTTGTTAGATTATGTGTAGACATTTCATTTCTTGAGCTACTGTAAATGATATTTTTTTAAAAACTTGATTTCCAATTGTTCATTGGTAGTATATACACATACAGACAATTGATTTTTTTTTTAAATGTTGACCTTGTATTTTGAAATCTTACTAAACTCATTTAGACAATCATGTCATCTGTAGATTGGGAGAATTTAGTTTCTTCCTTTCCAATCTGGCTCTATGTTTTTTATTTTTCTTTTCCTTGCTTTATTGCAGTGGATAGGATTTCCTGAACAATGTAGAAGAGGAATGATAAGAGTGGACATCATTAAATGTTCCCAATGTTCTGGGGAAAGGATTCTGCCTTCAATCACTAAGCCTGGTAATAGCTTTAGGTTTTCTGTAAATGCCCTTTATCAGGTTAATGAAGTTCTCTTCTATTCTAAATTCGCCAAGAGTTTTTTTTTTTTTTTAAATAAGGAATGGATGTTGAATTCTGTCAAGTACTTTTTCTGATGCAATGATAGGATCCTATGGTTGCATTTCTTTAGTCTGTTGCATTGACTGCTTTTCGAATTTTGAATCAGCCTTGTATTCCTAGAATAAACCTTCACTCAATCATGTTATATGATTCTGTTTATATATTGCTGGCTTCAATTTGCTAATATTTTGTGGAGGATTTTTGTGTCTATGTTCATGAGAAATATTGTCTGTGGTTTTCTTGTACTGCCTTTATCTGGCTTTGATGTTAGGGCAATACTGGCCTCATAAAATGAGTTGGGCAGTGATCTCTCATCTTTTGTTTTCTGGAAGAGACTGCAGATTTCATGTTTGTTTGTTTGTTTTTAGGAGGGACTGGGGGTTGAACCCGGACCTTGTACATGGGAAGCAGGTGCCCAACCACTGAAATACATCTGCTCCCCAGTGAGAGCTGGTCTTCTCATCTGTTTGCTTGTTTATTTGTTTGTTTTTAGGAGGTACTGGGGATAAAACTTGGGGCCTTGTACGTGGGAAGTAGGTGCTCAACCACTTGAGCTACATTCACTCCCGCCTTGTTATTCTTTAAATGTTCAGTAGAATTTGCCAGTGAAATTGTGAGATTGTCTAGACCTGGAATATTTTCTAGAAGAGTTAAGGTACTAATTCCATTTAAAAAATAATAAGGGGACTTCTGGGAAGATGGCGGACTAGTAAGACACGGGAATCTCTTCTCCAGAAAAATAGCTAGAGGACAAGCTGAAACAGCCCCGAAAAAGATCTTCTGGGTTTAGGACAGCAGGTGAAGGCTGCACACCACCCAGAGGAGAGAGGGACAGAAGAGGGAAATCGCAACTACAGAACTGTGAGTTGCAAGTAGCAGCTTCTGCTGCTGCCGGCACCCTCCCCCACAGTCTTCAGAATTCTCGGGCCCCTGGGCCTGCGACCACAGACAAAGGGGGCTTCAGGGATCTGCCACTCCCGGAAAGGGGAGAGAGAGGGACACAGCCTTAGGCTGACTCAGGTTCTGACCTGAAATTTGGGCTGCAGAGCCCCACGGACCCTTCCACACGGCGCTTTGCCCTGGGAGCCTGGAAAGGACTGGAGAAATCCAATCCTTGCAACTTCCCTCTCTTCTAGCCTGGACTAATTGTTGAGGACACCACGGGAGAGGGGAGAGAGAGCCTGGGGCTGACCCTGCTTTGGACTCCCAGGTTTGGTCTGCCCTGTCCCTAGAGCCCTTCCAGGCTGGGTGGGGCTGTGCCATTGTTTGCCTTGGAGCCTGCAAGGGGCTAAAGATATACAAACCTCCCAATCTCCTCCTCTACTAACAGGGACTGATTGTTTAGGATTCAGAAGGAAGTGGAAATATTTCCTAGCTGGGAAAAGGGGGGCGCTACGAGAGAAGTCTGGAGAACTGTCTCAGAAAGTTTGAATCACAGGGCTCCTAGCCCCCAGACAGGAAGCTCTATCACATTAATCTGGCCTGTGTCACAACAAATACGCTCAGACCAGGCATTGAATTGAGAGCTTCCAACAAGCGCCATCTCCTGGCAGACCAAGGAAGTGCACATAAGAAATTAATAAGTAAGAGAGGCTTTTCCTGGCCTCTATAACCTCCCTGCCTAAGGCCCTAGGAAATGATTCTACAACCAATTACTGGGTCCAGTGCCCAGTTTTGAGCAACCAGCAGAACATTCCTAACAATCAAGGTTGAGCCAAAAATCAAAGAGCGGTGGTAACTCACAGCCTCCTGCCACTAAAACCCCATAAAAGAGAAAGAGATAGAGCATCTAAGTAAAGTACAAACTAACCAGATGCCTAAGCACCAGCAAAAAATTACGGGCCATACTAAGAAAATAGAAGACATGGCCCAAGAAAAGGAATACAGCAAAGTCCCAGAAGAGATGCAGAATTTGAGAGAACTAATCAGTGAGATGAGCACACATTTCCAAAATCAAATTAATGAGATGAAAGAGAATATAGTTAAAGAGATAAATGACATCAAGAAGTCATTGCGTAGGAAAGCGGCTGTGGCTCAATCAGTGGGGCTCCCGTTTACCATATGGGAGGCCCCGGGTTCG
The DNA here is from genome assembly GCA_026826555.1 of Tolypeutes matacus. Classification (NCBI taxonomy): domain Eukaryota; kingdom Metazoa; phylum Chordata; class Mammalia; order Cingulata; family Chlamyphoridae; genus Tolypeutes; species Tolypeutes matacus. The sequence goes on along the minus strand of JAKSZT010053887.1, from coordinate 2,834,851 downwards.
GTTCCCGGGGCCTCCTGGTGGGGGCAGGCCCGCCCACATGGTGTGGTTGGCTGACCCAGCGAGCGCAAGCAGCAAGGGGGGAATAAATGAATAAATAAATAAAATCTTAAAAAAAAAAAAAAAAGAAGTCATTGCGCGAACGTAAAGAAGAATTTGAAATCATGAACAGAAAAGTAACGGAGTTCATGGGAATGAAAGACACAATAGGTGAAGTAAAAAATACATTTGAAGCATACAACAGCAGACTCGAAATGATAGAAGAAAGAATAAGTGATACTGAAGACAGAGCAGCTAAAATTGAAGAGAGAAAATAACAGAGAGTGAAAAGAATGGAAAAAATTGAGCAGGGGCTCAGAGAGTTGAATGACAACACAAAATGCAAGAACATACGTGTCATGGGAGTTCCAGGAGGAGAAGAGAAAGGAAAAGGGGCAGAAAGAGTATTTGAGGAAATAATAGCTGAAAAATTCCCAACTCTCATGAAAGAAATGAACTTACATGTCCAAGAAGCACACCGTACCCCAATAAGAATAAATCCAAATAGACCTACGCCAAGACACATATTATTCAGAATGTCAAATGTAAAAGATAAAGAGAAAATTCTCAGAGCAGCAAGAGAGAAGCAAACAATCACGTACAAAGGACATCCAGCAAGACTTTGTGCAGATTTCTCTTCAGAAACCATGGAGGCAAGAAGACAGTGGTATGATAAAATTAGGAAACTGAAAGAGAAAAACTGCCAGCCAAGAATTCTTTATCCAGCAAAACTGTCCTTCAAATATGAAGGTGAATATAAAGTATTCACAAACGAACAGAAACTAAGAGAGTTTGCAAAAAAAAATCCACCTTTGCAGGAAATATTAAAGGAAGCCTTAGAACCTGAAAGAAAAAGACAGGAGAGAGAGGCTTGGAGGAGAGTATAGAAGAAAGAAAAGCAGAAAGGATAACCAAAAGAGTAAAAAGAAAGACAAAAATAAGATGACATACGACAACCAAAGAATAAAATGGAGGAAATAAATAGTGCATTTTCAGTAATATCATTGAATGTGAATGGATTAAATTCCCCAATCAAAAGATACAGGCTGACAGAATGGATAAAAAAACATGAGCCATCCATATGCTGCTTACAAGAAACTCACCTCATACCCAAGGATACAAAGCAGCTGAAAGAAAAAGGTTGGAAAAAGATACTCCATGTGAATAGTAAACAGAAAAGAGCAGGGGTAGCTATGCTAATATCAGACAAAACAGACTTCAAATGCAAAAAAGTGATAAGAGATGCAGAAGGCCATTATATATTAATAAAAGGGACAATCCTCCAGGAATATATAACAGTCATAAATATCTACGCACCTAACCAGGGTGCCCCAAAATATATGAGCCAAACTCTGGCAAAACTGAAGGGAGAAATAGACATTTCTACAATAATCGTTGGAGACTTCAACACCCCACCCACATCATTAGATAGAACAACTAGACAGAAGATCAACAAGGAAACAGAGAACTTGAACAATATGATAAACAAGTTAGACCTAACAGACATATACAGAACACTGCATCCAAACTCAGCGAATTATACATCTTTCTCAAGTGCCCATGGATCTTTCTCCAGGATAGACCACATATTAGGTCACAATACAGTTCTCAATAAATATAAAAAGATTGAAATTATACAAAACACCTTCTCAGATCATAATGGAATGAAACTAGAAATCAATAACAGACAGGAAAAAAGGAAATTTGCAAATGTGTGGAGACTGAACAACACACTCCTAAATATTCAGTGGGTCAAAGAAGAAATTTCAAGTGAAATCAGTAAATATATTGAGACAAATGAAAATGAGAACACAACATATCAAAACTTATGGGATACAGCAAAGGCAGTCTTGAGAGGGAAATTTATAGCCCTAAATGCCTATATTAAGAAACAAGAAAGAGCTAAACTCAAAGATTTAACTAAACAACTAGAGAAACTAGAAAAAGAACAGCAAACCAATCCCAAAGCAAAAAGAAGGAAAGAAATAATAAAGATTAGAGCGGAAATAAATGAAAATGAGAACAGAAAAGCAATAGAGAAAAACCAACAAAACCAAAATGTGGTTCTTTGAGAAGATCAATAAAATTGACAAACCCCTTGCTAGACTAACAAAGAAAAAAAGAGAGAAGATCCAAATAAATACAATCAGAAATGAAAGGGGGGAAATTACAAATGACCTCACAGAAATTAAAAGAATCATAAGAGGATATTATGAGAAACTATATGCCAACAAACTAGACAACCTGGATGAAATGGACAAATTTCTAGAAACTCATAACCAACCTACACTGACACAACAAGAAATACAAGAACTTAACAAACCAATCACGATTAAGGAGATTGAATCTGTCATCAAAAACCTCCCAGCAAAGAAAAGTCCAGGACCAGATGGCTTCACAGGTGAGTTCTAACAAGCATTTCTAAAAGAATTTACACCAATACTGTTTAAACCTTTCCATAAAATTGAAGAGGAGGGAAAATTACCCAACACATTTTATGAAGCCAACATCACCCTAATACCAAAGCCAGATAAAGATTCCACAAGAAAAGAAAATTACAGACCAATCTCTCTCATGAACACAGATGCAAAAATTCTCAACAAAATACTTGCAAATCGAATCCAACAGCATATCAAAGACTTATACATCACGACCAAGTGGGATTTATTCCTGGTATGCAAGGCTGGTTCAACATAAGAAAATCAATCAATGTAATACACCACATTAAAAAATTGAAGGAACAAAACCACATGATCATCTCAATAGATGCAGAAAAGGCATTCGACAAAATCCAACATCCTTTCTTGATAAAAATACTTCAAAAGATAGGAATAAAAGGAAAATTCCTCAATATGATAAAAGGCATATATGAAAAACCCACAGCCAACATCATACTCAATGGGAAAAGCTTGAAAGCTTTCCCCCTAAGATCAGGAACAAGACAAGGATGCCCACTGTCACCATTGTTATACAACATTTTACTAGAAGTTCTAGTGAGGGCAATTAGACAAGACAAAAAAATTAAAGGCATCCACATAGGAAAAGAGGAAGTAAAACTCTCACTGTTTGCGGATGACGTGATCCTGTATTTAGAAAATCCTGAAGTATCCACAACAAAGCTACTTGAACTAATAAATGAGTTCAGCAAAATGGCAGGATATAAGATCAACACGCAAAAATCAGTGATGTTTTTGTACACTAGTACTGAACAATCTGAGGAGGAAATCATGAGGAAAATTCCATTTTCAATAGCAACAAAAAGACTCAAATACCTAGGAGTTAATTTAACCAAAGAAGTACAGGACCTATATGCAGAAAACTACAAAACAATGCTGAAAGAAATTTTAAAAGACCTAAACAAATGGAAAGACATTCTGTGTTCATGGATTGGAAGAATAAATATCATGAAGATGTCAATCTTGCCCAAATTGATTTATAGATTCAATGCAATACCAATCAAAATCCCAACAGCTTAATTTACAGAATTAGAGAAGGCAAATTACCAAATTCATCTGGAAGGGTAAGTGCACCTGAATAACCAAAAGCATTCTAAAAAAGAAGAAAGCAACGTGGGAGGAATTTCACTGCCTGACCTTGAAACATATTACAAAGCTACAGTGGTCAAAACAGCATGGTACTGGCATAAAGATAGACATATCGATCAGTGGAATAGAAATGAGAATCCAGAAATATACCCTCACCTATACAGTCAACTGGTTTTTGACAAACCTACCAAGCCCACGCTAATTGGAATAAACAGTCTCTTCAACAAATGGTGTTGGGAGAACTGGATATCGATAACCAAAAGAATGAAAGAGGACCCCTCTTTCACTCACTCCCTATACAAGAATCAACTCAAAATGGATCAAAGATCTAAATATAAAAGCCAGGACCATAAAACTACTGGAAGAAAATGTAGGGAAATATCTTCAAGACCTTGTAGTAGGTGGTGGTTTCTTGGACCTTACACTCAAAGCACATGCAACAAAAGAAAAAGTAGATAAATGGGACCTCCTCAAAATTAAACACATTTGCACTTCACAGGAATTTGTCAGAAGGGTGAAAAGGCAGCCAACTCAATGGGAAAAAATATTTGGAAATCATATATCTGATAAGGGTTTAATATCCAGGATATATAAAGAGATGTTACAACTCAACAATAAAAAGACAAATGACCCAATTAAAAAATGGGCCAAAGACTTGAATAGACATTTCTCCGAAGAAGAAATACAAATGGCAAAAAACTCATGAAGAAATGCTCAACATCACTCATGATTAGGGAAATGCAAATCAAAACTACAATGAGATATCATTTCACACCTATCAGAATGACCACTATTAAAAAGACAGAGAACTACAAGGGTTGGAGAGGATGTGGGGAGATAGGAACACTTCTTCACTGTTGGTGGGAATGCAGGATGATACAATCACTATGGAGGACTGTTTGGTAGTTCCTAAAGAAGTTGAATATAGACTTGCCACATGACCCTGCAATACCACTACTGGGTATATACCTAGAAGAACTGAGAGCAGTGACACGAACAGACATCTGCATACCGATGTTCATAGCAACATTATTCACCATTGCCAAAAGTTGGAAACAACCCAGGTGTCCATCAACAGATGAATGGATAAACCAACTGTGATCTATTCACACGATGGAATATTATGCAGCTGTAAGAAGAAATGAAGTCATACAGCATATGGCAACATGGATGAACCTGGAGGACATTATGTTGAGTGAAGCAAGCCAGACACAGAAGGACAAATACTGTATGAATGCGTTACTATGAACAAAATATATTGTGGAATATATTTTTTGATTAAAAAAAAATTTATATGTATCCATTACATTTAATTGAGAAATGTATATATTTATTCATCTGTGTTTACTTTTTAATTTTTAATTGTTTATATTTTCAATTATTAAATGTACAAAATAAAGTTAAAAAATGTTTAAAAAAAGTTAGTAATAAGAGAGAAAAAAAATAAAAAATACAAAGGTATAAGAATAAAAAAGGGGAAGCAGATGTAGCTCAAGCAATTGATCTCCTGCCTACCACATGGGAGGTCTGTGCTTTGATTCCCAGTGCCTCCTAAAGAAGACAGCAAGCTGGCGTGAAATGCAGGTGCAGCAAGCTGACACAACAAGACAATGCAACAAGATACACAAGAAGAAAAACATAATGAGAGATGCAACAAAGCAGAGAGCAGAGGTTCCCAGTGCCTCCTGAAGAAGATAAGCAAGACAGTGAGCTGACATGATGGGCAGGCACGGCAAGCTGACACAACAAGATGATACAACAAGGGACAAAAGAAGAAAAACATAATGAAAGATACAACAAAGCAGGGAATAGAGGTGGCTCATATGATTAGGTGCCTCCCTCCCACCTTAGAGGTCCTGGGTTCAGTTCCCCGTGACTGCTAAAGAAACAAGGAGGATGAACAGACACAGCAAGTGCAAGCAATGAGGGGATGGGGAGAAATAAATAAATAAAACAAATCTTAAAAAAAAAAAAAAAAAAGAGTAAAAAAGGTGGAATAAAAAAATGAAACAAGAAAAAAAGAATAAAATAGAATACTGAAAAGTTAAGAGAGAAAATAAAGCCCAAACAAGAGAAGGTGGAGTGAAAGAAAAGCAATGGAAGTTAGAAAAATGAAAGAAAGAAAAGGAATAAAGAAGCTAAGGAGAAAAAAGAAAGAAAGAAAGAAAAAGTTAAGGAGAAAAAGAAAAGAAGGAAAAGGAAAAAAAAGGAAACAAAGAAAGAGAAAATACAAAAAACAACCCAGGAAAAACAGGCTTCCCTCTTAGGCCACTAGGATCCATCTCAGAGTGCCAGTGCTGATCAACCAATCATCCTGCAGCCCGCCCTCCACAGGTAAGGTACCTGGTTTTAGAGAATAAAATAAAGAATAAAAAATAAAAAATTAATGAATATAAATAACAGATCAAAAAACCTAAAAAAAAAAAAAAAAAATCTCAGTCTATAAGCTCCCTATTGCAAGGTGCCAGCTGGATGCCTGACAACCCACTGGATCACTCTCTGGATCCCTTCTCTTAAACAGTATCAGGGATTGGAGCAGGGACCTAGTATATGTGAGGCAGGAATTCATCCACTGAGCTCTATGCACTCTACAGGTTAGGTAGGCTTCTGAAAGCTTTTCTGCCTCTCCCCTCCCCCTCTATCCCCTCAGGTGAGTCGGGCTTCTAACAGTTTGCCAGCTCTCTTTCCTGGCTTCCTTCTCTCCAGGGCTGTTAGGAGTCTGTTAGCCTGCCCCCTCACTGATGTAGTTCCTCTCTCACAGCAGCTGGGTGTGACTGCCTGCCTGGACTGATCCCCCTCCCCTCTCCCTGGGGCTGTTTCAGCACTGGCTGGGATCTTTATTTTTTCCCCTCTGTTCCTCCCATCCTATCTCTCCTCCCCCTTAAACTTCTCTTTCTGAGTTTGCTGGGTGCCTTTCCCACACCTATTTGCCTTTCAGCTCCCCCATGGATTGGTCAGGTCCAACCATCACTTGCTGGGCTGGCTGCAGCCGAGATTCAAAGTGGGCCCAGATGGCCAAACTCACTGAAAAGAAACCCTTTGCGCACTCCTCCAGACTCCTCTGCTTCCCAGGGAAGTGGACATTTTCCCCCCATCTCAGTTGGCTGCAGTGAGCCAGGCATTTTACCAAGGCTATTCTCCATGAGGGTGGAAGATATGTGCCATTCCCAGCTGCAGGCTGAGTAACTCACAGTTTTCCTTTGGTTTCTTTGTCTCTCTGTCCCTCTCCCTCCTGAATGATGTGCAGCACTCTCCTGGTCTGAAGATCCCCAAAGCAGCTCCCTTGGTTAGCTTTTTGCCCTTCCTCTGTTGTTTTTGCGAGAGTTGTGCCCTGCCTAGCTGCTCTGAAGCCATCTTCCTGGAAATCTCTGGAATGGCCTTTTGAAGACTCAATTATGGTACCAACTAGGTGGCAATATCTTGCAGGGCTGGGGCAATGATCTCCAGGAGGCTGTGTATGCTCTAAATCAGCATCCACTTTATGGTGCTGTTTTTTCCATAACCAGGATTCATGGGTCCAGGAATCAAGGGGTGGAAATGGGCATGGCACCTCTCACTATTACCCCTAGTGATCCACTAGGAAATTTTTTCTTCCTGTCCCTACAAGCTTAAGTTCTGCTGGTCTACAGGTCTTAGTTCCAAAAGGAGGAGTGCTGCCACCAGGGAACACAACAATGATTCCATTGAACTGGAAGTTAAAACTGCCACCTGGCCACTTTGACCTCCTCATACCTCTGAATCAACAGGCAAAGAAGGGAATTACTGTACTGGCTGGGGTGATTGATCCTGAGTATCAAGGGGAGATAGGGCTACATCTACATAATGGAAGTAAAGAACAGTTTCCCTGGAATATAGGAGATCCCCTAGGATGTCTCTTAGTACTACCATACCCTGTGATTAAAGTCAATGGAAAATGCAACAATCGAATCCAAGCAGGACTAACAATTCCAGAATCTTCAGGAATGAAAGTTTGGGTCACCCCACCAGGCAAAGAACCACGGCCAGCTGAGGTGCTTGCTGAGGGTAAAGGTAGCATGGAATAGGCAGTGGAAGAAGGTGGTGATAAATATGAACTTCAACCACATAATCGGTTACAGAAATGAGGACTGTAATGGTCATGAATATGTCTTCCTTGTTTTAAGTATGTTTGTATATATACATCAGATGAATATCTTTGTTTTCTTCCCTGACCTTTCCCCCTTATCATATGACATAAGTTGTATTAATTTCATGTCATAGTATTTAAGGATGTCCAGTTTAAGAGTGAATATTGGGAAACAGATGTGGCTCAAGCAGTTGGGCACCTGCCTACCATACGGGAGGTCCCAGGTTCGGTTCCAGGTGCTTTCTAAAGAAGATGAGCAAAACAGTGAGCTGACATGATGGGCTGGCACAGTGAGCTGACACAACAAGATGTAAGAGATTACACAATGAGGAGAGACAATGAGGAAACACAATGAGAGACACAGCAAGCAGGGAGCAGAAGTGGCTCAAGCAATTGGGCACCTCCCTCCCACATGGGAGGTCCCAAGTTCAGTTCCCGGTGCCTCCTAAAAAGAAGACGAGCAGACTCAGAAAGCACACAATGAACAGACACAGAAGGAGACAGTGAGCACAAACAATGAGGGGAGGGAATAAATAAAGAAAATAAAACTTTAAAAAAAAGAAAAAAAGATAATATTCAACCCAACAACTTGCACCCTATTCTAGAAGGAATTAGTGCATTTCCATTTATTATGTAGGACAGTTGAATATTGTTTGGTGGAATATATATATATGTTATTGTTTTTATTTAGAGACTAAGTATGGTTTAAGGTAATGTGCATGGCTGCCAAGTAGACAAGGGGTGGACTGTGATGATTAGGCTAATGTGTCAACTCAGCCAAGTAATGGTGCCAGTTGCAAGCACTGGATTAATCATAATACAAGGGCATTTCAGTGAGTTGGTTGCACAGATGGCTGATGACATCTACAATCAACTAAAGAGATTGCCATCAGCAGTGAATGACGTTCATTCAGTCAGCTGAAGGCCTTAAAAGGGGAAGTGATTTCAGCATTCAGATAGAGAATTCCCATCCCTACTTCAGATAGCCAGTGTCTCCTGGGAATTCATCAACGACCTTCATCAGAGCTCCTGGTTTGCAGACCATGGAGATGGATTTGTGCATGAGACAATTTTATATAATTGCATACTATTAACTGATAGCTCCTGTCAGTTCTGTTTCCTAGAGAACCCCGACTAATATAGGATGCAATATTCTGTATATGTCTGTAGGGTATAACTTATTTGTCATATTATTCAAGTTCTCTGTTTCCTTGTTGATCTTCTCTCTAGTTTTTCTATATAATGATGTGAGTGGTGTGTTGAAGTTTCCAACAATTATGGTAGAGATCTCTATTTCTCTCTTTAGTTTTGTCAGTGTGTGTGTCATGTATCTTGGGCCACCCAGGTTAGGTGAATACATATTTATTATAGGTATTTCTTCTTGGTAAATTGTCCCTTTATTAATATAAAATGACCTCCACACATTTGTCAATTTAGCTCTTTCCCATCTATTATTTTTTTTATTTTTTATTTTTTTAAAGATTTTATTTATTTATTCATTTATCCCCCCCTTGCTGCTTGTGCTCGCTGGGTCAGCTAACCACGCCGTGCGGGCAGGCTTGCCTTCACCAGGAGGCCCCGGGAACCGAACCCGGGGCCTCCCATATGGTAAACGGGAGCCCTACTGATTGAGCCACAGCCGCTTCCCTCCCATCTATTATTGATTTCCAGTTTCATTCCATTTTGATCTGAGAAGGTGCTTTGTATAATTTCAATCTTTTTATATTTGTTGTGACCTGCCTTGGACCTAATGTGGTCTATCTTGGAGAAATATCCATGAGTACTTGAGAAGAATGTATAACCTGTGAGTTTGGTGCAATTTTTGGCTGGCAATTTATTTATTTCAGTATCCTAATTTTATCATAGCACTGTCTTCTCACCTCCATGGTTTCAGATGAGAAATCCATACTAAGTCTTACTGGGTGTTCCCTATATGTGATGCTTTGCTTATCCCTTGCTGCTCTCAGAATTTTCTTATCTTTGACCTTTGACATCCTGAGTAGTATGTGTCTTGGAGAAGGTCTATTCGGATTTATTCTGATTGGATTATGCTGTGCTTCTTGAACATGTAAATTCACTTCTTTCATGAGAGTTGGGAAATTTTCAGCTGTTATTTCCTCAAATATTCTTTCTGCCCCTTTTCCCTCTGGGACTCCCATGACATGTAGGTTGTTGTGCTTCATGCTATCATTCAACTCCCTGAGTCCCTGCTCAATTTTTTCCATTCTTCTCTCTCTCCAATTCCAGCGGTTCTCTCTTCTATATCACTTCTTTCTTGTATTATTCTGAGTCTGCTGTTGTATGTTTCTCATGTGTTTTTTTTTAATCTCACCCTTTGCGTCTTTTAGTCCCATAAGCTCTGTTGTTCTATTCAGGTTTTCAAATTCTTCTTTGTGCTTCCTCAGTGTTTTTATCTCTTTAGACATATTGTCTTTTAATTAATTAGTTTGATTTTGGAGATTTGTCTGAATCTCATTGATTAGTTGCCTCAAAACCTGGTCTCCTCTGGGAATTTGATTTATTCCTTTGCTTGGGCCATTTCTTCCATTTTCTTAGTATGGCTTGTAATTTTTGGCTGATGGGAGGCATCTAATTAGGATGATGAGTTTACTCTGATGCTCAATTTCTCTCTCTTTCATCGGGATTTAGTGGCAGGAGGGTATTTGTTACTGCCATTCATTGATTCTTGGCTCAACTGGTTCTAGATCTTGAGGATTGTCCCTATCAGTTGCTCACATCTGGGCCATGGACACAATAATGGGTTGTAGACCTGCTTCCAAGGGCCTTGGAGAGGAAGATTGTAAAGGCCTGAAAAGCCCCTCTTATTTATTTACTTTTAGTTTCCTCACATGCACTTCTTTGGCCTTCCAGCAGATGGTACTCTTTGGAAACTCTCTCAGTTCAAAACCTGGTTGGAGTGTGTTCCCTGCAATGCTGACAGCAACAGTGTGTCAGAGGATCCTGTCCTAGGCTATCCAGAGCCTCACAATTCAAACTTTCTCAGAGGCTGTTCTCCAACCTTTGCTGGCAGCCCCCTCTCTTTTCGCAGGTAGGAAATAATTCCACTTCTGTCTGTGTCCTCAACAACCAGTCCCAGTCAATAGGGAGGGTGATTGAGAGGATCAGATCTTAGTCCCATGCCAGCTCCCAAGGAAAAGGATGGTGTGGCCCCACCCAGCCTGGAAGTGCTCATGGGGCACAGCAGACCACATTTGTTGGCCAAAAGATGAATCAGCCTTAAGCTGCATCCCTTTCTCCCCCACTTCCTGTGGAGGCGGATCCCTGTGGCTCCCTCTGTCCACAGCCATTGACTTGAGGCCACAGAATTCAAAATTTTCTGCTCATAGGGTGGGGGAAGGGCATTGGCGAATGAAGCTGCAGCTTCTACTCATGGTCTTTTTTTTTTTTTTTTTTTTAAGATTTATTTATTTATTTTACTTTCATCCATTTTTTAACCCCCCCCCCCATTTTTGCTGTTTTTTGTGTCCATTCACTGGACAATTCTCTGTGACTGTTTCCTGCCCTCCCTTCTCATCCTTCTCCTGTCTTCACCAGGATTCAATCCTGGGAAACTCCGATGTGGCAGAGAGGCATTCTGCCACCTGCGTCACCTTAGTTCCTGGTTTTTCAGTGGGTCTTGTCTTGGCTCTCCCTTTGTGTCACTCTCCTTTACATCATCATCTTGCTGCATGGCTCGGCAGGGCCTGGCACACCCGCACACAGGGCCTGGCAGTGCAGTGGTGAGCATGGGGCCTGGCAGCGTGCCCACATGTGGAGCCTGATGGCGCACCTGCTCGCGGACCCTGGCAGCCTGCGCGCCTTCTATATTTTCTCTTTATTTTACCGGGAGGTCCTGGGGATCGAACCCAGGTCCCTCCATATGGGAGACTGACGCCCAACCATCTGAGCCACATCCGCCCCCCCCCACCCGACTCATGGTCTTTCTGTCGAGATTTCTTTCCTATGCTCCTCTCTCTTCTTCCTGGTGTCCAGCCTTCCCCTATTGTCCTAAACCCTAAAACATTTTTTCCAGGCCATTTCTATCTATCCTTTAGCCATTTTTCTTGGAGAGAAGTGAGTCCCGTGTCTCTCTAATCCACCATCTTCCTGGAAATCCCTCTTAATTCTTTATACTTTGGGTGCACTGGGGGTGCTGGTCAGCGGCACTCATGCTCACCCTGGTGCAGCAGTTGCACTCCTCATGCTGCTCTTTCACCTCAATCCTATCAGTTCTTGCTTTATATATTTAGAAGCTCTGTTGTTAAGTAGATACATATTTAGGATTGTTATGTCTTCTTAATGAGTTAACCATTTTATCCTTAGGTAATGTCCCTCATTACGACTGGCAATTTTTCTTGATCTGACATCAATACCATCTGATCCTAATTTAGTCACTCCATTTTCTTTTTTTTAATTTCGGTTTGCATGGTATATCTTTCCCATCATTTTGCTTTTTAAATTATGATACATAACCTAAAATTTACTATTTCGGCCATTTTTAAGTGTATAATTCAGTGGCATTTAGTATATTCAAAATGTTGTGCTACCATCACCACTATTTATTTCCAGAACATTTCCATCATCCCAACCAGAAACTATACCCATTAGGCAATAACTCCCCAATTCCTCCTCTCCCAATATACTCATAATCTCTATAGTACTTTCTATCTGTATGAATTTGCCTATTCTAGATATTTCTTTAAGTGGAATCATTTACTATTTGCCCTTTTGGGTCTGGCTTATTTCAGTTAGCATAATGTATTAAAGTTCATTTATGTTGTAGCATGTATCAGAACTTCATTCCTTTTATGGCTGAATAATTTTCCATTGTATAGATAAACCTCATTTTATCAATTCATCTGTTGATGGACACTTGGGTTGTTGCCATCTTTTGACTATTTTGAATAATGCTGCTATGAACATTAGTTTACAAGTATCTCCTTGAGTCGTCATATTCAATATTTTGGGTTATAAATTTGGAGTGGAATTGCTAGGTCATATAGTAATTCTTTGTTTAACTTTTTGAGAAAATGCCAAACTGACTTCTACAATATCTGTACCATTTTATATTTCCAAAAGCAATGCACAAGGGTTCTAGTTTCTCCACATCCTCACCAACACATCTTATTTCCCTTTTTTAAAAGTAAGTCATCCTAGTAAGTGTGGAGTGGTATCTTATTGTGGTTTTTATTTGCATTTCCCTAATGACTAAGGATGTTGAGCATGTTTTCATGTACTTATTAGTCATTTATATATCTTCTTGGGAGAAATGTCTATTCAAGTCATTTGCACATTTTAATTGAGTTTGTTTTTTGTTGGTGCATTGTAAAAGTTCATTATATTTTAGATAGTAAACACTTATAAGATACATATGATTTGCAAATATTTTTTCCCAACTGTAGGTTGTCTTTTCAGTTTCTTGAAAATGTCCTTTAATGCACAAAAGTTTAAATTTCAGTGAAGTCCAATTTATCTATTTTTCATTGTTGTATGTGCTTTTGGTGTCATATGGAAGAAATATTTGCCAAATACAAAGACATGAAGATTTGTCTCTATGGTTTTGTCTGAGAGTTTTAAGGTTTTAGCTCTTAAATTTACATTTGCTATGTTTTGAATTACTTTTTGCATGTGGTATAAGGTAATGGTCAAAATTCATTCCTTTGCATGTGAATATACAATTTTCCTGGCACCATGTTTTGAGGAGACTGGCATTTCCCTATTGAATAGTTTTGGCACCCTTGTCAAAATCAATTGACCAGGGGAGCAGATGCGGCTCAAGCAGCTGAGCACCTGCTTCCCACATGGGAGGTCCCTAGTTTAGTTCCCAAGTGCCTCCTAAGAACAAGAGGGCAAACAACAAGCAAGCAAACAAACAAATAAGAAACCAACTCAGGGGAGCTGATGTAGCTCAGTGGTTGAGTGCCAGCTTCCACATATGGGGTCTCAGGTTCAATCCCTGGCCCCAGTACCTCAAAAAAAAAAAAAAAAATCAATTGAATATATATATATGAGGGTTCATTTCTGGGCTCTCTGTTATATTCCATTGGTCTCTATGTCTATCCTTATGCCAGTACCATGCTGTTTTGAATACTGTAGCTTTGTTAGTACGTTTTGAAAGGAAGTGTGAGCTTTCTAATTTTGTTCTTTTTTCAAGGTTGTTTTGTCTATTTAGAACTTCTTGCAATTCTATAACTGATTTGTTTGAAGAATGGTTTTCAATTTCTGCAAAAAAAAAAAAGCCATTGGAATTTTAATAGTGATTGTGTTGAATCTATAGATCACTTTGGGTAGTATTGTCATCCTAACAATATTGAGTCTTCCATTTCATGAACAGGGATATCTTGCCATTTATTTAGGTCTTCTTTAATTTCTTTCAGCAATGTTTTATAGTTTTTAGTGTACACATCTTGCACCTCCTTGGTTAAATTTATTCCTAAGGATCTCATTCTTTTTGATGTTATTGAAAATGGAATTGTTTTCTTAATTTATTTTTGTACTGTTAATTGATAGTGTATAGAAATTCAACTGATTTTTTTTTTTTTAATTTGGAAAAACTTTGGCCTTTATTTTTTTCTGCACCCCACTCTTTAGGGACTATAATGTATAGATCACTTGAAGTTGGCCCACAGCTAGATCATTGATAATCTTTTCATTTTTTAAAATTCTGTTTTCATTTTGGATAGTTCATATTCTTATATCTTCAAGCTTACTATTCTTTTCTTCTGCAATGTCTAATTTACCATAACTTTCATCTAATCATTTTTCCTCTCACATTATAGTTTTCAGCTACAGACATTTGATGTTAATCTTTTTTATATTGCCATTCTCTCCTGAAGTTTATGAACATATAGAATAGAGTTCTAGAGTTTTAATCCTCATCTGCTAATTTTTACATGTGTGTCATTTCTGATCATTTGATTAATTATTCTCATTAATGGCCATATTTTCCTGCTTCTTTGCAAGCCTGGTAATTTTTTATTTGATGCCAGAATTTTACCTTGTTAGGTACAGGATGTTTTCACATTCCTACAAATATTTCAAGTGATTTTTGCATGTTGATTTTGTATCTTGCAACTTTGCTCAGTTTATTAGCTCCAACAGTTTTTTTGTGGATTCTTAGAGTTTTCTACATCTAAGATCATGTCATTTGTAAATAGAGAGATAAATTTACTTTTTTCTTTCAAACTTGGATGCTCTTAATTTCTTTTTCTTGCCTAATTGCTCTAAGTGCTGAATATCAGTAGTGCAAGTGGCATCCTTGCCTTGTTCCTGATCTTAGGGGAAATTTTTTCAGTCTTTCACCATTGAGTATAATGCTAGCTGTGGGTTTTTAATATACAGCATTTGTCATGTTGAGGAAGATCCTCTCTATTCCTAGTTTGAGTATTTTTATCATGAAAAGAATGTTCAATTTTGTCAAATCATTTTTCTGCAACAATTGAGATGATCATATGGTTTTGTTCCTTCCTTTTATTAATGTGGTATATTATACTGATCACTTTTTCTTATGTTGAAATTTCATTCCAGGGATGAATCCCATTCCATCATGGTGTTTGGTCCTTTTAATGAGCTACTGAAGTTTTGTGTCTCTATGCACAAGGGATATTGACCTGTAGTTTTCTTTTCTTGTAATGTCTTTGGTATCTTAGTAAAGCTTATCTCACAGAATAAGTTAGAAAGTATTCCTTCCTCTTCAATTCTTTAGAAGATTTGAAAAGAATTGGTGTTAATTCTCCTTTAAGTGTTTGGTAGAAATCACCAGTGAAGTCACCTGGTCTGTACTTTTCTTTGTTGGGATGTGTATGATTACTGATGCAATCTCTTTACTTTTTATAGGTCTATTCAGATTGTTTATTTTTTCCTTTTATCAGTTTGGTAGGAATTTGTCTATTTCATCTAGACTATCCAATTTGTAGTACAATTTTTCATAGTATTCTCTTATAATCCTTTTTCTTTTTATGTAATCTGTAGTAATGTCCCCATTTTCATTTCTGATTTTAGTTATTTGCATCTTATCTTTTTTCCTTAAGCATGCTAGCTAAAGGTTGATCAATTTTGTTGATCTTCTCAAAGAAACAACTTTTGGTTTCATTGTTTCTATTCTCTATTTCATTTTTATCTGCTCTAATGTTTAGTATTTACTTTCTTCTTCTAACTTTGGGCTTATTTGCTCTTCTTTTTCTTGTTCCTTAAGGTGTAAATTTAGCTGATTGATTTGTGGTCTTTCTTTTTTTATTGTAGGCATTTATAGCTATAAATTTCCTTCATGGAGTGCTTTCCCTGCATCCCTTATGGTTTGCTGTGTTGTGTTTTTGTTTTCATTTATCTCAAGATATTTTCTAATTTCCCCTGTGATTTCTTCTTTGACTCATGTTTATTTAATTTCCACATATTTGTTAATTTTCCAGTTTTCCTTCTGTTTTTGATTTCTAGTTTCATTTTGATAGGGAAAGATAGTTTGTATGATCAATCTTTTAAAACTATTTGACTTGCTTTGTGGCCTAACATATGGTTTATTCTAGAGAATGTTCCTTGTGCACTTGAGAAGAATGTGTATTTTGCGTTGAGTGGAGTGTCTTTAAATGTCCGTTAGATTAGTTGGTTTATAGTGTTGTTCATATCTTTTATTTTCTTCCTGATCATCTGGCTAGTACTGTTCATTAATGAAAGTGGGGTATTGAAATCCGCAACTATTATTGGAAAACTGTCTACTTCTCCTTTCAATTCTGTCAACGTTTGCTTCATATTTTGGGGGACTCTGTTATTTGGTGTATAAATGTTTATAATTGTTATATTTTCTCAATGAATTAAACCTTTTGTTTCTTGTAAAATCTTCAACATAAAGTCTACTTTGTTTTACAATAATATAGTCACCCCAGTTCTCTTTTGGTTACTATTTACATAGAATATCTTTTCTGTCCTTTTATTCTCAATCCCTTTTTGTCTTTGTAACTAAAGTGAGTCTCTAGTAGACAGCATATAGACAGGTCGTGTTTTTTTTTGTTTTTTTGTTTTTTTTGTACAGACAGTATGTCTTGAGGGCACAGGTCGTGTTTTTAAATCCACTCCACCAACTTCTTTGTTTTAATTGGAAAGTTTATTCCATTCACATTTAAAGTAATTACTGATAAGGTAAGACTTACTTTGGGCATTTAGCTATTTTTTTTTTTCCTGTATATTTTGTATGTTCCTTGTTCCTCAGTTCCTATATTGCTGCCCTTTTATTTTGATGATTATTTATAGTGAACTATTTAGATTCCCTTTTAACTGTTTAAACTTATAACAACCTAGTTTGAATAATACCAACTTGGTTTCAATACTATACAGTCTGCTCATACATATCTTTGTGCCTCCCCCTTTATGTTGTAGTCACAGACTATATCTTTATACTCTGTATGCCCTTAATAGAGTTATAATGATCGTTTTTATATTTGCCTTTTAAATCACACAGACAAAGAGGAGTTACAAGCCAAAAGTACAATAATTACATTTTTATTATTGTACTTTTATATTCGCCTATATATTTACTTTTTAAAAAAAAAGATTATCCCCCCCCCCCCAGGCATTGTTTTTGGGCTCGCTGCTCTCTGTGTGTTCGTGTCTGCTTGTCTTCTCTTTAGGCGGCACCAGGAACCGATCCTGGGACCTTCTGGAATGGAGAAAGGCACTCAATCTCTTGCACTACCTCAGCTCCTTGGTCTGCTGCATCTCTTATTGTCTCTCTTCTGTGTCTCTTTTTGTTGCATCATCTTGCTGTGCCAGCTCTCCGTGCGGGCCAGCACTCCTGCATGGGCCAGTGCTTCACATGGACCAGCTCTCCACTCGGGCTAGCTTGCTTTTCACCAGGAGGCCCCAGGAATTGAACCCTGGACATCCTATATGGTAGATGGGAGCCCAGTTGCTTAAGCCACATCCGCTTCCCTATATTTACCTTTATTGTTATACTTTTATATTTACCTACATATTTACCTTTGCTAGTGTTCCTTATTTCTTCTTATAGCTTCAAGTTACAGTCCAGTGTCTTCTCATCTCGGCCTGAAGGGCTCACTCCCATTAGCATTTCATATAGGGAAGGGCTGCTGGTAATGCACTCCCAGCTTTTGTTTATCTGGCAATATCTTAATTTCTCCTCCATTCTTGAAGGATAGTTTTGTCTCTCTAGAATTCTTGGTTGCCAGTTTTTTTTTTTTTTTTCTTTAGGACTTTCAAATCATTAACTACTGATAATTTAGTTATATATCATACCTTTTTGATGAAAACAACCACAAAACTAAAATGTTATATGAATTTTAGGCCATATTTTATGTCCATTTTCTTCCAATTTATTATTGAAATATTACTTCTAACCAAACAAACACTTCTTTTATGGAACTAAAAATATCTATTAAACATTCTACCCTGAGCGTTCTTTATCTCCTTGTTCTGTAGACTAAAGATGATAGGGTTTAGGAAGGAGGAATGATGGAATAGAACATGGATATGAAGAGGGTTTGGATTGTAGATTCATTTGCTATGGGACCCCAACAAGCAAACAATCCAAAAATGATTACTAAAATAAAAATAGCTATTTGGGGGGAGCAGATTGATAAGGCTTTGTTCTGGGCTTCCACATAATGCATTGGGAGTACAGTCAAGAAAATGTTAACATATGAGATGAATAAGATGACAAATCAAAGATAAGACAAGACAAAACTTACTTCAAGGCCAAAGTATTAGAAAGCTGTATAGCCTGAGATGAGATGCTCAAGACTTGAGCAACGTCACAGAAATATTGACGAATCACATTGGGTTCTGTGAAGGGGAGTCTGAACACAGTCCTTGTGTGGATCAAAGAATAGACCAGCCCAGTGGCCCATGAGCCACCTGCCACCTGTGTGCAAATATGTGGGGTCATAGTGAACCCATAGAGCAGAGAGTAGAAAATGGCAACATAGGCCATAACCACTAGGAAAAAAACTCAGTGAAAGCAAAGAAAATAGGAAAGTCTGAGCAGCACATTCTTTGAGAGAAATCACATTGCTGTCTGTGGAGATTGCTGAGGAGCTCGGTCTGGAAACAAGCAAGCCCCAGGAAGAGAGGAACTCCAGGAAGCCTGAACCCTTGCAGATGTCGGCAGCCATCTTGCTCCAACTTATGGCAATAGACTTTGGTGAGGGAAGTAACTTAAGCTTTATGGCCTGGTAACTGTGGGCTTCTACCCCAAATAAATACCCTTTATAAAAGCCAACAGATTTCTGGTATTTTGCATCAGCACCCTTTTGGCTAATACACACTTCTATTCACCATTGTACTGGAAGTTCTAGCCAAGGCCATTAAGCAAGAAAAAGAAACAAAAGCATCCAAATTGGAAAGGAAGAAGTAAAACTAGCTCTATTCACAGATGACATGAATTTGTTGCACTAAAATCCTAAGGAAGGGGGCAGATGTGGCTCAACTGGTTGGGCGTCTGTCTCCTGGATTCGATCCCTGCGACCTCCCGGTTGCAAAAAAAAAAAAAAAAAAAAAAAAATCCTAAGGAATACATAAGACCAGCAAGGTTGCAGAATACAAGATCAATAGACAAAAACCATTTGTATTTCTATACACTAGAAATGAATTGTATGAAAATGAAATTAAGAAAATTTCATTTAAAACATCAAAAAAAGAATAAAATATTTAGGAATGAATTTAACAAAAGAGCAAATCTTGCACACTAAAACTTCCAAACTCGCCCTTTCAATTTCCAGCCCTGGGTGAAACACGGAAGTTGGACTTGCTGAGGGGGAGGAGCCGGGTCCTCTGCTGCCCATGGGGTATTCGGGCCGCAGCGCCTGGCAGCGAAGAGCACCGGCAGAGTGGCAGCCCCGTGGCCCCCATGGGTATCATACTGTCGCGGCCCTGCGAGGCCTTGTTCTGCCCGATGGGTTCTGTGTGCTTGATCACCTCTACCCGGGCTTCCTGGCTGGCCGCTTCAGCATCTTTGGCCGTGCGTGCAGGGTGCGGTGGATCTATCTGCTCCAGCTGCTGGCGGCTGTTGCAGTGCATCCGCGAGAGAAACTCTCTGCACTAGAAGGCCGAGGTGAAGATGCGATAGGGCTCCCAAGATAAGATGACCAGGGGCAATGTGTCCAACCACAAGATGATCTACGTGCTCAAGACCGCCTTCCCCAGTGTGCAGATAAATGAGGAACATGTATATGCAACTGATGAAGTTATCTTGGGATCATAATATTCCTGAGGATATCCTGAAGGAAGTAACTTCCCCTAAAGAGGTGCCAACAGAAAGTACATTTGATGTACCACAGGAATATACAGAAGACCTTCACCAATATGCCACTACTATGGTGTGCATGGCTGTGAATGGCAAACCTGTACTAGGAGGAACCCATAAGCCATTTTCTGAGTTTACAGCATGGGCAATGGTAGACAGTGGTTCATATGTGAAAGTCTGCACGTCTTACGAGAAAACCCCGAGGATGAATGTCTTTCTCTCCTATTAGGGGTGGTCAAGCCAGTTTCTCTTCAGAAATTTGGAAACCAGACTATAATTCTATCTGCCTGTGGTGCTAGTTATAAAGTTTTAGCACTCTTGGATGTGCCTGAGAAGAGTCAGGAAAAAGCTCAACTATAGGCCCATGTGACATACAGCAAGAAGTAGGATATTTGTGCTGGCAACGTCATCTTAAAATCCCTTGGAGGAAACGGATGTGGCTCAAGCGATTGGGCTCCTACATATAAGAGGTCTAGGGTTTGATTCCTGGGGCCTCCTGGTGAAAGGTAAGCTGGCCGGCACGGTGAGCTGGTGCGCACGGAGTGCTGGGCCATGCAGACAGCTGGTGCAGCAAGATGATGCAACAGAAAGAGACACAGAGGAGAGACAATAAAAAGCACACAGAGAGCAGACGAGAGCAAAATGGGGGTATGTGTGTGGATAAATAATCTTTTTTTTTTTTTACTTTATTTTGTACATTTAATAATTGAAAATAAACAATTAAAAACTAAAAAGTAAACACAGATGAATATATACATTTCTCAAATCTAATGCATATATATATATATATATATATATATAATTTTTTTTTTAAAGCCCTTGGACAGCTTATGACCACCCTGAGTGGTAAAGAAATCAGCTACCCGGGTTCTGACTGCATCAAAGAGGAACTTGCTAGCATCAGAATTAACCACCAGGACTCTGGACAGAAACTCATGATTCAGAGAAGATGGGACATAAATAAGCTTTACTGATTGCAGGGCATAATTTCTGAAGCTGAAAGTGGTCATCCTGAAATGCTGGAGGCTTTAAAGGGTCTGTAGAGACAATGTTAAGAACATCTGAACTGTTCTGAGTATTTATGAAGCATGAGAAACTCATTTTCCCTGTGATAGGATGCAAAATCAGGGAAAATGGCTTGCTTTCTGTCTCCAGTATTGTCTTTATTTTTGAGACTATTTTCATACAGTTGTCTTACACAAGGCGTGTATACACATTTGTGAATTAAAATTGTTAATTGTTGTGAGTTACCATTTTCACACAACATCATGAGTCTTCACTAGTAATACTTTCAGATAGAATTGGGTGTGAGAGAGGATTGATTTTCTGTAGATATTTAATGTAACTTTACAATTAAATCTCATTGAAAATAAAGTAATTGGGGATTTTTACCCGATTTGCATGGAAAGCACAAGAAGGCACACATCCATTAATATGCAAAAATGCTCTATTTTTTACTGAATATTTCTTATGGATTAAAATAGAAAAAGCATAAATTTTTCCCTTTGAGATTTTACTAACAGGTTTACCTGTTATATATCTATATCTATATATCTATATTCCATTCAGATGAGCACAAATTGAATCAGTGTTGGCCCTTAATCTGTATGACTGGAGGCCTTATAAAGAGAGGAAATTCAGATGCAGAAACAGAAGACAGACACCAGAAAAATCCAGAAGCCAGAGACATGATTGCCATGTGATGAATGGAGGACTGCCATCACCAGAATGCTACATTGTGGCAGATAGCATGTCCTTGCAGACATCTTGATTTTGGCCTTTTGCTTTCCAAACTCTGAGATAAATTTATTCTTGTTGTTTAAGCCAACCAGTGTGTGGTATTTGTAAGATGGCTTCTATTACACACCTAGTGAAATATATTTTTATTTAGTATTCATGACTAATAACTGAGGTGCCATTTCAGATGAGGAAACGAAAATTCTGAGAGGTTAAGTAGTTCAAAGTAGTAATTCATTTACTATATCTGGAATTTAATGACATTAGTTTTAAATTACCTTTTCCCCCTCACCATCTAAATAAACAGAAATAGAAATCTAATACTTAACAAACCTAAAATCTGAACATTTAAATTCTGTTAAAAGGCTAAGCCTCCATTTTCTAATGTTTATGACATCTACAGAGACTTACAAAAGAGATGAAGAGAGACATTTTCATTAAGAACAAAGGTTTGAGCAAACTGTACTGGTTTATTTACAATTGTAATTTATAAACAGTAACACAAACAGCTTTACATTAATATTATGAAAAAAGTCCCATGGTTGAAATGGGCCAAAAATCAGACCTTAGGACATTTCTAAAGTAAGTGCCAGAAAAGGAAAAAATGCAATACAATTATAGAGTTATATAAATATCAAGTATTTATTTGCACCAGCTGCAATTTCATGCAAATGTCTTCAATCACTCAATTGTTTTTATTTAGATATCAGAATAGAATTTCTTGAATTATGTTGCCTTTTTTAGTCACTTGATTTCCATTAAGTAAATTAAAATAACTGGCTGTTATCAGAGTACATCTAAATGTTTCTCCTGTCAACCCTTAGAGATAATCCATTGCATTGTAAGACATGGCAGATTTGTCTTAGACTTACTATTTCCCAAAAGATTTTACAAAAAGTCATTCCATGGCCCCAAATGCATTCCTGGATTTCTCTCACCAAATGTGTCAATTATGGACCTCAATAAATTTAATTGAGAAAGCTGCAAAATAAAGCAAACCATTTTTGCTTTGTCATATTAAGGAAAATATTTTGAAACCACTGCAACTTTAATAAGAGAACACAATACCAAAAGATGAAAAATTTCAGAAAGTGATGATAAAAACAACTGAAGTTTGTGCAGCTCTCTGATTATTTGATTTTTAAGTGGATGTCAATGTGGTCACAGACCATAATCTCAATGAAGACCAATCAATATATGCTCAACCCGTGTACTGAAATATCCAAAATCAAATATTCCACTTGTAATAAAGACCAATGTCATTTTCACAGATAAAATTCTGTCCCCAAATGTTAATTTTATCTTAACATGCTTACTTACTTATCATAATACTTTTAATTGCTCTTTAGGAACCATTTGGATGAAGGTTAGTATAATATTTCTGAAGCATTAAGTGTCCAAATTATTAGCTAATGGTGCAAAGGTGATTTAGAAAACAATGTTTTAAATTTCACTAGCTGGATTGCATTTGTAAATTGGCTGGAATCTTCATCCACTTCATTAAAATGTTTCACTCTTTAAGATGAACAGAAACAGTGAGCTAATTATTACCCTATGTAAATACTTTTTAGTTTCTGATATTGCTTAGTGAATAAAACTAAATAAGGGAGAAGGTCCTCTTCTTCTAATTCTATCTCTAATTTTCAGTGAAGACATTGCAAATATTTATGAGTATGGTTGTTTTTAAACCTGAAAGTGATGCATGTTCCCTTAAAACAGCTCTTCAAAACAGAACTGCATTCTGCACCCTTGCTCCTTGAGAGCACAGTATCAGTTACTTAGAAGTCATTTAATAACTGACCTTTATAATAAATCATTTTACAAAAGCAAAAATGCAAAGGAAAATTAAAATTTTTTTAACTGTTCAGAGGTTGATTATAATAATTTACATTTCTTTAGACCTGCTATTCAAGCACCCCCATGGGCAAATGAAAGGTCTCGGGTTAGTATTCAGTCAGGAAAATGTCCATGTTTCTCTTGGTCGTCTTAATTTCCTTTAAAATATTTTTCTTTTATATTAACTTTCCAAAGCATCCAAAACTTTCATAATCTGTTGTTTTATAGCTTTGGTAGCATCTCCTGCGTTTGGAATCAAATACCTATGGGAAAAAAATAAATTAATATAGTGCTTTTAAAGTTAATATTGATTCCTTACACAACTCCTGGTAATCAAAATTCACAGAGGTTAAGTGATTTTTTTTTTTTTTAAAGAGGAAAACTGGGAGCAGAAAAAGAATTTCCTGTTCAGATCACTAAGGATCGATCTCTCATTTTAATTCAGAATGTTTATTATTGATGTTCAAGAGACAAAATGATCCAAACAAGCACATGGTCTTCCACCCTCCAACAGTGGATTTTGGTTTAGTAACAAACTGTAAGGATCCCAGTGAGCTTTTCAGTACTTTATCCTAGATACTGAATATACTTTATAATAAGTACTTCAGATTGTTTATATTTTCTATTTTTATTTATAGCCAAAGTCACTATGTTGTCAGCATAGTTATTAAACTCCCTTCGTCAATGAAATATGCCAGAAAGTACTTGAGCAAGCAGTTACACTTTGAATGACCTCATAGTTTGTAAAACAATTACACACACACACACACACACATATACATTTACATCTAGATTAATGGCCTACTTAGAAAGATGACACTGTTCTTTGTTGCCAATTATATATGAAATGGTTAAGAAATTCAGGAAAAGTGAATTACAGTATTTTCCAGTGTATAATTTCTCAAAAAATTACTCAACTCTATATTCCAGGCATTTCTTCAACCCACCTCCTTACATGGCTCACAAACCATCTCCACAGAGCTATCCTAAAGTGACAGCTCTGGCCTAGTTTTTCTTGAGCTCAAAACCTTTAAATATTCAACTGACCTGCAGGACATGATAACTTCTTAGTAACCTTATACTGAACACTTCCAAAATTCAACTACTCATTTTCCCTTCCTAGGTTCTCCAACTCAGTGACTGACATTGCTCTTTATCCAAATATCCAATCCAGAAACGTGGCAAGCAATTTGATTACCCCTTTCCTCTCTCACCTTTATCTAATCTATCTACTATCAATTCTCCATATTCACATATTCACTGTCTTTCAAATGCATACATAATTTTCCATCCTTACTGCTAAAGCCTCCCTAAAGTGTCTATCTAGTCTTGCTCCCTTCCAACCCATCTTCCTCAGGCAGATGGGGTGATCTTTCTAAAATGCATATCTGATCAAATCACTTCCTGTTAAGTCTCTTACTATCTTCAGAACAAAATACAAACTGATTAGTTGGGCACACAAGGACACTTATCTTCCTGTTTTGCCTTTCCTCCAATCCAATATGCCTAATTTCCAGTAATGCTGAGATTTGCTTTTTCTTAAAAATTCAGCTTAAATGTCAACTAAATGGAAGTTTTTCTTAACCCATAAGGCAGGAGAGATGCCCTATGTACTCTCATAACTTATCTCCATATATACTCAAATATATATTTTGAAAGAAAGAGAACATAGATTTAAAAGCAATGAGATTTTTCACATAGTGTAGAACTAAAATTCTTTAAACCATTATTAAATATATATAGGTAATGGCTAGATAATAAAACATAAGATAAATAAATAAATGTATGTATGTATGTATGAATGTATGTGTGTGTATATTCTGTTGCCTGGTACAGATATAATTTAAATAGCTTCAAGGTCATAGTCTATAGTCAATGGTATTTAATCTCAAAGTCAATGAGAACTCAAATAATTATTAGTTTGACCTTAAGCAAATAATTTTTTTTCTTAAGTCACAGACTCCTAAACATAAAATAGACATAGTTATCCAAATTTTACATAGGGGATATGTACATTAAATAAAATAATGTTACACGGTCTGAAATATGAATAAGGACTAAATATGTAGTAATTATTATTATAACATGTCAACATCATAGACAAAGTATCTGTTTTGCCAGGAGCATAAAAATACTTCTCTCTATAATATATACATATTTTTTTAACATTTTCTATAAAACCCAGCAAATTTTACTGTGTAAATCATATGTAAGTGTTGCAATGGGGTATAGAGAACTGCAGGTATCTAAGAACAAGGGGTGCAGGAAAGAATGGCTAATTTATCTTCCAAAATTATGACTATCTTCCAAAACTCTGGATTAAAGAAATATACTGATTTATACATAATAATCTTCAAATTCTTTAGCAAAATGTATAGTAAAGCTTTAAAATAATTCTCAATTGCTACCATACATGGGAAAGTCAAAATTCAAATGTCCTTTGATTAGGAATAATTTATGAGTAGATGTTAAAATGTGTGTACCTCTGACCTGAGTCTACTTCTATTCTATGAATGCATGCTGGGAAGATAGATTGGACAAATGTGCAAATATGGATTAAAAGAAGGTCCATGAAAAAGTATTGATACTAGTGAAAACCTGTAAGCATCATAAATGCCTATCAACAGAGGATTGAGGGAGCTCAGTAGTTGAGTGCCAGCACCCCACATATGAGGACCCAGGTTCACTCCCCAACCCTGGTACCTCCAAAAAAAAAAGCAGAGGATTGGTTAAATCAGAGAATATCCATACAACAGAATATCTGTCATGAAGTTATATTTATTAGAAATTATATAAAATTTATGAATTTATACTTATCAAAATGGTAATATAGTCACACTATCATAATAAACTTTTAAATAAAAGCCAGGATACAAAAAAGTCTGTATCACATTTATCTAGTTTTGAATATACACATACATATGTGAAAAGATATTCACCAAAATGTTAACAGGGTGGGGCTTCGGGTAGCCTTTATTATTTGAATATTTTCACAATGTGAATACATTATTATAACATAAATTAAAGCAACTAAAAAAATTTCTTTTAATGAGGTACATGTAACTTAGTATGGATTCATGATTTCTGATGCCTAATTGTCTGCACAAGGTAAAAAGAAAGGTGAATTAATTTTCCACTCCAACTGAAGGTTTTTATTTTAAATCTTTGAAGTGATGAGATATCATCTTAATCTTACTATTTATTCAAGCATTCCTATAAATAATAAAAGTTCTAGGGTTAATAAGAACTGTAACCCAAAGTCTTAAGCAAACCATCTAAAACAACATGAGGTGGAATGAATCACAGATCAGGAATCAGGAGGCTTAGAGTACCTATTCTATCATCTATTCCCCAAAATAGAGAAACAAACTGTGTTTAAAAATGAACTTCAGTAACTCAGATATCATCCTAAGAAAAACTTACCTTTCAATTGCCAAGATTTCTATTCCTGAAGCACTGCTGTTTCCATACTTGAAGGTAATTAGCTCAGGATGTTTTTTTTTTGATGTAATTTTAACTACAGAATTTAGTGCTTGTCGAGACTGTATATAAGCCAATCCTTTCCGTGAAAGAATCTCCCTCAAACAATACATATGTGTTGCAGTAACCAACAGATGACTTGAAAAAGAGAAAACAATAGCATTAAAAATCAAGTATTTTAAAGAAATGCAATTCAAGGCGGCTGTTCCTTCTTTAGGCCCAGTTATAAAAAATGTTCTACTCTAGTTGAAATTACTTTTGAGAATTTTAAAAATATAAGCAGAGTATCATCTGTAAGCAAACACACTAAATAATAAACTTTTAATATTTTTAGTGTATGTAAAACTAATGTTTTATTTAAAAAGATAATTCTGCAATTGTTTAAAAGCAAAGTTAAAACATTTTGTAATAATATACTATCTTTGAGACGTTATAGCACTGTCTACAGTCACAAACATAAAAATAATAAATGCCTCCTCCATGTCCTTTTCCCCCTCATTATAAAAATAGCTGAATTTCTCATACTAAAATATAATATGCAGTATTTCTCACTCTAAAATCAATATGCATTTATTTACTTAACACATTTGATAGGTATTATAAAAACACTACAGGAAACCAGACCTAAATGAAAATGATTAAAGTTGTGTAAAATCATAGAAACACTAGGATGTTATATTGTTATTCAATACATCATAGCATATACCTAATATTAAAGATCAACAGGCAATAGCTGGGTTTCCTTACATATTTTATAATATTCTGTAACTGGATCCTGAAGGCAAAATGGGCATAAGAATTAATTATTGACACCTTTTATCTCAACTCACTTTTCATATAGTGATTATTTTACATTTTTATTTAATACTTTAAGACAATTATTAGACAAATGCGGAATATGGGACATTTTGCAGGACAACTGGCCTAGAGTCAAAGATTCATTTACCATGAAGAAAAAAGGGGGAGGATGTTGTAGACTGGTGAGACTAAAGATAACAGGCAAATGTGTGAACCTTGACTGGATCCTGGATCAGGAAAAAAAACAAAGGCTATAAAAGACATCTGGGGATGTTGTGGAAAATGTGAGTATGGTCTGCACGTTGGATGATGTTAAACTATTTTAGTATGGTAACAGTATTGGGGTTATAGGAGAATGTTCTTATTCTTCAAAGATTTATGCTGAAGCATTTACTTATGAAGTGTCCTATCTTCAGCCTTTTGAGTGGCCTGATAAAAGGAAAGTATATGTGTACATGTCTATATGTGTATACATATAGAGAAGGTTGGGGTGGTTGTGAAAAATGTTAACAGCTGGTGAATCTAGAAGAGGTTTATAAAGGTGTCAATGTATTGTTTCTTCAACTTTTTTGTTGGTTTAAAATTTTTAAAAATAAAATATACATAAGAAATATTTAAAAAAACAAGACATACAAGTTGACAGAAGGAAATTGTAACTTAATGTACTTGGATGAATAAAAGTTTTCCTGCAGTTCAGTTTTATACTAATAACTTTCCCAAATTCAACTTTTCATATGAAAGAAACAATTTTAAAAGTACCTAGGAAACATGTGTCCACTTTCTTTCACTTCTTTACAAGGAAAATGATGCTTGATGTCTGGCTTGTTAATCCAAGTCTGAATGTTTACAACTTCTTTTCTATCATCATCTGACATTGAAGAACTATCAATTTCATCTATAAAGAATTTAAATTGTTAGAAGTGGATATTGTGTCTCACACTGCCAACTTCAAAAAATGATACATTTCTTAACAACCTAAAAGAATATCAGTAGTATTTAATTTTCTAGGTTGAAAACAATAATCAATTCTATCCCTGCTACTATTTCCTTATGCCACTGACACTAGTATAGATATACTACTATGAAATATCATTATATATAGGAAGAAAGTAATTTTAAAAGATTAAACTATTTGGGGAATCTCAACTTTTTAAAATAGAGATCACATAACTAGGATCTGTGACTAGTCTGTAGAGTTATCACCGACTCACCCAAAAATAAGCACCTATCTTGAGGTCAAAGATGGTAAAGTTCTTTTACTATTGCTGGTTTCTGACTTAAAGGGAAAATAACAATAAAATCAATCCTGGGATAAAAAAGAAAAAATCAATTTAGCTTTTTTTTTCTTGAAAGAAATGTAAACGTTGCAATTTATTGTTTTTCTAATTTAAGAAAGGGGAATTATAGTTGCTAGGGTTAATAATTATAAATGTTCTCTCCTTTGCTTTTTAAGAAATGTTTTAAAATATAAAGAAACATAATGAAAAAGGAAATCCCATGTATTTCTCTCCAGTTTAAGAAATAAAGGTGAAGCTTTCATGTGTCTCTCCCAAGGAACTTTCTCCTTCCTTTCCCACCAAGAAGTAGTGACTATCTGAATTTGGTGTTATCAGTTCCATAAGGCCCTCATTTTAATCATTTATGAATATACCTAAATAATATACAGTATTGCTTTGCATTTTAAATAAAACATATAAATAGTAAATTACTCAATTGTAGTCTTCTGCTATTGTTCCCCCCACCAACATTATGTTTGTGAGATTTATCCATATTGATATATATAGCTCTAAGTTTTCTCATTTTCACTACTGTGCAATTTTCCATGGTGTAAATATATCATAATTTATTCATCCATTCTTCTCTTCCCTTTGTTAAAAGGCCAAAATATAAAATTAAAAGGATAAGAGAAATGGACAACACAATAGAAAGAGCTGGGATAATCAAGGAGAGAGAGACTGATAGATAACAAGGAAATGACAGGAAAGGAAAAACAGGAGAATAAGAAACAATTAGAAACATCACGTTTACCTCATTGCAAGTTTTCTGGAAGGTGATGTTGCAGTATTTATTGAAACATCAAATATACTCTCTAATCTAGCAAACTCACTGCTAAGAATTTACCCCTAGTGACATTCTTGCAAAAATTCTTCTACATATATGTATAAAGATATCTGTTGTCATTTGAAAGAGAAAAAAAAAACTAGAAAACCACGAGTGTCAATTGGAAGGAGACTGGTTAAATAAAATATGGTATATTCATATAATAGAAAGAGACAGACATATAGAACAAGAAAGTATATAGGTTGAAATAGGAAATATGCAACATATATTACTAAGTGGAAAAGCAAGGTGAAATATGGGAGATACTTTTTCTCGTTTTGTACATTTATATACTGTTTGATCTGTTTCTAACTCAATACATAATTTAGTCAACATTAATTATGATTAATCAATCAATCAGGGTAATCTGGATAGTAGGATTATAAACCAAAGTATTTTTAAAAATATAAAGACAACCACAGAGAAGACAAAATTTTCAGGCACAATATCCCCATCTCATGGCCCTTTAGGATACTGCCTCTGCCTTCATAAGGCTCTGTTCAGATGTCTCAATTTTGGAATTCCTTGGACTTCAGTCTCAAAACTCATTCCCCAAGGTGGGAGATGAAGGGGATTTAAAATACAATCCCATGGTTTTAAGTACTGTTTCTACAGTGACAATTATCAAATTATCACCAGCTCAGACCTCTCCTCTCAGCTGAAGACCCTATAACTAACTCTATTCAATATTTATTTCCTGCTTAGATTTTTAGTTGGGTATCACAAACTTATACTGTCTCAAGAGCAAGTCACAGACTTTCCAATTCTACACAAAATCTCATTCTGTCCTTTTTAAAAGCAGTTGTTATGGTAGTCCCAGAACAATCTCTATAATCACTCCTAGCGAATAAGGAAAGCCGTCTGTAGATAAGTGTATTACTACACCTGTGTCGTATTCTTCCTCATCCCCAATGCTGAAAACAGGCTTCACACCACGGTAAGGCTTGCCCACTCTGTCACTACTGCTCACATGCCTGAATTCAAAGAATTTTAGGTGAGGAAATCATCACTTGAATATTCAAACAAACTGTACATATTCCCCCCCGCCCCCTTACCACCCATAGTTTTAGGGTAGCTATGTTAAGGAAATTGAAATAAGATAAGGAAATCATGTAAGCACAAATGGTATAAGGACTTGATAGGCTGAAAACTCTGAAGTTTGTAAAAATTATATTTTAAACAATTTCAATATTCATAATGAAGCCAATGCTTAGATCTGTGTGACCTTCGGAAAATTAATCGCTTTGTGCCTCTGTTTCCTCATCTGCAAAACAGAGGTATCAACTGAATCAACACCTCCCAGGGTGACTGTGAAAATTAAATCAGTTTATATTTGTAAAGTTCTCAGAACAATGCCTCACATACAGCATATAGCTCCATTAATGTTAAACAAAATAGATTATTGAATCAAATATTCAAATTCCAGCAGGAATGTTTAAGGCTTCTAACATAGGGGCAAGTATCCTGTGGCTTTTCCTATTTTTTAAGTTACTGTTACTTTTGTTTTAGCCAAAACAAAGATTGTAACTTTTTTGCATAAATATAAACAAACCATGAAAATTAATCTGCTTTTCTTTTCCGAGTGGCAGACTAATAAACAATAAGTAAATCAAACTTGATTAGTTCTACAGAAGTGTGACCTCTCATTTTAATACAGCAATTTATACCTGATTACTTTCCAGGTAATCCCAGATTAAGTAAACAAAGCTTTCTGATGAAATATTACATGTTTCTGGGGAAGCAGCATTCTGTTATTTGTAGGATAGTTCAGTTACAATTACTTATTATGAAAGAAGTCTCTAGCTTTTTTTTTTCTTTGTCATATATAAAGATACTTAGAATCTTCTATTTTCAAGAGTTATTTTTGTGGAAAAAAATACATATACATATATATGTATTTAAATTGTCTTTAATACAAATATATCAATAAAAATTTTATAGTGATTTAATTTTGTCAAAATAGGCTTAACTTTACTTCTCCCAAAACACCATTCCTCAATAGAAAACCTATGAGAGTTTAGTACATAATAGATATTTTGAGAATTACAAGCTAGTTTAAATTAATACATAGATTAAAGTTGAATTAAGTTAAAAATCATAAAATCATTTGATTTTTTGTTACAACATATCTTAATATAAAACTATCCTGTAAATATCAAACTATGTTGATTAAAGAGAGATAGAAAATGAAAGAACTCAAACACCTTTGAAACTCAGATCCAGCTTTCTTAGAAAAGCAAAGTCAAAGGTATAGTTTTATCTAAAAATGCTTTAATGCCATCCAGATTATAGATTTCTACATGAGATACAATTATTGTTTCTTTCCTGATGTTAAAGCATAATGAAACTGCTATAACATAAGAAGTAATGAGGATGTTCACATAAAATGCTTACATTAAAAGTAAGTAGGAATAAAAGGAGAATCCAAACAAATTATTCATTATTGATCTGGATTTATTATAGAATGCAAAGTTTTTATAAACAAGAATGCTAAACATTACTGAGAATTACTAGTTCTTAAAAGACTGGCTAACTATCAGTGAAATTCAATGGCTGGACTTTTTTTTTTTTTTTTTTAAAGCAGGATTATCTACACTGTTTTAGCCAAAGCAACAACAGATACATTTACCAAACAAGTTTTATCTGGTTTTAACTTGATGTACTGAGCACAAAAAAAAGAAACCAACTCATTCTTTTTGCTAAACTCAGTTTTCAAAATAAAAATATATGCCTATGGACAAGAAAAGATAATTGCAGTTAAAAAATTAATTTGGCAAAAAAAAAAACCTAAAAAAATTAATTTGGGAGAAAATTTGAGAGTTAAATAAAATTAAGCTAATTCAATGCTTAGAAGCCCTGTAATTGGCATGGTGCAGAAACAGTCACAGTCAATATAAACTCTTATCAGGTAAATATTAGAGAATAAATTATTGTTTTTAAAAAATGATACTTCTAGTCACTAAAAATATTTAAATAATCTGAGAAAAAATTGGCTCCATTATTCCAAAGCTTAACTTACAAAAGTATGATTAAAATTTCCTTTTAAATGTTCATAGGGGGAAGCGGCTGTGGCTCAACTGGTTGGGCTCTCATTTACCATATGGGAGGCCCCGGGTTCCTGCCGGGGCCTCCTGGTGAAGGCAAGCCTGCCCGTGAGCTGACGGCAGTGCGCAGCACTGGTGTAGCAAGATGATGCGACAAAGGGAAACAAGCAGACACAGAAAAATTCACAGCAAATGGACACAGTGAGCACAAGCAGCAAGGGGGGTGATAAATAAATAAATAAAAATAAATCTTTAAATGTTCATAGGTATTGCTATAATTGATATTCTAGTTTAAATTTCAGAAAATTCTGAGTATAAAAATGTAAAGCCATATAGAACTATTAAGTTAGTAAAGTTCTTTTTCTCATCCTAATGAAGATCCAATAGATTTTCAAACTTCAAACTTATGGAATCTTTCTGTCTTTTAAAGGCTGGCACTACAAACCTTAATGTCTTATTGGGGACAGAGAAGAAATGGATTATATATTAATATGTCAACCATGACTTAATTTCTTTCAAGGAAAACCAAAGATAGAGTCCTAGAACTGTAGTTCTTTGGAACTGATAGTTCTATGTTAACTCACCAACCTAAATACATATATCTTATTATGAAAAATCTAAAAATATTTTAAATTTACACAAGGTATATATATAAATTAACAAAAATTTTGAACCATGAACTGGGCCTATTTTTAGGTACAATAATCTTCTCTACTGTTAGGGGCAGGAGATAGAAGTAAATGATCACCAAAGCTAAGATCCTGCCAAGTCTTGAGACTACATATTTTGTTTTATCTTCCCTGTCTAAGAATAAAAACTGCAGTCTTTATGAAGTTCTTGGGTTTGAATGAACTTGATTTTTACCTGAGGAATGGGAGATATACAGAGGCATGCAAGAAAAACAAAGTTAAATGATCAAGCAAAAAAGACCAAAAAGAAAAACACATCAACTACCAGCAAGACACACTCCTAAAAGCAGAAGAAAATTTTAGCATCTAAAACAGATGTATGAAAATTTAGCCAAGTCAGCAAAAGGCTTATAGACAGCAAAAGGCAAGCTAAAGGAAAAGGCTTGTTCACTAAAGCTGCTTTACTCATTGGCTTACCGCTCTGTACATGTTCTGTCTGGCCAAGGAAGATTGAAAGACATTCTAAAGCAAATTGAGGCAGAGGACAGAATCAAATGATTATAAAAAAATGAAAGAGCTTTATAATAAAAATATTGTATAATCAGTTTTTCTAACCCAGAGTGTACATTATAAAGAAAATGTTTCAATCATCCCAAGTACCAAAAAAAAAAAAAAAGAAGAAAAGCAAGTTTCAAGTGATTCTTTAATTAAAGACAATAGACTTAGAGTTCTTATCAGAAATCATTTAAAAGTAAAATGAACACATTTTAAAATAAAAATTTACATGTGCACATTACAAAGAGTAGCAATAATCATACTCTCATTAAGAATGCACTAATAACTAAAGGTAGAAGGATTAGGTTTTTGAGAACAGACATAACTTTAATGAGCAAACAAATCTTCAGGCTTGAAAAAAACACTTTAAAATTACTTATCAATTGACCATTTTAGGTAACTTTTTTTTTTTTTTTTTTTTGATTCATGAAAACCTTTCATCATCTTTGCTATTTACTAAAAGGAAAAAAAAAATGTACTTTTGTATGTATATGTAGCATGCTTAGCAAAGTGACAAACAGCAAATTCCTGACATTAAGTTCTTAAAGTCAAACATTTCAACTTTTCCAAGATAATGCAATTAAGACATGAATTTGAAATTAAATACTATTAACACATTTCCAAGAACAGGCTTGCTTAGAAACAAATTCTTCTCTTTGGAATTATAAAGTTAGATCTGATCTCTACAAATGAGCAAGGTCAATTAGGTTAATACATAGAGGGGAAAAAAATACATTTATACTCAGTTCCAATAAGAAACAATATAATAGATATTCTGAAAATTTCTTATTAGTTGTTAGTTTTGTCCTTTATTCGTAATTCACTGGAAAATTGGACTCACTTATATTATGTGAACAAAATTCTGTGGAGATCTGAACGCAAATATAGAAGTGGGTTTCTGCTTTAATACGACCAACTTTTCTAGGTTTTAAATTCCTGGTACAGAGGAAGAAGTTTCTGCTATAAGATCAATGCATTTAGTAGATGACCCTCATCATTTGACAATGGGAAGCAGCTATTATATGAAGTATAATGCATAGAGTTTAATAGGTTTTTTAATGAGTAGCATAAAGGGCAGCTTCATTATCTGTGTCTTATTCTGAGCAGTGGGAGAGGAGAGAGGAATCTTTGTAGCTATAAAGTACATCTCTGCAATTATAATGAAAATTATGGAAATCATTTATTTAAAATATACTTTATGATTCTTTCTAAAACACATTCAATTCAACTAACGTTTACCATAAGACACTTTTCTTTAGTTTTAATTATTTATCATACATTCATGCTGTATAATTAACTCACCGGTCCACAGGAGTTGATGTATTCTCAATAAAGCTGATAACTTTTTCCCTGACATTAACAGATTTTGTCTTCAAAGCAACAGTCATTTTATTTACTAGTGATTTCATTCCTCTATCATTTGAGCCATTAGAAGATTCACCCTGAAAGAAAAAAAACTTATTGATGGATTAACTGTTCTTCAAATCATTAGCAGACATACTACTGCTAAAGGTTATCTAGGTGAAACCAATCTAAAAATGGAAGGTAGAAAAGAAAAATTAGGATATTTGTTGCACATACGTGTGTGAGTCCGAATTTGTCAATTAAGAAATTGTTAAAGTTTTTGACCTTTCTTAACCTAGGCTGGTCCATACAAATAAGCAAAAGTATAATCAGAATACCATTCATGAAGCTAATTTTTTAAAGCATATTATCCTTGTATATTTTTGCTTTTTAAAACATACATAGGTTTCTAGTTTGTGAAGTTTCCCTGATGAAACTAACATAATAGATGTGAATATAATTCCTAAAATACTTTATGGAATTGTTCATGTATACCCTAGAGGACAATTTGTGATAGGTGTTTAAAACAAAAGTGTTCCTATCTTTTGTCCATTAATTCCTCTTCAATAGATAGCCTCAACACAGACTATCCAATGCTGTGGGTAGAGTTATACTTTAGAATAATATTTTTTTGGAGAGCAATTTGATAATAATGCAGAATTCTAGGGATTTTGATAAGTATTCGATTATGGTTACTGTTTGTATATAAAACTGTTTTCCAACCTTTCACTTGCAACCTATTTGTGTCCCTGGGTCTCAAGCGAGTTTCTTGTAGACAGAATATAGATGGGCCATATTTCCTTATCCATTCTGCCAATCTGTGTCCTTTTTTTTTTTTTTTTTTTTTTTAAAGATTTTATTTATTTATTCATTTATCCCCCCCTTGCTGCTTGTGCTCGCTGGGTCAGCTAACCACGCCGTGCGGGCAGGCTTGCCTTCACCAGGAGGCCCCGGGAACCGAACCCAGGGCCTCCCATATGGTAAACGGGAGCCCTACTGATTGAGCCACAGCCGCTTCCCAGTCTGTGTCTTTTGATTGGAGAGTTTAATCCATTAACATTCATTAACATTAATAATGTTATTACTGTAAAGGCAGTACTTAATTTAGTCATTTTTTCTTTAGCCTTATATATCTCACGTTTAATTTTTTTCCCTTTTTTAAAATCCTTTTCAAGTATTCTTTTGACCAAGTTATTTCATTTCTAGGACTACATACTCATGGCATATGCAAATACATTACAATAAAAATTAACTGCAGTAGTGTTTGTAATAGATAAAGTTTGAAAGCAATGTAAATAAGATAGGGGACTAACTGACTAAATCATGATATAGTCATACAATGGAATACTATTTAATTAGTGTATTAGTCAGGGTTCTCTCAGGAAACAATCAACAGGAGATATCTGTCAATAATATGAGATTTTATAAGAGTCTCTCATGCGACCGTGGGGATGCATAAATCCAGGTTCTGCAGGCAGGCTGCAAGCCAGGGGCTCCGATCAAATTCCGATGAAAGGTCCTTGATGAGTTTCTGGGAGAAACTGGCTGTCAAAGACAAGCTGGGAAATTCTCTCTGAATGTTGAAATCACTTCCCCTTTTAAGGAATTCAACTGATTGGATAAAAGCGTCACCCATTGCTGATGCAATCTCCCTGATTGATGCAGATGTAATCAGCCATACACGCAGTAAACTCACTGGTGATGGAAGTCCATAAATGCTCTTGTATTACAATTAGCCCAGTGCTTGCTGGACCAAACACCTGGACACAATTACCTGGCCAAGTTGACACATTAACCTAACCATCATAGTCCACCCCTTGTCAACTCAGCAACCCTACACATTACCCTAAACCATACTAGTCTCTAAATAAAAACAGTAACAGACAAGCATACATATATATTTCCGCCTAACAATATTCAACTCCTCTGCGTACAACCGGAAATGCATTAATTCCCCACAGAACAGGGTGCATGTCCTTGGGTAATATTCACTCTTAAACTTGACATCCTTAAATATTATGACAGGAAATTAATACAACTTTTCATATGATAGGGGAAAAGGTTGGGGAAGAAAACAAATTTGTTTTGTGTACATATACAATCATACTCACAACGAAGCAAGGAAGAAGGGTTCATGACTATTACAGTCCTCGTTTCTGTAACTGGTCACATGGTCAAAGTTCATATTTATCACTACCTTCTTCCACTACCCATTCCATGTTCCCATTACCTTCAGCAAGCACTTCAGCTGGCCTTGGTTCTTTGCCTGTGGGGTAAGCCAAACTTTCATTCCTGAAGATTCTGGGTCATTGTTAGTTCTGCTTGAATTGGTTTGTTGCAATTTTCATTGACTTTATCACAGGGCATGTAGTACTAGGAGACACCCTAGAGGATCTCCTGCATTCCAGGCAAACTCTTCTTTACCCCAATTATGTAGATGTAGTCCTATTTCCCCTTGATAGTCAGGATCAATCACCCTGCCAGTACAGTATTTCCCTTCTTTGCCTGTTGATTCATAGGTAAGAGGAGCCCAAAGTGGCCAGGTGGCAGTCTTAACTTCCAGTTCAATGGAATCATTGTGTTCTCTAGTGGCAGTACTCCTCCTTTTGGGACTAAAACTTGTAGACCAGCAGAGCTTAAGGTTGCAGGGACAGGAAGCAAAAATTTTCCTAGTGGGTCACTAGGGGTAATATTGAGTGGTGCCACTCCCATTTCCACCCCTTGATTCCTGGACCCATGAATCCTGGCTATGGGAGAAACAGCACCATAGAGAGAAGGCTGATTCAGAGCATACACAGCCTCCTGGAGAACACTGCCCCAGCCCTGCAAGGTATTGCCACCTAGTTGGCCCTGTAATTGAGTCTTCAAAAGGCCATTCCACCATTCTATTAATCCAGCTGCTTCAGGGTGATGGGGAACATGGTAAGACCAATGAATTCCATGGGCATCATTTGCTCTGAAATGGGTTCCTTGATCAGAAGCAATGCTGTGTGGAATGTCATGGTGGTAGATAAGATACTCGGTAAGTCCACGGATGATAGTTTTGGAAAAAGCATTGCGTGTCGGAAATGCAAACCCATAGCCAGAGTGTCTATTTCAGTTAAAACAAATTGCTCCCCCTTCCATGGTGGAAGTGGCCCAAGGTAGTCAACCTGCCAACAGGTAGCAGGCTGGTCACCTTGAGGAATGGTGCCATATCGGGGGCTGATTGTGGGTCTCTGCTGCTGGCAGATTGGGCATTCAGCAGTGGCTATAGCCAAGTCAGCCTTGGTGAGGGGAAGTCCATGTTGCTGAGCCCATGCATAACCTCCATCCCTACCTCCGTGGCCACTTTGTTCATGAGCCCATTGGGCAATGACAGACAGGCGTGGCTGGGGAAAGAGGCTGAGCATTAGCCACAGAGCGGGTCATCTTATCCACTTGATTATTAAATTCTTCCTCTGCTGAAGTCACCCTCTGGTGAGCATTCACGTGGGATACAAATATGTTCATGTTTTTTGCCCACTCAGAAAGGTCCACCTACATACCTCTTCCCCAGACCTCCTTGCCACCAATTTTCCAATCACGTTCCTTCCAAGTCCCTGACCATCCAGCCAAACCATTGGCAACTGCCCATGAATCAGTATACAAACACACCTCTGGCCATTTCTTCTTCTAAGCAAAATGAACAACTAAGTGCACTGCTCGAAATTCTGCCCACTGGGAGGATTTGCCCTCACCGCTATCCTTCAAGGATGTCCTAGAAAAGGGCTGCAGTGCCGCAGCTGTCCACTTTCGGGTGGTACCTGCATATCATGCAGAACCATCTGTAAACCAGGCCCGAGTTTTCTCATCCTCAGTCAACTGATTGTAAAGGACTCCCCAAGAGGCCAAAGCTGTGGGCTGGAAAAGAGAAGGTAACATGGCAGGGGTGGTGACCACGGGCATTTGGGCTACTTCCTCATGTAACTTACTTGTACCTTCAAGACCTGCTCAAGCCCTATCTCGTATATACCACTTCCACTTTATTATGGAGTGCTGTTGTGCACTCCCAGCTTTATGGTTTGGTGGGTCAGACAATACCCAGCTCATGATAGGCAACTCAGGTCTCATGGTAACTTGGTGGTCCGTGGTTAAGCGTTCAGTCTCTATAAGGCCCAGTAGCAAGCCAAAAGCTGCTTTCTCAAAAGGGGAGTAGTTATCTGCAGAGGATGGCAAGGCTTTGTTCCAAAACCCTAAGGGTCTGCGTTGTGATTCCCCTATAGGGACCTGTCAAAGGCTCCAGACAGCATCTCTATTTGCCATTGAAACTTCCAGCACCATTGGATCTGCTGGATCATATGGTCCAAGTGGTAGTGCAGCTTGCACAGCAGACTGGACCTGTCGCAGGGCCTCCTCTTGTTCCCGTCCCCAATCAAAACTAGCAGCTTTTCTGGTCACTCGGTAAATGGGCTGGAGTAGCACACCCAAATGAGGAATGTGTTGTCTCCAAAATCCGAAGAGGCCAACTAAGCATTGTGCCTCTTTTTTGGTCATAGGAGGAGCCAATGCAACAGCTTATCCTTTACTTTAGAAGGGATATCTCAACAGGCCCCACACCACTGGACACCTAGAAATTTCAGTGAGTGGAAGGACCCTGTATTTTTGTTGGATTTATCTCCCAACTTCCCTCACACAAATGCCTTACCAATAAATCTAGAGTCTTTGCTACTTCTTGCTCAGTAGATCCTCTCAACATGATACCATCAATATAATGGACCAGTGTGATGTCTCGTGGGAGGGAGAGCCTACCAAGGTCCCTGCGGACAGTATTATGACATAGGGCTGGAGCGTTGATATACCCCTGAGGCAGGACAGTGAAGGTATACTGCTGACCTTGCCAACTGAAAGCAAATTGTTTCTGGTGGTCCTTACTAATGGCAATTGAGAAAAAAACATTTGCCAGATCAACAGTTGCATACCAGGTACCAGGGGAAGTGTTGATTTGCTCAAGCAACGATACCTCATCTGGGACAGTAGCTGCAATTGGAGTCACCACCTGATTAAGTTTATGATAATCTACTGTTATCCTCCAAGATTCATCTGTTTTCTGCACAGGCCAAATAGGAGAGTTGAATGGGGATGTGATGGGAATCACCAACCCTGCATCCTTCAAATCCTTGATGGTGGCACTAATCTCGGCAATCCCTCCAGGAATCTGGTATTACCTTTGATTTACTATTTTGCTAGGCAGGGGCAGTTCTAGAGGCTTCTACTTGGCCTTTCCAACCATAATAGCCCTCACTCCACAAGTCAGGGATCCAATGTGGGCAATCTGCCAGTTACTGAGTATGTCTATTCCAATTATGCATTCTGGAACTGGGGAAATAACCACAGAATGGGTCCGGGGACCCACTGGACCCACTGTGAGATGAACCTGAGCTAAAACTCCATCAATCACTTGACCTCCATAAGCCCCTACTCTGACTGGTGGATGACAGTGACATTTTGGGTCTCCTGGAATTAATGTGACTTCGGAGCCAGTGTCTAATAATCCCCCCAAAATGTCTGATCATTTCCTTTTCCCCAATGTACTGTTACTCTGGCAAAAGGCTGTAGGTCTCCCTGGGGAAAGGTGGGAGGAAGATTAACAGTATAAATTTTTGGCAGTTTAATAGGATCCATCCCCAAGGGGACCTGGCCTTCTCATTCAAGGGTCTCTGGGTCTGTAAACAGTCTCAAGTCTGGGAACTGATTAAGGGGCCGTGATTCTCTGTGTCTGTAATTTGAGTTAGGGTTTTGTTCACTCGACCTAGCACTCTTTTGCTTATACAGATCCAGAAGAAATTTAGTAGAATGTCCATGTATTTCACTTCTAGGCACCCCATGATCTATTAGCTAAGGCCATAACTCCATGGGACTCATTCTGTGTGCTGCTTTGAATCTACCTTTTATTGCGGTAGCCACGCCCACCTTGCCTTTGGAGATTAACTGCTGATACTTGACTTTTACCAGTCCGAGATCCGTTCATCCCTATAACGTTTAAGGATTCCAATTCCATTACAACCCTCCCTACAGTAATATCTGGACTGTAGAGAAGAGCAACCACAGAGCTCTTCAGAGAAGATGGAGTTAGTCTTACAAATTTATACCTCATAGTCCTGGTTAAAGGTGTGTCCTCTGGACATTCCTGGGGTGGGTGCGCAGGTCTCAAATGGTAAGTCCATTCTAGCATTCCAATCTCTCTAAGTCTTTGAATCCCCTCGTCTACTGTATACCAGGGCAAACTGGGCATCTCAACATCAGACATGCTAGGCTATTGTTTGGTCCATGCTTCAGTCAGCCACCCAAACAAACTGTTAGAGCCCTTTCTAACCCCTCAAGCTACAGTGTTGAATCCAGAATTTCTGCTTAGTGGGCCCATATCAATAAATCTAGCTTGATCCAACTTTATATTCCTTCCACCATTATCCCATACCCTTAGTATCCATTCCCACACATATTCCCCTGATTTCTGTCTATTTAAGTTGGAAAACTCATGCAGTTCTTTCAGAGTATAGCGTACTTCCTCATGGGTCACACTTTGTATTTCACCTTTGGGGGCTTGTTGTGATTTTAGTCTAAGTAATGGGTCTCGAAGACAAGAGGGGTGGGGAGTGTGGCTAAGGAGAAGGATTAGAGATGTCTTGCAGGCTACTGACCTCAGGGCATTCCTTTGCATTTTCTTCTGATGAGAGACGATTAATCTCTTCTGGCAGGGGTTGGAAGGTAGATTCCTCAGGGCAGACTGGAAGTTGGGCAGTGCATGACGGAGTTTGGCTGGTACTTGCTTCGTGGCTGGGAGGAGGTCCAGACTCTCTGGGTCAGGCTGGAGGCTGGGCATTGCAGGCTTCAGTTTGGCTGGTACCCATCTCAGGGCTGGAAGGAGGTCTGGACTCCCTGGGGCAAGCTAGAGACTGGATGATACAAGGTTGACAAGGTGTGGTCTCCAAAGGGCAGGCCATCGCAGGTTTATCTGGTAAATTCTCAGCAGAATTTAGAGTTCCAATGTCCCACCAATATTATCATCATCCCATATGTCTCCGTCCCAATCCTCAGGGTTCCACTCCTTTCCAATCAATGCCTTCACTTTAATTGCAGAAACCCTGCGAGGTTGAGATTTTAGTTTCCTCTGTAATTCTGCTACTCGTACAATGAGAGTCTGGGTTTGGTTCTCAGATATCTCAAGTCTGTGGCTACAGGAGACAAGATTTTCTTTCAAGGCACATGTAGAGACTTTCATATCATTCACACAGCATTTAAGTTTCAAATTTGAAGACTTTAGCTCATCTCTTTCTTTTTAACTGTATCCAGAGTATCTAGGAGGAGCCAGCCAACATCATTATACTTTTTGACTCCACAAAATTCTGTTAATGTGTTGAAAACACTCTCACCCAGATCCTTGCTTCTTGTAAGCGTGGAAGGAGGGGAATCTAGTGATGCTATTTTGTGTATCTCTATAACCAGCTCACGCCATGGACTGTTAGTAACCTCTTCATTATTGGAAAGGGAGTCATTAGTACCCTTGAGTCCAATTAGAGTAGAGAGCCAATTACAAAACTCCCAGAAGCACCTCAGACATCCCATGTTTAAGACTCCGTTCCTCAAGAACCACTCCCGGTACCAAGCTGTATTAGTCAGGGTTCTCTCAGGAAACAGAATCAACAGGAGATATGTCAATAATATGAGATTTTATAAGAGTCTCTCATGCAACTGTGGGGATGCATAAGTCCAGGTTCTGCAGGCAGGCTGCAAGCCAGGGGCTCCGATCAAAATCCGATGAAAGGTCCTTGATGAGTTTCTGGGAGAAACTGGCTGTCCAAAGACAAGCTGGGAAATTCTCTCT
Source organism: Tolypeutes matacus (assembly GCA_026826555.1). Taxonomy (NCBI): domain Eukaryota; kingdom Metazoa; phylum Chordata; class Mammalia; order Cingulata; family Chlamyphoridae; genus Tolypeutes; species Tolypeutes matacus. Next base: position 2,791,549 of record JAKSZT010053887.1, on the reverse strand, counting down.
GAATGTTGAAATCACTTCCCCTTTTAAGGAATTCAACTGATTGGATAAAAGCGTCACCCATTGCTGATGCAATCTCCTTGATTGATGCAGATGTAATCAGCCATACACGCAGTAAACTCACTGGTGATGGAAGTCCATAAATGCTCTTGTATTACAATTAGCCCAGTGCTTGCTGGACCAAACACCTGAACACAATTACCTGGCCGAGTTGACACATTAGCCTAACCATCACAGTTAGTAAAAATGAAAACAGCAAATATTTATTAAATAAATGGCAATTTCACATGAAGAGCTCTTGAATACCTAGAGGATCAAGGTGAAGAAAAAAATTCTCAGGAGAAGCCAGTTATCTACTGACCATGTGTAAACAATTTATTTCATTTTACATGGCTAAAGACCACTTCCATTACTACATCTAATGAATTACAATTTTATAAAGCTACTATTAATTATGTCTGTAACAGGTACTATGCTTCACATGCACTTGAATCCTCACATCATCAGGAAGGTTCTTTTTATTATTCTCTCTATTATTACACAAATTCCTGGAGATCATGAAGAAATTAAGTCGTGGAGATGAACCCTGAACCCACCCCTAAATCCATGCTTGGAACCATCATTCTGTACTAGTTTTCCTTCTGTTTCTATTTTAAAGAAAAATTATTAGGGAGATGAGGCATATTGTGTGTTACAAAAAAAATGTTTTAATGACATCTAAGTCAACTGACCTGAAATACTGAAATAGCATAAAAGACTTATCACCTAAACATTTCCAAGATAGAAAAGAAAAATGGATTCATCCTTAATTTCCTAAGGGTGGCTTAAAACCACCGAAGTTTAATGTCTCACAGTTCTGGAGGCTAGAAATCCAAAATCAAGGTGTCAGCAGGGCCATGCTTCCTCTGAAGTCTGTAGGGTTCTGGCAGAGGCTTGCTAGCAAGCCATAGCATTCTTTGGCTTGTAGCATAACTCAATCTCTCCATCACATGGATGTCTCCTCTCTCTATCTTTCCAAATTGTCTCTTCTTATAAGAATACCAGTCATATTGGATTAGGGCCCATCCTAATCCACTTTGGCCTCATCCTAACTAATAAGAGCTTCAAAGATCTGACACATTCATCGAGGACAGGACATAGACATATCTTTTTTGGGGACACATTTCAATCCACAACAGCCTGCCCAAAATTCATATCCTTCCCACCCAGCAAAGTACACTCACTCAATCCCAACATGCCCCAAAGTCTTAAGCCATCCAGCATCAATGCTAAGTCTAAATCTCATCTTGTAAATCATCTAAATCAGGTATGAATGAGACTCTCAGTATGATCCATCATGTGGCAAAATTCTTTTCCATCTGTGGACCTATGAAACTATAAAACAAGTTATCTGATTCTAAAATACAATGATAAGACAGGTATAAGGATGGATATTCCCATTCCAGACTAGAGAAATTAGAAGGAAAAAAGGGGTCACAAGTCCCAAGCAAGACTAAAATCCAGCAGGGCAAATTCCATTAGATTTCAATGCCTGAGAGTAATCTTCTGTGACTAGATGCTTTGGCTTCGTCCTGATGGGGCATTGGCCCACCCTCTCTGAACACCCAGGGCAGCACCCCTGCCCCCATCTGAACATAGGGGAAGAGGCCTGCCCTCTTGGTCTGAGGTGGTCCCTTTGGCCCAGACCTTTGTTTCCATGGCTCTGTCATTGGAGTCATTCTTCCTTCATTTCATGTCTGTCCCTTTCTGTCCAGGCTTGCAGTGTTTCTGCTAATATAAAATTCTCAAAAAGTTTGTTGGGCTTCCATGCAATTCATGGGGGCCCAAGACATCAGACAAGAGGGTTCTCCACAGATCTTTCCTGGATAAGCTCATCTCTTTTCTTGGTATCTTCTGAGATGGTTGATAGGATCCATGAGTCACATGCCTATCTTTCTAGCAAACAGTTGTTCAGTCATACCCTTGGCCCAGTTTCCAGAGCACATTATCTGGATAGGTTGAATACCTTTCTGCTTAACAGTTCCTTCCTCAATTTCTCTCTTTCCTCTCACATTTTACAATAGCAGTGAGAAGAAACCAGGTTGCACCTTCCACACTCTGCTTGGCTATCTCCTAGCTAGATATCCAAGTTTATTGCTTACAAGTTCTACTTTCCACCCAACATTAGGACATAATTCAGCTAAGTTCTCTGCTGAACTTATATAATTCAAAGATCCTGTTTTCCATACAGGCTCACATTTATAGGACCAGGGATTAGAACTTAAACTTACCTTTTTGGGAGACACAATTCAATCCATAACATCCACTATAGCAAAATCCTTCAGTAAAATACACCTCACTCAAATCTAATATAATGGGACTGGCAATTGACTCCTATCTTCCTCTGCCTCGGCCATTCTTAAATGTGAGTCAACTAAAGTTCTAATCATATAAGTTTGTGGTAGGAAAAGGGTGCAGACATTGTAAACAAGGAATGAGACCATAAGCCCCAATATTCTGCTGGTCCAAACTGATTGGGAGATTCTTGGCATCATTTCATTAACCTTGCAATATACGATTCCTCATTATATACAAATGAAATATTCTGACTCCATTTCTATTATGGTGGTGATTTAGTAGTTAATCAGCTTTTCTGGGCATTGACCCAAATATGGTGACACATTCTACACATATACTTACATCAACTGAAGAATTGATACTGCTTCTTGAGCCTGAGGTACTAGCAATCCAATGGCCATACCCATTTTCTGGTCCATCCACATTAATGTCTGCCAGGTGCTGTTGCAGTGCTTAAGATAAACAAGGAGAGAAAAAAAAACTCAAAATATCAACTACCTTTGGAAAAATTCATTACAAGAGAAGTATAATAAACATATCATAGTCAAATGAGAAAGGATCCAAGGACACGATCACAGATGTTTCTATCTGCATCTCAGTAAAGGAGTAAAGGGTTCCAGGCTATGTAAAACCTTCCTTTTTCTCTATGCCTTCTTTCCTTCCTTCTAACGTCTCCTGCACACAGATATCTGAATTTATTTCAACTAACCCTAAGGGTAAGTATGGCTATGTGATGATAAATGTATAGGCTTGATGTCTTACCCCCTTGAAAGGTAATCGTTAAATATGAACAGATAATTTCAGCAACATTATTGACATAAAGGATTAATAGAAAACCTATGGTAGCTTTTGTTATATCACAAGGAGACAACAATCAATCTTCCCCACAAAAAAGCAGCAGTCATAGGCATAAACTGCTAATGGAAACTGTTTGGTAAAAGAAGTAATTCATAGTTTAAAAAGTTTCTAAAGCCTAGCTTATATTCTAAAAGACTGCTTTACAGACATTTTTGAAAAAAAGAAGCTTAATAACCACTTTGGCTTAACATTACTTATTAAAATAATCTCTTTTGTATATCAGTTTGGGTATAATCTTCAAAGGTATCAGGCCAGGATATATAAGAGATAATTATAAACCTTGCTAAAATCAACAAAAACCAAGAGGAAATAGATCCTCACCTACCAAAAATTCTAAGTTAAAACAAAAATTAAGTCACAACTTACTCTTTTTAAGACTTTCATGATCAAAACCCAAGGTTTTGTTAGCTTCAAGATGTATTGATTTGATTTTATCGTGAATTTTTCCTAGCATTTATAGATTAGTATTTTGTTTTCCATAATGTAAAGCGGGTTTTTTTTTTTTTTTTTTTAAAGCTTTATTTGATTTTCTCCCCAACCACCCCGCCCCTGCCACTGTTTTGCCCTGGCTGTCTGCTCTCTGTGTGTTCCTCTGTGTCTGCTTGTTTTCTCTGTAGGCGGCACCAGGAATCGATCCTGCAACCTTCCAGAGTGGAGAGAGGCGCTCAATCTCTTGTGCCACCTCAGCTCCCTAGTCTGCTGCATCTTTTATTGTCTCTCTTCTGTGTCTCTTTTTGTTGTGTCATCTTGCTGCGCCAGCATTCCGTGTGGGCCAGCACTCTGTGAGGGACAGCACTCCGGCGCAAACCAGCATTCCAGCAAACCAGCATTCCAGCACGGGCCAGCATTCCGCACAGGCCAGCTCTCTGCTTGGGCCTGCTTGCTTTTCACCAGGAGGCCCTGGGAATCAAACCCTGGACCTCCTATATATGGTAGACGGGAGCCCAATTGCTTGAGCCACATCTACTTCCCAAAGCAGACTCTTTTCTAATCTTATTACACTGACCTAATCCTTCATAAAGTCTCAGAAATCTTGTCAATTATTTTAATAACCTGCATTACTAGATATTAGTATGCAGATTGTATAAGATAATCAAACATAACTTATTTAAATAGTCTTTTATCAAATATTTACTCATTTCATCTGTTTTTTATGTTTATCTGTTATCCATACATCCTGCAGGCCTTGCCTTTCTTCTGTACTTACTGAAAGACCAAAGATAGTAGAGTCTACCCATTAACCAGTTTGGTCACTCCAAATCAGTTCTGCCAATAATCAATATAATTTATACAGAAAAGTGGAAGGAAAGGAGTATATAAGCTACAGCCTTACCCATAAACCCTCCACTGGCAATGCTCACATATTCTTTGTTTTTCTGTAATGGAAAAGAAAATTAAAATTATTCTAAAATGTAATTTAATTTAAAGCTTCTGATAGCTCTATAAACATTTACAACTGTAATACATGGTCACATATTAAATTTCTGGACTTCCTTTTTTCCTGACATTTTGGACTTTGGCTTAGAAAGGCACATATATTGTCAGGTCTGATGCTTTGGTGGCAGAAAGGGGACAATTCATGTCTATTAACAAGACTGATTTTGTTTTACTATAATCCCAAGTAGTGAGATATACAGTCAAATCAGTATTAGTTAAGTGGTATTTTAGGACATAGAGTAGCTTTTAAAAGCTTTCAAAATATCTTGTGATCTTTTATAGAAATATTCCACCTACTAGATAAAGAAGAAATGAAAGAAAGTTACTATGGTAAACAAAAAAAGGGAGACCAAAGAAAGAAACATCTGGATAGTATTTGCTACATGATGGCAGTACACAACACCTCCTAATACCCCCTCTGCTATCAGCTTATAGGAAATACCAAGGACAGAACCTGATAAATGACATCTGACATCTTGTGAATGCAAATAGCAAAATCCCAAATGTGGAATACTAAAAACAAAGGAACTTGTGGTGTGTTTTTTTTGTTTTGTTTTTTGTTTTTAACAAACAAACTATAAGGAAAAATATTAGGAAGGGAAACCTATAAATTAAGATATTTAAAAGACATTAACCAAATGCATATCTTGTTTTGGATCTTGAGAAGATCAGGGAAACTTGAATAACTAATTAGATTTTTTAATAATCAATTGTGATAATGATAATGTGGTTAGATACTTACAAAGAGTTTACAGGGACCAGTTCTGCGTACTTTTGAATGTTTTAAAATGTTCAAGATAAGTATCAGGAAAAAAATTTTCTAAAATCACATTAAGAACTTGAATAAAAAATAAAAAATAATTCACAACATTCCAAAGTTTTCCCATGTGATAGCCCTCACAATATGGTTCATATCGGAGCATTTTTAGAACAGGCTGGTTAAATTTCTAAGTAAAATGAGTTTGGATTCCTATTTCTGTTATTCTGTATAAGTTTCTAAAGCCTTTCCTTTAATAAGGTTAAAATTATCCCCCAAATACCTTGTTCCTTCTCTGATTTTGTTCTTTTAAGGGTTTTGATGTTTAGACCAATTTTCTCAAACTAAGTTCTCAGTAAAATATAACACAAATAGATAAGGGTCCAAATTGAGTGCTTTGTGCAACACCATGTCCACATTCTCCTTGATTCCATAGTATAGGACCATACAAAGTAAAAGTTTTAATGTATAAACTACCAAAGAATAGCTAAATAAACTATTTTTATAAAGAAAGAGCCATCACTGAGTGAGGCATGTAGAGAAGAGGGACAGGTTGCATAAAATCACCACTTTAAGTGAAGATATTAAAATATATAGCTACTGTAAAAAGTACTAGGGCATGAACAGATATAAAGATCAATCCAACAGCATAATCCAGAAATAGACCCTAATGTATAAAGGAATTCAGTCTTATACTTAAAAGGTGGTATTGCAAATTGATGATGCAACTGGTTAGCTACTTGGAAAAATTTTTTTTAAATTCCCAGCTCACTTTTAACCACAAAATAAATTCCAAATGGTTCATCACTTAAACCATATACTCAAAGAAAGTATGTGAGAAAAATAAGGGAAGGAGAAGACCTTTCTTGGCAAGACACAAAACCCAAAAGCTCTCAAAGAAAATACAGATAAATTGGACAATGTACATAAAATAAAAAACCTACCTCTGAGAACTACTTAAAGGTGACCTTAATAACCAAGAAAAATTGAAATAATTTACGTAAGCATACCTGTAAAAAGTGTGCGAGGACCATGTTCATATACATGTCTTCTTCTTCCCTGCCGCTGCCCATGAAACAGAGATGCTCCCCACCAGCTATGGAGCCAGACTCAATGGACTGCTTCTGTGCTTCAAGCAAGGATTTTACTGACTGTGAAAACTCAGATGGATTCTGAAGCATCTAAACAATTTTTTAAAGATTTAAAACTTGGCAAGTCTGAGCTTTATATTAATTTAGCAAAACTTGAAATATTTTTCCAGAAAGAGTTATCAACATTTAAATAGCCCATTCACAACTTCTGTAATAAAAATATATGTAAAAATAATAATAATAAGGTGGGTTGGGGGAAAAATACATCAAATGTAAGATATGGGCTATAGTTAGTAGTAAGATTTTGACGGTATTCTTTCATAATTTATAACATGTCTCACAACAATGCCAGGTGTTGGTAGTAGGTTGATGTATGGGACCTCTGTATGATGTTATGCATGTTTGCTTTGTAAGTTCACAACTTTTACTATACACTTACTGTTTATGTATGTTCATGTATAAATGATACAAAAATAATAATAATAGGGTGTGTTAGGGGGAAAATAGACCAAATGTAAGATACACTGGTTAGTAGCAATATTTTGAGGATGCTCTTAAATCATAGTTAAAAATGTTTCACAACAATGCAAGGTATTGGTGGTAGGGTGAAGTATGAGAGCCCTGTATCAAGTTATGTATGTTTGTTTTGTAAGTTCACAACTATTACCATACAGTTATTGTTTATGTATGTTTATGTATGAGTAATATACTTCAATAAATTAAAAAAAAAAATTTAAATAGCCATTATGAAAACAAAGTTAAAGAAAAAGCTATTATAAATGAAATTTGTGGGATAGAAGAAATTATTATAAATGTATCTACAATATACTGGAATGGCTGAAAAGTCACAGAAAGATTAAATTATGCAAAGAAAATACTTCTCCACTAAAAAACGTTTTTTTGTTGGTACTGTTTCTTGTTTCTGAAATGACAAACAACTAGCCATGGGGTTGTTAGGTATCATGACAGAGGAAGAGTTTAACACTGGGTGGAACGGTCCATGACTAACAACAAGACATCAAAACAAGCTTTATCTGTTAAGTTGCCACATACATGGCAACCATGTATTTCTTAGAGGACAGGCAGAAATAGTAGAAGTCATTCTTTTATCCATTTATTTATCAGAACCATTCTAGGTACTGGAGATAAAAAGAAGAAAAAAAAATCAATTTCCTACTCTTAATGAATCAAATATGCCAGTAACTACAAAAAACTTTTAAAAACTTTTATAATGGGGCTACATAATAAGTACAATGAAAATCTAGTAGAACAACAGACAAACAACGTAAAAGAGCAATTTGTAAGAGCAACACAAACAGCACACACAAAAAGATGCTCAGCTGCCCTTGAAATTACCAGTTTTTCACACATCATTCTAGTAAAAAAAAGACGGATAATGTCCTATAATGTTGACAGTGTGAAACAATCACTCTCATTTATATTTGTGAAATACAAACTGGTTCAGCCTTTTAAAGGGGCAATATGGCAGTCTCTAGAAACCTTCTTTTATGTCCACAGTCTTTTTTTTTTTTTTTCCTCTGTTTCCACTTATCTTTTTTAATTATTTATTTATATATATATAAATATATTTTAAGAGGTGCTTAGATTACCGAAAATATTACACAGAACCCCCTGGGATTCTCATGTTGCCCACCTCCCACACCTCCCACCACGTCCCACACAAACATCTCCCACAAGTGTGGCCCACCACCCTCAATGCCCACAGTCTTTAATCCAACAATTCTAATTTAAGAATCTATTTTACTGAAATATTTATATAAGTGTATAAAAGTATAAATAAGGATGTTAACTGCAGCACTGTTTATTACAGGAAAACTGAAAATAACCAAATGTACATCAACAGGGCAATGCATTATATTTTATCTGTACTACGGACCACCATGCAGCCATTTAAAAGAATGAACTTAAATGGAAAGATCTCCAAGAAACTGTTAAGTAAAAAAAGCAAGTGGCAGAACAAGAAATATATAATAGATATTTAATAAAGGTCAGAAAGATATCACAAGCTGATACTAGTGGTTAACTCTGGAGATACTGCTGCCCTCTTGAAATTTTTTAAAAAGGCTGCACTTATGAATCAATTGACTAAATTTTTAAAAATAAATTTAAGTCTTCTTAGAGGAATCAAGGAAAAAGGTATGAAAGTTCATTTCAAGGTGTGGTCATGCTCCACCTACAGTGCTCAAACCTCTGGCTTCTTCTACCTCCATTTTCCATGAGTTTTCTCTCAACACTACCTGAAGCTCTAATGAGCCCAGAACAGCTTAAATGATGTCAGTCTCAATATTGTCAAGGGTTCTAAGCATCTCTGACAGCATTTAATTATTTGTCCACTCCTTCAATTAAAATGCTCCTAGGATAATGATTATAACCATTTTCTGAGTACCTATATGCCAGATACCACTCATTAAATATTAATTATATATATAAGTATTCATAATGAAAAAAATGGCTTATAGTCAAAACCTGTAATAATTCCTACCAAATTAATAAGAGCTAATATTTTTAGAGTACTTACTAGGTGAAAGGCACTGCTAAGTGCTATATCAGCAGCTCATAGTAAGATGCTTAGAATTTACTGACACAACAATGGTAAGCAATAATAAGCCTTTGCTTTATGATGCCAAAAGGGTGTCCTGGGTGAAAAGGAAACATTTCTAAGAAGGGCAGAGACTCCCTCTTTAAGCAGAAAGAAAAACATCTCCAATCTGGGATATGTATATTTATTTATGGGCTAAAAAAAATATTACTTCCTCTCTTACTTAAAAAAAAAAAATTTAATTGGTATTTATACTAACCAGATCTGAATCTAAGTGGAAAGCAGTTGATAGATGCCCGGCATTATACTGTTCTGCAGGACGACAATCCACCACAAAGAACCGGACTCCTTCCTAAGAGAGAAATATTTGACATACTGGAATTTGTCATGAGGTTCACATTATACAATAAAATATTAACAATTAGCCAAAGGAAGGAAAACATGATTATAAAAAAAATGGATTTCACTTAGAATTAGAAGAACCCAATCAACATAGTTGCAAGAAATTATCCTAAATAAACATGTCTGTATATATTGTCCTTGCCTGGAAAGTCTTAGAATATAAGGCAAAAGTATGTCAGGGTTTGAACTATGAAATGAATTATGGAATTTAAAAATTTCAAATGTGTATTATGTGAGGCACTTTAAAATATAGTTATATTTTTAAAAATCTAGATATACTATTCTATTTCTGCAAAAAAGTCCACAAACTTATCAACAATTAAAGTTACATAAGAGGGAAGCAGCTGTGGCTCAATTGGTTGGGCTCCAGTTTACCATATGGGAGGCCCCGGGTTCGATTCCCGGGGCCTCCTGGTGAAGGCAAGCCAGCCTGCGCAGGGCGGTGAGCTGACACAGCAAGATGACCCAACAAAGGGAGACAAGCAGACACAGAGAAACGTGCAGCAAATGGACACAAGAGCATAAGCAGCAAGGGGGGGATAAATAAATAAATAAAAATAAATCTTAAAAAAAATAATAATAAAATTACATAAGAACTAAATATCCTTGTAGTAGAAAAATGGTTTTCTGCAATGCCACTTTGAATGGAATAAGTTCAATATGGGTCTTTTTAAACAGGATTACATGTTTTCATTTGTTTTTTAATACTAATTCTAATGAGAAAAAAAGTTAGATCTTGGTTTTTAAACATTCTGAACAACCAGTTCATATATTAAGAAGTTCAACTGAGAATAATCTATTGTAAATGCCTCTCTTCACATGTCTGTTCCTCTTCCCCCTCCTTTCAAATATATATATCCATGGTTAACTGTTGCAAGAGAAGTAATAAAGAGGATATATTTGAAAAATATCAATGGTCAAACTGGCTCATTAGGTTTTCATGAAGATAATAAAAGGTAGAAAATTAAGGCAAATTTTCCCAATTCTCCTTTGCTATACACTTTATGGTATTAAATTATGTAATTCAATTAGCTATATAACTCCCCAGAATTTAACTGTTATGTGGTAAATTTATCCTTTGAAGTACTTTATACAATACCACATTCAGTTGCTTCACTCAAATATGAAGAAAGAATTTGGTAGCTTACAAAAACTGGTGTCAAAAAAGGCAATAATTAATTGTTGAGGGGAGTAGATGTAGCTCAAGTGATTGAGCACCTGCTTCCCATGTCCAGGGTCCCAGGGTTGATCCCCAGTACCTCCTAAAAACAAATGAACAAATGGAAAAACCAACTCTCATTGGGGAGTGGAGGTAGCTCAGTGGTTGAGCACCTGCTTCCCATGTACGAGGTCCTGGTGAACCTCCTAAAATAATAATAATAATAATAATAATTAACTGTTAACAACTAAAAACACACAAGCAAGCAGTTAAGAAATGACCTGGGGAAGCGGCTGTGGCTCAATCGGTGGGGCTCCCGTTTACCATGTGGGAGCAGGCCCGCCCACACGGCGTGGTTGGCTGACCCGGCGAGCGCGAGCAGCAAGGGGGGGATAAATAAATAAATAAAATCTTTAAAAAAAAAAAAAAGAAATGACCTGAACGGATGATTTAACACATTATCATTCAAAAAAACAAAATGGCCACATTGTTGTGGGAATCAACGAACTGAGTAGAAATGATGGTTCCTTGCTTTTAAAGGAGAGAGTTCCCTGGCAAACTGTGGGTTTCCTTTACTTACCCCTTGGAGCTGATTTGCTTGAAGGATCTCTGACACTGAGATGGCCAGACAAAGAGCCTGGCTCAGATCTGCATCATCATCCTTAATTCCCAACAAAGTACTACCAAATAGATGGTGATTATCCTGTTTGAAGAAAGATTTTTAAAATGTTATGAAGAAAAGACAAAATCATACTTTTCTTCCTAAAAATATCCCCGTTAAACCATGATCAGAGGTAAAATAATCACATAAACTCCTTTGAATCATGTGATATAATATAATCTCAAATTTTATAGGTTAAAAGCTACAAAAACGCCAACATACAAAGTTCCTGTCAGAGTTAATACAAAATGAAAGACTGAAAAAAAAAAAATACATCCTACAAAGCTATTTTTATACTCTCTCGTATAGTTAAATATTAAAATTTTTAAATGGTTGCTCATAACTTTTCATATTTTAATGTAATAAAAAGAAAAATTGTGGCAGAAATGAACTGTATAAATTATGTAATATACTGATATATATATATATAGCCTGCTCTAGTTAGCAACTGCTAGTGCAGATTATTTACTTTGTCTGAAAAATAAAACTTGCTCTTATTAAAAGACTGAGAAGAAAAGAGTAAGACTTCTTTTTTATTCAGTATCCTAAACCACTATCCTACTATCTTACTTACCCAACACTGTTGGGAACAGAGGTGTTCTACATAAGGCAATTAATAAAATAGTTGAAGTTAGTCCCTAAAGACAAATTTCTTTTTAATTAATTATTTTTGAGGGCAATGATCTTAAAAGATTTTCCTCACCTGCCTTTGAAACACACTATACTGAACATAATTTAATCCTGATGTTTCAGTGACATGATGACTACCAACTAGCAATTATTATGGTGGAAAATGCTTAAGCAACAACAAAAAAGACAATAATGCTTTCATGGGCATCTGAGGTCGCCAACAAAGCTGTTTGCTTTACAAATGGTATTTATATGCCTCTTCCACTATTAACTTTTGCTTCTTGGAGTTTTATTTTCTGAGAACTCACACCATTTGTGCTTCTAATCTGGTATCCTTCCTTGAAAGTGCCTGCCTGGTCTAAGGAAGGTTCTAGATCTCCATGGGGCTAACTGACCCTTTTTTGTTTATAAAACTGCTTGACATCACTGAGGTTGTAGAAGGCTGACCTATAGATACAGGAGGCATTACTATGCATCCTTCACTTTTTTCTGTTATGCAGTTTTTAAAGTCAAGAAGGCACTAATTGGGGAAATATCTCACAGTCAAATTTTCCTATGATCAGAAATAATTATAATGTTCAGAATAGAGGGGAGATGGTTCCTAGCATATTTACATTCTATCTTTTTAACCTGTCTGTTCCTACACCAGGAAGAATATTTGACACTGAAAAAAAATCACACAAAACTACAACACATAAAAAAGACAGAAAAGAATGACAACCTAGAGTCTTTCAACTGAAGTGGTTATACAGTTAAACAATGAAACAATGTATAAAACCTGAAGCACTGAATACTTGATCATTTCTTGTCTTATACCTTCCTAAATGATGCTGGTGTTTTACTGCAATAATACTGAGCCAGAGAGAAAAGGTCCTCTATATCTTCTAGATTCAAACTGGATGGGGTATTTTCCAAGAACTCTGAAATGTGATTACAGATATGACATTTTAAAAATTGTTCAGTAAAGAATACATTAGTGAACATAATTTATGGATCAAGCTGAAATATCATCAACATAATAATACTGGATAAATGGAATCTCAACAGTGATTTTTTTTCTATTTTTTTTTTTTTAATTTTTAATTTTTTTTAAAGATACTTAGATTATACAAATGTCACATAAAAAATATAGGGGATTCCCATATGCCCCGCTCCCGACACCTCCCACATTTTCCCACATTAACAACATCTTTTATAAGTGAGGTACATTCATTGCAATTCATGAACACATTTTGGAGCATTGCCACTAAGCGTGGATTAAAGTTTACATTGTAGTTTACACTCTCTCCCACCCAATTCTGTGTTGTGGCAAGACATATAATGGCCTGCATCTGTCGTTGCAATGTCATTCAGAACAATTCCCAAGTCCCCAAAATGCCCCCATATTACACCTGTTTTTCCCTCTCCCCACTCTCCCTACAGGAGCTGAAATTGTTCACACAATTCTGCTGTTAGTAAATGATGATGCTAGGCAATCAAATCAAATTTATTAGCACTGATCCGAATACTCTGGATTATTTATTCAATAAACATGCATTAAGTGCCAGGGCCACAGGAAATTTAAAAAATGACTAAGAAAAGACTTTCTGACATAAAAAAACTTTGCTTTATGTGAGGAACATAAAAATAAATAATTATGATGTAGTGAGAAAACCTCTATAATACAGACAGTACCAAAGTGGCAGGCAAGTAACTATCTCTGAGTTGTGGGTACCGGGTTGAAGGACCAAGGCTTTACAATGAAGGTATCATGTAAGCTGAGTACTGAAAGCTAAATTAAAGAAGGGTAGGTAAGGGGGAGTGGAGGTCTTTCTATATGAACTTTGAAACCAAAGAACAAGTATATGGAAAGGAATGGAAGAGTGAAAAAACATGAAGGAATGAATACGGATGGTAAATTCAGTGAAAATATCCTTTAAGGTTTGTACCTGGAGAGTATTTTTATAGAATTTTAGAGTTGAGTGGGACCTCAGAGCTCTTCAAGACTAATTTCCTAAATTTATGGACAATGGCATTTTAGAGAGATTAAGTGATGCGAAATGTTTTCGCTACATTTAATTATACTTACGGCTAACTTCTTCTTTACTGTCTGACTCTTGTGCTAAAATAATTTCTCTGTAAAAGGGAATCAAATGAATTTAAGTTAAATATTAACAAAGCACCTCGAGAAAAGAGAGGAGAAAAATCTAATGAACTTGGTACTTACTTTGCATTAACAAGGATTATTAACATTAAAAAATAAATAAAAAATGGATCTGCTTGTTGTAGATATCCATCCCATATTGCCTGAGTGACTTCAGTGGAACAATAACATGCAAAAAGGCTTCCAAGCTGTAATCAGAAAATGAAATGATTGACATAAACCATTGATACTGATTTGTAATTTTAAAAGTATTAAAGCAAGTGCATGAATAACATTACATCAAATTATCTGCACCTACTATTTAACATGTACTTTAATTTTAGTGTATGTAATCCAAAGGCAGAAAATGTGGATTCAAAGCACAATGCAGCCACTTACTAGCTGTGTGACTTGGGACTCATCACTTAAACCTCTTTAAGCTTCCATTTCTACGTTTGTTATTTAAAAAAATTAAAAAAACAAACAAACAAACAAAAAAAACTACTACTACCCATCTACTATTGTTGTAAAAAGAAAGAGAACCAAAAATATCTAAAGTAATTAGTACATATTTGTCATAGCATAACTGGCATAATTACCCACAGAGATCTAGAAAGGGTAATTAGCACAATTATTACTAAGCACAGTACTTACAAGGTAATGAGAGACTCAAACATGGTAATTTAAGAGCACCTTACACATTTTATTGACGAAAAAAAAGTGAACTGCTCCCAAAGCTTACTTGTACATCATCTGAAATAGATGAGACAACATTCATATCCCTCAATAGGATTCAGAAGCTCTGTGGTTTTTATATTTCAAATAAAAGAACTGTTGGTTTATAAGTTTCTTTAGAGCTTAATTGTATTTAAACTGCATGAATTCAGTGATATTTTTATATCTTTCAACTTTCATTAGATATAGAGGTTACTACTCCATCTAGAGGTTTACATTTAAAACATTTTTAAAGGCTAAAGGGAGCTAGTGGGAACACATACATTTGATGCATATTTTGTCCCAGGTACTAAACTACATTCATATATCTTCTATTATCTTTTATTTTAATTCTCCTAACAGGCCTCTAAAGTGCACATTTCCTCCCCATTTTACAGGGTAAGGAAATAGGCTCAGATTAAAATAATGTGTCCAAGTTCACAGAGCTAGTTAGTAGTGGCACTGGGACTAGAAAAAAGACCTAAGATTCCAGAGTCCATGTAATCACCATTATACATGACCACAAGGCTTGTACATAATGCTAATCTTGTTGTTGCTTAAAAAATTACTATCACAGATAGAGATTAGAAGATGCAGGGGAGCGGATGTAGCTTAAGTGGTTGAGCTCCTGCTTCCCATGTATGAGGTCCTGGGTTCAATCCCTGGTACCTCCTAAAACAAAAACAAACAAAACAAACAAACAACAACAACAACAACAAAAAAAACAAAATGCTAGAAGATGCAAATATGAACAAAGAATAGTAACATACATAATATATATCCTTAAACTCAAACTCACTTAGCTAAACTAAAGCTACCATTTAACTATTCACAGGTATGGGTTCTCGAGGTATAAGAATCAGTTTCGACTGTTTCATCTCATGATTTAAAAACAAAAATAAGAACACCCCCATTTCATAGACATGATACTAGTAGCAAGAATAAACTATTTGGAATGTGCACTGAAGAGAAACCAAGTGTGTTAGTACTCAGTTAAAACCTCTTGATATCAGCACTGAGCTCTGATTCATAGTTCTGACAAAGAAATGGCAATTCTGAGGCAGAACAAATGATGCAAACAGAGAGGCCTTTAGTAAGTATTAGAATGCTTAAGAGAAATAGTTTCTTGCTTTATTATAAATAAGTAGATTTAAAAGCAAAGTATAAATCTCAGAGAAGTTATAATTTTATATTTATTATTTTAACTTAACATGACAAGATTGTAGCCAAAAGGGAACTAAAACATAGGCTACTTAGAGGTTTGATATTTTATGCACCAAGAGTAGAAACCAGTTAGGATTCTCTAATTACCATTTACTGACTGCTAACTCACCCCATCATCTTCTGGGATAGATAATATTATTATTCCCATTTTACAGATGAGGAAATTGAAGTTCAGAGGCTAAGTTACCTGTCTTAGATCACACAGTTAATGAGTGGCAGAAAGGGGGTTCTTTCTGAAGAAAAGTTAGGTGAGACATGATCAAGGAGTATGTTTAATTTTTTAATATATATTCTTTTAGTATTCAATCACTGCTTTAGCAAAATCTTCAAGTTCACCTGCAAGAGCAGTTCTCAAAGTATGGTCTGAGGACCCCTGGAAGTCCCTGAGACCCACTAATACTTATATTTTATTTGCTTTTTCATTCTCATTCTCTCACTAGCAAACAAAATAATTTTCCAAAGGCCACTTGATAAGTGATATCATTACAGATTGAATAAAGAAGCAGATGTGAGAACCTACCTGTCTTTGATTTAGCCAACCATTAAAAAGATTTGCAAAAATATAAAACAATGCCTCCATTATTGCTAAATTAGGGGGAGAAATATAGTTATCTTTAATTTTTAAAAACAGCAATTTATAACATATGGGCTTATTTTTAAATAAATTAACATTTTAAATTTCTTAGTTTTAGTTTCTAATATGGTAAATGCCAATATAACCCATTTAAACAATGGCTCCCCAAAATTTTTTAGAATGTAAGGGGTCCTGAGACCAAAAGCTTTGAGAACCACAATCAAGAATAATAAAACTTCCCACTGAAAATCTAAATACAGAATTAAAAAGCACTGAGATGTACTTTACATTCTTTAATAATAATCATTTGCATATTCTTCAGTCATTTTCCTCATGTTTGGATATGAATTCTTATATACATCAATAATTTAATCACAAAGTTTTAAATTGATCTGAGATATATATTATATATATTATATATACAAAGAATTAAATTTCATATCACATAATCTAACTAATGTAAGTGAAGAGCAAAAAAAGTATTTTGAAATACAAATAATTTTACTCCTTTGGTATAAGTAGTAAAGGTCTATAGTTTAGTACTTTTCTTTTTTCCTTTGGGGGTAGGGGAGCCTAACTACAGTTGTAAAGAAATCTATTTTTCATTAAGTGTTCCTACTTTCACTTTATTACCCAGTTGAGTGCATAGGAGTCTGGAGTAATTTTCTTTGTATCAAGAAAAGAACAAAGCTCAGGTTCATGGTATTGGATGAGTAATCGGAAGAGATGAAATGGTCTCCCCTTCAGGGAACAATCCCTAGAAGATAAGAGAAGCAAGGTTTCTTGCATCAATAGGTCAGAAATGATCACATCAGTAACCAACCCTCCTTTAATACCACCTTTCCCCACCTCCAGAACACATGAACTCGGCAGCATTCACAGCAAGCCTCTATGAAATACAACTAGGCAGGGCACACTTAACATCTTCAATATACCTAACTTGACATAAAGTTTGTAGAAACAGCCTCTCTAGGGGGATTCTATCCAGGTGAATCTAGGCAGTACTCAAGTGAGAAGACTACAGGGGTCACTGAAAACAGCAGGACCATTTAAATATTTTGATGTTTGGAATCCTGAAGGGAAATCTGGAGAGTAATGAAAAAGTCCAGACGCCTTCCTTGCCAAAGAAGAGAAAATGCCTAGGAATGCTTCAGATTAGCTCTGCAGTTAATGTATTCAGGTAGGAATGCCATTTAGCAAAAGTACAAGTCTAAAATGGCCACAGATAAAATTTCAGAATAGTGAAACCTGGGCCTCTGAAGTTGACAAAGTGGCCTGGGTATCAGGTGCTCAGAGTGAATTCCAGGAATTGTTAAATAGTGTGCTCACTCAGTAATGGCAACTTTGTAATCAGTCACCTTACTGAATAATTTTATTAAAGGATTATTGTGAAAGTAAAATGGGAAGGTTGAATGTAACACTTGTAAAGTAAAAGCACCAAGTACATACTCCATCATTTTATCATTTCAATACCTATTTTAAAAAAAAACAAACATCACATTTCACTGCCAGAGTCTTTATTTTCAAAAGTAGCAATAATTATAAAAGACACAGAGATAAAATCTGTACCATAGATTTTCTCTGCAACCTTTCTATCTCAGGGAGTATCACAGCCTGCCGAGCTTTAAGAAGACACCTCTGTACAAATGTTTGTATGTATTGTGAGAATTTTGATTTTTACCCATAATAAAAAAAAATAAAAATTAAATTAAAAAAAAAAAAAAAAAGAATACTACAGTAGGCTAGAAAGAGGAGAATTTTATCCTCTATTGTTTCATTAATAAGTAACTCATATTTTATATCAACAACCATCAGAAATAAATTGTGTAAAATATGTAAACTAAAAAAAAAAAAAAGAAGACACCTCTGCCCAAGGTGAAGGAAGCCACACATGGCCCTGGACAGAATGACATCTTCCCCATACCCAGGTACCCAAACAGCTGAGCCCAAAGAGGACAATCCCTTGAAACAGGCCCAGACCTGGCACATGCACTAGGCGCTCCGTTCAAGAAGTATAGCTGTTCCCTTCTTCCTACGCTCAGTCCTTGAACTCAGAAGCCTAACTTCCACATAAGTAGTCCTTTTAGAAAATATTCTGTGCCTAGAGGATTTGTTAGGTATTACTGTATTCATATTCATTCATTATAGTATGTTTATGTCTGTAATAGCTCAAACTATAGTTAGTAGTAATACTTTTTTTTTTTTTTTCATTGTTACACACAAAAGAAATGGAGTTTTTTATTTAACAAAGTTAGGCCATAAAATATTTGTAATATAAATCCTTTCTGTACACTATATGCATATACTTCAGGAAGAATGAAGTAAATGCTTGTTAGGAAATGTTTTTCTGTGCTGCTTTATAAAATCCTCAGTTATCTTCTCCTTTTTACACTAGGGTTATATCTGAAGAGGTCATCAGCAAGAGACTCCTCTTTTGCATGTTGATTTTGTACTTCCATTTCCTGCCTTAACCACTCCTCTAATTCTGTATTCTTTCGAGCATGATGAGCTATTAGATCTGATCCACCAATGATGTGGGGAAGTTTTCCTGCTCCAGGAAATGTGACCTTTTTGAATTTCTTAAAATTCTTTAGCTGACCATAATCATCATTTACAACGGATGGAATTCTTGAAGTAGAGTTACCAACCACCAGTAATCTAAATTCAGTCTGCAACACTTTTCTTGGGAGTATGTCACCATCACTCTGAAGTTCGTCACTGTTAGATAGTTCTTCTTACTTGACCATAGTGATTCTTTCTTGAGCTCACATTTCTTCCCAATTTCATTTTCTTGTGATATTTTGTTCCTTTCTGGTACTGCTTCATCATTAAAAGTGTCATTTGTTTCTATAACCAGCCTTGGCTTTTTTTTAATATTGACATCATCTTGTTTTTGAACTCTCACTTCAATTTCTGACTCTGGTTTTGCGTTCTTGAATAATTGTTCCAATACTTCATCTTCTATAGCCAAATCATCAGTTTCTTTTCTTTTTTTTGATATTAACTTTTCCATAGAAAGAGATTTATTGGCAGAATTTCTCACATTAGATTTTAAATCTAAATCTGTAAATAAGTTAGCTGATTTTTTGTCCAGGGGCTCATTCTGAGATGGATACTGTTCCTTATTTTTCCATATTGAGGGTGTAGCAGGTTGTGTTTGTTCTAAAAGAGAACAAGACATTTCCATTCTTGCCAATTTGGACGAAGACATTTGTTGATTTTCTTCATCCCTTTCCCTTTTTTTGACAGATGGCTGAAAGTAGTTTTTGATGGAGTTGGTTTGCTGCTGCTGAGAAGCCCGATCTCTACTTTTACTTACACCTGGGAATTTAGTAGGTGAAAGCTGATAGTTTGGGATTTTCATGCTAACCAGAGTATTTGGCAGTATGTTGTTATTACAACTTGTTTCAGGGAGTTCCTTTACAGGGGATGTTTCTTGTGAAAGCACTCTGAATTTTTGTTCAATTCTGGATATTTTTATTTCTTTTGGAATTTCACTCAAATCCATACATGTATCTGCTTGCTCTGATTCTGTGTCAGCTACATATGTTGTGGTATTCACTGGGGCACTTGGCATTAGTTTTTCACTGACCGACAAGTCTTGGGAAAGGCTTGGCCCTGGAGTTGTTGGCTTTAATCCTGAATTGGGCTGGCCTTGAGGATCACAGTAATTCTCTGTAGTCATGAAAATAACTGCCAATCCAATTTCTGCTTCAGGAATAGGTCTAAGACCCTGCCTTTGGAGTATATTTATAATTGAATGAATCCATTTCTTCTGTGAGTCAGGAACTAAGGTCTGTGAATTTGTTATTCCTACATCAACAACACAAGTTCCAGGAGCTGAAAAGAAACTATCTTCTTCTACATTTTCTTCTGTTATCAACCTAGTTTCTCCACCTCCAAAATCAACTGCTGAACTTAATTTCTTATGCTGTTTGGAATTTAGAAATATAAATGTTTTCCCTTTGAAGATTTGCTTTCTTTCCTCTCGTCCTGAAAGATCAATATTTTTACTTCCAATAGCTGGTTCATCAACAGGTGGGTAAAAACTTTCAATGTGTGGAGGCTGTTTCTTGGACTGAACTGCTTTGAGGAATTCAGTAAAATATTCTGGCTTTACAATTGGGCATCCACAAATGAGTGCACGTATTGTTTTAATGGTAACTTTAACTGATATCATGACAAGGTGAGTACATTCTTCTGTCCAATTGTTTACCATAAGTCCTCCAAGTTGCAAAACAGCTTGATTTAAAGCAGTTTTCCCAGAGACATCTAGACAAGAAGAGCATGCAACCAAAGGTTCATATTCGACTCTGAATTTACTTTCAAACACTCCAAAGGTAACTCTATCCCCTGTCTTCAAAGTTTGTGAAATTCCATTCTGCATTTTTTCCTCATTAACAAAGGTACCATATTTAGAAGTATCTTTTACTGTCAATATAGGGATTTCATCCATCTGACTCAGGTTGGTTACAGAAAAGCTAGCAGTTAACACAGCATGATTTCGACTGATTGACTGATCATCTTCAATTAGAATGCCACAGTTTTTCCTTCCAACAATGTATTCAACACCAACCAAAAGTCTGCATGGTTCTCCTCGGGACCCGCCCACAGCGGGGAGCAGCTTCAGTAGTAATACTTTTGACCATGCCCTTTCATAATTTCTAATAAATGTTTCACAACAATGCAAGGTATTGGTGGTGGGGTGATGAATGGGAGCCCTGAATGATGTTAAGCATGTTTGTTTTATAAGTTCTCAACTTTTACTATATACTTATTGTTTATGAAAGTTCATGTATGAATGATATATACTTCAATAAAATTTTTTTAATGAAAAAAAACTTAATTGGTTTACTGCATGGAAAAAGATTTTTGATAGTACGAGTCACTGGATATAGGGAAATTAAGTTACTTTTTAACTACTACATTAAAAAAAAATCAATATTGCAAAGTTATTTCCAGACAGTTTGGTTGTATGGTTAAAGTATGGTGTTAATGTGGACAAGGTGACAACTAACTCAGTCTTCTTTGGACCAGGAGGCTTTACCAGTTCCTCAGCTACTAACTGTAAACATTATCCCAGCCAGTTTTTTTTTTAATAAATCAAAATTTTTTTAATAAAGTACCCAGTCAGCTTTTGTACTGAGATGTATGCTACTAAACACATGGAAACAAAGCAAGAATAAGTTTAACGAATAAAGAAAAACTTCTAACAGCTCAAAGCACAGGTCATCATAATAAGTCAGTATTTATTGAGGGAATAACATGTACCAGGGACTATAATGAGCACTGTAATAAGCTATCTCATTTTATCTTTATAAATAACCCCACAAAATTGACAATATTTGTATGTCTTTTGAAAAATGGTGGCATCTCTGAAAGTTGGCCATTACAACACCATCTATTCATTTAATATTTGTGTACTAGAGCGTTACTCTCTGCTGCAAAACACTGTGCTTGATAGATTATATCTATGTTATATTTTGAATTTGTGGAATAAGAGCATATGTTATAATGGAGTTCTTCTAAGTAGAATGTCATGAGGCTATGGTTCTGTCCAGGAATATTAACGCTGACCCTGGCTGGAATTCTATGTTACATGTGCAATTTGTGGAAACAGTAACTGGAGGAGACAAGATAGTATATTATATAGCTCACTGTAAAACCTCTCCCCTTACTCCCACCCATAGCTACCACCAGTCCCTAGAGAGAAGGGAGGGGTGCTATGTCCCTTGCTATTGCTAGCTAGCACTGGGAGATGAGAGATGGCCAGTAAGAACAGCTAAATATAGGTTGATAAATGTAGTATAACAGAATGATTCCTAAATATAGGTTCTGGTTTCAGCTGTGCCATCATCTTAGCCTTTCTTCTGGCATATCTGGGTCTGGTTCCCTTACATGAAGTAATATGGCTCCCAAGTAGCACAGAGGTTCTCCATCCAGGGGGATATCAGAGTCACCTAGAAGCTTTTAAAAAATACCTAGGCCTAGGCTCTACCCAATCCATTTGTATTTGAAATTTCAGTTTTATAAGTTCTTCAGCTGAATACATATTTCTCCAAAGAAGATACACAAATGGGGAATAAGCACATAAAAAAGATTCTCAACATCATAGACATCAGGAAAATGCTAAACAAAACCACAATAAAATACCTTGTCACACCCACTAGGATGGCCATAATAAAGACAAATGTTGACAAGGATGTGGAGAAATTGGGATCCTCATAAACTGCTGGTGGGATGTAAAATGGTGCAATTGCTGTGGAAAAGTCTGGCAATTTCTTAAAAGGTTAAATATAGAGTTATCATAAGAACCAGTAATTCCATTCCTATGTATATACCTAAGAGGATAACAATATACATCCACACATAAACTTATGCATGAATATTCATAGCAGCATTATTCATAATAGCCTAAAAGTAAACAAAAAACAAAAAACCCACAAATGCTCATCAGCTGAAGAACAGATAAACTATAGTATATCCATACAGTAATATTATTTAGCAATAAAAAGAAATGAAATATTGGCACATGCTACAACACTGATGAACCCTGAAAACATTACGCTAAGTGAAAGAAGCCAGTCACAGATATACAGTATGATTCCATTTAGATGAACTGTCCGGAATAGGCAAATTTATAGAGACAGAAAGTAAATTAATAGTTACCTAGGGTTCAGAAAGTTCGGAAGAAATGGGGAGTGACTGTTAATGGGTTTAGGGTTTCTTTTTTTTTAAGATTTTTTTATTTTATTTATTCATTTATCCCCCCCCCTGCTGCTTGTGCTCGCTGGGCCAGCCAACCACGCCGTGCGGGCGGGCCCGCCCCCACCAGGAGGCCCCGGGAACCGAACCCAGGGCCTCCCATATGGTAAACGGGAGCCCTACTGATTGAGCCACAGCCGCTTCCCTAGGGTTTCTTTTTGGGGTGATAAAAATGTTCTAAAATTGATTGTGGTAATGATCAAACAACTCTGTATTTTAAAACCCATTTAATTGTACAGATTAAAAGAGTGAATTTTATGGTATGTAAATTATCTCAAAGCTGATATTAAAAAAAGGAAAAGAAAAAGCAAAAAATTAAAAATGCTTCAGTTGATTCGAAAGAGCAGTAAGGGAAAGAACCATTTGGTAAAATGCAAGTGTCCATCCAAGCCTAGGTTCAAACCCTGACTCAGCCACATACCAGAAGGGTAATCCTGGACAAGTAATTTAATCTCTCTTTCTTTGCCTCACTTTCTATAGTTGTAAATCAGAGATAACTATCTCATGGGACTCAATGTTTAAATGTGAAACTATATAAAGTACCTGTAATTAGCTAAGAGTTATCACATAAAAGGTACTCAAAAAGTAGTAGCCATTTAACTATCAAGGTCCCAAATAGCAGTTCTTTACCTTGGCTGCACAATGGAATCAATTGGTTAACTCTAAATAAACACTGATGCCCCAAGAGAATTTGATTTAATTAGGTGTGGAAACTGGCATCAGGATTTTTTAAATTTCCACTAATGATTCTAATATACAGTCAAGGTTGTGAAGCCAAGTCACTGATCTAGATTACATTTAAAGTTCCTTTTGGCTCTAAAATTCTGATGATCTGATTCATAGCACTGGGAACTACAAGAATTCTTTCTAGCCTCATGAGTGCCTCCCACCAACTTCCCTCCTCCCAACCACAAACATTTACAAATCTATCTAGTCTTAACCTAACAATTGCTTCCAAGGAAGCTGTCCCTGACCTCCAGGGTAAATTAGGTCCCCAGATTAAACAATCTCATAGCTCTCTATATTTCATCATCCTAATACTCAGTACACTTAAAATTCTTTTATCAATGCCTATATTTCTAGGACTATGTTTCCAGCTATAACCCCATTTTTAGTTTCCTGGAGTGCTCAAGCAAATACCATGAAATGGGCTGGGTTAAGCAATTGGAATTTATTAGTTCATGGTTTTGAGGCTAAAATAAAGTCTAAATCAAGGTGTCATCAAGGTGGATGCTTTCTTCCTAAAGACTGGAATTCTGGGACTGACTGCCAGATATCTTTGATCCTTAGTTTGTCACATGGCAAGGCACATGGTGGCATCTCCTGGGCTCTCCTTTTCTTCTGGATTCCATGGATGTTCAGTTTCTGGCTGCTCCCTCTGTGGCTTTCTTTCTCTGTTTGAATTTCATTTGCTTATAAAGGACTCCAGTAATAGGATAAAGACCTATCCTGATTGAGGTGGGTCACACCTTAACTGAAGTAACCTCATCAAAAGGCCCTACTTACAATGGCTTCACATACATAGGAATGGATTAGCTTTAAGAAAATGTTTTTCTGGGGTACATACAGTTCCAATCCACCATACCACCCAGCATCTCACATAAGGTAGCCCTTCAAAAACTTTAATTTTCACTCAGACACTTTGATGTTATTTTTACTTCACAGGTAAAGAATTTAAAATAGGGATACCAGCTGAATAAACTTGAAGAGTTTATTCAAGTTTATTCAACTTGAAGAGCATATATAAACTCTAGAAGCATAAATTCTCAACTGAAATATCCTTTAAAAAACATGTATAACCACAAAAATAAAGTCAAATACCTATTATGGGCCAAAAACCTTAAAAATTATTTGAATCTTTTACTTTACCGCCAAAATAAATCCAACAATTTCAGTTCAAAGCAAACTAGCTCTTTACTCACTTTTTAAAACTATAATAACTAAATCATATTTACCTGGGAATGTACTTATTCATGATAGCATAAAAGCAGTTGTATAAATCACTGCGTGGCAGCTGAAGATGCATCAATGGTTTGAGTAGATGTATCCAGCTAAGAGATGGGCTATATTTAATGTTACGTGATTTACAATAGAAGGTAATTACAGATTCAATATCCAAAAGTAATTCTGCTGTCTTCTCCTCTGGCACTGAAAGCTGATCTAGAAAATAAGTGTCAAATTTAAAAGGGCATTTTAGAGGTTAAGTCATTGGACAGAAAACAGGTTTACAAATACATAATACTGTTAGGGTGTTTATAACATGACAAGGAGAAAGTCAAACTACATGAACATATTTTTCCATATACTTATTTCAATAATCATTGGCCCACAGATTCAAACCCAAAGGAAAAACGTAATTGAAGCCCTTTAGCTCTTGTTTCTAACTTTAAGCAAGACAGTTACTTAAAGAAAGGAAAATTAAGACTAACATTCATTTTGATTACTCTTATATTATTACCAGATCACAATAAATGCTGATGGGGTTGTTTTTATTAAAAAAAAAAGACTATCAATCACTTTCACTTAAGTCTTTGTTTTCTTATCTAGTCCCCTGAGAGAGAAAAGAAAGGAAAAGACGACTTCTAGATATATAGTATTTACTATCAGTATTTAATCTGTATATATGCTAAACATAAGAACAGTCAATCTGACTGTATAACACAGGGAATCCTATGATGGAAGATGGACTGAGGTTAACAGAACAAATATGAGAACATCCTCTGATGAAGTATATAACAAATATATAATACTAATACAGGGTGTTAATAATTGGGTGGGTTGAGGGGAAAAACACACTAAATATAAGTTATGGGCTAAAGTTAGTAATATTTTGATGATGCTCATTCATAGTTTGTAACAAATGTTTTACAACAATGCAAGGTGTTGGTGGTGAGGTGATGTATAGGAGCCCTGTACAATGATATGCATGTTTGTTTTGTAAGTTTTACAAAACTTTTACTATGCACTTAACGTTTATGTATGTTCATGTATGAATGATATACTTCAATAAGATAAAATAAAGTTTTGTACCAAAAAAAAAAAATAGCCAATCTGAAGTAGAGAGGTAGGCAAAGATGGGGATGACCATATATTCCTGGAAAGCAAAAAAAGCATTTTCTAAACAACAGATTATCATCTATCTCCTAATGGGCAGCTGTCACCAGAGCTTTGGCTAGGGGAGAGAAAGGGATTCATTCTCTGCCACCAAATTCCCTTTCCTTTACCAACATTGTCAATGTTTCTGTTGTTGATAAAAAGCCTATTTAACCAATAATTTAACTAAAATATGACAAAAGAAATAAAAAGATACCAATGGGCTGTAGATGAACTGAAAAGAGAAGTAAACACTTGGTTAATTTAATCTTTATTTTGAATTGAAATTGACCAAAAGGGTGGTTGGAAACCTAATCACCCACAATTTACACCAGTGTTTCTATAGTATATCATGACCTACAATTTATAGATAAACTTCTGGAACATAGCCCCTTTAATTTAAGGACTGTATATAATCATATAGATTATTATACAAAAAAGAAGTTTAAGACTGCAACAAAACTATAAATGTGAAGACTCAAACATATAATGTAAAAGAAACAGTAAAAATTGGGCTTTTTAAAAAGTTTTAGAGCCACTGCATAAGCATTTCAAAAAGAAAAGTTCTACAACTATTTACAAGCCCCTTACAAACTCAACAGATCCCAAATTACAATCCTATAATTCTACTAAAGAGTGATGCCCTACTCAAAAAGTTAGTATTTCTAAAATGTTACATGGTTCAAGACAATCATTAAACTTACCAATAAGCTCTTGACAATCTTTGTGAATAGTTTTTTGTTCTGGCAGGTCTAAAATACCATCCCATGATGCCAAACTATCACCTTTTCCTGCAACATTAAGTGCAATCTGGAAGAAAGATTAAAAAAAAAAAAAGCAACTATCTTCATATGTTATTTCTCTTTCTTGGAAAATATATCGTAATAACAGAAAGACCTGAATTTAGGAATAATAAATGCTACTGCAAAGATTAAACATAATGCATCCATACTCTATCAAATGCTGATCTTAGTCACATCAAAAAGGACTAAAAGAATTATTTTAAATCCTTCTACATTAAATTTTTACTACTTTATGACAATCTGGTGAAAGAATGAATTTCATAAAATTAATGATTTCAAACATCATCTTTTATGTTTTTTTATAAAACACAAAAGCAACATAATATCTTGTATTGGCAAAGGAAAAATATCTATACCATTCACAGAATGCTTTATGAATTGGGAAAATGTTCCTGTTATTTTGTAAGGTTTTTTTTAAGCACGTAAAAAGACACTACACTGATTAAAAGAATCCTAAGTGACATATCAACCAAATGCAATGTGTGGGTTTTCTAGAATTCTAATTTAAACAGATCATCTGTAAAAATATAGTTATGAGAAAATCAAGGAAATCATTTAATGATATTAAGTAACTGCATAACTTCTTTTAAGTATTTAATGTTACTATGGCCAAAAGATTCTTTATCTTTTAGACTTTCATATAAAGTATTTCCAGATAAAATATATTACCAGGGACTTTTAAAAAAATAATCCAGGAAGGTGGGGTGGGGGAGGAATAGGTGGGGATACCGATCAAACAAGATTGGCTAAATATTGATAACAGTTAAAGCTAGGTAATGGGTACACATGGATTCACTGCACAATTCCCTCTATATTTCTATGTATTTTAAATTTCTATAGTAAAAAGTTCAGATAATTCTATGTACAGTTATAATCATTATTTCTGTTAAAAGTATATGTATACAGGGAAAAAAGGATAAAAGGATATATACATCAATATGTTATTTTGATTTACCTACAGATGGTAAATGACAGGTGATTTTTATTTTATCTTTTGTGCTTATGTATGTTTTCACAAGATGTGTATTTATTTTGTAATAATAAAAAATCTAAATTAAAAAAAATAAATAAATATGCACTGGAGAACATGTAAAAAGAGGAAAATAAAGCAAAGGAAAAATCTCCCATAGGCATATTTCCTTTTTTTCTTGTTTTTTCAAATAGATGAGATCATTCCATATTTGTAATTGTATAACCTACTTTATTCATTGGTTGTATTTTCCCACATCATCAAACAATCTTCATAAATACCATTTCTAATGGCTACAAAAGAAAACATTACCTTTCAAAACCTATACCATTATTAAATATACCAAACACTACAGAAGCACACAGTTTAATATGTTGTGTTGACAAATTCTCTAGATGTGGCATGTTCATGAGATAATAAAGTCTTCTACAACTAAATCACCTCGAAATAAAACCTCCTTTTTACATTATTCATAAGTGATTATATTTTATTTTTTTTAGGTTCCAGTTACCTTCCAAACTTTGGCTCGCAGATTAGCAGGCAGCGGTCTCCCTTGAATTATGTTTCTCAAAGTTTCAAGATCACAACCTCCTGCTTCCAGAGCTTCTTCAAGATCTTTTTCCCTAAAAAAGAAATCTTATTTATTAAGATAAACTTTTTATTTTTCCTTATTCAAGATTCACTTATGAACATGGCTTGTTAAAGGTTGTCTATAAGAAAAAAAGGTCTCAGCAGCCAAGATGTATTTACACCAAGGCATACAAAGCATTCACACATATATTTTTTTCTTGGAATGGTATGTCAGGCTTCACAGTGAATTTATTCTTATTTTAGATTTAGTTCTAATGAGTTTGAGTATCTGTTTTCCAAGATGAGGGAAAGTGAAAAAGAGAAGATGGAGACAAGCAGGTTGACAGCACTGTGAAGTCACAGTAAAGTAATATTCATGGTTGCAGCAGTAATAACTAATACTATGTGCAAGGCACTTTTGGAGACATTTTACATGTCTTCGTTTAATCCTCACAACAACCCTATCAAGAAGTTTACATCATTGACTGCAGTTTACAAATGCAAAAATTAGGGCAAGGAGTGACTATATAATTGGCTTATGGTTGTTCACAGGTCTAGTAAGTAGAGCAAGGGTTGAAATTTTAAGTCTGGCTCCTGATTCACGGTTTTAACATTTATGCTAGATAGTAGCAAGAAGGTAGACCCATAATATTTAGGCAAGAATTCAAAGCACTGCCATTTGAGACTATTTAATACACAATTTACTCAAAACACAGTAAATTTAAAATGCCAGGCTTACATTTAAAGTATTCAATAAATAGTAGAGAAACAAAAAAGGTTTTAATGTTACCACTGTGTTATATATTAAAGCAAAATAACATATCAGTTAAATTTTAAGTATTTAATTGGTAAATCATCAAGTAATTATGTTCAGTCTCTATGTTTAAAAAGAAAAGGAAGTATGAAATGCTTTTTCCTATTTTCATCTGTATATATGATTAAAATAATTTAAAAAAGAAACTTTCACAGAGGTATGAACTGCTTTTTCACCAGAAAACAACCATTTAAAATAACCATTCCTTAGGAATTCTCAAACATGGCAGTTTCACTCATTGTTTACAATTTTAGTATACTATAAATAAATATTCTGTACAAAAAAATCTATAACTCAGCCAGACAATTTAAAAAAATTCTTTGAAGCAGTCTGAAAGGCAGAACATCCACTAGGAATCAGGAAACCAGGCTTTTGTCACATTTTTCTGGTTTTGAGGAAACCATTCCTCATTCTCTCTAAGATAATTTAAACATCTATTTAGAGGACTCTATAACATATTAGTTTCATGAAGTTTTGCCCTCTTAAGGGAGACGTATTAAATAAAAATGTATGCATTTGGGGTCAAATTCAAGAGAAAAACATCAATCAAATTTGAAAGTTTTCTTACAAAGCTACTACAAATACCTATGAACAAGAAGGTAACCAGTAATCACCCAAGAAACATTTTATTCTTTTGCTACATGGTCACCAAAGTGTTGAAAGAGAAAAGGAGGGAAAGAGATTTTAAGTCTACCCTTGAGCTATAATTCAGACCTGTAGTTGGTAAAGATGGGGATTTATCTATTCTGGCCATAATTTGTTAGACTCTGAGGTGCTGTTTGTGACTATGAAACAAAGAATATCTAACTGAATCTTTGGTGAATATATATGATATTTTTAATGATTATAAGTGTAAATAAAATGAGCTAAAAACAACATTTAATGAAATGGAATTCTTTCACCAAATAAATGAAGAACTAGAATTTTTTCATTTTGCAGTGCAAAATCTTTGGCTTCCTTTGAAGTAACTTTGCCAAATCACTTACTATTCCAGAAAGCAAAGCTAGTATTTTGGGGCAAAATGCCCAATCTTCAAATTATTTTTTTTTAAATGACAATAATGTACAAGTACAATCTCTGTTGATACAGCTGCTGCTGGATTCTTGGATGGTGCCCCGGGCGAAACACAAATGTGGTTTCCAGCAGTATGACTACAAGCAAATGCTCCTGAGGAGACCAGAAAATGCTACTCACACCTTAAGTAGTAAAAGGCACTCAGACAGACCTAAATCATTAAAAATTATTCTGAACAAGATGTTCAAAGAGTTCATTTACAGGCCTTCAACATTAAAACTGTGATCCGAGCGAAGACAGGAGAAGGATGAGAAGAGAGGACAGGAAACGGACAGAGTTGCCCAGCGAATGAATGCAAAAACGGTGTGTGTGTGTGTGTGTGTGTGTAAAAATGGATAAAAGTAAATAAATAATTAATTAAATCCTTTTAAAAATAGTATAGGGGAGTAAGATATGGACTATAGCTAGTAGTAATACTTTGACGATGCTCTTTCATAATTTGTTAACAAATGTTTCACAACAACGCAAAGTATTTGTGGTGGGGTGGTGTGGGAGCCCTGTATGATGTTATGCATGTTTGTTTTGTAAGTTCACAATGTTTACTGAACACTTATAGTTTATGTATGTTCATGTATGAATGATATACTTCAATAAATTGTTTTAAAAAAAAGAATAAAGTATTTGTACAAAAAAATTTAAAAAACAAAACAAAAAAAAATCCAAAACTGCGCTTGTAAAAGTAGTAAAAAGAGCGGAAAATAGCAAAGTTAAATAACAGAAGGATCAAACAGAGATAGAAATTAGAGAACTTAAGGGCATTTCACTCTTAACTAGAATTTTCCTTCCCGCAAACCAAGTTTCCTTTTACTTTTCTACAAGCAATACAATGCAGTACTAACATACAAAAGCAAAATGCATATCTAGTGGGGGATGAGTGGGTGGGTTGTGGTCGAGTATGGGCAGCTTCCTGACCTTACAAGCTAAAGGTTGATAGAAATATACTGGATGTTCAACAAGTTTTAAAATAGAAAAGTATAGGCCTCGTCTGTTTATTCTAGTAAGTATTAAAAATAAGTGTTTGATTTGCTCAGAAGGTTTAGTCAGAGCAAATCCAAAGCTTTGGGGGTTGGAAAGAAACAGAAACCCAACTCTTCCTGGCCCCATGACTTAGAATCTATAACAGATGTATTATACTAATTGGTAACATATAATGCTATAGGTTATTGTCAATGATCGACTGATAATAGTGACATATTTCCAAAACCTTAATAAAACATAACTAAATTTCCCCTCACTTGAAGTTTTGTGGCAAAATCACCTTATCTAAGCATTGTTACCTAAGTCACTTTAGAATTACAGTTAGGAAAACACTGACTGAATTTATATGGAATATGTTTACTGTTTAATTTCAAGCTAGCAACTGAATTAGATTTTTCTTTCTCAACCAAACAATAAATTCTGGCATATGAAAGCAATTTCACAAAGCAAGTTATGTTAATGGAGGAAAAAGGGAATTTTCAAGCACTGCTAAATTAAAAATGCATTTCTAAACGCTTCTAAGATTAATACATTCAATTAGAAATTTTCTAATTGTTTTCTGAATAAATCATTCTTTAAATCATACAAAAATTATGATTTTAAAAACAACTAAACAATATGTTATGTTCGTAAAACCAAAAAAGTTACGAGATGAAAACAAGACTTAGTTTGTCTCCTAAATCCTTCCATACTTGCTTTTTTATAACATCTTTACTGAGACATAATTCACATACCATACAATTCATTCTTTCAAAGGGCATAATTCAATGGTTTTTTTATATACAGAGTTGTGCAACCATCACCACAATCAACTTTAGAACATTTTTCATGACCCCCAAAAGAAAGCTCATATCTATTAGTAGTCATTACTGTTTCCACCCCCACACCTCTGTCCTTAAGCAACCACTAAGCTACCTTTTGTCTCTGTAGATTTGTCTATTCTGAACATTTCAAATAGTTGAAACATTTGAAATAAACTAATTTGTCCAATGTATAAAGGCAAAAATATAAAACCAACCACAATTCTACTGCTATGATATACCCACTTTAACATTCTGTGGATTACTTTTCAGTTCTTCTACACACACATATATATATTATATATAAAACAAAACTGGGATTATACTGAATATATAATTTTGTGCCCTGTAGGTTTCACTTATTTATATTTTTCCAAAAAATTGTGAAAATTCCTGAATCGCTCAATATTCTTAAAATATTTGATTTTTAATAGGTGTAATATGGGGGCATTTTCAGGGTATTGGAAATGTCCTGCATGTCACTGCAATGATGGATACAAGCCATTATATATTTTGTCATAACTTACAAAATTGCATGGGATAGAGTATAAACTATAATGTAAACTATAATCCAAGGTTAGTGGCAATGCTTCATTATTTGCTCATCAATTGTAACAAATGCACCGCACCAATGAAAGATGTTGCTAATGTGGGAAAGTGTGGGAGAGGAAGAGAGGGGGCAAATGGGAATCCCCTATAATAAATAAATAAATAAATAGATAGATATTTAAAAATACATGATTTTTAATTGGCCATTCCTCTATAAGTTGGTATTTGAGTACTTTCTAAATATTCCTTGCATTAATCTTTTCCCACTTCTCTTTAGCACAAACTCCTTGAATAGTTATACAATAATCAATAACTATTTGTCTTTGTTTCCTACCACATGGCCTACCTCTTCTTTTTCTTCCAGGTTCTACTGACTTCCAGCTTCTGCTCCTCCACATGGCTTTCTCTTCATAAACCTCAAGTAATAGGATTAAGGCCCAACTTCATTCAATTGGGCCACACTTTAACTAAAAATAACATTTTCAAAAGGTCCAATTTACAAAGGGTTCATTCCCACAGAATGTATTAAGATTAAGGACATGTTTTTTCAACCTACCATACTACTGTCTATTGTTAATAAGTCAAATAGTAGAAGCATCAAATATTATTTAGAATTATGGTATCCATCAAGATGAAAAACGTAATAGTTATAGTGGTTATTTCAGAGAAATGAGATCGGAGGGAGACTTTCACTTCTTATACAGCATCAGTCAGTATATAGTATATATTATATTTGAATGTATTGCCTGAATAATAATATTTATGTATTCCTTTAAAAAAAAAAAACATTTATTCATTCATTTATTTCCTCAAAATTGAGGGCCAACTCAATAGGAACTGCCTAGGTGTCATCTGGAAGTTGTCGGGGATGAATGTGGGTCACCTGACCCTCTCTGCTGAAACAACTGAAGTGACTTGACCCTGCCCAATATCAGAGCCACGCCTGTATAACTCCCACTGTACAGAGAACCAAGTTTTCCCAGAAAAGTCCTCCTGCCCTACTCCTCAGCATTAATTGGGGTGCAGTGGTATAAGGGATATCTTTTTTGTTGTTGTTGTTGTGACACATTTGTCACAATTGATGAAAGAACATTGTCATACTATGATAGTGTCTATTGATGTATAAACGTTTTAAATTTTTTTTTATAAGTTTATTTTTTATTTTTTAAAAGATACTTAGATTACATAAATGTTACACAAAAATTGTAGGGATTCCCATATGCATCTCCCACTCCTCCCACAACCTCCCACATAAACATCCTTCATTAGTGTGGCACATCATCTGCACTAGATATACACATCTTGGGGCTTTGCTACTAAGCATGGACCACAGTTCATATTTAGACCACACTCTCTCACACACAGTTCTTCATGTTATATGATGATATAAAATGGCCTATATCTGTCATTGCAATGTCATTCAGGATAATTCCCAAGTCCCGAAAAAGCCCCAGTATTACAACTGCTTTTCCCTCTCCCTGCCCTGTAAGGGATATCTTGCATCTTTTTCACCCTTCCCTGAATGCAAAAGGGGAAAGACATTCTGTGGATTCCTTCTTAACATTTATACCCATCACCCAGCAATAACTGAGAATGCTGAGAATTCTGAGAACTGAGAATTTAAAAAGATTCCGCTACAGGACCGTTTAAATTATGAAAAACTAGAACATTGTAACTGTACTAAAATATAGAATTGATCTAAATCAGCATGGAATTCTAGGCAACCATTAAAAATGCTTGAAGAATAGTGACACGGAGAGATGTCTATGATATTAAGGGAATATAATAAGTAAAAAAAAATTTTTTTTTAAATAATGTATAAGCCTATAGGTTTAAAAAGAAATACAAGTACACTGTCCCCCCTTACCCTTTCCCACACAAATAGGGAGAGATTTTTTAAAAATACTTTTTTTCTAGCAGTGTGCTTACAGAGAAGCTTTAACACTGGATTAATGTAATCAATTCTGCCTTCTTTGTTCCTATACACTCTTCTCAATGAAGACTTTTTGGGAAAATAAAGACAGCTTTATAGACTGATGCTATCATAAATTCATCATCTTCTATTTCCTTTTTTAAATAACTTTATTTAAAATAACAAAAATAACAGAAAAAGTCAGCTCAACAAGTTATGGAAGCATTACTCCTTAAAAATTCTAACTAGAACTTTATCTCATTTAATTCCAACTACTAACGCAATCATTCCTCTAGTGTTCAGAAAGATACACAGATGAACACAGATTAGTTAAATGACATAGTCAAGGTCTCCTTATTAATTTTAAAAAAATGAAGACAAAAAAAGCTGAATCATTTTCATATCTTACAAAACCAAGCCCCTATATTCTATTTTTTTGTTTGTTTGTTTGTTTTTGTTTTTAACCTTTAGCATTAATATAGTACCGACTTTGCTTGTGCTACAAAAACATTACAATGTTGTTGTTTATAGTCTGTCATCTATTTCTTCTGGGCATTCAATGCTGCCTGAAAATCCTCCCCTATTCACCACTTTCTTCAGACCTTCTACCTAGCCACTTTACCTCAGGTGACTTTACCTCTGACTCCAAAGAGAAAATACAGGTGAGTACGCTTTCCTTTCTATCTGATCTCAGTCCCCCTTTAAAAACAAACATAAGCAACTTATCATCATCCTATGTATCATTTCCTTCTTTCCTATATTCACAGGCGACTAGGTATCCTTTTTCTTGTCTTCTCCCTACTCGTCTTCAGAGACATGTGCCATAAATTATGTCCTCTCTTATCTTTCGCCTTTCTTTCTCAATTCATTCTTTCCTCTGAGCCAACATGTTCAAGTATCCCCACTAGAAGAAACAACATCAATGAAAACAAAAACTCCTCCAAATATTCCCTTCCACCTAGCTACTAAACTCTTGGTCCTTCCTTTCACAGCAAAGCCTTTTGGAAGAATTTTTGACAAGACATGTGGCCACTTCTGTCTTATTTTCCATCATCCCTCTAACCTCCATCACTTCCTATCCCTCTATGATCTGATTTTGATCTCCACCACGCCATAGGAACCACTCTATATGCTCCTCATTTCCTTCCTGATAAGCTTTTTGAAGGCATCTGACCTCCTTGGTTACTTCCTCCTTGGTAAAACTCTTCCCTCCTTTAAGGTTTACTAATTCTTTTCATTCTCAATTTCTGATCTCTATGATTATATATCTCTGTCATATTCTTGGCTCTTAAATGGCTACACATTGAACACTGTTTTGCTCTTCTCAATTACATTTACGTGTGTATTCTTGTCCACACTCATGACTTTAACTCAAATCTCTATCTTTAGCCAAGTCTTCACCTGAGTTCTAGGTTCTTTTATCCTTGAGTGGGAAATTTCCACCTAAATGTCCACCATCACTTCAGAAATGCCAATTATGTTCAAAATCTCATTCTTCCCCTCTTATTTCAATGTATTGGTACTAACCACACCTAATCCTCAGTCAGAAATGTGCCCTATATTCTTCCATCTCTCCCATCTCATTTCTCTCAAATCCATCCTTGCCACTCTATTCTTCCTTATCTGTCTCTACCTTAGTTCAGGACCACCGTTTCTGTTCAACTTGATTACTGCAAGTCCTCAATTCATCTTCTTGCCTCCAGTTTTGCTCCCCTTCAATCCATGCTCCATACAATCAAGAGTGATTTCTCTAAAATGAAATGCAAGTCATGTCACTTCTCTGTATAAAATTCTTTGATGCCTCTTCATTGACTTCAGGATAAAGCACATGAGATTCAAGATCCTTCATAATGCAATCCCTGACTACTTCCTAAACCACATTTCCACATGCATTCTAGATATAGCAAAATACTTTCAATATCCACATTTGCTATGTTCTCTCATACTCTGCATCATTGCACATTCTGTTCATTCTGCCTGAAATGGTTGGTCTTTTTCTTCCCAACTAGATGCAGCTCAAGGTTCACCTCCTCCTGGAAGCTTACCCTGATAAACAAACATATTCACTTTCATCAGGGCAGTGAGGTAGCTGTATTAGTTTTCTGTAGCTGTTGTAATAAACTATCATAAATTTGATGGCCTAAAACAACAGAAATTTATTATCTCAAAGTTCTAGAAGCCAGAAATCCAAAATCAGTTTCCCTGGGCTGAAACCAAGGTGTCAGAAGGCAGCACTCCCTCCAGAGACTCTAGGGAAGAAATCCTTTCTTGCCTCCTCCAGTGTTTGAGGACTGCCAGCATTCCTTGGCTTGTGACTGCATCACTATTTCTGACCACATGTGATGAAGGTCACATGGCCTTCACCTCTTTTGTCTACAGTCAAATTTCCCTCTACCTCCCTCTCCTAAGAACAAGTGATTACATTGGGGGCCCATCCTGATAATCCAGGATAATCTACCCATCTCAAGATCTTTAACCCACTCACATCTTCAAAGTCTTTTTTTTTTTTTTTTTTTTTTTTTTTTTTTTGGCCATATAAGGTAACATTCACAAAGGTTCTAGGGATGAAGATACAGACATCTTTTGGGGTACCATTATTCAGCCTACCACAGTACCCCTAGCTCTGGGGTCCCATGCCTCCTATTGCAATTTAAACTGTGCTGTAACCATCAAAACTCCCTCAAGTATTTTCTTAATGGCAGAAACTCTATAGATCAGCAACATATATCCAGAACTTGCTGTAATACATGTTCAACAAATGTCTTGACTGAACAAACTCTGCAATACTAAGGAACACCACAGTGACTAGCATTAACCCACCACATCTTTTAGCCCCACACAACCACTAATATTTCTAAGAAATCAAAAGTAGCTTTTCTTTCTCCAAAAAAGATATACAAATGGCCAATGACCATATGAAAAGATGCTTAATATCATCAGCCACTCAGAAAATGCAAATCAAAACTACAATGAAATACCACTTCACACTCCTGAGGATGGGTATAATAAAACAGTAAGATAGTTACAAATTGGCAAAGATGTGGAAATACTGAAACCCTCATTCATTGCTGATGGGTATGTAAAATGGTGCAACCACCATGGAAAACAGTTTGGCATTTCATCAAAATTTTAAACACAGAATAACCATTTGACCCAGCAATTCCACTCCTAGGTATATACCCAACAGTAATAAAAGTTAACATCCACACAAAAACATGTGCGAATGTTTGTAACAATATTATTCACAATAGCCCAAAAGTGGAAACAACCCAAATGTCTATCAACTGATGAATAAACAAAATGTGACGTATCCATACAGCACGGTATTATTCAGAAATAAAAATAAACGAAGTACTGATACATAATACAACATGGATGAATCTTGAAAACATTATGCTATGTGAAAGAAAGCTAGACATAAAGGTCATATATTGTATGATTCCATTTACAGGACATGTCCAGAATAGGCAAGTAAAGTGGGCATTCATCACTTCAATCATTCTTAGAGCACTTGGTTGTCAGGAGTTTGGGGGGAGAGGAAATGGAGAGTGACTACTACTGGGTATGGGGTTTCTTTTGGATGTTGTAAATGTTCTAAAATTGATTATGGTGATGGTTACACAACTCTGCGAATATACTAAAACCACTGAACTGTACACTTTAAATGGGTGAATTTTATGGTCTATGGATTCTCTTTCAATAAAAATGCTGAAAAATAACTCTTCATCAGAAAGAATTTAGGGACTCTCTACTTTAGGGCTTTAATAGGGAAACTATGCTGTCAAATTCCCATTTACCATTTAAACAAAGGAGAGTATATCACTATGAAGGGTCCAAGTAACACCTTAGGTTAATAAAGGGATAAGGGCTCACCTTGCCTGTTTAATTCCTCAAGTTGATAGCAGTACACGCTCTCACATAACTTACATTCTAGCTGGGTATTCTAAGGTTCTAGCCTAAGCCCTATTATCTAAATCCTGTTGACCAGAGGTGGGAGTGGCTTTTTCTAGGGTGCCAAATCGTCAGATTTGTTTTGAAAGTAAACCATACTGTGAACACAGGTTATACCATGACTGCCCAGCTTGCCCATGTATACATCATACCCAGGTACAAGCTTTTGACTATTTAAGGCTCTGAAATAACTAGCGAGCTAGTTCTAAGTAACAGAAAATTGTATGACAGTGAGTAAGCAGTGTCAAGTTAGACATGTCAAGTTGTGGTTTCATGGCTTACGTTGTACCATCACATTTCTGAGTACTTCTTAATGCCTAACTCATGAGATATCAGCACCAAAGCTGCATACAAACTTATTTGGCTGCTGTTGTTAGCAAGCTGGTTACAAATTACTATGAGGTCAAAACTCCTTAATTAGTTCCTGAATATTCTGTGTGACATTTGGTAAAAATAGAAATAGAACAACTTTGTTATGAATTCATTTGTACACTAAATATGGACAGAGCTCAATGACTATAATATGTACAATGCAATTTGTTATTTTTAAATACCAAACAAACCATAAAAATTTTCTAAGCATTTCAACTAATAGTATGTTAGCACAATTAGAAATGACCTTGACACCTTACAGACTGTGAGAGTACAATCTTATCAGATTGTGAAATCTTGGCAATATAGGAATTTGTGTCAGACTCAACAGACATGCCTGTTACAAGTTTTTTTTGTTTGTTTTTTGTTTTTGGCCTTGAGGTTTTTTTTTTTTAACAAATCAATTTTATTGGTATATA
This sequence comes from Tolypeutes matacus, assembly GCA_026826555.1. NCBI lineage: Eukaryota > Metazoa > Chordata > Mammalia > Cingulata > Chlamyphoridae > Tolypeutes > Tolypeutes matacus. The sequence continues at coordinate 2,751,956 of JAKSZT010053887.1, read as the reverse complement.
TTAATAAAGCATAAATCCATCCAAAGTGTACAATCAAGGGTATTCAGTGTAATCACATATTTGTGCATTCATCACTTCAATCATTCTTAGAGCACTTCCATTATTCTAATAATAATAAACAAACAAAACTCATCCTCTCTCAATCTCTCTATGCTTCCCATGCCATACACAGCTGCTATTCTTTTTTTCCTTCTCGCTTGTTTTACAAAATCAAGTTTTTCTTGTTTTTTTTTTTTACAAAAACAGTCATATATGCACTATCACCCATATTCATGCTTTACATGAGGTTTTACTGTCATATACAGTACCATGATATAGTTTTTAGCTTTTCTTCTAGTAGTATACATGACCTTAGACTTTCCCTTTCAACCACTGTCATACCCATACAATAGCACTGCTAGTTACAAACACCATGATATGCTTTAACCATTTCTATTCATTTCTAAAGATTTACAAAAATCTTTTTACCAATTCTGCACAGATTAACCCTCAACTTTCCATTCTCTACCCTTTCTGGTGATCTATATTCTAATTATTAACTCCATGAGTTTACAAAATATATTTAGTTCATAATAGCACAATCAATCAGTATTTGTCCTTCTGTGTCTGGCTTGCTTCACTCAACATAATGTTCTCCAGGTTCATCCATGTTGTCATATGCTTCACGACTTGATTTCTTACTGCTGCATAATATTCATTCCATCATGTGTATACACCACAATTTGTTTATCCATTCATCAGTTGATGGACACCTGGGTGTTTCTAACTTTTGGCAATCTTGAATAATGCCACTATGGACATCAGTGTACAGAAGTCTGTTGTATCTCTGATCTCAGTTCTTCTAGAAATATACCTAGTAATTGTATTACTGGGTCACATAGCAAGTCTATATTCAACTTCCTTAGGAATTGCCAAACAGTCCTCCACAGTGGCTGTAACATTCTACATTCCCACCAACAGTGAATAAGTGTTCCTATCTCTCCACATCCTCTCCAACATTTAGTTTTCTGACTTTTTAACAGCAGCCAGTCTAATAGGTGTGAAATGGTATCTCACAGTTTTGATTTGCATTTCCCTAATCGCTAGTGATGCTTAACATTTTTTTATATGTTTCTTCACCATTTGTATTTCTTCTTTGGACAACTGTCTTTTAAAGTCTTTTGCCCATTTTTAATCAGGTAGTTTGTCTTTTTATTATTGAGTTGAATGATCTCTTTGTATATCACGGATATTAAATCCTTAATGGATAAGTGATTGCCAAATATTTTCCCCATTGAGTCGGCTGCCTTTTCACCCTTTTGACAAAGTCCTTTGAAGTGCAAAAGTGTTTAATTTTGAGGAGGTTCCATTTATCGATTTTTACTTTTGTTGCTTGTGCATTGGGTGTAAGATTTAAGAAACTACCGCCTACCACAAGATCTTGAAGATGTTCTCCTACATTTTCTTCTAGGAGTTTTATGGTTGTCATGTTACATATACATGTTACATTTATATGACATACAAAAGTTATATATTTGTATGTCAAGGAGGAAAAAGCTCCATTCACAAGCTTAAAAAATTAGTGAAATTTTGTACTAGCATCAGATCCATAAAAGCAGCTTTGGGAGAGTCCCTTATCAAGTAATGTAATTGTCTCCAGAATTCATATTTTAACCAAGGTCTTGTGCCAAGAAAAGAAGATGCTAAATCTAGTCTCTTACAAGCCAAACAACATGATAGAGCTCAGTATTTCAGCACTGTGCAGTAGGCAAATGAGAGAGACAAAAGACATGTTGCTCTTTAAACTACTAAAATTAACTCAAATGGAACAGTTGCTTTAAATCTTCTCATAGACTTATTTTTGATGCATAATTCATGTAGATCAAATTGCACCAATGGTGCCCTTTGTTTTGCTAAGAAAAACTCAAGATTTGTTGTCTAAGTAAAAAAACTAAGAAGCACACAAAAAGTTTCTCACAACTACATGTATAATGTTGCAATGCACTTGCTACAATAATTTTTTCTACTAATAAGTATAAACATCCCTCTAAACTCTTACCTATTCTATGTTTTCTCAAAATAAAAAGTCCCTAACACACTGTTCTTTTCCATACATATGAGGTGACTTTCCAGCACTTTTATTTCACAAAGAAATACATTCCACCCATACCCCCCCCCCCCCAAAGCAGTAGTTTGGTAACTGAAAACAAAATGTATCTTTTGCCTAAGAGAAAGTGTGGGATGAAAATGGAAAGATGTTACCTCTATTACAAATTTCCTCTTTATCCAAAGTGTAATGAGAAAAGAAATATCACCAATATTCCTTTTCTTGAAACCATCATTTTGGAAAATAAAGGAAAAACTATTGCAAATGAGGTGACAACAGTTCGCAACATTTGGGCAGTGCTTTACAAGAGTACTTTACCAATGTTAACCTGGTTTCCAACCAACAACAATGATTTATTTGATACAAGATGATCTCATTTGCTTGTGAATCGGTGGTTAAATCTAAATGGAATTTGCAAAATAACGCTCAAGAATTTCTGGTACTCAACCTCACATGTATATGACATAGATACATCCATTTATGTATCACTTTCATGTCTCAAAACAAAGACTAGGAACTCTTTAAAGGGTAAAATAACTACATGGGAGCTGTTTTAAAAGCAAGTTTCTTATTTCTCCAACATCACTAATAAAAGCAACAGAAAAATTACTGAGTTGATAAACTTACTAAAACCATGTAACTGATTATATGTTCTTAATATTACTGAAAATCCAAATAAACTGTAATTGTAGTTTAATAGATATTATATAGACACATATGGTGTAATACAATTATATCACCTGTTTCATATTTGCATATATCTATATATGATATAATAATTTATATAAATACATCTAGTTTAATATATAATATATATTAAATCAATATATTATCTAGGTGATATATGTAATGATAATATATCTTAAGGTTAAAAAACATCTATTTAAATGATCATTTGCAAGGGATACAAGAGCATTTCATGAAAACAAAAGGGGTATAAAGCTATAGTATATAATGCTTTGTATCATATCTGAACATATCATTCATGAATTGTCCCTTCTTGTGGGTGCAAAATAGATAACATGGTACACAGCTTACCCATACCCTTATACCCTAATATGTGCCAGAGATAACAAATACACATGTGAGTTCAACAATGCAAATCTCTGAATATTATGCCTTTGAAAGCACATGGTTGATTGAGTATAGGTGTGTAATAAAGTATATGTGAAATATATAATGTATATGCACTTGACTTTGGAAAGAGCACAGGGCTTATTAGAGTAAGGGGACATGAGTTTAAGTTCCAGATCTTCCACTAACTGGGTTTGTCACCTGATCACTCTAAGCGTGCTCTCTTATCTCTAATGAGCCAATAACAATAATTCAGAACCTTCCTATCTCAAAAACCTGTTGTAAGATCCAAATGAAATGGTATTTATATGTATTATATAAAGGGCAAAGCTCTACACAAATGTATAGTACTTTCTTATATCTCCTTGCTAAATAAAAATGATTAAATATTATCGTAACAATTATTTTATGTGACAACTGCTTTAAAATAAGGAAAAACAGCATACACTGCAGCATTCCTACAAAACTATGAAGTGGTATGTCAGCTTAAGGATAAAAAAAGCCTCCTTTAGCCTTCAAGAAAAAGGATGAAGACTTGAAATAAATGATTTAATTAGTCATTTTTTCAGTTAGGATTAGAAGGTCAGGTGCACCCTTAAAAACAAGTATACATTACATTTCAGGAAATAGTTTTTCCTTTAATTGGCTCTTATTGCTCTTTTATTTTTAAAAGAAACAACTTGAACTTCACAGAAGGGATTGGTTTGCTTGCCATTTTTGTAATTCTCAACATCTGAATATGTACTTCTAGCACTACCCCTTCTCAAGCTGAATAATTCTATTCTAATCTTCTAGAACATATAATTTCCAAAAACACAAATATTTAGATATCCTCAGAAGATATCTCTATAATTTACTCCTAGAGATAAAGTGAGGCACAATAATGCACAGTTCTGGTTCTAAATGTTTCAATTTTCTTCTCTCTTAAACACTACACAGCAGCCTGAATATAATCAGTCTTTGGTCAATGTTTGCTGAATGAACGATTAATGCTTTGCTAAACTCTAATTTGCTTTTCAATACACGAAGAATGCCACTGTCTTTGGTTTATATCAAGTATATTCCACATTTCAGTATTACACAGCAGAAATGATTTGTCAAACATATTTTATAAAATCTGTTCAGAAGACACCTACTTATATAATTTGGCTGTGTATTGCAATACATTTAACAGGGTGCGCCAGTATTACTGGGACTGCCTCAATAAATTTAGGAATGCACTTATCCCCTCTCTGCAATGAGTATAAACAAATGGAAAGGAATTGATTGAAATGCATTTCTTTAGAGTATGATTTTGCATACTCCAATTACCAACTCTAGCCTATGGATTTTAAAACATCTACAAGAAACAAAATCTTAGAAGTGACTTATTATTCAGGAATTACCTCTAGAAACTGTAAAATTGGAATTATAATAAGGACATTTATGTAAATAGCATAAACAAAATAAGTCTTCTTGATTTCTAATCTTTGCCTACCTTCTAATTTTAGTTTACAAAATCAAATATCAAATAACACCTAATTCAGTACAGTAAAGTTCATTTTCTCTTCTTTTTTTTTTTTTTAAAGGTAATATCAAGCCTTTCCAATCCCACAAGCTGTCCATATTCTTATATAATGGACTCCTTTCTCTTTCCCATTAAATGTATCTCTTTACTGATTATATCATGTTTGAAATTGCCATCAGCTACTCTTTAAGTGACATTTTAAATCTTGCCTCATAAGATTATGAAACAGGAAGCACTAAGAGTGCTATTTATAAAGTACACAAAATTTTGAAAATAAGAACTTAGTATTCTCAAAACAATTCCTATTCACATCTCAAATTAACAACAATAGAAGCTTCTTTATGGAACGGATACTTCTACAATTTCAAAAAAACTTTATCAAGAGTTTTAAGAAGAGTTTAGTAATAAAATAAAACCATGAATTAATATGTGTAAAAATTTTTAAATAAAACAGGCTCTACCAACAGCTGTTATGTAATTAAAGTCTATACCAAAAAAATTGTTTGACAATTATGCTGTCAGATCTTTAGGGATCATTTTAACTTAGAAAGCCTCAGAAAATGAGAACTTATGGTCAAATCCAAGAATAATCTTCAATTTCAAGAAGAGTGATTACCAATCCTAGCACTTTAATAATTTTAACATTATTTGATTTTACAAACCCAGATTCTCATAGCTTATATTAATTTTTAAATTAAATTTAAATCATTTCAAACTATAAGCATTTTTATAAGGACTTTACCACATTCTTTGAGCTTACATGGCTGAAGTCCCAGAAAGCTTGAGAGCTGAGAGTTTCTGTTCATCTTGGCTCTCCATAAAGAGTAAGCATCATACCAGCAGACAATTACATAGCTCACAAAAACACTGGAGTCAGGAAATTTGTATGAAATGATAGTTTAGTATGCTATTGCACATGATTTTATAAAAGTCTGTATTTATTCATGCATACATTCATTCAACAAACATTTACTGGGCTACCTGCTACAGTAGCCACTGCCCTTGAGAATTTCACTATCTAAAGATCAATGATAAATCATGTAATTACATAAATTATTGTATAATGTGATAAGTGATACAATATAACATATATAGAGAAAGAAAGTCCTCTAATCAACTTATTCTGAGATATTCATCATCTAGAACCTTGCTAACCGAAGTGTGGTCTATGAGCCGGTGGCAATGGCATCACGTAGGAGTTAGAAATAGAGAATCTCAGGTCCCAACCCAGGTCAACTGACTTAGAATCTGCATTTTAACAAGATCTCCAGGTAATTCCATCTAAATTTTGAAAAGCACTTACCTAGAACATACTAAAAATCAGTAAATAAGTAAAAGAGGTATTATAAGTTCATGTATTCTTAGATGCTCAGGCCCCCATCCTGAACCCTTTTAGGAATTTATACACAATTTTAACAAATCCAGCTATCTATTTTCACAGAAATTCGGAGATACCACCAACAAAGGAAGAAAACAGGAAAACCTTATTAAAAACAATCTCAAAAAGGAATGGTTGTATGGAGTCATTTAACATAGCAACAATCTTATCTGCCTAGGTAGGCGGTGAGGCTCTCACTGTATTATAGTAGCATAATAGTAAACATGCCTCCCCTAACTAGATAAGTTCCTTGAGAACCAGAACCTAGTTTTAATCTTACATACTTATGTTTGTAAACTGAATGATCCTGAGTCACTAAGATGAGTTTAGGTTAGGCAGTAAGATGTATAATACATTTTAGAAAATTTTCCATCTGAAAACATTCAAATAAAAACTTAAAAAATTTTTTTTTAAAAAGAGTAAAGCCTCCCCATTCCATAACAATCTATTCACAGAGCACTTTAACAAGAGGCTTTATGAACCTATGGCTCCCAATTCCCAAATCTTTCCTGACTGTAGTCAAATTCATTTCTGGGGGAAGAGGAGCGGAAAAAGGAGAAAGACTAGAAAAGGAAGAGTAGAAATCATAGCAGAACACCTCAGGGTTCCTACATTTAAGAAAACAGAGTGAAAAATGGGAAGCTCTATAAGACACAGCAAACCTAGAAGAGAACAAATGCCATCTCTAGCAATCATACATGTACCAAGTCCTTTGCCCCTGTAAACCAGACACAACAACACTCCCAACCTAAGTACTTTCTCAAGTCACCCTAACTCTAGCAACATCTCCCCTCAATGCCTTGAACGGATCAGCTGATTACAGCCAGTTCATGATACAATTTGCTCTTTTGAAACAGCAAACTTCCTACTATAAACCAGCTAGGTCATTTTCTGAAGTTTTGTAATCTCTAGATCATTGATTGTAAGAAGGTCTCTTTAACTAGTTAAAATAAGAAGAAGTATACAATTGGTAGTTTTCTTAACCTTTAATCAATGTTGAAATAATATTATGGATATATAATAAATGAAATAGATTATTAAAATTAATTTCACTTGTTTTAGTTTTTAATTTGGTTACTAGAAAATATTTAGTTATAAATATGGCTCACATTAATATTTCTATTGGCCAGCACTGGTCTAAATCCTACTCATTCTTCAAGGCCTAATGCAAACCATAACTGCTTCCATGAAGCATTACCAAGGGGAAACAGCTTCTCCTCCTCTGAACTGCCATAACACTTTTATTCACGTTCTGAACTACCATAACACTTTTATTCATGTCCTGAACTCCCGTTACACTTTTATTCACGTCCCCTCAAAATGGATCAATTTTACCTTGTACCTGTCACACCTCCCCAACTCCAAAATAAGCAATTGAAGAAAGAAACTATATCTAGGGCACCTGAAGTTTTCCTCCTACACCTTGGAAAGTACATGTACTAAGATGATGTTTAAAACCTGTTAATTGACAGTTGAACTTCTCAAATACTGTATTATCTATGCCTTTCAACGATTTCCAGTTTCTTCTCAGAGATTAAAGTCGATGTCTACAAATATTCTGTAGTATTTTTGGGTAAACAGGAGCCAGTGAGCTGCATACATATGATATGATGAATAAGCAAATCTAAAACTAATATATTTAGTCAATACATTTAAATCATCTGTAATAATTTCACAAGCCTCTATAAAGTTTCCATTTTTAAAAAATGGTGTCACTAAGAGAGAATTGTGAAGATAAACTATTTCAAAAGGAGGAGACTTTCTCAAAGATTAATGACACTGGAGGACTCAAGTCTATCAAAAATTTGTTGGAGGTACTCCCAACAACCCCGAGTATAAATTAGGTAAGTATGCAAAGGCTTGGGAACAGCAAGAGCAATGTCCCACATCACATCCAAAACTATAAAAATCGAGCCACGAGAAATGTATAGTAGGAAAAAAGACTCGTCGTGAAAGAGACGAATGGTGGAAACTCGGAACGCGAGACAAAAGCCAGGATTTTTAAAAAATTACTTAAATTGATTTGTTTAAAAAAATATTTACCTCAACTATGTAAAAGGGATTCCCCTCGGTATACTTCTCACCATCTGAACCCTCAAGTTAAAGTCGAGGTGCTAATTTCAAATAGTATTTTCTTCAAACGGCATTCTAATGCTTCTGATTTATATCCAAGAAACTTCCTTTCTAACCAGCCTACTCCAACTCTCCGCGCCAAGGACCTCCGTCCCAACCCAGCTTAAGCCACCCTCTCAATCACATTTTGGAGACAGGTGGACCAAGCCGGAGGACCAGACCGAGGCCCCGCAGCCAGACAACACCCCACTCCCTTCGCTTCCCGGCCCCAGCCCCTTGGGCAGGGCGACGGAGGCAGAGGGGGCGGGGCAGGGTGCCGGACTTCGCTGAAGATCGGTCTTCCCGTTCCACGCCGGCCTTTGCCAGTGCCTCCGGGACCGACAGGGTGGCGAGAAGGAAAAAAACATGGGACAGTGGGACTCAGTCTCAGGCTTTCACTCACCAGCTGTCGCTGCTCGACGTTGGCAGTGGCGGGACCTCTTCTCCTTCCGCCATTGCTGTTGACGTCCACGTCACTTTGCCGAAAAGTGGACTCGGCGCCGGTACCGATTCTGACACTCGGGTGTCGTAAATGATCCTCGGAAGTCCGGGACTGAACAAGAAGGAAAGAAAGAAGGGGAAGCAAGGGATGGGAGGATAGCTACGTCACGACGTCCCGAGGGCAAAAGGTAGCGTCGGACGCTGGGCGGAGGAGACACGGTGGAGATAGCTACGTCTCCGAAGACTACATGTCCCAGCATGCCACGGGACCCCGGACCCAGAAGGGTGGGCGGAGCTAGGTGGCGAAGCACCTGTTCGCCCCCGACGTGCTTTGATCCAGAAGTACTTGGGTGTCCTCTGCGTTGCTTCTTGGCGTCTGTTAGGCGTCTTCATTCCAACTCGGCACCGAATTTATAGAACTAGAATTGAGAGTCCTAACTAATGGAGAGAGGAGGGAAGGTGGGAGCTCACACAGGGAAGGTGGAGGTGGGAGAAGAGTCCACATTTCATTTATTTTACTATACATTTATTCACTATAACAACTGGGTTTGCGGAAAGAGTGAGGTGTTAGGAAAAGGCAGGCCCACCTCTTTTTGTGGGGGCCAGGTGAAAAGGATAAATGGAGGCGGACATATTTTATGTCCAAATATTTAAAAGTTGTAAATCAAGCTAAATATTAAAGGAAATATGTTTGAGCCTCCCACCTTTAATAACAACCTGAAAGATCAGATCCAAATGTAGGATTCTAGAACTCTTGTAGTTCTAGGCAGGAAGAGCTGCCACGTTCCTTCTCTTCCCTCCACCGCTTCATCCCACATGAATGAACCTCCACCACCACATCCAAGCTTGAGCTACACTTCCACTACCAAAACACCTGCCCCTTTGACTCCCCTTGACTATCTCTTGGGCCTAGGCGTGGGTACACCCTCAGGAGAATGCACCTAGGGAAAAGCTTTACAGGCCTTGGAAACTGCAGAAATGAAGGAGAGCTACATGTAACAATATATATAAATCTGAAAAATATGTTAAATGAACAAAAGACAGATTACAGATGGATATATAAAATATGGTGCCATTTATGGTTGGGGTTAAAAATAGGCAAGCCAATATATTGCTTAGGAATAGATGCATATGTTTTTGAAAAATACAGAGGTATTCCCCCCAACGTGGGACATGACTCTCGGGGATGAGCCTCCCTGGCAACGAGGGATTAATACCAAGTGCCAACTGGCAACACGACTGGAAAAAGACCTTGAATAAAAGGGGGAAAAGGTAAAGACAAATGAGTTCATGTGGCTAAGAGACTTCGAAGAGAGTCGGGAGGTCATCCCAGAGGTAATGCTTACGCACACCTCAGTAGGATCTCATAGAACACCAAAGAGGATATCACCCCACACAGAGGGGCTCCTGAGGGCTCTGGAGACACCCAGGTCCTATATAAGGGGGGGGAGGGGTAGCTTCAGAGATTGATGCCTTATCAGTGGGCTCTACTTTGGAATTTGTGCTCCTAAGAGTGACAGAGTTGGGAAGCGGCTGTGGCTCAATCAGTGGGGCTCCCGTTTACCATATGGGAGGCCCCGGGTTCGGTTCCCGGGGCCTCCTGGTGAGGGCAGGCCCGCCCACATGGCATGGTTGGCTGACCCAGCGAGCACAAGCAGCAAGGGGGGGATAAATGAATAAATAAATAAAATCTTTAAAAAAAAAAAAAAAAAGAGTGACAGAGTTGAACTCAAATAAGTCCTCCCTGCACATGGTCCATCAGTCCCTTCTATTCAAACCTATATGTGATGCTGGAGTTTGTAGGTGTGCTTCCAGAGACTGGAGCCTCTGGCCTGTGCATGTGCCAGCTGTGCCTGGAATCTCGGTGGAGCTGCAACTCCTACTGTACAGCTCAATGGACTCACCCAAGTCACCTGGTGAGGAGACGATGATGGACAACGGCCATCCCAGGGAATGGAGAGAGCCTGCAGCTGTAGGCAGGATAATCCCATCCACCGTATCCATGGGATATAAGCCCACTCTCACTTGGAGGTGGAGTGGACATCAACATCCCAGACTCCTCAGGATTGGGGGAAGAGCTATGGACTAGAGTGGACTTAATGGTATTCTGTTGTAGACATATTGTGATTCAAGCAATGGAAGAAATTATAACAGTGAGGTGGAGCCAGTGGCCACTAGACACTTTCGGGGCAGGGAAGGGAAAAGCAGTTGTAATACAGAGGCTTTTTCAGGACTTCGGAATTATCCTGAGTGACATTATGACGACAGATATAGGCCATTTTACATCAGCATATGCCATGCAGAACTGTGTGGGAGAGAGTGTGGTCTACATAGTGAACTATGGTCCATGCTTAATGGCAAAGCCCCAGGATGTGTATATCCATTGCAGGTGAAGTGCCACACTAATGAAAGATGTTTATGTGGTATGTTATGGAAGTTGTGGGAGGTGGGGAACGTGGGAAACCCTGTAATTTTTGTGTAACATTTATGTAATCTAAGCATCTTTTAAAAAAAATATATAAAAAATAACATTTATGTAAGCAAATACACATATATGCATATATATTTATATATCATTTTACAAATATTGGTTTGTATTGTGAAAAATTTGATTTTACCCACAATAAAAAAATAATAAAAATAAAATAAATAAAGTAAAATAAAAAAATACAGGGGTATGGGAAATGGTATAAGGAAAATCAGCATTACAGTTGCATTTGTGGGAGGAAAGGAAATAATATTATTTCAATTATAAATTATATTTTTTATATTTTATTTCTTAAAAGTGGAGAAGTGATTACATAGGTGTTCAGTATTCTTTATAGAGTCTATAATTTGGTATGTAAAATGTTTAATAATTTAAAGAACTAGTTGATTAAAATAAACACAAAATATAATTTATAGTCAAAACCCTGTTTTCTCTCTTCCCCAAAGGGCAACAATGCAGAGTTGTGTTATTGTACTCACATCCAAGCCCAGGATCTCTGCGTGATGATAAATCCTTCTCTGAGGAAAGTTTCTTTAAACATAGAGAGTTTAGATGCTAGGTTTCAAAAAAAAAAAAAGATGACGTGAATCCAGGTCAAATTACCAACCTAATATTCAGGATCTCTGCTAGGTCTGTTTAGTTGTTGCCTGTAGATTTTCAGAAGTTTTTCTAACATAGTTTTATGAAACTATTAAACAAGTCAGTGATATGACAAGCAATTGTTCACTGGGTACTGTGATTCTTGTCTTCAATTGTAGTTCATTTTGAGTCTGTTTAAATCAGTGACTGTTATATAGTCTGTGTGGTCAAAATATTAGCCTATTAAAAATATTTCACTTGATATTTTCCAAGCAGTTCTTCATTCCATCAAAGTCAAGTCAAAACTTCTGACTTCCATTGTCTCTAATAGCGCCAGGGTCAGCTTCACTGGGATGCAACCTATGCAGTAGCACAAGGCCCCATGCTTAGAAGGGTCCTGGACTTGGTTTAATGCTCAACTGCTGCCATTTTGAAATTCTTAATAATTTTCTAACAAGAGGCCCTGCATTTTCATTTTGCAGTATACCCTGGAAATTATATAGCCAGTTATGGTGGACTGAATTATGTACCCCAATTTAGACATGTTCTTGGTCTTGATCTGCATTCCTGTAAATGTGAATCCATTGCAAATAGGATCTCTTGAAGATGTTATTTTAGTTAAGGTAAGCCTCAACTGAATAAGGGCATACCTTAATCCAGATTACTAGAGTCTTTTACAGGCAAAAGAAATTCAGCCATAATCGGAGAAAGCCACAGGAAGAAGCTGGAAGCCAGTGGAACCTGGCAAAGAAACAAAACGAGAGGACATTGCCATGTGCTGAAAAGTCAAGAAACCCCAAGGATCACTGATAAGCCAGCATCGGAACACTACCAACCACAGGACAAAGCAAGCTTTCTATCCGCTGAAACCATGAGCCTATAAATTTCCATTATTTAAGCCAAACCAGTGTGTCGTATTTTTCATAGCAATTCCTGTTTTCATGTAAAAGACAAATAAATGACTCTTCCCCCTAAAAAAAAAAAAAAAAAAAAAAAAGACATCTGTCCTGCATAGGGCCAACATGATATTGACATATAATCCATTGGGTCAAGATTTTAATTGAAATTGGTTAGTGATGATATCTTCTGAAGTATTTGTATCATATGTTCTTTACTCATCAACCTCTTCTGTATTCTGCCAAGTATTCATTCTGAGGTCATGAAATTCATCATGATGATGTCTGCTCTCCTCCAGTGATAATTCTAGGAATCTGGCTGTCCTTGAAACTTGGTATATCTTTGATTTCACATTCTTGACTAGATTCCACTGGTTCTGTTTCTGATGGTGTATGCTTGGGTTTGGTTGTTGATATCCAGGTTACTGGGTTACCATAGATCTCCATAGTAGTTAAATCTTCTGCCCATAAGGCTTTCTCCTCTTTCTCTTGCTCTGTATAAGGGTCAGTCACACTTTTCCATGTCTTGTTTCAACTTATGAAAGGACAAGGAACACACTAGGTTGCCAATACCCAAGCTACTGAGTTAGTGCAGATCCTCCTAGTTATTGAGTCCTCTGATCATAAGCCCTTCCTTTTGCTCTGGATCTGGTTTATCCACATTTCTTCCCAACATGCCTACAGAACATTTTCTAGCTGGATGAAAATTTTCATGGGTATAAGTTTCTGAGTTTTTTTGTGTGTGATTGTAAAAAATCTCAAGGTCCCGTCATTTAGCTGGATTGTTGTGTGTTTAAAATATGAGCATGGGATTACAAATAGAACTTGTTCCATTCAAGTAGTAGAACTCAGCCCTTTTTAAGAGCTAGAGTAGATTTTGTGATGAAATTATATGCATATATTTTTTCACGTTTCTCTTCTCTCCTCTTTATAAGAAGACTTTATCAATGATACCAGGTGCTGTCTCTGCTTTAGTATATCTTTATATCCCTCTTGAGTAGGGGGAGTTGGAATCTTTTTCCATAGACCTGGTGATGTTCTAAGGTGATGCTAATCGTGGTGATCATCTGGACCTGTGCACAATGCAGACCTTTCCAAGAAGTGTATCCAAGAAAGAGAAACCTCATCATTACATCATCCACAGGGGGTGTATCTCCTACCTGCTTATGTATATCTAATTGTAGTTCCCACATCCAAATGGAAGGATGGGATATTATCCCATATTATCCTTTATAAAGTCAAATTATATTTTTATGAAAGGAAAATTTAAGTTTTTTGGCTTTGAATGAAATTATAAAAAAATGTTTTCCATCTGTCATTTGGTCTTCTAGCCATAGGATTATACTAATTATTTAGTGCTCAAATGTGTCATTTATATTATATGTCCTTAATTCATATTGTGCCTATAACACAGTAGAGTCTCAGTAAAAATTTGTTCAATGAACTAAGAGATTGTAAGTATTTTGGAATGGGTGAAGTAATTTACTTATATAGAAATGGCTAGGAGGAACTTCTGGGAAGATGGCAGGCTAGTAAGACATGGGAATCTCTTCTCCAGAAAAATAGCTAGAGGACAGGCTGAAACAGCCCTGAAAAAGATCTTCTAGGGTTTAGGACAGGTGAAGGCTGCACACCACCCAGAGGAGAGAGGGACAAAATAGGGAAGTTGCAACTACAGAACCATGAGTTGGAAGCAGCAGTGGCTGCTGCTGCAGGTACCTTCCCCCACACTAAAGACTTTAGTATTCTCAGGCCTCTATGCCTGGAACTGCAGACAAAGGGGACTCCAGGATCTACCACCCCAGGGAAAGAGGAGAGAGAGGGAGATAGCCTAAGACTGACTCAGTTTCTGACCCACAAATTTGGGCTGCTGTGCCCCACAGGTGCTTCCAGGCCAGGTGGGACCACACGGCAGCTTGCCTTGGGAGCCGGCAAAGGACTGGAGAGTTCTGACCCTTGCAATCTCCCTCTCTTCTAGCCTGGACTAATTGTTGAGGACTCCACAGGAACGGGGAGAGAGAGGGATGCAGCCTGGGGCTGAATCGGCTTTTGACTGGCAGGTTTGGTCCCGGGACCCCTTCCAGGCCGGGTGGGGCTGTGCCATTGTTTGCCTTGGGGCCTGCAAGGGGCTAAAGATATGCGAACCTCCCAATCTCCTCCTTTACTAATAGGGACTGATTGTTGAGGACTCAGAGGGGAGTGGAAATATTTCCTTCAGAGGGGATTCAGAAAGCTGGAGAACTATCTCAAAGTCTGAATTACAAGACTCTTTAGCCTCCAGACAGGAAACTCTATCACATTGATCCCATCTGTGTTGCAACAAATGCGCTCCAACCAGGCATTGAATTGAGAGCTGCCAAAGAGCGCCATCTCCTGGCAGACCAAGGAAGTACACATAAGAAAATTAAAAATAAGTAGGAGAGGCTTTTACTGGCCTCTATAGCCTCCCTGCCCAAGGCCCTCGGAAGTGACTCTACAACCAATAACTGGGCCAAGTACCCAGTTTTGTGCAACCAGCAGGACAATCCTAACAATCCCGGTCGAGCTAAAAATCAAAGAGCTGTGGTAACACGCAGCTTCCTGCCACTAAATCCCTACAAAAGAGAAAGAGATTGAGCAGCTGAGCAAACTACATCCTAACCAGATGCCTAAACACCAGCAAAAAATTACAAGCCATACTAAGAAAATAGAAGACATGGCCCAAGAAAAGGATTACATCAAAGTCCCAGAAGAGATGCAGAATTTGAGAGAACTAATCAGTGAGATGAGAACAAATTTCCAAAATAAAATTAATGAGTTGAAAGACAATATAGTTAAAGAGATAAGTGACATCAAGAAGACATTGAGTGAATGCAAAGAAGAATTTGAAATTCTGAATAGGAAAGTAACAGAGCTCATGGGAATGAAAGACACAATAGGTGAGATAAAAAACACATTTGAGGCATACAACAGCAGACTCGAAATGATAGAAGAAAGAATAATTGATATCAAAGATAGAACAGCTTAAATTGAAGAGAGAATAGAACAGAGAGAGAAAAGAATGGAAAAAATTGAGCAGGCGCACAGAGAGTTGAATGACAACACAAAATGCAACAATATACATGTCAGAGAGTTGCAGAAGGAGAATAGAAGGGTAAAGGGGCAGAAAGAGTATTTGAGGAAATAATAGCTGAAATTTTCCCAACTCTCATGAAAGAAATGAACTTACATGTCCAAGAAGCACACCGTACCCCAATCAGAATAAATCCAAATAGACCTATGCCAAGACACATACTACTCAGAATGTCAAACGTCAAAGATAAAGAGAAAATTCTCAGAGCAGCAAGAGAGAAGCAAACGATCATGTACAAGGGACATCCAGTAAGACTTAGTGCAGATTTCTCTTCAGAAACCATGGATGCAAGAAGCCAGTGGTATGATACAATCAGAAAACTGAAAGAGAAAAATTGCCAGCCGAGAATTCTTTATCCAGCAAAAGTCTCCTTCAAATATGAAGGTGAGTATAAAATATTCACAAACAAACAGAAACTAAGAGAGTTTGCAAAAAAAGAATGCACCTCTGCAGGAAATATTAAAGGAAGCCTTAGAACCTGAAAGAAAAAGACAGGAGAGAGAGGCTAGGAGGAGAGTATAGAAGAAAGAATAGTAGAAAGGATAAACAAAAGAGTAAAATGACAGATTAAAACAAAATGACATAAGAAAACCAAATGATGAAATGGAGGAAGCAAATAGTGCATTTACAGTAACATCATTGATGCAAATGGATTAAACTCCCCAATCAAAAGATATAGGTAGATAGAATGGATTAAAAAACATGAGCCATCCATATGCTGCTTACAAGAAACTCACCTTAGACCCAGGAATACAAACTGGCTGAAAGTGAGAGGTTGGAAAAAGGTACTCCATGTGAATAGTAAACAGAAAAGAGCAGGGGTAGCTATACTAATATCAGACAAAACAGACTTTAAATGCAAAAAAGTTATAAGAGATGCAGAAGGCCATTATATATTAATAAAAGGGACAATCAACCAGGAAGATATAACAGTCATAAATATCTATGAACCTAACCAGGGTGCCCCAAAATATATGAGAAAAACTCTGGCAAAACTGAAGGGAGAAATAAACATTTCTACAATAATCGTTGGAGACTTCAACACCCCACCCACATCATTAGATAGAACAACTAGACAGAAGATCAACAAGGAAACAAAAAACTTGAACAATATGGTGAACAAGTTAGACCTAACAGACATATACAGAACACAGCATCCAAAGTCAGCGGGTTATACATTCTTCTCAAGTGCCTATGGATCTTTCTCCAGGATAGATCATATGCTAGGTCACAATGCAGCTCTCAATAAATATAAAAAGATTGAAATTATACAAAGCACCTTCTCAGATCATAATGGAATGAAACTAGAAATCAATAATAGAAAGAAAAAAAGTAAATTCGCAAATGTGTGGAGACTGAACAACACACTCCTAAATAATCGATGGTTCAAAGAAGGAATTGCAAGTGAAATCAGTAAATATATTGAGACAAATGAAAATGAGAACACAATGTATCAAAACTTATGGGATACAGCAAAGGCAGTCCTGAGAGGGAAATTTATAGCCCTAAGTGCCTGTATTAAAAAAATAAGAGCTAAACTCAAAGATTTAACTAAACAACTAGAGAAACTAGAAAAAGAACAGCAAACCAATCCCAAAGCAAGCAGAAGGAAGGAAATAATAAAGATTAGAGCAGAAATAAATGAAAATGAGAACAGAAAAACAATAGAGAAAATCAACAAAACCAAAAGCTGGTTCCTTGAGAAGATCAATAAAATTGACAAACCCCTAGCTAGACTAACAAAGAAAAAAAGAGGGAAGATGTAAATAAATACAATCAGAAATTAAAGGGGGGAAGTTACAAATGACCCCACAGAAATAAAAAGAATCATAAGAGGATATTATGAGAAATTATATGCCAACAAATTAGACAACCTAGATGAAATGGACAAATTCCTAGAAATGCACAACCAACCTACACTAACACAACAAGAAATACAAGAACTTAACAAACCAATCACATTTAAGGAAACTGACTCTGTCATCAAAAATCTTCCAACAAAGAAAAGTCTAGGACCAGATGGCTTCACAGGTGAATTCTACCAAGCATTTCGAAAAGAATTGATAGCAATCCTGTTTAAACTCTTCCAAAAAATTGAAGAGGAGGGAAAATTACTCAACACATTTTATGAAGCCAACATCACCCTAATACCAAAGCCAGATAAAGATTCTACAAGAAAAGAAAATTACAGACCAATCTCTCTCATGAACATAGATGCAAAAATTCTCAAGAAAATACTTACAAATCAAATCCGACAGCATATCAAAGACTTATACATCACGACCAAGTGAGATTTATTCCTGGTTTGCAAGCCTGGTTCAACATAAGAAAATCAGTCAATGTAATATACCACATTAGCAAATTGAAGGAAAAAACCACATTATCATCTCAATCGATGCAGAAAAGGCATTTGACAAAATCCAGCATCCTTTTTTGATAAAAACACCTCAAAAGATAGGAATAAAAGGAAAATTCCTCAATATTATAAAAGGCATATATGAAAAACCCACAGCCAACATCATACTCAATGGGGAAAGGTTGAAAGTTTTCCCTCTAAGATCGGGAACAAGACAAGGATGTCCACTGTCACCATTGTTATTCAATATTGTACTAGAAGTTCTAGCTAGGGCAATTAGACAAGAAAAAAAATTAAAGGCATCCAAATAGGAAAAGAGGAAGTAAAACTCTCACTGTTTGCAGATGACATGACCCTGTACTTAGAAAATCCTGAAGTATCCATGACAAAGCACCTTGAGCTAATAAATGAGTTCAGCAAAGTGGCAGGATACATGACCAACATGCAAAAATCAGTAATGTTTTTGTACACTAGTACTGAACAACCTGAGGAGGAAATCAGGAGGGAAATTGCATTTTCAACAGCAACAAAAAGACTCAAATACCTAGGAGTTAATTTAACCAAAGGAGTATAGGACCTATATGCAGAAAACTACAAAACAATGCTAAAAGAAATTTAAAAATACTTTAACAAATGGAAAGACATTCTGTGTTCATGGATTGGAAGAATAAATATCGTGAAGATGTCAATCTTACCCAAATTGATTTATAGATTCAATGCAATACCAATCAAAATCCCAACAGCTTACTTTACAAAATTAGAGAAGGCAATTACCAAATTCACCTAGAAGGGTAAGTGCACCTGAATAGCCAAAAGCATTCTAAAAAAGAAGAAAGCGACATGGGAGGAATTTCACTGCCTGACCTTGAAACATATTACAAAGCTACAGTGGTCAAAACAGCATGGTACTGGCATAAAGATAGACCCATCAATCAGTGGAATAGAAGTGGGAACCCAGAAATAAACCCTCACCTATACAGTTAACTGGTTTTTGACAAACCTACCAAGTCCATGCTATTGGGAAAAAACAGTTTCTTCAACAAATGGTGTTGGGAGAACTGGATATCTATAGCCAAAAGAATAAAAGAGGACCCCTATCTCACCCCCTATACAAGAATCGGCTCAAAATGGATCAAAGATCTAAATATAAAAGCCAGGACCATAAAACTACTAGAAGAAAATGTAGGGAAACATCTTCAAGACCTTGTAGTAGATGGTGGTTTCTTGGATCTTACACCCAAAGCACGTGCAACAAAAGAAAAAATAGATAAGTGGGACCTCCTCAAAATTAAACACATTTGCACCTCACAGGCCTTTGTCAAAAGGGTAAAAAAGGCAGCCAACTCAATGGGAAAAAATATTTGGAAATCACATATCTGATAAGGGTTTAATATCCAGGGTACATAAAGAGATGTTACAACTCAACAATAAAAAGACAAATGACCCAATTAAAAAATGGGCAAAAGATTTAAATAGACATTTCTCCAACGAAGAAATACAAATGGCAAAAATACACGTGAAGAAATGCTCAACATCACTCATGATTAGGGAAATGCAAATCAAAACTACAATGAGATATCATTTCACACCTATCAGAATGGCCAGTATTAAAAAGCAGAGAACTACATGTGTTGAAGAGGATGTGGAGAGAGAGGAACACTTCTTCACTGTTGGTGGGAATGCAGAATGGTACAGTCACTATGGAGGACTGTTTGGCAGTTCCTAAAGAAGTTGAATATAGACTTGACACATGACCTGGCAATACCACTACTGGGTATATACCCAGAAGAACTGAGGGCAGTGACAGGAATAGACATCTGCACACCGATGTTCAGAGCAACATTATTCACCATTGCCAAAAGTTGGAAACAATCCAGGTGTCCATCAACAGACGAATGGATAAACAAACTGTGGTCTATTCACACAATGGAATATTATGCAGCTGTAAGAAGAAATGAAGTCATAAAGCATATGACTACATGGATGAACCTGGAGGACATTATGTTGAGTGAAGCAAGCCAGACACAAAAGGACAAATACTGTATGAATGCGTTACTATGAACAAAATATACTGTGTAACATATTGTTAGATTAAAAAAAAAATTGTATATGTATCCAGTACATTTAATTGAGAAATGTATATATTTATTTTAAAAAAAAGAAATGGCCAGGTAGGACCAGGGGCAGGTAGGGATTATGAATTGACCTGTGTGATCATGGTTGTTATGTTAATCTAGTAGAGTTTGTTTTTCATTGTAATATTACTATAGCTTTTTTTTTTTTTAAAGAAAGGTAATCATAGCTCTTGATCTTTCATCCCTATTTATTCTACCTTTTACTGACTTTGGTGCCATTTCCATAGAGGTGAATGGTTTCATCATATACTCAATCTTCTAAGCCAGAAACTTGGGAGTTATTCTAGGTTCTTTGCTTTTTCCTTCTCTTATAATGTCATCAGGGCCTATTAATTTTTCCCTCCCTAAATATTTTTCAAGTCTCCTTCTCCTCTGTAGCTATTCTCTTGCTTCTGTTCCTCATTATCTTTACATGAAGGGATTCATTAGTCTCCACTTCCACTCTTCCCCATGCATTCAACACAGCTTATATACCAGGAGATCAGAATGGTAGTTTTTGGGCTGAATTTACTTATTGATTTTTAATTTTGCTATTATTTTTAATCACTTGTATGTCTCTTCAGTTTGTCACCCCCAACACTCCCTATCACTTTAATCCAGACCCAGTTTTCATATTTATTACTTGCTTGGTCCTTAGAGGTATTTGAATTTGTGCTTCTTGCTCCACATTTTCTAAATTTAAAATCTACCTAAAATCCTTTAATGATTTGTCGTCCCCTATAAAGGATGTCCAAATTCCTTACCACTGATACGATACTCTCGTGATCTGGCTCATCTTAAGGTACTTTCCTTTCTTCATTAATAACATATAATTCAACCATTCTAGACCCGAAGACTGAAATATACCCTGATGATGCCTGACTTTATGCTATTATAATATAAACCTTGTTTTTTCTGCTTTGTTATAGTCTACTAACTTCCCTTAACTGGTTGTGCTCTTAGCCCTGTGGCTTGAGCAGAATTTTCTCTGTAATATCTCTCAAGCAGAATCACTCATTTCTGTCTCATGCTACCACTGCCCCTTAAATATACCTTGATTATTCCATTTATCACACTGTTTTAATTATGTGTTTATATACTTGCTTTCTCCACTAGTCTATGAGATCCTTGGGACAAGCTTATGTCTTTAAATTTCCAATGCTTGATAAAGTACCTGATACATAGCTATGATGCGATATATTTGTCGTGTGAATAAATTGATGAATTGATAACATACACACATTTCATATAGCATTATTATTGCAAACAAATATCGTACTTACTATGTCATACATTGTTCTAAACACTTACATTAACTCATTTAATCCTCCCAACAATCCTGTAAATTAGCAATGATGAATATGAAATCCATATTCAAGTGAACCAAATATGCAAGGAGTTTTACATCTTCATGATTTTAGAGCCATCAGAAGTAGAAATGATTGTCATGTTTGTATTAAATAAGAAAAAAAAATTAATGGAGATAAACATGCATTTATTGTTTAACTATATATGTGTATATAGTTATATATATATAATTTTGTATATGTATGGCTATGAGGAAGAGGCAGATCATTATTTTAGGGTCCTTATTTAATTACCACATGCTTGCACAATTTCTCAGAAATTCAGATTGGATATTTCTACTTCTGCTTAATGAAATCCTTTTTGGGAGAGGCAAAATTTCATGTTATGGCTTTTTCATGTTGTGGTTTTTATCCTGAGGCAAAGGACTTTCTTCCCCCCATAAAAACATTATTATTAAAAATTATTTATTTGTACAAAGTATATGGTAATCTGTCAGCAGAGATAAAACCTATTTCCTAAATAATGGTAATATTTGTTTTTACCTAGTCGAAGTCTTTTCAATGTCCTACATAATCTGCAGTCCTCCTATTCTTTCAATCTGGAAAGTTCTTTCCACAGATATCTTCACAGCTTACTTAGATAGTAGTGTTCATGTAAGCAGATGTATAGGAAAGAACTTCAGGGAGAGAGTGACATGATCAAATGCAGAAAAGCACAAGGCATGTTGGTGGTTGGGTGTGTAGGCCAGTCTGGCTGGAGAGGAAAGTTCTTCTGCAAGGGTGATGGGAGAGATGGCTCAACCAACATTTGGCAGAGAGTGGAGAGCCATTGAAGAATCTTGAATAGGAGAGGACCATTATCCAAGCAGTGTTTAACAAAGATGAATGCAGAAATGGGTTCAGGGCAGATTGAAGGTGGAAGAGGCAGGGAGGTAAGAGGCAATAAGATCCTAAACTGGGATGTCAGATATAGAGCTGTAAGTGATGAAAGTGTGGCAGTTTGGCATTGTTTATGAATTCCAAAAATAGATACTGGATTTTGTTTGTAAACTGGTCTGTTCTTCTGGACATATTAGATTATATTCAATTCAGAGGTTTAACTTTTACTTGATTAAATCATGATTAGGGTTTTGATTCGGCCACGTCAGTAGGTCATTGAGTTTGGGTGGGAACTCACAGAGAAAATGACACAGCAGAGGAGAGAGTTTGAGTTTTGATGCTGGAGCCCTGGGAACTAAACACACAGGAGAAGAACACAGAGGAATAGAGATGGCTTCATAGACACAGCAGAGGCCCCAGGAAGAGAGAGAGCCTGATAGTCTACAGCTGATCTTGTGAAGAGACCAGAGTAGCTGAGCCTGGAAAGAATCATGACCCAGGGAGAGAGGCAAAGGCTTATGCCAGCCTACAGCTGAGATCAGAAGGGGCTGGGACCATGGAGCCTTAGGAGGAAGAGGAAGGCTGAACCGTCGCAGAGACCAGCAACCATCTTGCTCCAACCTGTGGCAACAGACTTTGGTGAAGGAAGTAACTTATGCTTTATGGCCTTGTGACTGTAAGCTTCTACCTCAAATAAATACCCTTTTTAAAAACCAACAGATTTATAAAAACATCAGCACCCCTTTGGCTGGCTAATGCAGTGATAAAGATTGTGGAAAGAAAAAGATTATGAGAAATATGGTTCCTAACTAGATATGGGAGGCAACGATTAGGGTTGGTATGAGGGGTCCAGATAATAGTGGCCAGAGCGCTCAGGAGGAGGATCCATTGGCGATAGAAGTTTGATGCTAATGGGGTATATTAGGCAGCTGGAAACAGGACTATAGCCCAGAAGATGGATTAGGGCTTAATGAAGCCTGTTAAGTTCTGATTCTTGTTATTTCTGTAAGATGAGAAGTAGCCAGTCAGGAGATGAAGAATGTCAAAGGGGTTTTCATATGCCACTTATGGGAGATGATGGAAATACTCAATACTTAAAATATGTATACCCTTTGAAGCATTCTTTTCTACCAAGTTATCAGGGATACTCATTTCTGTGTTGTTTAGCTTATAATGACAGAAATGGGCTAAACTGCCTGTCATTGAATGGTACATCTATGCACTAGAACATGAAATAGCATGTCACTGCTAAACAATAGGGTAGAGCTATGTATACTGACACAGAAAGATGTCTATGATATACTAAGTGAAAAAAGCAAGTTGCGGGATAATGTGTCTAATATGATCCCATACTAAATCTACTCTAATGCACTCATGTTTTAAAACATTTCTTCTTGATCTGTGTTGACTTGTCTACCTACTTTCCTGCTTTTATGTTTACTTGTAGTTCTTCATAGCTGTCTGTCTTTTGGGGCCATAAGAGTATTCTGAAATCATTATCAGATTGTGAATTCTTTCAGCAGCATCATGCCATCTCACTTTGGACAAGTTCTTTTCAACAAGAATTTAATGAGCACTTTAGTATATACCAAGTTCTATTTGAGGCCTGGGCAGATGACCTTTCTACTTCCCATTTTTCCTAGTTTCCATCTTCTATGCCCTTATTCAGTGTAACCTCTGCCTGGCATTGTGAATTTGAATTCTCTGAGCATCACAATAACCTGGGGAGCTTAAAAAAGTCCTGAAATGGGAAGTTCATTCCCAGGGATTCTGACTCTGTGTTGAATCAGGCCCAGACACAGGTGTGTTTTAAAAGTTCCTTAGGGGGTCAGATGTGGCTCAACTGGTTGGGCGTCTGTCTCCCATATGGAGGGACCCGGGTTCGATCCCCAGGACCTCCCGTTAAAAAAAATAAATTAATTTAAAAAAATAAAAGTTCCTTAGACAATGCTAATGTGTGGGCACCATTGAGAACTATTGACAGAGACTAACCTTTGAACAGAAACTAGGAGAACTTGAGACACCCAACTTCCAGAAATCAAAGCCTGACCGGTTCCAGTGGCACTTTCAATATGAGTGGTCTCTAGTGTCAGACCTGCTTTGATCAGATCTACTTTATTCAAGAAAGTAGAGGCTGAAGGCAGAAAGTCCCCAAATTTGGGCTGAATTTGGACCAGATTTCTGGGGTATAGGAAATTGATTACCTGCACAACTGGTTTAGGGGCAGTCCTTAGTGGAGGAGAGATGCAGACTAAATGCCTGTGGGGAGCTATACTAACTCAGATTCTGTTCTTTGTCATTCATGTGTCTCAAAGACTTTAAGAACAAACAAATATTTTAGGATTTTTTTTTTTTTTTTTTTTTTTTAGATTTTTTTTATTTATTCATTTATTCCCCCCTTGCTGCTTGTGCTCGCTGGGTCAGCTAACCATGCCGTGCGGGCGGGCTTGCCTTCACCAGGAGGCCCTGGGAACCGAACCCAGGGCCTCCCATATGGTAAACGGGAGCCCTACTGATTGAGTCACAGCCGCTTCCCTATTTTAGGATTTTAATGCACGGAGGACCTAAGGTCCTGAAAGATTCAGACTTTATTTTTGGCACAGTATACCAGCACTGAAGCAGCCTCTGGGACTCCTGAATCTCAAACTCCCGTTGACAAGACTGTGAAGGTAGAGACCCAATTCCTAGTTTTGGCTTAGCCACTGACCAGATAGATGTGTGGACCAGCTTAACTCACCTCTGCTCTCAGGGCCTCAGTTTCCTCAGATGAGGTAAGTCTAAGGAATTGTTCTACCCAAACTTCATTTAGCTTTAACAGGAACACTAGGTGGCACTCATGTAACTCCAATGGGGATAAGTTGGAGCGAGTTGGCTGCCAAGTTGAAAAGACTCAAGGACCTGCCAGGAGTAACTTGGGAAGTAATGCAGTTTTACTAAGACTACTTGGTATTCTTTTTATCAATAGACATTTTTAATCTGTACATGCCTGTTGTATTTTATCAGTTTCTTTCATTAATTATATACTTTTGATTTCATAGTCCTCTCCTTTTTAACATGTCAACTTTGAAAATATTGTAAAGAAAATGATTTCTTTGGATCTGTGATGTTGTCTAGACAACTTGTTTGTGTAACATAAAAGCATGTGGTTTTACCTTAGCAAGTTCTAAGCACTCCCAGTCACCTGCTCCTGCATGAGTAACTCAGAGGAGAGAGGTCTACTATCCCAACACTGAACTTCAAGCAAATGGGACTCTTCTCTGCAATGAGTCACTATTGGACAGGGCCAGCCATATTGTCCTGTTGTCTGAAGTTCCCAGGGAGGTTCATTCTCATACACGTTCATTTCAGGAATCCAGTCTGGCTCAAACTGCATCAGAACTCAACATTCAGAGGTGGGGTCAACATGTGTATATTAGTCAGCTGATTAGTGCTGATGCAAAATACCAGAAATCTGTTGGCTCTTATAAAGGGTATGTATTTGGGGTAGAAGCTTACAGATACCAGGCCATAAAGCGTAATCATAATTTAATCAAGTAAAAGTGAAACCTCTGAAGATAATACAATCTAATACACCCAGAGGAATAGGCCAGTTTACAAACACAATCCAATATCTATTTTTGGAATTCATAAACAATATCAAACTGCTATAGTGTGCCTCCATAATCAGAATATATTCCCAAAGGTACCACTTTCTACCTTGGACAAAAGTTATCTAAGTCACCTGCCAGATGCTTTTCCTTCAACCAAGGACTATGGGAGTAGCACCTAAAAATTAGGCAACAAAATAAACATGGAAGAACCAAATTTGGAGGCAGAACTGACATCTGAGAAGAGATTTAGGAAGTTTTATATTGCTAATTCATTTTGGTAGTAAAAGGTGGCTTTGACTGATTTCATCACCCGTCAATTTGTGAAGAGTTTGAGTTGCATGAACTTCTTGAGTCGAAGTATAATCACAACTACCAGACCTAGGGATGTGGTGTGGTGTGGTGTTAGGGTTAGGGGATGAATATACACAAGTGTACACACAGGTAAGACTAGAAATCACAAAGCCTAAATATTAACAGCAATAATATTATGAGTGATTTTTATTGTCATCTGTATACTTTTCTACATTTTTTCCAATTTTATTTTAAAACACGAATTTTTCTTATGATTTTATTTCCAAAGTTATTAAAAAAAAAAAAAAAGAATAAAAGGAAAGAAAAAGAAATGATTAGGATGCTTTCAACAGGGAAATAATTTTTGTGAATTACCCTGTTTATGGTAAACTAGTGTGATTTCAAAAATATTTCCCTTGGATATGGAAATTAAGTGACTCTGCTCTGATTCACTGTTAGCAAAGGAACACATGAAAGACTTTATTAACATTATCAAGATTGCCCTAAACATATGCAAAAGGTACTCTTAAAATGTGAGTAGGATAAAAATAAATCTTTTTACATTTTATAATTTTCCTCTTCTTTAATCAAAGTGGAATAATTTAAGTATGGGATTGCTGTTTTCTACTGTGACATTTCTACTTTTCAGCCTCATGCCAGTTCTAAAAAGTTTGACAGATACCCAATTTTGGTTTTGTTTAGTGCTTTTAGTTGTCACTCATGATTCCTCTTAACATTCCTAAAGAGCACTAGGCTTGGGAAAAGATTTGGAGGAAGGTTCTACTCTAGTCTTGGCACACAGTAACTGTGTAATCAGTCAGGTTAGTTAAGTGTTCTGGGTCTCAGTTTTTCCATTGTAAAGTGAAACACGGTGCTCTTACTAACCCTACCACCTGGATTATTATGAGAATAAAATGAGATCGTGTATGTGACACGATGTAAAAAAGTATAAATACTTTATAGGTCGGCTCTCCAGGAAGCAGATGGTGAGATAGACTTAGGAGTACAAAAGGTTTTTTGGGGGAGTAACACCTGTAAAAGAAAAGGAACGTGAGCAGAATTGGGCAGGGGAAGTCATTAGACCTTGATACTTTCTTTGCTAGTCCAACAGGGAGCACCAGAGCAAAGGTGACCAATTCGAGGAGTCTGCATTGGGTGGAAATGGTTAGTCTCTCATACAGCCTTGACACTGTTGTCAAACAGCCTTGACATTGTTCCTAGCCTGGAATAGCCATTGGTTGGGGCCACCCCAAGAAGAGCACGACCTCTACCCCAACACTGAGCAGGTCATGAAGGAGCTAATGCTGGGGGCTGTCAGTTAATCGCACTTCTTTAAGCCAGGTAGCATGTCATCTCTTGAAGGGTGCTTTGAGTGGCACACCTCATGTCTGCCACAATGGCTACTAATATGCCTACCTGGAATCACCACTTGAGACAGTTATAGTTTATATCTCAAGATCTTGATTTCCCTTTCTCTGATCATAAACTTCTGTTCTTTGATCTTGTCCATTTCCCCTCTCCCACTGAACATGCTCCTCCCTCCTTCCATGACCCCTATCCTTCCATATCTCCCTATCTTGACAGTTCATCATCTCCTTCTGACTTTTCTTTCCTCATTAGCAAGGCTCACCAACTTGGAGTTTAGGGCCTGGCATTTTATTTTGCCCTCTTTTGCTCCTCTTGATCCTTTGACTGTTTCTCATGCCTATAAGAATAATTTCTAATTCTGGGTCACCCCAGGTTTTGCTTTCTTTCCTCTAAAACTTGAGTGAGGGAGTCTTACTGCCAAAATTCACATGAAACTACTGTATGGTAAACCATATTTCCGTGGCAGCCAATGTCATCAAGACTTATACAGTTGTAATCCTTTATCGAGTTCTTATTGACTCCCTACTCCATGTATGTGGCATTTAACTAGTAGAAGATAATTGGCATTTATCCGTACTGCCTTGTGCTGTAGATTACTATATACTTGAAGCACTCACTTCTACCCTTCTCTCTCCAACTTTTACATGGTAACTCTTGAGGGCAGGGCTATGGCTTGTACAACTCTGACTTGTGTTCAATACCCAGCATAGTATCATGAACTTACCAGGCACTCAAAAAATGTTGAACAAATAAGTAATTGAATGAAGAGCTAAATTTGTTGAATGCCTGTTGTTACAGTGTCAAGTATTTTATACATGTCATATCACTTAATTTTTTTCATCACTTAATTTTTAATCTTCACAGTACTCCTATTTTGTAGCTCTTGTTAGTCCCATTTTATAGATTTGTTTGCCTGTCTCTTGCCACTAAATATAATTTCCTTGTGGCAAATATCATGTCTGATACATTTCTGTAGCTTTCTATCTCCATTTCCAGGTAATTCCTGACTCATAGGTAGTGCTCAATAAAAATTAGTTGCTGGATCAGATAAGTGGCAGAACCAACAAATGAAGGGACAATGTTAAGATGCAAACCTCGGTCTGTCTAGCTCCAAAGCCTGTGCATTTTGTATGACATGTGGCTTTCTCTGAATTAAGTGTGGTCACTACCCAAGACCTCACAACAATATAATGATCAAATTCGAATTAGAAGAAAATGTTCCTCCATGCCATCCTCCAATCAAATTGGTGACAGAAATTATAGTTCCTTCTCACTTGCCTTAATTACTTTTTTTTTTTTAAGATTTACTTTATTTATTTCTCCCCATCCCCGCATTGTTTGCACTTGCTGTGTCTGTTCATCTTCCTTGTTTCTTTAGGAGGCATCAGGAATCAAACCTGGGACCTCCGATATGGGAGGGAAACACCCAATCGCTTGAGCCACCTCCATTCCCTGCTTTGTTGTGTCTCTTACTGTGCCCCTCCTTTTGTGTCTCTTGTTGTGTTATCTTGCTGCACCAGCTTGTAGCGTCTGCCCATTGTGTCAGCTCACTGTCTTGCTTGTCCTCTTTAGGAGACATTGGGAGCCTCCGCTCCTTGCTTTGTTGTGTCTCTCATTATGTTTTTCCTCTTGTGTCTCTTGTTTTATCAGCTTGCCACACCTGCCCACCATGCCAGCTTGCTGTCTTCTCTAGGAGGCACTGGGGACCGAACCCAGGACCTCCCATGTGGTAAGCAGGAGCTCAATTGCCTGAGCCACATCTGCTTCCCCTTTATTTATTTCTGAAGAATATGCCTAATGTCATAGAAAGGACTGTTAGCTAGTTCATGAATTTTCTATTTCCTCTTCAAAGATACAGTTGTCTTTCTTTACCTAACTATCTTTTTACTTTGATTTGAGGTCATTGTTGACTCTTAATAAATGTACTATGTTTGGGCACCATTTGGGTATAATTTGAATTTCATAAGTCTCCTATTTCTTACCAGAACAAGCTTAGCCAACATTTGCATATGCTAACACTGGTGACAAAATTATAAAGCATGAATTAAATAAAATGCTATTTAGTAGAAAATGATAATTAAGCTATTAATTAATCTTCATTTCTGCTAGGATTTGGCTCTTAGTCAACTGAAACCATTTGACAGTTGTTTAAATGACATGACAAGCACCAGAAAGAAGCTTGTAGACAGCTTGTTGATCCCAACAACATGCAAATCTTTAAACCATATGTTGATAATTGAACACTAGTAGGGTTGAAATTCCAGAATCTCCATTTTCACCACCACTTAATAACTGAGTCAAATAATGATGAATGCCTTTTAGAGATTAATGAGGCCTTCATTCATAAAGCATTTTAAGAACTTTTCAGTGCAAATGTCAACTATTTTTACATCTTGTGACTACATGACAAAATATATTCCTAAACAATTTAAACTGCTACAAAATAGTTCTAATGGTTTCCCTTGTTATGCAACCTTTCAAAAATAGACATAGCATTGGCAAGGATAATTAAACAAACATGCCCTTTTTTGAAATAGATGAGTATTAACTTAATGGAAGCATGTATTGAGAGTTTCTGCCCAGACAATGAAACTGCAACAGTCTGTAAAATGAGAGTTGAAGTAAATGATCTGTAAGGTCACTTTTTAAAAAAGCAGTTTTACTGAGATATATTCACATACTATACATTCCATCAAACAAGTACCATCAATGCCTTTTAGTATAATCACAGTGTTGTGCATTCATCACCACAAAATATTTTCAAACAATTTCATTACTCCAAAAAGAAAAACCCTACATCCTGTAAGGTCACTTTTACCTATGGGGGAAAAAGAAATCTATGGCTTTAATCTTGAAAATGTTTAGCCAATGTTAAAACCTGAATGCAATTCATATGACTATTATTGATGCCTAGCATAAATTCTTGCCCATTAATGTAACTCGAATTTGGAGGGAAGCTAACAACTCTACGTGAATTCATCCAATGTGGTGGTTTGAAGCTGTATGTACCCCAGAAAAAAAACAAAAAACAAAACCAAAAAAAAAACAAACCCATGTTCTTAAATTTAATCCACTTCTGTGGGTATAAATCCATTTTAAGTAGGGCCTTTTTTGATGGAGGTACTTCAGTTAAGGTGTGTTCCACCTTAATCAAGATGGGTCTTAATCCTGTTATTGGAGTCTTTTATAAGAGAATGAAATTCAGACACAGAGAGAGAAAGCCGGAAGCTGAACACCAGCAGAACCCGGAAGAGAAGGGAGAGACTGGGAGATGCTGCCACATGCCTTTCCATGTAACAGAGGAGCCAAGGATCACTGGCAGCCGGCCCCAGAACTTGGTCTTCAAGAAGAAAGTATCACCTTGATGATTCCTTGATTTGTACTTTTTCCCAACCTCAAACCATGAGCAAATAAATTCCTCTTGTTTAAGCTGACCCATTTCATGGTATATACTAGAGCAGCCTAGGAAACTAAAATCATCCATTTTTTAAAATTAACTCATCATTCCATCTATGTTTAATAGAAATAGTCATAATCTAACACCAGCTTCTGATTAAAGGAAGAGGTGTTTTCAGAAAAAATTTTTCCTTATGTTTTTTGCCAAGATGATGACAGAATATCAAAACCCAGCTTCATATTCCACACTATATATATATGGCATTTGCAGCACCTCTCCAGATCTTTTTTTTTTTTTTTTTTTTTTAAAGATTTAATTTATTTATTCATTTATACCCCCCTTGCTGCTTGTGCTCGCTGGGTCAGCTAACCGTGCCATGTGGGCGGGCTTGCCTTCACCAGGAGGCCCCCCGGGAACCGAACCCGGGGCCTCCCATATGGTAAACGGGAGCCCTACTGATTGAGCCACAGCCGCTTCCCTCCAGATCTTAATCTTACATTCATATCATGACTAACAGTTTAAAATTTTTTCAGGTTTCTGTTTCCCTATCACATTCACCACATTGGCTTTTCTAAACCTTCTCATTATTCTTTAAGCACCTAGTTCCCTTGTCCCCTCATTCACCATATTTGATCCTCTTAAGGGCCCTGAGAAGTGACCTTGTCAGGTGGCTTCATTCAGAGGTGAGCAAACTGAAGCTCAGAGAAATGGAGAAACCAGCTGGTGGGTGGAGAGGCCTCAAATTAACTGTTTATGTTATTTCTGCACAGTTAATTTGAGTAAAGTTTTTGAATGAAAAGGAATCATTTAAGTAGTTGAAAATACTAGCAAAGCTGATCATTGATAGATCCATTTCAAGACTATTTGTCCACCCACATGGCTTCTAAATGGAACTTAACATCTTTTGACATGCACTCTCCTGACTTTGACATAGATGGATCAGTCAGATGGGTTTGGGATGGACACTGCTGAATCCCTGACTGTGTAACATGTTGGATAGATGCAGAATCTGACTGCATAGTAGGATCAGAGTAAATATTTATTGAATAAATGGACTTTAAAATTTTAATAGGACCCCTACCTCACACAATTTAACTTAAAATGGATTAACAACTAAATATAAGAACTAAAACCATAAAACTCTTAGAAGAAAACAGGAGGAAATTATGGTCTTCTATTTGGCAATGGATTCTTAGACACCAAAAGCATGAGCAACATAAGAAAAAATAAATTGGACTTAGTCAAAATTAGAAACTAGTGCATCAAAGGCCATTATCAAGAAAGTGAAAAAGCCTATAGAATGGGAGAAGATAATTGAAATCATATATCTGATAAGGGTTTATTACCCAGAATATATTAAAAACTCCTACAGGTTAACAATGAAAGACAAGCAACCCAACTGAAAACTAGGCAAAGGACTTGAACAGACATTTCTCCAAAGAAAATACACAACTGTTCAATAAGTACATGAAAAGATGTACAACATCACTAGTCATTAGCAAAATGCAAATCCAAACCACATTGAGAGACCACTTCATGCCTGTTAGGATGGCTATTACTAAAAACCAACAAAAAACATGAAAATAAGTGCTGGTGAGGACGTAGAGAAATTGGAACTCTCACATATTGCTGATGGGAATGTGAAACAGTGCAGTCACTGTGTGTGATGGTTAGGCTAATGTGTCAACTCGGCCAGGTAATTGTGTCCAGGTGTTAGGTCCAGCAACACTGGGCTAATTGCAATACAAGAGCATTTATGGACTTCGATCACCAGTGAGTTTACTGCATGGATGGCTGATTACATCTGCATCAATCAGGGAGATTACATCAGCAATGGGTGATGCTTTTATCCAATCCATTGAATGCCTTAAAAGGGCAAGTGATTTCAACATTCAGAGAGCTTCTCCCAGAAACTCATCAAGGACTTTTCATTGGACTTTTATCGGAGCCCCTGGTTTACAACCTGCCTGCGGAACCTGGATTTGTGCATCCCCACCGTCGCGTGAGAGACTCTTATAAAAATCTCATATTATTGACAGATATCTCCTGTTGATTCTGTTTCCCGAGAGAACCCTGACTCATACACTGTGGAAAACAGTTTAGCAGTTCCTCAAAAAGTTAAGTATAGAATTACCATATGACCTGGCAATATCACTCCTAGGTATATACCCCAAAGACTTGAAAGCAGGGAATCAAATGAATACTTGTACGTCAATGTTCATAGCAGGATTATTCACAATAGCCAACAGGTAGAAGCAACCTCAGTGCCCATCAACAGATGAATGGATAAACAAAATGTAATATATCCATAGAATGGAATACTACTCAGCCATAAAAAGGAAAAAAGTTCTGATATATGCTACAATAAGGTTGAACTTTGAAAACATTATGCTAAGTGAAATAAGCCAGACACAAAAGGACAAATATTGTATGATTCCATTTATATGAAATATTTAAAATAATCAAATTCATAGAGACAGAAAGCAAATAAGAAGTTACCAGGAGCAAAGGGAAAGGGGAAAGGGGAATTCTTGCTTAATGGGTACAGGTTTTGTGTTTGTGATGAAAATGTTTTGGTAATGGATGATGGTGATTGTAAAAATAATGCCACTGAATTGTGCACTTAAAAATGGTTAAAATGGCAAATTTTATGGTCGTTAAATTTTTATGGTCATATATATAATATTACCTCAATAAAAATATATTTAAAATTTTTAATATGGCCTTTCTTTTATTTTTTGGCACAATCTTTTTGGAAAGCAACAAGGCCACAGGTAGCAAAACCATATTCATGTACAGAAATTCCCCTCTAAGCAATTTTTCATAAGGAAATCATCCTATAGGAAGAAAAGCCATATCCCTGAAGATGTTCTCAATGTTATCCCAGCCAAAATACTGAAACAGCCTCAAAGTTCAAGATGTAGTATCTGTGAAAAGTGCTATTTTGGGCTGCCCAGTGTTTCTCCCTTATTACCTTCTTCACCCTTCCTAAACATAGAAGAACATAAACCAGGGTGACCAGTCAGATTGTCCCATCTTCATTAGCCTCAGTGATTGGTTTAGGGATTAGCCAATAAAAATTCCTTCCTAAAACTTTTCCTTTGAGTAAGTTGGGAGGTCATCTTCTTGCTTCTAGGGTCAAGGACAGGAAAAATATAACCCTATTATTAACCACATGGAGAAAGCCTGAGGGCAGTATGACCAAGTAAGCCAACACAACAGCAGAGGCAAGAGAAGAACAGAGACAGAGACTCAGCAGGCATGTTCCTGAAAAGATTGCTTGAGCCCTGGAGCCAGTCACACCTGGCATCTCTTCCACCCATGTCACCCCACTGATGTGAGCCATTAAGTCCCTGTTTTCTTTAAACAAGGTTAAGTTGAGTTTCTGTCACAATTAGGAGTCTTGATTACTATATCCACAGAAAGGAAAGCTGTGTAGTATTTAAAACAGTAATTGCAGAAAACGTGGAAAAATATTTACAATAAAATGTTAAGTGGAAAAAACAGGACAAAATAGTAGGTGTGCATGTGTGAATTTATAAAGAGAAAGTTGGCCTTGTTAACAGTGCTTACACCTGAGTAGGAGTAGAAAGGCATAGAAATTTCCCTTTTACTTTATATACTTCTATTACTTGAAAAATTTTCAGGGAGCATGTATAAATACTGCCATTGTCCTAAAAAAAAAATAAGTCACCAAAAAAGTACATACCTTAGGATTACTGCATATTATACTTATTCACCTGTAAGATAATATGACAATAGTCATTGTAATAAAGAGTGGGATTATAGTTTAATTTTTTTTGTGAAACCTAGAAATTATTTTACTTGGCTTTTCATAAGAAGTGAGACATTTAAAAAAATACAATGCATCAACTCTGTCATTTGATAACTTTAAGGATTTAAACTAACAAAGGATAACAATAATCTTATCTATTGGGATTTTTAAAATAAATTATAATTCAATTTTCAGGTTGACATTTTACTTTAAATTTATGGTGACTTTGAGGACATTCAGTCCTAGAGTGTGGCTTTCCTGGACATCTTTCCTTGTCCCTTTCTCCTTCTTAATTACTTTTAATGATTATGAAATTAGTCCTAGTCAATTTATATTGAGACTAATTATCTTAAACATTTTTCTTTTGCTATTTTTAAAAGAAAATAATCTTTTATTTTGCTTTATATTAACATTAGCCCTGACAGTTAACTCCACTTAAGATATTTCAGCTTTTTTCCTCATGTTTCCCCATATGAAAAAATGATAATTTTAGGTATACCATTTTATATATTAAAAATAGAGATTTTAGATTTCTGTGAAGATGGCATTGGAGGAAGGTGATAGGGCTCAACTCTCTTTCAAACAATGGAGGAAGGGGAAAAAAAAACTGTCTAAGTGAGCTGCTTTGGGGGTTTGCAGACCAGGAGAGTGCTGGGCATCATCCAGGAGGGAGAGGGACACAGAGATGAAGATGCTGAAGTGAAAACCTTTGGAGGTGGATGGACCCCAGAAAATGATGTCCTTAGAGCTAATCTATTCCTGGGGGTGTGAACCTATTGAAGTTGTGACCTTTTGATTAGATTAGTAGGGGATGACCCAGCATGGGTCTTAATCCTCTTACTGGAGTCCTTTATTAACAGGATGAATATAGAGAGAGACACAGAGAAACACACAGAAGCAAAGAGAAAAAGCCACAGGAGCAGAGAGAGAAAGCCATGAGAGCAAGGAGCTGAAATCAATGGAACCCAGGAGAGAGGAAGCCAGAAAAGCTGATGCGACAAAACCTGGAAGAGAAGGGAAAGACCAGCAGATACCTCCATGTGCCGGTCTTTGGGGAGAAAGCATCACTTGATGATGTCTTGATTTAGACACTTCCATGGCCTTGAAAACTAATAAATCTCCATTGTAAAAGCCAATGTGTGTGTGTGTGTATTTTTTTTTAACCAAAGGATAAATGAATGGCTGTCTATTTGATTTGGTTTATTTGTTTTTGTTTAGAATAAAAATCAACTAGTGAATGACTGTAAATGGTCATCCCACACCTTTGGTGCAGTTAGGATAATAAACTTACGTAAATACTATACTAATACAGATTAAGAGAAATGAAATATATCTATACTCCATTCTTCCTATTGACATATTAGGGTACATAAGATGTTGGTTAAAATTTTTTGACTCTTAAACACTACTTCTTACAAAGAACCAAAAAACCAAAATTAACACAGGGCACAGCATTTCTTCAACTTCAGTGGGAAAAGCACTGTTTTAGCCCTTGTCAATAACGTGAAAAGTAACTTAAGTACTTTGGAAGAACCACTTATCTCTTTACCTCACTTTTTTCATTTATGAAATGGAGACATACTGATAGCTTTCTTGACAACCTTCTAGATTTGTGTATCAATTGATATTTAAAACAAAATAGTATTCAAGTATACTAGAAGGAAAAGTGCACATATTAGAAGTATACAGCTTGATGAATTTTTTAAGAAGATTTATTTATTTTTATTTATTTCTCCACCCCCCCTCATTGTTTACACTCGCCGTCTGCTTGTCTTCTTTTTAGGAGGCACTGGGAACAGAACGCAAGTGCCAACTGGCAACACAACTGGAAAAAGATCTTGAATAAAAGGGGGAAATGGTAAAGACAAATGAGTTCAAGTGGCTAAGAGACTTCAAAGAGAGTCGGGAGGTCATCCCAGAGGTAACTCTTACGCACACCTCAGTAGGAGCTCATAGAACATCTAAGTTCTATTTAGAAGAGAATTCTAAAGAGTCATTAGTCAAATAAGTCCTCCCTGCACATGGTTCACCAGTCCCTTCTATTCAAACCTATATGTGACGCTGGAGTTTTTAGGTATACTTCCAGAGACTGGAGCCTCCCGCCTACCTATGTGCCAGGTGTGCATGAAATCTAGGTGGAGCTGCAACTCCTACCCTACAGCTCAGTGGACTCATCCAAGTCACCTGGTGAGGAGACAATGATGGGCAATGGCCATCCCAGGGAATGGGAGGGCCTGCATCTGCAGGCAGGATCATCCCACCCACCATATCCATGGGATATAAGCCCTCTCTCACTTGGAGGTGGAGTGGACATCACCATCCCAGTCCCCTCAGGATTGGGGGAAGAACTATGGACTAGAGTGGACTTGATGGTATTCTCTTGCTCACATATGGTGATTCTTGCAATGCAAGAAATTATTTTTTATTTATTTATTTATTTTTTATTATGGGTAAAAATCAAAATTCTCACAATACATACAAACATTTGCAAAATGATATATAAATATATATGCATATATGTGTATTTGCTTGCAAAAATGTTATATATATATATATATATATATATATATACATATATTTTAAGAGGTGCTTAGATTACCTAAAATATTACACGGAACCCACTGGGATTCCCATGTTGCCCACCTCCCACACCTCCCACCACATCCCACACAAACATCTCCCATAGTGTGGCCCACCAACCTCAATGAACTTACACATCCTGGAGCCTTGCCACCAACCATAGACCACAGTTCACACTGTAGACCACACTCTCTCCCACTCAGTTCTGAGTGGTGTGTGCTGATTTAAAATGGCCTACATCCATTGCCACAACAGTACTCAGGACAACCTCCAACTCCCAAAGAAGCCCCTGTATTTCAACTGCTCATCCCCTCCCTACCCAAAAACTGTCAAGTGGCCACTGGCTCCACCTCATTGCCTGACTTCTTTCACTCAACATTATGTTTGTAGGTTCATCCATATTGTTGTGTGTAGTTATGGATCATTTATTTTCCTTGCTGTAATGTATTCCTTTGTATGAATATACTACAATTTACTTATCCATTTCTCTGTGGATGGGATTTAGATAGTTTTCAGTTCTGGCTTTATGCATTGGAAAACATATATTTGCACTTCTGTTGGGTGTATAAATCAAAGTGGGATTGCTTGGCCACAGGTTGTATGTATGTCACCTTTGTTAGATACTGCCAGATAATCATTCAAAATGGTTGTTCCAATAAACTCTCCCACTAGCACTGTATGAGACATCTTGTTGCTCCATATCCTTGCCAACACTAGGTCTTTTCTGTTGAAATTTAATATATGCAAAATAATTTCTTAAACCATAAGTCTTTTTCAACTACAAGGTGTCCCCCAGTTTTATTTTATTAGTTTATTTGTCTTGTTCCAAAGTAATTTCAGATTATACAAAGATAGCTTTATGAATGCCACTCGACTACTTGCAGTTTCTCTACAGACTGTTGTTACCCGCTGAGACTGCCTTAATTAAGACATGCCTTTGTTAGTCCAAAAAAAGTAAACCTAATAACCAGAGTTAAACATCTTCCACCACCCTTTCCTAATTTTACTTGAGTGTTTCTCAGAAATGTTAATTATGCCCTTTAGTTCTACAGACAAAAGAGACAAATTCCTCCCAATTTGTAGAACCTGGTGGAACTTAACTCTTTACCACAGGCCAGGAAAGTTAAGCACACAGCAAAGAGAAACAAATCTAATTTCCTACGCAAATTTAACAGCCCATACACTAAGAACAGAATTTATCCTATTTCTTTTACATTTACGACCTGACTTTTCTACATATGACTTTGTGGGCTCTTTTGAGTAATTCTAGAGTTTCTTTTTGAGAATAAGAGAAATTTTTCCCTGGAGAGAGGAAGGGACAAGCCTATACTAACAATGGCTATGGTTATTAACAGACCAAGCACAAATATGAGTCTTTTCAGTGATCCAATAAAAATTCTCAAGTGCTGGGAACTCTAATTGTCATCTTCCTCCTAATTCTGAGCAGTTGCTAACCCTGACCTTCCTTTATGCCTCGGTCTCCACCGTCATTTGCTTTAAATCAATAGGGTTTTGATATGTTGCTTTCATTTATACAACTGTATTTCCATAGAAGAGTGTGACCCTGTCCTGAGGTGCTGTTTTAATTAATTAAGCAAGCACATATTTACAGAATACCTTCTATGTGCCAGACACGGAGAATCCTGAGGTAAATAAGAACCAGTTTCTGCCTTTAAATAGTTTAGTCTAGTGGAGGCAGATGTGCTCTTGTCTGGCTATACTTGCCAGAATAGCAATATTAAAAAAGTTATATAGATGTAAAAGAACCTTACTTTGTTACACTAGTGGATACTGGGCAAATGAGAAGAAAGATATTTTACTCTCTCCTGCAGTTTCATTTAATTTTGTTATCCCAGCTTCAGGTTACAATTATAGTAATTTATTCAGGTGGAAAGAAAAATCCCAATCTGGTAAATGTTTGACTCTTTTATATTCTTATTGTGTGTGTGTGTGTGTGTGTTTTCTGTTTGTTTTGTTTTATCTTTGGCTGGCTTTCACAGTTCTTCCTGGAAATCTCTTATGACTCCTTGACTCAAAGCTCATGACCGTCTTCCACTTGTTCACTTCTGATGACACATATTTCCATCAGGTCCAGGTTTTCCCATTTTATGGTTTCTCATTCAGTTTTTTCCCCATGCTTTATTTTTTCCTCTTTTTTGTTTGGTTGTTTTGTTTTGTTTTGCTGTTGTTCTGCAGAGCATCTTTTCCAAGACCTTGCACTTATTTTCTGGAGGGCTTTCATAGATACACCTTTTTGGGTCCAACTTCCCTAATGTGGTCTGATCCTTTTTATTGCTTAACTCCTGTTTAAAATGAGCTTGGCCCTCATCACGGAGGGTGAGCTGCTCACCCTTGGATCTGGTTCCCTTTCTCCATCCAGACTCAGAAGCTTATCTAAATATGTTGTCCATTGTGTATGTCCATTCCATTATTTCCATCTCCAGCCCTATTCTTAGGCTCAATTAGTGTGTTTGATAAGAATTCAGTGGGAATTTTCTCCTTATTCCTCTATATGTGCAAAAATAAAATAAAAGACTAGCAATTTGGCAGATTGGCATAGTATACATAGTGTACCTTAAAATGCATAGGATTCACCAGAGTGTTCTAAATGCAGATTGCCAGGTCCTGCTCCTGAAGATTTTGATTTAATAGCTCTAGCCGAGGGCCCAAGAATATGCATTTAATAAGCAACCCAGTTGATTCTGATGCAGGTGAAGTATTTTTGCTGGACTATTAAAAGCAAACCCTCAGGGAGCAGATGTAGCTCGAGTGGTTGAGCACCTGCTTCCCATATGTGAGGTCCTGGGTTCGATCCCTGGTAGCTCCTAAAATCAGACACACGAGAAAACGAACTCTTATTGGGGAGCAGATGTCCTAGACATCATTTCAGCCATAAATACTTCAATAGTCATCTCTAACTGAAAAAAAAAAAACAACAAAAAAAACACACAAAATCATAACTACAATACTATTATCACTCTAGATTAGCAGTTATTCCTAATATGTAATTCCCAGTCTGTTTAAATATCTCCATTGATCTGAAGTCTCTAAATCCAATCTAAACCCAGAGTGCTGTTGTCTTTGGGCTGTGCCCAATAGGCATCTTGTTCCCTATATCCTCTTTATCCCTATACTTCACTGGGACTGAGGGACCTGGATTTTTTAAACAATATTCCAGCTCCTCCAGAGGCTTTGACTTGGATTGCTGACAGAGAAATGTTTATTAAATCCTTGAAAATAATATTATTCAAGAGACACACAAGGGAGATGAGTGATGAGAAGAGGAGGTGCAAGTATGAAAGTGTTCCCAGGACATCAGGTTTATCACAAAATCCTTTCCATGAGTCAGTTAATCTTCTCCATTTTAGTTTCAGGGGTGATAGCTGACCCCATAGAATTAGGATTTCTTTCCTACTTTTTGCCAAATTGCTAAAGTCAATGAATGTTCAAGTGAAACCTTATCCAAATTTGGGGCTTTTTTGACCACAGAGGACTCTCTCTGCCTGAGTTATTGCTCCTGAAACCTTCACACAGCTGTCTCTGGAGAAGGCAGAATGAGGGCCAAGTTTTTGGATGAACTGCAGTCAGCTTTCCAAGGATGTGGTTGATCCCAGAAAGTACACAGATAATTTATAAGAGACTAGGAAGAAGACAGCTGCCTTGAGGATAACATATTGAAAATTCCAGAGGTCAAGAACTGACCTCAGTCTATATGGGAAACTCTCACTAGTGTGAACCGAAGAAGCCTGCATGAAGCTATAGGCCATCTAAAACCCCTGATGAAGTTTTTTTATGTTTTAGACAGAAAGAGTCAAACGCTAGAATTTTGAAATACAGATTCTGTCTCTCCATTAACTGGGAGACTGATGACATTTGAACTGACTGGAAGGAGGATAGAGTCAGAAACTCTTCCTTCTGATAGTGCTAGTCCAGATCCTAGGATTTAACCATTATTTTAGATTTAAAAGAATCCAATAGGTATATATATATTAACATATTTTTACAGAAGAGAAGAATTGTTTCCATGGTCTTTGAGTCTTTAGAAGCCAATAATTCATGTTAAACAGAAGCCCAGATTATGTGTCTTTCTTCCTCTTAATGTTGACACAAGCTCATGCATTATCTCATAGGACTGGTATGTGACAGAATCTATTTTGGGTCTTCCATGATTCCTTCCTTTAGTTTGTCTGAGAACCAGAGTTCAGAAGAATGTGTGCAACTGAGAGTCGCCCCCAGTTCACTGGATCTTGCAGTCCGAGTTTCAAAGAGGTCAGTGTCTTAAGGGCCATATGGAGGCTCCAATGTGTCTTGAGGAGAATGCATTCCTTGTGCTAAGCAGTTATCTACAGAGCATCCTAGAGAGAGTTTTATTCGGTGATGCAGTGACATAAGATGTCTGTGGCTGCAGAACTTTTTGAGTGGTTAAATAATGGAACTGTTTTAGTGAATCCAATAACCCTAGTTAATAAAACTCCCCATTGATATGGAGACTCCTCATTTCCATTGAAACTAGCAAGACAGGAACCTCACACAAACAAGCGTGTCCTAACTTGTTAGATGATGCTGCAGTTGAAAGCTACAGCCATCATCATTCTGTCTTAGTTACTGATATTTGGCTTGTTCAAATGCTTAGCACACATGTAATTACCTACTCAAAAAGGCTTTTTGGTATCTGCCATTCCAAATACCAGGTATGGCACATGGACCCTGAGAAGGATGTATTGACCAGGGAAATAACTCTGATTCCAAGCTTGAAAAGATATTGGGGAAAGGCCTCAGCAATTAAGAAATAACAGTTTTGTTTCATGATACCTTGCACTTTCATCCATACTTGTTGAAGCCAATGACTATTGTCAATTGCAGCAATTAGACCTAGATACTTCCCTTCCCTGACATGGTTTTCTTTTTTTTTTTTTTTTTTCCTTAAGCCCAGCGATAGCATCTTTTTTCTTGCTATCCATTGGAGGACAAAATAAATCAATCTAGACTAATCAATTCATGTGTGTCTAGGAACTATTTTTAATAAAATGAAATTTTAAATTATACAGTGAAACTGACCTTTTAGGTGTACAGTTCTATGAATAAACACATGTAGAGATCCATGCAGCCCCCACCACAATAAGGATACAGTACACATTGATCAGTGGAATAGAATTGAGAACCCAGAAATAAACCCTTACTTATACAGTCAACTGGTTTTTGACAAACCTACCGAGCCCATGCTAATGGGAAAAAACAGTTTCTTCAACAAATGGTGTTGGGAGAACTGAATATCTATAACCAAAAGAATAAAAGAGGACCCCTATCTCACCCCCTATACAAGAATCGGCTCAAAATAGATCAAAGATCTAAATATAAAATCCAGGACCATAAAACTACTAGAAGAAAATGTAGGGAAACATCTTCAAGACCTTGTAGTAGGTGGTGGTTTCTTGGACCTTACACCCACTGTGCAACAAAAGAAAAAATAGATAAATGGGACCTCCTCAAAATTAAACACTTTTGCACCTCACAGGACTTTGTCAAAAGAGTAAAAAGGCAGCCAACTCAATGGGAAAAAATATTTGGAAATCACATATCTGATAAGGGTTTAATATCCAGGATATATAAAGAGGTGTTACAACTCAACAATAAAAAGACAAACGACCCAATTAAAAAATGGGCAAAAACTTGAATAGACATTTCTCCAATGAAAAAATACAAATGGCAAAAAAACACGTGAAGAAATGCTCAGCATCACTCATGATTAGGGAAATGCAAATCAAAACTACAATGAGATACCATCTCACACCTATCAGAGTGGCCA
Organism: Tolypeutes matacus; assembly: GCA_026826555.1. Taxonomy (NCBI): domain Eukaryota; kingdom Metazoa; phylum Chordata; class Mammalia; order Cingulata; family Chlamyphoridae; genus Tolypeutes; species Tolypeutes matacus. Next base: position 2,708,820 of record JAKSZT010053887.1, on the reverse strand, counting down.
GTATTAAAAAGACAGAGAACTACAAGTGTTGGAGAGGATGTGGAGAGATAGGAACACTTCTTCACTGTTGGTGGGAGTGCAGAATGGTACAGTCACTACGGAGGACTGTTTGGCAGTTCCTAAAGAAATTGAATATAGACTTGCCATGTGACCTGGCAATACCACTACTGGGTATATACCCAGAAGAACTGAGAGCAATGACAGGAACAGACATCTGCACACCGATGTTCATAGCAACATTATTCGCCATTGCCAAAAGCTGGAAACAAACCAGGTGTCCATCAAAAGATGAATGGATAAAGAAACTGTGGTCTATTCACACGATGGAATATTATGCAGCTGTAAGAAGAAATGAAGTCATAAAGCATTTGACAACATGGATGAACCTGGAGGACATTATGTTGAGCGAAGCAAGCCAGACACAAAAGGACAAATACTGTATGAATGTGTTACTATGAACCAAATATATTGTGTAACATATTGTTTGATTTAAAAAAAATAAGGATACAGTACAGTTCCATTGCCACAAAAGTCTCCATCATGCTATCCTTTTATAGTCACAACTTCTCCCTACCCCAACCCCCTGGTGGCCACTAATCTTCTTCATCACTTTATAATTATTTTGAGAATATCTCATATAGTGTGTAACAATTATGACTAGAAGCTTAAGTGTAACTGATAACTTTCCAAGGAACCATTTGGGCAACATCCTTTTTGTTCTACAGAACTGTCCTAAACCCTGAACTTGGTAACATCATCATCAGAGACCATAAATATAGATTCCTATGTTCTGTCAGCCTCTGAATTTCCATCAGTCTGCTGGCAAGGGCGTTGGCCAATTGTAAGACTAATAGTTGAGGATTGGGACCCATCTTTTAGCAGCTAGGCCACAAGAAATAGTAGGAAGTAAAGTTACCATCTGTGATATACACAGACTAGAGCTACATGGTGTTAACACCCACTCATGAAGGACAGTAAGTAGGACATGTATTAAGCTGAAAACTAAAGGACTGCACAAGATTATACAGCAACTCTGCTATCTTTGTTTCCACTGCAGTGGTCAATAGGTCTGGTAGATAAAACACATCTAGAAGAGTAAAATGGAAATAGTCATATTGTATCTTTTAGTATGCTTTTGACTGTAGGTAAAAGAATACCCAGCTGAAAGTGACGAGGGGATTTATTATCTCACATAAAAAAAGAGCTCTAGAGGTAGGTCCTTTCATGGCTAGATCTCAACAATGTCAGAAAGAATCCAGGATCTTTTCATCCTCCATTCCACTATCCTCAGTATAAGAACTTTTTGCCTCCATATTTTCACTTTTTGGTTGCAAAATACCTGCTGCAGCTTCAGGCATTATGTCCTCATACAATTGCATTCAAATGTATGAATCACCTGAGGAGCAGCTAGGGTGACAAGCGAGCTCTTCTCCTGTGTGCTGCTTTCTTTTTCTGTCTTGTAGAAACTCTTTTCCCAGATCCCCCCAGCAGACTTTCTCTATGTCCCATAGTAAGAAAATGGGTCTCTTGGTCATTTTTACCTGAAGGGAAGAAAGCAAAGTATGTATCTGGCATTTTAACATTTCTCATGGGAAATGGGCTTTGCCAGGAGGGAAGAAGAGTGAGGGAAGTGACTCCTGGGAAGGTAACCAATCTGCCTCATTCCATTGTTGTGAAGATTGAATGCAGTAACATGGGTAAGGCACCTCTAACCGGGCTGGGTACATGAAGAACTCAATCCTCATTCATTTTCTTTGCTTCATTTCCCCTTTTCTCCCCTTCATTTTCCCTTCCTCTTTTTTCCAGCTTTAGATGAAAGATGAAAATTTAAGGTTTCCTCACCCTTCTATAAAAAGATCACTGTGTGTCTCTTCCATCACCACCTGCTTTTTGGATTTCTGCAACTTTAGTTACTGTAAACCCACTTGGAATCTCCCTGACCTCTCAAATCCCTGACCTCAGACAGAGAAATAACAGTTCTATATAGTTCATAGATCTTGACTAGCAATAAGAAACTGAGAAATCTTTATAAAATGAAAAATTCAACAGAATATGTTATTTTAAATGCTAGTTTACACTAAAAACCATGTATTTCAGTGGAAGTGAAGCTATTTTCATACAGAAAAGGAGAAAAAGGCACCCTTGCTTTTTCAACTGACTGCTGGCTCTGTGAACGTCACAAGATGTTTCTTGCCATCAGAGCAATGACTTCAATTTTTCCATTCCAACTGTGGTGAAAATGAATAAGAAAACTGGATCCTGCCTCTGGAAACAGGCAGGATACAGGCTTCAAACTAATCAAAAAAGGAAGATTCATTATAAGACAATATTTCACTACTCAGACTTTGAAGAGTTCATACATTTGTCAGAGTAGCTCTGAATCCTTTCATTTACTGCCACAGGATTAGAATGGGGATATTATACAAGCCTGACCCTTTGCAGGAAAGATTTGTTTTCTAAATGATCTGTTCTTGTTGCCCTCTGAGTCTCTGTAATCCAAATCTCTTAATTTCACCTTTCTCTTCTAATCATCTTACCAAATAGCCATTTTAAGGTTGGAGAAAGGGAGGGTCAGGATAAAAAGTGGCCATGGCTTACCCTAAAATGCATTTTTCTGAGAAGTACTAATGAAATACTGACACTGATAATAGGTCAAAGGAGAATGGAGTCTTTAGAAACCTGGTTAGTAGTGATACAGACTTCAAAGGGCATCATTCTATTTGCCACACCAAGGTTGGTTTATCAGTGGACTCATGCTTCAGCCTTGATGAGAGGGACCCCGCTGAGCATCTGAGTCACACACCTGGCTCTGGGAAGGCAGAATGGGCATCCTGTGTCTCACCCAGTGGAGAAGCCGGGAGAAATCTGCTCTGCAGTCCTAGCAGTCCTACCATTTATGAATATCAAGAGACAAAAATGTTGACAACCGCAGCTTGTGATGCTGTGGGATTCTGTTGGACACACTGCAAAGGAAAAACACTGGCAGCTGTCTGAAACTGGTTTTCTTTTATTAACAGTTGGTTAATAAAGCCTTTACTATGAAACAAACCAGATGAAAAAACCAGCATTCATTAGAAAGGCCTTAGTGAAGGCTAGAAAAGATTATGTTGTGTTCAAATCAGTATTTATTGAGTGGAACACCTTTCTTTGTCCAGCATGGAGCCTGGGTGCTGCCTTGTGGGAGCATCCCCTCTCCTCCCTTGAGGAGGCCAGAATGACAAATAGGCAACAGAGAAAAATATTCTTAAGGTGAGTGGGAGATTCATGCTCAACTGTGGGGCTAAGCTGCTAGTGGGAATGTAGGAGGGACCCAAAAATTCGTGTGAGAAGAGTCCCTCCAGAGAAGGGGTCCCATCTGGCTCATTTTGTTATTTTTAGCATTGAGAATTTATCATACATGATAGAGATTTAATAAGTAAATTTTGAAACAAGGTCAACTCCTAGACATTTTTAGTCACCCACAATTTCATCCCAGCCCCCAATTTTACACCTGCTGTTTCTGTCTATGCATTTAGAATATACACCCATATAAAAGCACCTCAAACCCCTGATCCAGTCTAGATAGTCACTTACACACTTACATACACACATGCATGAGCACACACACATTTAAACACACATACACATGTGTATACTCATTGATTCTCATTTTTGCTCCTTGTCTCTTTTGATCTCTCTCACCTCTCTTCAGCATTGTTGTTAGAGTTGGAGAAAAAGTAGATTAACTCTCAGTTTTTCCAAGCCTTCATCAACCAGTTCACAAAAACACAAGGATGTAGAATTAGAAAAGTAGGGGGTGAAAACAAAAGCAAGATAACAGAAGAGGAGAGCGAGACTAGGAGAAAAAGAAAAAAACAGAAAAGTTAAGCATCTCATTGTGGGTAGAAAATTTTTAAAATATATATATTTTTAAAAAGGTATTTAGATTACATATATGTTACACAAAAATATAGAGGATTCCCATATGCCCTGCTTCCCACACTTCCCACATTTTCCCACATTAATGACATCTTTCGTTAGTGTGGCACATTCTTTAAAATTGATGAAAACATTTTAGAGCATTGCCGCTAAGCATGAATTATAATTCACATTGTAGTTTACACTCTCTCCCGCACATTTCTGCAGGTTATGGCAAGACATGCAATGGCCTGATCTGTCATTGCAATGCCATTCAGGAAAATTTGCAAGTCCCCAAAATGCCCCCACATTTCACCTGTATTTCCCTCTCCCTGCCCTCAGAACCTCCAGTGGTCACTGCCTCCACATGAATGATATAGTTTCTTCCATTGCTAGAATCACAACAAGTCCATAGTAGAATACCAGTAAGTCCACTTTAGCCCATAGTTCACTCCCCAATCCTGAGGACTCTGGATGGTGCTGCCTACTCCACCTCTAATTGAGAGGCTTTGATCCCATGTGGCAGATGGATGGGACTCTCTTGCTTGCAGTTGTAGAGTCTCTCAGTTCCTTGGAATGGTCATTGTCCATAATCATCTCCTTGTTAATTGTCCTGGGTGAGTCCAATGAACTTGAGAGTAGGTATTGCAACTCTGTTGAATTTCAGGGCCCAGCTGGCACATGACCACCCAGAGATTAAAGTCTCTTGGACATAAACCTACCAACTCCAGCACCAAGTATAGGTTCAAATAAAAGGGACACAAGAGGCAAGCATAGAGAAGTCACATCTGAGTCCAACTCTGTCACACTCGGGAGCACAAACTCCAAAGTAGGGCCACTGGCACGGTACCAAACTCCGGAGCTATCTTCCATGACTGTAGGTCCTGGGTGTCTCCAGAGCCCTCAGGATCCCCACTATTTAGGGTAGTATCCACCTTGGCCATCTATGAGATCCTGCTGAGACATGCATAAGTGTTACCTCTCTGATGACCTCCTGACTCACTTTGAAGTTTCTTAGCCATATACGCTCATGTCTTTACCTTTTCCTCCTTTTATTCAAGGTCTTTTTCCAGTTGTATCATCAGCTGGTGCTTGGTAGTAATCCCTTGGTGCCAGGGAGGCTCATCCCCAGGAGTCATGTCCCATGCTGGGGGGAAGGTAATGCATTTATATGCTGAGTTTGGTTTAGAGAGAGGTCATTGTGGATAGAATTAATTGTGAATGATGATGCTTTCCCCCTGACAGAGAGATAAGGAGGATGGAACCCAGATTTCATAGCAGGGTGAGAGTCCTGCTGAGATAAACTGTTTTAGGCTTGTTGACTTCTGGAGAAGGAGAGGAAGAGAACTACACAATTTCCATTGTCATAAATTACGACAATTTTTCTTGAATAGTTTAATTTCTTGTGGACATGACTTGTGGTTTTCTAAAGGTCCTTTTTGTCAATAAGCTGACTCTAGCAAAAAGTGAAATGAGGAGTAGGAACACACAGGGGGACCGGCCCTATTACCATCCTATCTTCTCACAAACAAGGCTGAGATGTGTTCATGCCTTTTCCAATCAGTACCTTAATGGAGGAGTGTGGACTAAGGGGCAAGAGTCCAGGATCTGAAGTCAGTAAACCTGGTTTACATGTAAGCTCTGTCCTTCCTAGCCCTTTGCCCTGGATAGGTCACCTAATCTCAAGGAACAACAGTTGCTCAGGTGACTAGAGCATTGCCAACCACTGGTATGTTAGTTTCCTATTGCTGCTATAACAAATTATCATAAGTTCAACAATGTAAACTCAACAACACAACACAAATTTATTCTCTTACGAGTACTAAAGAGCAGATGATCAAATTCAAGGGGGTCAGCAGGGCTGTGTTCCTGCTGGAGGCTTCAGGGTAGAATCTATTTCCTTGTCTTTTTCAGCTTCTAAAGGCTGCCTGCATTCCTTGGCTCATGGCCCCCTCCTCACATCATCCCGACTTCTGCTTTCTACTACATTTCCTACTACTACTCTGATCTCCTGCCTCTCTCCTATAAGGATATTTGTGATTACATCTGGCCCACCAGATAATCCAGGTCATCTCAGGGACTTTAACTTAATCATATCTGCAAAGTCCTCTTTGCCACATAGGGTAACATTCAGATTCTGGGGATTAGAATGTGGACATCTTTGGGGGGTCATTATTCATCCTTCCACACCTGGTCACCAGAAGTCATTGGTTACTGATAGTAGGTGAGATAGGGAAAGGATTCCAAGATTTCAGAGTTAACTTATGGTGGTTTGAAGCTGTAGACACCCCAGAAAAACATGTTCTTAAATCTTATCATTTCCTGTGGGTGTAAACTCATTGTAAGTAGGATCTTTTGATGAGGATACTTCAGTTAAGGTGTGACTCACCTCATTCAGGATGGCACTTAAGCTTATTACTGGAATCCTTTATAAACAGAATGAATAAAGAGAGAAAGCCACAGAAGCAAGAAGCTGAAATCAATGAAACCCAGAAGAGAAGGGAGAGACCAACAAATGCCGCCAAGTGCCCTGCTATGTGGCAGAGGAGCCAAGGATGCTGGCAACCAGTCTTTGGGAGGAAAGCATTGCCTTGATGGTGCCTTGATTTGGAGGCTAATAAATTTCCATTGTCTAACCCATCCCATTTTATGATATTGCTTTAAGCAACCTAGGAAACTAAAACAGTACTTGCAACCATTTTTTCTAAAAGTACTTGACTATTAGATGAGTGCAAAAAGCTGCAACAAAGAGAAAACATGTGTTTACATAGTATTTTCTTTAATAATGAAAATTCTACTCCATAAAGTCACCATGAAGTAAACTTCCCTCACCACAAAAAATAAAATAAAGTAAAAATATTTTTTAAAGTATAATGTGGGCGTTTGGGTGTGCAAATCTGTGAGGCCTTTTACACTGATAGCTTCACCAAAGATTTTGTCCAGTTTCCTGTAATTGACCTTTGGAAGCATTCAAACCTTTTAAGACAGACCCTAAGAGGCACTCCCTCAGCACATATAAGTCCAGTATAAATTGCCATCATCACTTGCATTCTAGAATATGTCATCCCAATATAAGTTCAAGAATTGCTCTGTGCCCTCAACAAGCTGAATACAATCTTTGAGAGTCAGTCACTTTCAGTGACTGTTCACATGGATAACTTTAGGGACCATTCTGGCTTTTCTTTTTGGGGTATTGCTGTATTCTAGGTTCTTGGCATTTCTATAATCTTTGCTTTGGCTTATTCTTTGAAGAGAAAACTTAGTATTAATGCCATAGAAAAGGGAGAACATTGAATAAACCAGTATTCAAAAATAATTGTGACATTCATTTTAATAAACGATGTTGGGAATTCTATGATGATTTCAACCAGTCAGTCAAGACTTATGGTCCAGGCCTGATCTGATGTTTAAACAGATTCACTACTCTTAGTGACTCTTACTTACTCTTGTGTGGTGACCACATTCTCCTAGGGCATTCATTTGTCTTTAGTCACAAAGACTTCAAATAAATACTCAAGACTTGATTAAGAGCTCAAAGATGATTTATCTTTCCCATCCCAAGGCAGTCTCTTATAAATAATTGAGGCTTTTCTTTCTTTTTCATTTTCTTTCTTTTCTTTTCTTACTCTAAATTCTCATTATCTACCTATGATTACACTTGGTTAGTCAACCCAGTTCTTACTGTTGAAATATCTCGGTCATTTCATGGCTTGTCAGAGATCTTTGGCTCTGTTACTGAACTGTCCATTTCTTTCTTCTACATTTCTTTTTAAAGCTCGAGGAAGCTTCACTGCTGGAGGAAGAAATGCCCCCCCCCCTTTTTTTTTAGCATTAAATGAATTGCCATGATGGAAAAATAAGCCAACCATGTCATAGCTCCTGTAGGCAAAACCTAAGAAAAGTCCACTGCCTTCACTCCATGTTAGGGTGGAAAGAACAACTGCTTTTTCTCCTTGGAACCTGGTTACTGGAAAGTCTAAGAAGATCCGTTAAGGATCTGTGTCAGCACTTCTTGTCTCCTACCACGGTATATGCTAAATACATTTAGGTTGACCCATATGAAATTGCTGTTTGTGTAGGTAAAAAAAATGGTTGAATATTCAATTTCATATGGTTCTACCTATTGTTACAAAGCAGTACTCTGAATCTTGCTAGAATAAAATTAAGTATAAACAAGCTTTCCCTCCAAATAATTGTAATCTGTGAAGGAGAATTCTTACACATCTGAATGACTAACAGACAACAAAATAATGAACAGATATATTAAATTTCCTTTGGCAAACCCAAGGAAACTAAAGGAATACAGAGAGGATTTCCAGCAAACCTAAATTTTTTTTTGTTTATGTATCAGGAGATTCAGGGCAAGTCCTTATTAGGCCAAGGTTTGAGTTCCTACCTCTGGGAAAATTCATTTTCTTCAAGAGGAAGGAAGAACAACAACAAAAAATGAGTTAGATGGCAAAACATTTTTGGTGGGAAAACCAAAGATGGTTGTATTCATTTGGGTTTTGAAAAGACCAGCATTCCCCACTGCTGGGTAGAAAGTGTTTGAAGTGGGTTTGCGATCATTAGTGTTTTAATGATGTCATTTTGATTGTGCATGTGGCCAGAGATTTTTTTAAACATCTGGTGCTTTTTGTAAACCAAACTAATAAACAAATAAAGGCTTCTCATAGCAACAGGCGGAAGACAGTGCATTTCCCAGCAAAGCTCTTGAAAGGCCTCAAATCACTTGGCAACATGCTATTTAAAGGCACAAGGAAACGTGTCAGGAAATTAGTTCTTTTTCTTTAACATCAAAATTCCTCATTGTCACCAGGCCCTTAGATCCCACCTCCGCTCATCTGTCCAGCTGTTTTCTCCCTCTCTCAGTTCCACTAAGAGGGCTTTTTCCTCACACCCAGAATGTCTTCTCTCCCGTAGAAGTCATAGGCATTCTCTGTAGCCCAGGTTTAGTGCTTCTTTTTACATATTTGCTGTCCATTGGGCTAATCGGGTATTACTCACACCAGGAGTCAACACCGGGAAGGTGAGTATAGGATTGAAGCTCAGAGTTGAAGTTCTGGGTGGAAGACTTAGATTTGAGAGTCATCAGCATTAGGACATGACTGTGAATGAGGTCACCCAAGGAGCGCATGCTCTGCGAGAAGAAGAAATACAGCATCTCCCTTGTTTGGAATATGGCTTCCCTTTCCCCCTCAAACCCAAACTGCTTATAATATATTGCGAGGACAACAGTGCATGGTTTTTGTTTTGTTTTGTTTTGTTTTCATGTTTTTTGACTGCACCTATAATTGCTTTACTAGTAAAGGCAATCACAGACACAGCTCATAGGATCAGAAGATCCACCTTGAGTGCCTGTTGTCAGCTTTCATCTCTACTTAAATTTGGGTGGGAGGGAGGAAAGAAGGGAAGGGCTGGGATTTCTATTCAGAAGGTAACATCTTATGGTTTACTCTTTGCTCTGTACTATAATACTTTAGAGAGCAATGTGTGGCTTTCATTTTAATAGAATAGAGTTAGAGTCCCTGCCAAAGGAACAAAGTGAAGGCAAACCACACTCCTGGTCAGTGAACAAAAGGAGACAAAAAAGCTGAGAGGTAAAGATGTGTCAACTGATCAAAAAAAAAAAAAAAAAAAAAGACAGTCACATTCAGTGGGGATCTCCCTGACTGAAGAGCACCCTCACTCCCATGTCAGAATGGATGTGTTCACACACACCCCTACTAGGATAGAAAAGAAAAAAAAGATGCAGGGAACTGGAGCATGTGCATTGTTCACTTTTCCCCAAGCATTTCTCATTCAAGCTCCCTGAAAAGAGACTAAGGAGGTGGACAGTTTTTGTGTTAAAAATCTGCCTAGCTGGGGGTTGCACTGGGCAACTCCTAGCTGGTAGCTCAGAGAAGTTACAGGTATGGGGGCAGGGGGTGCTGATGCCTAATCAGGCTGAAGTTTCAAAACTGTGTACAAGCTATGGACAGATTCAGCCTCTATGAGAATTCTGCCTCAGCGAGACTATGGAAGCAACTTTAAAATTATTCTAAAGACCAGAGTTAGTGTAAATTGTGATTGAAGATAACATCTCTTAAAGGTAGTGTTTGATGCCAGTTTAAAGTTAAATGCCTTTTGTTTTTAAATCATTAGTTACATTTGTATTTTTAAGTTAAGTGAAAAAAATTGGAATTGCATATTAAAGCATATGTCTCCTAACTTGGATCATATGTCCATGATCAAGGCACCCACTTCTGCTTGTTGGCTTTGTACCTAAGAGAGAACACAGCATCTTCAGGGCAGAGTTCTTAGCATTCCTCACATGGATTGGATTAATTGGACCCGCCTCTTGAGTTCAGGGCTCTCTTGGATTATGCTACTTTTGCTTAGAATAAAAGATTCTATAGTCTATCTCAGTTTGGGGATTTTTAGTCCATAGTCCAAATTTACTTCTTTTTTTAAAAAATTATATTAACAGACTTTATTTTTAGAACAATGTTAGATTTTTAGTACCCCCCCCTAGTTTTGCCAATTATTAATATGGTAAATTTGTTACAATCAATGAACCAATTGATATAGTATTAACTAACTAAAGTTCATAGATAAGTTCCTTAGTTTTTATGTAATGTCCTTTTTTTAAAATAATTTTTTTTAAAAAAGATACTTAGATTACATAAATGTTACACAAAAAATATAGGGATTCCCATATGCCCCACTCCCCACACCTCCCACCCTCCCACATTAACATCCTTCATTAGTGTGGCACATTCATTGCAATTGACAAACACATCCTGGGGCATTGCCACTGAGCATGGACCATAGCTCACATTGTAGACCACACCTTCTCCAACACAGTTCTGCATGTTATATGATGATACAAAATGGCCTATATCTGTCATTGCAACGTCACTCAGGACGATTCCTAAGTCCTGAAAAATCCCCCGTATTATAACTGTTTTTCCCTCTCCCTGCCCCCAGAGCCTCCAGTGGCCACTGGCTCCACATCAATGTTGTAATTTCTTCCATTGCTAGAATCACAATATGTCTATAGTAGAATACCGGTAAGTCTACTCTAGTCCATAGTGCGTTCCCCAATCCTGAGGATTCTGGGATGGTGATGTCCACTCCACATCTAATTGAGAGGGGGTTTATATCCCATGGGACAGATGGATGGGACTATCTTGCTTGCAGTTGCAGATTCTCTCTTTTCCTTGGGATGGTCATTGTCCATAGTCATCTCCTTGTTGGTTGTCCTGGGTGAGCCAAATTTACTTCTTATCACATCTCTCTATACTTTCACAGTCCTCCGTCTTATCCCATCCTATATAGCATGCTTCCCCTCACTATTTTAGATATCTGGACCCAGGGTTATTTAATCATTCTTGTGGGACAGAAATAGTTTTTCCTATTTAACCTAAATACCAGATAATGTTATTAATTTTTACTAATACTGTTATTCCTTAAAAAAAAAAAAAAGTACAGTTATATGATGGAGTAACAGTATTACTATAAGAGAACTATGCATTTCCCTTTTTCTCATACAGATTTGATGTGGAAAATAGAAAAGCTTAGAATAAAATAATTTGACAACCAGTTAGCCAAATGGACATCAGACTTCCTTCATCTCCAGAAAGAAAAATGGTATAAAAAGATACTCTAGGTTATGTTGAAACTATAGTTACCAACAGGCAAGCCCTTGATAAAATGCTGTATTCAGTTTAGACGATGGTCCAGTTTTTTGAAAGTGGGAAAGGGAGCTGTCCACATCCACACAATGAAGTCATCGTTGATGAAGCCATTGTTGCCTGGTTCCTCTAAATCCAGGTCATAGACAGGCTCAGGCCAGTACAGGGGCTTTGCGGTTCCTTGGGGAAAAAAATAAGGGATATGTTGGGAAAAAAATCATCTACCACCTTCAGTTTTCTTTAGAATGTAGAAAATGAAAGAACTTTTGTATTCTTGAAGAAAGATAAATAAGACTTTTTTAAAAAAGTGTATGCTTGTGTGTGTATGTGTTTGTTTTCAGTAAGCTATCTAAGTATGTGACCACTAAAAATAATAGTTTAAAGGCTCTAAGGAAACTTAGGGAAAATGCCCATAATATAGTTCATGGGGAAAAGAAGGCAGAGCATCAGATTATATGTACATTATGTGTTCAACTATATAAAATGCATATAAAACACAGAAAAAATAGGTAAAGCAAAATGATAATGGTGGTTATATTAGGATAACATCATGGAATGTGGTAGATTGAATTATGTACCCCTGTTTAGACATGTTCTTAATCTTAATCCATATACCTGTGGGTATGAACTCATTGCAAATAGGACCTCTTGAAGAGGTTATTCTAGTTAAGGTATGACCAGGTGAAGCAGGGTGGGCCTTAATCTGATTACTATGAGCCTTATAAAGAGAAGAAACTGGAAGCCAGGGTCAGAGAAGCCCACAGGGAGAGCTGGAACCCAAAAGAGAAAGAAGAGACCATCACCATGTGTTGGGAAATCCAAGGATTGCAGCAAGCCAGCACCAGAATGCTGTGGACCCCGAGAGGCAGCAAGACTTTTAGCCTTGGAAACCTGAGACAATAAATTACCATTGTTTAAGCCAACCCATTGTGTGGTATTTGTGATAGCAGCTCAGGCAAACTAAGTCATGGAGAATATTGTTATTTTCTTTAACTTCATTAGTAATCTAAAGAGAGCATATTAAAGCAAGATACTCTTTTCATCTAAAAATTAGTAAAGATGGAAAGGAATAAGTGATGATAACCTTTGATGAGGCAGTGAGGAAATGGGAATTCTTATAAATAGCACTTAGAAGTGTGGATGAACAACATTTCTGGGCTATCCAGGAACATGCAGCAAAACTAATATTTTTCAAACATTTTTGTCCTGGAAATTCTATTTCTAGAAATGTATTCTAAGGAAATTATGGAAGTGCACAAAGATTAAGTTACATAGATATTCACCACAGGACTATTTCTAAGAACTCAAAGCTAGAAACAAGGAGGAAGATTCGGTAAATAGCAGGTGGTGGAGAGAAAAGGCAATGCAAGCCTGTTTTAAATTCTGGAAGCCTGGTAGGTTTGGGTGCTGTAGGAATTTTGGAAGAACAGGGTGGCGGCACAGTGCCAGGAGATTAATCTGTTGATCCTTTTCTCACACGTTCTGCTTTCCAATGGTGGCGTGTCTGTCTCTCTCATGCTATAAGAGACTCTTGAGAACAGTGCCTTCCTCATTTTTTTCCCACTGGCATTTAGTCCAGTCCCTGACACATAGTAGGTGTTCAATAAATGCTTTGAAAAGGGATAAAAGTTTCCAATTAAATCTGACAGAGGTGATATTAAAAACCATACTGAATTTTTAAAAAAGATTCATTTTATTTATTTCTCTTCACCCCCTAGTTGTTTGCATTTGCTGTGTCTGTTTGTTGTGTATGGTCTTTTTTTTTAGGAGGCACTGGGAACCAAACCTGGGACTTCCCATGTGGAAAGGAGGTGCCTAATCACTTGAGCCACCTCTGCTCCCTGCTTTGTTGTGCCTTTCATTATGTTTTCCTCCATGTATCTCTTGTTGTGTCATCTTGTTGCATCAGCTTACCATGCCAGACCGTCACATCAGCTCACTGTCTTGCTCATCTTCTTTAGGAGGCACCAGGAACCGAACCCAAACCTCCCATGTGGTAGACAGGAGCTCAATCACTTAAGCCACATCTGGTTCCTCATACTGAATTTTAAAGAGCTTGTGAACAAGAGTAAATTATTTCATGAACTTTTTACTTCCATCAAGCCAGTTCTCCTATTTGTAGGATAACAAAATGTTAAATAGGCAGCAGATCTCTCTCAACCTTGACTACTAACACCATTTTCTCCTAAAAGAAATTCAGATCTGTTTTCTATATGGGCAGTGGTGCTTGTAAAAGCACGTGCTAAATCTAGTTGGATTAATCTCCTAAAGTATGTTTGTACACATACACTTCCTCCAGAATTAATCCTTTGCTGTAGAAACTTCCTCTGCAAACTTTGTGGATCCTACCTCTTTTGGTGAAAACAGCACTCTTCACAAGATTTTGATTACGGTTGCTAGATCTTTAGTGCCTGCATAGTTGACCTCATCCTCTCTCTGTTCTGCCCAGAGGTCCTGCCCCAGGCAGTGTGTCCTATGGGCCACTCACATGAGAATCACCCAGGGAGGTTGTTAAAATGCAGGTTCAACATGCCTTCCTGTACCAACCCCTGATGCCACCCCATCTCATATCCCCAGAGAGTATGAGGAGCATAGTCCTCATTTTCCAAGTTCAGTTAGGTCATTCGTATTTATCCATTCCTTCAACAGTAAGCATTTCATGATCACTAACTAGGTATCAAGCACTAGGGATATAAAACTGCATAAGACCCAATCCCTTTCCTAAAAGAATTCACAATCTGAAGTGAAATTATATAAACAGGTAATATTATATATATAATGTAGTAATTTTTACAATAGAGGTAAGAACAAAGAGCGGGGGGAGCTGAGAAAAAGCCAGAACCCTCTATGTTATAGGTCTTGTGGTTACATGGTAAGTCAAAACAATAGAATGTTGTGAGTTCCATTAAAAAACTAGCAATTCAATGATATATATAGTGACCCAGGGCAGTCCCAGTTTGTCCATTGTTCCAGTAGCCCATCGAATTTAGCATTAGTCCCAGACAAATAATGTACATATAATTTCATCCTTCCAGCCACTGCCTTGGTCTTAGCTAGTAGTGTGTGAGATAACCATGTTCAGTGAATGGAGCTCTCACTTTAATGTGTGATTGTACATGAAAGATAACTTAAGACCCTTTCAGTCAAATCATAACATAACATAACATAACATAACATAACATAACATAACATAACATAACATAACATAACATAACATAACATTACATAACATAACATAACAAACATAACATAACAAACATAACATAACATAACATAACATAACATAACATAACATAACATAACATAACATAACATAACATAACATAACATAACATAACATAACATAACATAACATAACTTATGCAAGGATCGCATACAGAGCTCCCACTGATCAAAACAAAGTATGCTTGGACCCTAGCAACTAGGGCCATCTAACTCGTATCTGTCTTAGATGGGGTTAGCAGAAGAACTAATACTACAAGCCCTGCTGGCTGTTTAAGATACCAGTCAATTATGCCACAGCCTCTGTCTTGGCCTGTGAGATGCATGAAGCTTCCAGACTGTAAGGCAGTGGTAACACAGGAAGTTATAGGTTAGGTTTTACATACATGGCGTATGTGTTGGAAATCAATGCTGAGCTTCTGAGCTCTCTTGCCACAGTGGCTTTGTTATTTATTATATAATGTAAATATATAACTATTCCATGCTTGGTGACAATTTTGCTTTATTTTTTAATAAATCCTTTTAGCTGTGAAAAGCTAAAAAAATGGATGTGCATGTTTAATGTAAAATTCAGTACAGTTTCTTAAGAAAGTTGATGATGAATGTGATATTTGCAATTTACCACCCACCATGGGAGCCATAGTGATATCAATGGCCACACGAAAATCAAAAGACAAAAACTGCTGAAGAACATCAGAATTGATTTTAAGAGTTAGTAGTTATTTTTAAAAGATTGTCATAAGACAATTCCTTAACTTGTATAGTTACAGAAGGCCCATTTATATATCAGTGTGTGAACATGACTTTTCATTTAGATCATATGTTTATTATTAAAAATATCCTTGGGAAGTGGATGTGGCTCAAGCGATTGGGCACCTGTCTACCATATAGTAAGTCCAGGGTTTGAGTCCCAAGGCCTCCTGGTGAAGGCAAGCTGGCCCATGCAGAAGTTCTGGGCCATGCAGGAGAGCTGGCCCATGCAGGAGTGCTGGCCCATGCAGGAGTGCTGGCCCACGTAGGAGTGCTGGCCCAAGCAGAGAGCTGGTGCAGCAAGATGACACAACAAAAAGATACACAGAGGAGAGACAATAAGAGACACAGCAGACCAGGGAGCTGAGGTGACGCAAGAGATTGAGCGCCTCTCTCCCACTCTGGAAGGTCCCAGGATTGGTTTCCGGTGCTGCCTAAAGAGAAGGCAGGCAGACACAGAAGAACATACAGTGAATGGACACAGAGAGCAGACAGCGAGCACAAAAACAATGGGAGTGGGGGAGAAATAAATAAATAAATCTTTAAAAAATTATATCCTTCTAGTTTCATTTTTCTATTGCAATTTTTTTTTTTTTTTTGTAATTGAAGAAAAGATCCGTTAGTACAAAAAAAAAACTTTGTAAACAGTTAAACAAGGCCAGTTGTACATCAGTGTCTTCAGATGCTTCAAAAGTAGAAAACTCAGGTATGTTCATTCTAATAATGGCTTGATTTTTTTTTTTTCTCCCTATCTCATGGAATCAGAGCAATGCTTTTGGAAGTTTAAACTCTGATGTTGAAACCACTGACTTTTTAATAAATGTTAGTACAAATCCAATTTAAAAATTCAGCCATCAAGTTAAAATTGTTTGGTTTTGTAGTGATAATACAAAGGCAAATTTGGTGGAACACAACATAGGAGTAAAGATAATGCTCTTAGTGAATTGAGAAATTGATAAGAAGAAATGTGCTTATCCTTGGTTGTGATATAGTTACAATGCATAATTGTATCCAAATAAGCTGCAATATTTTATTAATCAAAATAAGAGCTGTAGTTATGAAAATTTATAAATATTTTTGTATGTTAACAATTAGAGAAACTGAACTGCAAAATTTTAAAAAATGATACTAGTGGTAAATTTAAAAAATACTTCAGTATGGCACTCTGTATAGTCTCTCTTTGCTGCTCATTGTCAAGTATAATTTACAAATGTTGGAACCTTTAAAGAACTACTCTCATCCAAAGTGTCCTACAATGGTCCTGTGCTTGTTTCATTTTGTTTTTAAATAAGTAAGCTCTCTAACTTTTGGTTGCATTTGTTTAAAATTGTTGAAAATCTTTAAATAAAGCATCCAAAATATGGAATGCCAAAAAAAAAAAAAAACCTTTAAAGATTTAGTGAATTGTAATTATTGAAAACCAAGCTTAAAAACAAAAACAGGGATACATTGAAATTTATCATCTGAAAGCAAGGGAATAAATAATTTAACATATTGTGCTTGGAACATCTTAACTTATGTGAAGACTCTTGATGGAGCTCTTACTATTACCAGGATAACCTTTTTTCTTTTTATCAGAATAAAATGACATAGAGAAGGCCTAAGATTTTGTAGCATCTAGACTTGGTAATACATTCAAGGGAATTATAAATGGAGAAAATATATGTGAAGTCAAAAAGAAAATACTGATAAAAATGTTTGGATTAAAACATTAGCTTATTTCAATTAAAAAATTGAAATCAAGAATATCCTCCATTTGGTAAAGTTGGTTGTGAACATAATAGGTACCTCAGCACCCATAGAGTATTTTCTTTTTTGTTTGCTTGTTTTTGTTTTCTTTAAACAAATCCATTTTATTGATACATATTAAAAAAGCATAAATTTATCCAAAGTGTACAATCAATGCTATTTGGTATAATCACATATTTGTGCATTCATCACTTCAATCATTATTAGAGTATTTTCATTATTCCAATAATAATAATAATAAAAAACAGTCAAACAAAACTCATCACTTCTCAGTATCTCTTTTCTTTCCCTGCTGTACACAGCTGCTATTCTATTCCTGTCTCTCTATTTATTTATTTATTTTTTAATAAATTTATCTTTTATTTATTTATTTTATTTATTTATTTTTTTAATTTTTATTTTACTGGGAGGTCCCGGGGATCGAACTCAGGTCCTTCCATATGGCAGACGGACGCCCAACCATTTGAGCCACATCCGCCCCTCTAGTTTATTTTTATTTATTTTTTATTTATATTTTATAAAAATATGCATTACTCATATTCATATTTCACATGAAGTTTCACTATGTTATACAGTCCCATGTTACATTTTTTAGCTTTCCTTCTAGTAATATACATGACTTTAGACTTTCCCTTTCAACCATTGTCATACCCATATAATAGCTCTGCTAGTTACACATACTATGATGTGCTTTCTATTCATTTCCAAAGGTTTACAAACAATCTTTTTACAAATTCTGCACAGATTAACTCTCAGCTTTCCATTCCCTTTTACTCTAAAAAATGCACCAGTTTAACCAATAAATTACATGGTCATCCTAAATATAGATGAAGCAACAAGTTTCTAAAACCATAACCTTTTTCCTAATAGTATACTAGGAGGAAGCAAGTCACATAATCATTACATATTTCTGGAAGGTATGTGATGGAGGTGCCCACAGCACAGGGAAAATTAGACTAAGAAGGAAGCCAGCAAAGGAATAAGATGGAGGAATTATAAACATCTCTTCATACATTAAAAAAAAAAAGTTTTTGTGAAAAGATGTCTCACATCTTTTCTATATTAAGCTAGTCTATGGATCTTACCTGCAAATGCATTAGAAAGATTTCTGGAACTTGGATTCTGAAACTTGACATTCTTATCCGTCCACCACGTGATTCCACTCCTTAGCATTGAGACTTTGATATGCATAGATGAATTAAGATGGTATGAGAGACTTCCGGGAAGATGGTGGACTTGTAAGACACGGGAATCTCTTCTCCAGAAAAATAGCTAGAGGACAGGCTGAAACAGCACCAAAAAAGATCTTCTAGGGTTTAGGACAGCAGGTGAAGTCCACACACCACCCAGAGGAGAGAGAGACAAAAGAGGGAAATCACGACGACAGAACTGTGAGTTGGAACCAGCAGCAGCTGCTGCTGCTGGCGCCACCCCCCCCCCACTAATGACTCTTTATTTATTTATTTATTTTTATTGTGGGTAAAAATCAAAATTCTCACAATACATACAAACATTTGCAAAATGATATATAAATATATATGCATATATGTGTATTTGCTTACAAAAATGTTATTTATATATATATATACATATACTTTAAGAGGTGCTTAGATTACCCAAAAAATTACATGGAACCCACTGGGATTCCCATGCCGCCCACCTCCCACACCTCCCACCACATCCCACACAAACATCTCCCACAAGTGTGGCCCACCACCCCCAAAGAACTTACACATCCTGGAGCCTTGCCGCCAACCATAGACCACAGTTCACACTGTAGACCACACTCTCTCCCACTCAGTTCTGAGTGGTGTGTGCTGATTTAAAATGGCCTACATTCGTTACCACAACAGTACTCAGGACAACCTCCAACTCCCAAAGAAGCCCCTGTATTTCAACTGCTCATCCCCTCCCTACCCCAAAAGTGTCAAGTGGCCACTGGCTCCACATCATTGTTATAATTTCTTGCATTGCTAGAATCACCATATGTGAACAAGAGAATACCATCAAGTCCACTCTAGTCCATAGTTCTTCCCCCAATCCTGAGGGGACTGGGATGGTGATGTCCACTCCACCTCCAAGTGAGAGAGGGCTTATATCCCATGGATATGGTGGGTGTGATGATCCTGCCTGCAGATGCAGGCCCTCCCATTCCCTGGGATGGCCATTGCCCATCGTTGTCTCCTCACCAGGTGACTTGGATGAGTCCATTGAGCTGTAGGGTAGGAGTTGCAGCTCCACCTAGATTTCATGCACACCTGGCACATAGGTAGGCGGGAGGCTCCAGTCTCTGGAAGTATACCTAAAAACTCCAGCATCACATATAGGTTTGAATAGAAGGGACTGGTGAACCATGTGCAGGGAGGACTTATTTGACTAATGACTCTTTAGAATTCTCGGGCCTCTGGGCCTGTGACTACAGCCAAAGGGGGCTCCAGGGATCTACCACCCCAGGAAAGGGGAGAGACAGGGACACATCCTATGGCTGACTCAGGTTCTGACCCACAAATTTGGGCTGCTGTGCCCCACGGGCCCTTCCAGGCCAGATGGGAACACACGGTGGTTTGCCCTGGGAGCCGGTGAAGGACTGGAGAAATCCGACGCTCATAATCTCCTTCTCTTCTAGCCTGGACTAATTGTTGAGGACTCCACAGGAGAGGAGAGAAAGAGCCTGGGGCTAACTGGGCTTTTGACTCGCAGGTTTGGTCTGCTGTGTCCCCAGAGCCTTTCCAGGCTGGTGGGGCTGCGCTATTGTTTGCCTTGGAGCCTGCAAGGGGCTAAAGATATACAAACCTCCCAATCTCCTCCTCTACTAACAGGGACTGATTATTGAGGACTCAGAGGGGAGTGGAAATATTTCCTAGCTAGGTAAAGGGAGGGGGCTGCAAGAGAAGACTAGAGAACTGTCTACAAAAATTTGGATTACAAGGCTCTTTAGCCTCTAGACAGGAAGCTCTATCACATTGATCCCGTCTGTGTTGCAACAAATACATTTATTTCAACCAGGCATTGAATTGAGAACTGCCAAAGGGCACCACCTCCTGGCAGACCAAGGAAGTGCACATAAGAAAATTTAAAATAAGTAAGAGAGGCTTTTCCTGGCCTCTATAGCCTCCCTGCCCAAGGCCCTCGGAAGTGACTCTACAACCAATTACTGGGTCCAGTGCCCAGTTTTGAGTAACCAGCAAGACAATCCTAACGATCCAGGTCAAGGCAAAAATCAAAGAGCTGTGGTAACTCACAGCCTCCTGCCACTAAATCCCTATAAAAGAGAAAGAGATTGAGCATCTGAGTAAACTACATCCTAACCAGATGCCTAAGCACCAGCAAAAAATTATGAGCCATACTAAGAAAATAGAAGACATGGCCCAAGAAAAGGAATACATCAAAGTCCCAGAAGACATGCAGAATTTGAGAGAACTAATCAGCGAGATGAGCACAAATTTCCAAAATCAAATTAATGAGTTAAAAGAAAATATAGTTAAAGAGATAAATGACATCAAGAAGACACTGAGTGAACGCAAAGAAGAATTTGAAATCCTGAACAGAAAAGCAACAGAGCTCATGGGAATGAAAGACACAATAGGTGAGGTCAAAAACACATTTGAGACATACAAATGAACTACCAGAATGTACTTTTCTCACAGTTCCATGGCTTTTGTTAAAAATTTTTTATTTAGGTTTATATACAACCCAAACTTTCACATTTTATACACGTTCAAATATACAGTTCAATGGTGTTAATTATGTTCACAATGTTATGCTACTATCACTATCATCCATTACCAAAACTTTCCTATCATGCTAAGCAGAAACTCTATACCAAATGCAGAATACATTTGTTTTGTTTTGTTATGTTTTGTTTCTTTTGTTTTTTGGAAATTCCATTTTTATCATTTACTAAATTTTTTTATTTTAAAAACAATTTATTGAAGTATATCTTTCATACATGAACATATATAAAAGTGTATGGTAAAAGTTGTGAACTTACAAACAAACATGCATAACATCATACAGGGCTCCCATACATCACCCCACCACAAATACTTTGCATTGTTGTGAAACATTTGTAACAAATATCTTACATTTGGTGTATTTTTCCCCAAATCCACCCTCTTATATTTTGTTATGTTTTGTTCATAAACCATACAATTTACCTAAAGTGTACAATCAATGGCATTGGTATAATCACAGAGTTGTGTATTCATCACTTCAATCAATATTAGAGCATTTTCATCACTCAAAAACAAACAAACAAAAAAAAAAAAACTCAAAGAAACAAACTACCATCATACCCATATGCTAGCACTACTAATTACAAATCCTATGATTGGCTTTCACCATTTCTATTCATTTCCAAACATTTACAACTTTTTACCAATTTTGCACAGATTAAACCTCAGCTTTCCATTCTTTACCACAGTCTTTTCTCTGGTGAATTATATTCTGGCTATTAACTCCATGAATTTGGTTATTATATTTAGTTCATAATAGCAAAGTCATAGTAAATTTATCCTTTTATGCCTGGCTTGCTTCATGCAACATAATGTCCTCCAGGTTCATCCATGTTGTCATATGATTTGATTTGCATCCCTAATAGCCAGTGATGCTGAGCATTTTTTCATGTGTTTGCCATTTGTGTTTCTTCTTCTTCTTCATTTTTTTTAAAAAAGATTTATTTTATTTATTTATTTCTCCCCTCCCCCTCGTTGTTTGCACTTGCTGTATGCTGTGTCTTTAGGAGGCACTGAGAACTGAAGCTGGGACTTCCGATGTGGGAGGGAGGTGCCTAATTGCTCAAGCCACCTCCGTTCCCTGCTTTGTTGTGTTTCTCATGTTTTTTGTTCTTGTGTCTCTTGTTGCGTCAGCTCGCTATCTTGCTCGTTTTCTTTTTTTGAGGCACTGGGAACCTCTGCTCCCTGCTTTGTTGTGTCTCTCATTATGTTTTTCTTCTTGTGTCTCTTGTTGCATCATCTTGTTGTGTCAGCTTACCATGCCTGCCCGTCACACCAGCTCGCTATCTTCTTTAGGAGACACTGGGAACCAAACCATAGGCCTCCTATGTGGTAGGCAGGAGCTCAGTTGCCTGAGCCACATCCACTTTCCTGTATTTCTTCTTTAGTAAAATGTCTATTCAGGTCTTTTGCTCATTTTTAAATTGGGTCATTTGTCTTTTTCTTGTTGAGGTATAGGGTCTCTTTATAAATCACGGATATTAGACCCTTGTTGGATACACATCCAACATTTCCAAATGTTTTCTCCCAATGAGTAGGATGCCTTTTTACTCTCTTCACAAAGTTCTTTGAGGTGCAGACGTATTTAATTTTGAGGCGGTCCCATTTATCTATTTTTTCTTTTGTTGCTATTGCTTTGAGTGCAACGTTTAAGAGATCCCCCACCTACTGCAAGGTCGTGTAAAGGTTTCCCTACATTATCTTCTAGGAGTTTTATGGTCCTGGCTTTTATGTTTAAGTCTGATGCATTTTGAGTTGATTCTTGTATAGGGAGTGAGGTAGGGGATCCTCTTTCATTCCTTTGGTTATGGATATCCAGTTCTCCCAGCACCATTTGTTGAAGAGGCTGTTCTGTCCCAGAAAAGTGGACTTTGTAGGCTTATTGAAAATCACTTGACCATAGAGGTGTGGGTCTATTTCTGAACTCTCAATTTGATTCCATTGATCAATGTGTCTGTCTTTATGCCAATACCATGCTGTTTTGACCACTGTAGCTTTATAATACACTTCAGGGTCAGGGAATGTGAGTCCTCCTCTTTAGATTTTCTTCTTTAGGATGCTTTTGGCTATTTGGAACCTCTTTCTCTTCTAAATAAATTTGGTAATTGACTTTTATATTTCTGTAAAATAGGCTGTTGGAATTTTGATTGGTATTGCATTGAATCTAGAAGTCAATTTGGGTAGAATTGACATCTTCACGATGTTTATCTTCCAATCCATGAATATGGAATGTCCTTACATTTGTTTTTTTTTTTGTTTTGTTTTGTTTTTTTACTGGGAGGTCCCGGGAATCAAACCCAGGTCCCTCCATATGGCAGACGGACGCCCAACCTTTTGAGCCACATCCGCCCCCTTTACATTTGTTTTTAGGTCTTCTTTGATTTCTTTTAACAGTTTTCTGTAGTTTTCTGAATACAGATAATTTATATTCCTGGTTAAATTAATTCCTAGATGTTTGAGTCTTTTTGTTGCTATTGTAAACGGAATTTTTTTCTTGATTTTCTCCTCAGCTTGCTCATTACTAGTGTATAGAAACACGAGTTTTGTGTGTTGATAATGTATCCTGACACTTTGCTCAACTCATTTATTACCTCAGATAGCTTTATTGTAGATATTTTGGGGTTTTTTGAATATATGATCATGTCATCTGTGCATTGCGAGAGTTTTACTTTCTCTTTTCCAATGGATGCCTTTTTTTTTTTTTGAGGTACCAGGGCTGAGGATTGAACCCGGGACCTTGTATGTGGGAAGCCGGTGCTTAACCACTGAGCCACATCAGTTTCCCTGATGAATGCCTTTTATTTATTTATTTATTTTTTTTGTGTGTGAAATGCTCTAGCTAGAACTTCTAGCACAATATTGAATAATAGTGGTGACAGTGGGCATCCTTGTGTTGTTCCTTATCTTAGAGAGAAAGGTTTCGATCTATCCCCACTGAATATGATGTTGGCTGTGGGATTTTCATATATGCCCTTTATTACATTGAGAAACTTTCCTCATATACTATTTTTTGAAGTATTTTTATCATGAAAGGATGCTGAATTTTGTCAAATGCCTTTTCTGCATCAATCAAGATGATCATGTAGTTTTTTCCTTTGATTTGTTAATGTAGTGTATTACACTAATTGATTTTCTTATGTTGAACCACCCTTGCATACCAGGAATAAAACCCACTTGATCATGCCATGATGTATAATTGTTTTTTATATGCTGTTGGATTTGATTTGCAAGTATTTTGTTCAGAATTTTTGCATCTATTTCATTAGAGAGATTGGTCTGTAATTTTCTTTACTTGTATTATCTTTACATGGCTTTGGTATTAGGATGATATTGGCTTCATAAAATGTGTTGGGTAATTTTCCCTCCTTCTCAATTTTTTGGAAGAATTTAAACAGAAATGGTATTAACTCTTCTCAAAATGTTTGGTAGAATTCATCCGTGAACCCATTGGTCCTGGACTTTTCTTTGTTGGAAGATTTTTGTTCACTGTTTCAATCTCTTTGCTTGTGATTCCTGTATTTCTTGTAGAGACAATGTAAGTTGTTTGTGTATTTCTAGGAATTATTCCATTTCATCTAGGTTGCCTAACTTGTTGGCATACAGTTTCTTATAATATTCTCTTATGATCCTTTTTATTTCGATCGTGTCAGTAGTAACTTCTCCCCTTTCATTTCTGATATTAATTATTTGTATCTTCTGTCTTTTTTTTCTTTGTTAATCTTGCTAAGGATTTGTCAATTTTATTGATTTTTCTCAAAGAACCAGCTTTTGGTTTTGTTGATTTTTTCCATTTTTTTTTTTTTTTTTGTTCCCAATTTCATTTATTTCTGCTCTAATCTTTGTTATTTCTTTCTTTCTGCTTGCTTTGGGATTGGTTTGCTGTTCTTTTTCTAGTTTCTCCAATTGTTCAGTTAGTTCTTTGATTTTAGCTCTTTCTCCTTTTTTAATATAGGCATTTAGGGCTTTAAATTTTCCTCTCAGCACTGCCTTTGCTGCATCCCATAAGTATTGATAAGTTGTTCTCATTTTCATTTGTCTTGAGATATCTACTTATTTCTCTTGCAATTTCTTTTTTGACTCACTGATTGGTTAAGAGTGCGTTGTTTAGCCTCCATATATTTGCATATTTCTCTTTTCCCACCTATTATTGATTTCCAGATTCATTCCATTATGATCAGAGAAGTTGCTTTGTGTAATTTCAATCTTTTTTTAATTTATTGAGAGCTGTGTGTGCCCCAACATGTGGTCTCTCTTGTAGAAAGATCCATGAGCACTTGGGGTGCAATGTTATATATATGTCTGTCAGGTCCAGCTTGTTTATCACATTGTTCAAGTTCTCTCTTCCCTTGATTTTCTGTCTAGTTGTTCTGTCTCTTGATATGAGTGGCATGTTGTTGAAGTATCCAACTATTATTGTAGAGATGTCTATTTCTCTTTTCAGTTTTGCCAGAGTTTGCCTCATGTATTTTGGGGCAGTCTGGTTAGGTACATAGATATTTATGACTGTTACTCCTTCCTGGTGAACTGTCCCTTTTACTAATATAAAAATGTCTTCTGAATCTCCTATCACTTTTTTGCATTTAAAGTGTTGTATTAGTCACGTTCTCTCGGGAAACAGAATCAACAGGAAATATCTGTCAATAATATGAGATTTTAAAAGAGTCTCTCACGCAACCATGAGAATGCACAAGTCCAGGTTCCGCAGGCAGGCTGCAAGCCAGGGTCTCCGATGAAAGTCCGATGAAAGGTCCTTGATGAGTTTCTGGGAGAAGTTGGCTGTCCAACGACGAGCTGGGAAATTCTCTCTGAATGTTGAAATCACTTCCCCTTTTAAGGCATTCAACTGATTGGATAAAAGCATCACCCATTGATGATGCAATCTCCCTGATTGATGCAGATGTAATCAGCCATCCATGCAGTAAACTCACTGGTGATGGAAGTCCATAAATGCTCTTGTATTACAATTAGCGCAGTGCTCGCTGGACCAAACACCTGGAAACAATTACCTGGCGAGTTGCCACATTAACCTAACCATCACAAGTGTGTTTTGTCTGACACCAGTATGGCTACCCCTGCTTCCTTTTGGTTACTATTTGCATGAAATAACTTTTCTCTTTCAGTCTATTTGCATCCTTGGGTCTAAGGTGAGTCTCCTGCAGACAGCATATGTATGGCTCATGTTTTCTTATCCATTCTGTCAGCCTATCCCTTTTGATTGGGGATTTTAACCATTAACATTCAATGCTATTGTTGTATGGGCATTACTTACTCCAATCATTTTATCCTTTGGCTTTCATACATCATATCTTATTTTTGTCCACTTTTTTTTTTTTTTTACCTTTTTGGTAACCTTTCTGAGAGTCTTCACTTCTACACTCTCCTCCAAGCCTCTCTCTCTTGTCTTGTTTTTTCTGGCTGCAGAACTCCCTTTAGTGTTTCCTGTAGGGCTGGATTCTTGTTTGTGAACCTTCTTAGTTTCTGTTAATCTGTGAATATTTTAAGCTTACCATCATATTTGAAGGACAGTTTTGCCGGATAAAGAATTCTTGGCTGGCAGGTTTTCTCTTTTAGTACCATAATTATATCATGCCAGTGCCTTTCTGTATTCATGGTTTCTGAAGAGAAATCTGCACTAAGTCTTATGGATGTCCCTGGTATGTGATGTTTCACTTTTCCCTTGCTGCTTTCAGAATTTTCTCTTTATCTTTGGCATTTGGAATTCTGCATATTATGTGTCTTGAGGTAGGTCTATTTGTATTTATTCTAATTGGAGCACACTGTGCTTCCTGGACATGGATATTCATATCTTTCATGAGATTTGGGAAAATTTTGGCCATTACTTCCTCAAATACTCTTTCTGCCCCTTTTTCCTTTTCATCTCCTTCTGGAATTCCCATAACACATATGTTGGTGGCTTCGTATTATCATTCAACTCTCTGAGCCCCTACTCAATTTTTTCCATTCTTTCCTTTCTTTCTTCTTTTTCTCTTTGCGTTCAGTTATTCTTTCCTCTATGTCACTGACTCTTCCATGATTTCAGTCTGCTGTTGTGTACCTCTATTATACTTTTTTTTTTTTTCATCCTTAATTGTGAGTGATAATCTATTATACTTTTAATCTCACTTATTGTGTCTTTCATTCCATAGGTTCTGTTATTTTTCCATCCAAGATTTCAAATTTTTCTTTGTGCTCACTCGGTGTCTTCTTAATGTCTTTTATTTCTTTAGCCATGTTGTCTTTCAACTCCATGATTTGGTTTTGGAGATTTGTATTAACCTCATTGATTAGCTGTTTCAAGTTCTAAGTCTTGTCTGGAGCTTTGATTTATTCCTTTGCCTAAATCATATCTTCGTTTTTCTTAGCGTAGCTTGTAATTTTTTGCTGATGTCTATACATCTGATTCTGATGCTGAGTTTACTTTGATGCTCAGTTTCTATCTCTTGCATAAGCATTTACTGTTATGTAACTGTATGCTATCACTGTTCTTTGACTTTTGGTTCAATTTGTTCTAGATATTTAGGATTGTCCCTGTTTAACTGCTCAAACTGGGGCTAAGGACTCAGTAATGGAATACAGGCCAGTTTCCAAGGGCACCTGCTTACTTATTTTATTTATTATTATTTTTTCCTTTTGTGTGCACTTTTACGGTATGGCCTAGCCAACAGATGGTGGTCTTTGGCAAAACTCTCAGTTCAGACCCCAGATGCTGGGGGAAAGCATTCTGTGTAACTCCTCAGGCTGGCGGGCAGTACCAAAGGCTTTTATTCAATGAAGTAGAGCCCAATTCCTTAAACTAAACTGGATTGAAGGCCCTGATTATAGGAAGGACAAATGGTAGATAGAGAGTGAGCCAGACTTACTCCAACCTCTTAAGGTTACTATCAAAATGAAAGTATAAGTATTTAGCTGGACAAGATTCACCTGACTGCTGTAAAGGGGAAAGTGCTCCTTCTCAATTACAGTTACCCTGAACACTCAGCTCCTTCAATTTACACAAGAATGTAATGAGTATTTCTGTCTTTCAAAACCTTAGCTTTTGAGTTTGTTTTCCATCCCCTCTTATAGACTAAAAGATCTACCTGGGTTTAGAAAGAAGAAGAAAGAAGGAAGAAGGAAGAAGAAAGAAGAGGAAGAGGAAGAGGAAGAAGAAGAGGAAGAAATAGAAGAAGAAGAAAAGGAGAATGAGAAGGAGAAGAAGAAAAGAAGCAGGAGAAGGAGGAGGAGAAAAGGACAAAAGGAGAAAAGGAGGAAAATGGAAAGAAGGAGAAGGAAAAGAAGAAAGAGTATTATATGAAATTAAATAAAGCCTTACCTTTATATCTTCACCCAAGAGTTGGTTATCACTTCTGGATCGAATATAGCAATTGAGGTTCTGATAGAAGCCATGATGTTTGTAGTACATATAAACATTACCCTGTATGCAAAGAAAGCAAGAAGTAAGAGGAGAATAAAAAAAATTAATGGAATATTAATAAACTCAGAAAGGAATGCTTGGAAATAAAGTAGTACATTGATAAGAATTGAAAGTTTCTTCTTGTTAAATAGACACATACACCTATCCCCAGCCCCCCAGAAGTTGTATTTTAAAATATGTGTTGGGAAATCCTGGTCTTATACAGAAGTCTTGAAATGTCTAAGTAATCTGTGTTTAATCTTTTTGTAGGAGTTGCGGCACTCCTGCCTTGAAAAGATTTTAAACCAGACTTGTACTTTCAATACATAAAATTTGGTTTTACAAACATCATGTTTCCCAATAATCTAGGAAAAATGCTTCATCCAGGGGTTGTGGTAGGCATCAAAGGTCATGTGATTTTAGAGCAAATTTGTGAAATAAATTTAAAATGGTAACCACTGAGCATATTTTGGTGCCTATGCAAACTGGGTGTAAAACGCATGAGAGTAGAAACTCCTTGCCTTCAGGCTCCAGGTGTTTTTGTCTTTTTATCTTGGGATCTGACACAGAACCTGGCACATGTTACTTGTTCAAGCCAGGTGTGTGTGGAATTTCGGTGGAGTTGCAACTCCTACCCTACAGCTCAATGGACTCATCCAAGTCACCTGGCGAGGAGACAATGATGGGCAACGGCCAGCCCAGGGAATGGAGAGGGCCTGCATCTGCAGGCAGGATCATCCCACCTACCATATCCATGGGATACAAGCCCTCTCTCACTTGGAGGTGGAGTGGACATCACTATCCCAGTCCCCTCAGGATTGGGGGAAGAACTATGGACTAGAGTGGACTTGATGGTATTCTGTTGTACACATATGGTGATTCTAGCAATGGAAGAAATTATAACAGTGAGGTGGAGCCAGTGGCCACTAGACAGTTTTGGGGCAGGGAGGGGATGAGTAGTTGAAATACAGGGGCTTCTTTGGGATTTGGAGTTTGTCTTGAGTACCGTTGTGGCAACGGATGTAGGCCATTTTAAATCAGCACACACCACTCAGAACTGTATGGGAGAGAGTGTGGTCTACGATGTGAATTGTGGTCTATGGTTGGTGGCAAGGCCCCAGGATGTGTAAGTCCATTGAGGGTGGTTGGCCACACTTGAGGGAGATGTTTGTGTGGGATGTGGTGGGAGGTGTGGGAGGTGGGCAACATGGGAATCCCAGTTGGTTCCATGTAATATTTTAGGTAATCTAAGCACCTCTTAAAATATATTTATGTGTATATAAATAACATTTTTGTAAGCAAATGCACATATATGCATATATATTTATATATCATTTTATAAATATTGGTATGTATTGTGAAAATTTTGATTTTTACCCACAATAAAAAATAAATAAATTTTAAAAAAAAAATGAGAAAAAAAAAAAAAAAAAGAAATGGTGAGCCATTTACTATAAACAAAAAGATGGACTAATTCACTGATCCAAAAGAGGTTGATTTTCACCTTAACATATGGTGGCCTTGTTGTCCATATGAGATATGCTTTTTCATGATGCTATAATTTGAGATTGCCCAGTCACAGACTACCATCATGATTCTATCTTTGGTGACATGCCAAGGCCCTGGAATTTCTCCAGGCAGAAACAGCTTTCATTGACAGACTTGATGCAGATTTTAATAACAGCAAAATGCTGCAAATAGAAATGCCAAGTGAAGCTGTTTATAGTTAATATTCTACCTTCCTCCAAAATAATGAAGGTCTCCATCCAAAAATATGAAAGTCTAGTGATTAAATGCCACTCATGTGTTGGGTGCTATCTTTAGTGCTAGAAATACAAAAGCGCTCCTTTACAAGTCCCTAAGCCAGTTGATTCTCTTACCTTATGCAAGATTAGCATTTTTGGAAAGGCTTTTAGTCTCATTTCCTAAGGACTTCTGAGAGGATGGGTATGGGAAATGGGATCTGGTATCCAGGGTAGTCTGAGAAGAAAGGCCATGTAAGTATGGCCAGTTATAGAAAACAAGAAAGGCTGGAGATCTTAGCCAGGTGTAAGAGGCAAATGTCTGAAACACTGAAAAGGGGAGATGCTGGGGCCTGACAGTCCACAACATAATAAACAGAAACCATGGCAGTGAAGGCATTGGATAAGCCAGGCTTAGCAGGAGTGGACTGATTACCTTTCCTCACCCAAACGATGGAACCTCTATTCTCAACCTATAATTATAGAAAATATGAAAACCACAGAATGGAATTTACCATACATTTTCATGGAAGGTAAAAAGGGAATTCTTCTTAACCAAAATTATATGCTCATACAAGTAAGAGAATAAACAGGCAGAGAACATTTGTCACACGAGGGACTGGTGTGTTTTAATAATCTCTTTTCAATGATTCTTTGTCCAAAGAATTGGCTTAACAAGACCTCTAAGATCACCATCTTTTTTATTACTCCTGGAGGTACAATGCACTTTATGGCACTTCTGCTCTTTAAATTCAGTGGCACTTTATGCAGGATTCCTTTGTATAAGACAGAGAGTCTAGCGTGGATTCATCACCTAGGTTCCAATGTGTGTAATGTGTAGTAATTGGCAATCTGAAGGCCCTGTGATTGCCCTAAGGAGTTTAGTTGGATTTTTACAAGAAAGCCTTTGCCTGAAGGGAATGGTTAGCAGCTGGTAACACTTCATTTAGCTTTGGAGTTTCAAAAGATGTAGACAGATGGGAATTGTAGACCTTTAGGGTTTCATCTTTTGGCTTTTTTTCTTAAAAAATACAAGCAGCATTAACTTTTACTTTGGGGGAAGGAAAGGTGGTGGGTTGAGGAAGGCAAGATGGGGCACAGCTACAGAGAAGTAGAGTTTAGGCCCATATCAAAAGAAAATCCCCCCACTGGCTTGATATAGATTTCACTTATGATCCAAATTCAAGTCAGTGATTTCCTTATAATTTATATCTGATGTACCCACAAAACTATTGGGGCAAGCCTTGATCAAAACAGATGTACCCAGAATATTACTGATGCTAATTGCTTTCTTCTGGGGTCATGGGGGGGAATAAGAAAGGTACATATAAAACAAAAGCTCCCTATAACACGAAACCACATAATTAAGCTCTTTATCTTTCCTCTCTTCATTTAATCTTTTGTCAAACATTTTCTGATCATCTACAATGTAAAATATATTTGCAATGCACTGTGGAAGAAGCAAAGATTCATATGCTCATTATATAAACATTAATTGAGACTGTGTTAGGTGCTTGTGATACATCAGCAAGAGACAGAAAATAAACAACAAATATAA
Organism: Tolypeutes matacus; assembly: GCA_026826555.1. NCBI lineage: Eukaryota > Metazoa > Chordata > Mammalia > Cingulata > Chlamyphoridae > Tolypeutes > Tolypeutes matacus. The sequence goes on along the minus strand of JAKSZT010053887.1, from coordinate 2,677,099 downwards.
TAAACTGGTAAATTATGAAGTATGTTAGAAGGTGATAAGTACTATGGGAACATTTTTAAAAAAATTACAGCAGGGTAACAGGGATCAGGAATGTAAGAGCAGGTGAATAGACAGGCTGCAATATTAAACAGAATGACCAGGGTAAGCCTTATTGAGGTGAGAATTGAGCCAAACCTTGAAAAGGGTAGGGGAGTTAGCCAAGTGGATATCAGGACAGGGAACAAGGTGAGAGAATGCCTGGCTTGTTTGAGGAACAAGGAGCCTGGGGTGGCCAGAGCAGAGTGGTGGGGAGGGGGTTAGAATGGAAGAATCAGGTCAGCAAGGAAAGAAAAGGCCTGATCATATAAGGTCTCATAAGGACTTTGTTTTTTTCATTGAGTGGAAAGAGGAGCCATTGCAGAGGGTTTTTTGTTGTTGTTGTTGTTTGTTTTGTTTTTTAAGAAAAGGAATAACATGATCTGACTTATGTTTTAAAAGGTTTTAAAAGACAAGGATAAAAGCAGGGAGTCTTGTTAGGAGAATTCTGCAGAAATCCAGGTAAGAGTAAAATGTGGCATGGACCTGGGTAGTAGTAGTAGTGATGGTGGGGAGATGTGGGTAGACTCTGGATATAGTTGAAGGTAGAACAAACAGGAACGATTGGATGTAAGATGTGAGAGTAAGAAAGGGGTCAAAATGACTACAAGCCTTTTGACCTGAGCAACCAGAAGGGGTGAATTTGCTATCAACTGAGATAAGTCTGTGGGTGGAACAGGCTGTCTCTTTTGGGGCAGGAGAAGGGAGGAGGCAGGCTATCAGGAGTTCAGTTTTAGAAATGTTGCATTTCAGTGGGCAGTTGGAAATACAAGTATGGAGTTTGGAAGAGAAGTTTGGGCTAGAGATATAAAGCAGAGTGCTGGAAAGAGATGGTATTTAAAGCCACAAGACAGGATGACATTACCAAGGAAGAGAGCATATATAGAGAGGAGAAGCAGACTAAAGGCTTAGACTGAAGGCCTGGGGATCTCAACATAAAGAGTTTGAAGAGAATAGGAGGAACAGCCGTGGAACCAGAGAAGGAGTAACCAGAGGGGTAGGAGGGAAACCAAGAGAGTATGGTATCCTGGAAGCTAGGAGAAGAAGGTATCCTGGAGGGGGAGTGAGCACCTGGGTCCAGTGTGCTGCTCGGGCACCAAGAATTGATCACTGGATTTGTCCACGTGGAATCCTTTGGTAACCTTGCAGTTTCAATGAGTGATGGAAGCAAACACCTGTTAGGAGTGGGCTTAGGAGAGAATGGGAAGAAAGGAGTTGGAAACAGCCAAGATAGACAACTCCACTGAGGAGTTTTTCTGCTAACAGGAGGAAAGAAATAGGCAGGTAGCTGGTAGGGAAATTGGGAAAAGAGGTTTTTTTTGGTTTTTTTTTTTTTTTTGTTTGTTTTTTTCTTTTTTTTTTTGCAAAGCTGAGAAAAATAATATGTTTGTATTCTGCTGAGAATGATGAGAATGATCCAGGAAAGAGAAAAGCTGATGATGTAGGAGAAGAGAGAAATGCTGAATTAAGTCCGTGCAGTGGCAAGACAAGAAGACATCTACTGTACACGTGGGGGGATAAGCTTCAGATAGAAGTGTGGTTAGTTCACCTATTGTGGTGACTGGGAAGGCAGAGTGTGTGGTGCATATACTCATGGGTGTGTAGTTGTTGTATGGCTAGAAAATATGATCCTTATCCTCAGGGAAGTAGTTTAAGTAGAGGAAATGAGACTACAGGAACTATAACAAAATGATTGGAAGTCCCATAAGAAGAATGGAAACAGTGTTCCAGGGATTTGAATGTGGGCAAATTATTGCTGGAGACATGAGTGAAAAGGAGGTTCAAAGAAAGTATAGGGATATTAGGAGCCTAAAACAGGGTGGCATCTTGATAGGTGGCAATGAGAGGGGAGACTTCCTAGGCAAAGGAATAGTAGGAACATAGAGAGGTAGGTTCAGGGAAAAGGGAGTTGGCTAGTTTGACAGCAGTACAAGGTCTCCTTGAGCAATCTGAGAGAGTTGTGCTTTTCATGGTGGTGGTGGTGGTGAGAAGTAGTCAACTTATTTTTGCAAATAACAGCTGAAAGTGGAGAGAAACCAAAGGCTAAAAGAGCAATTAGGCAATGCTGACACTCAACCCGGAGAGCCTGAACTAGGGTGATGATAAAGAAGATAGAGGAGGGTGGTCCTGAGAGGCATGGATTAAAGAACAGCACTTACACACCAGAGGCTCAGATGAGGAAGGAGAGGGCAAGGGAAAGTCAAGAGGAAAGTTTTGATTCTGGGTGATGGGATCCCTAACAGAAAGGGAAGTGAGGAGATTTTTTCAGGAGATGATGATGAGTCTGGTTTGGTGGAAGCAAGGCCTTGAGGTGAATTCTCAGTGGGAAGCTCAAGAGAAGGCCTGGCTCCACCTAGATTCATCTGAGGTAGAATTATCTATGTGGAGTGAAAGGGGAGGGTGGGGGCTGCTGACCAGGTCAGTGAGGAGGGTGCTGTAGGGGAGAAGTGCAGAGTCTGGAGGACAGAACAGGACCAATAAGTGTGTTGGAGGAGTTGAGGGAAAGAAATTTTTTAGTTGATTAAATCTTGACTACCAAGATTTCAAATCTCAGATCTCAGACTGTAGGGAGTGTAGTTGAGGGAGGGCTCCAGCTGCTGTGCTGTGAAATTCCCACTGTGCTTTTAACCAAGGCCATGCTTCCCACAGCTGCTCCCAGAGATGAGACAGGCACCTTACTGGGAGAGGGGACTCCTTTGATGGGGACTCCCTGTTGGCCTTGCTGAAACTTTCTTAAGAATCCATTGCAGTCCAAGACCTTCCTCACCACCTTCCTCTCTCCCTCTCTCCATCCCATCCTCTTTCCCTCCCTTCCTTTCTATCCTCCTTCCTTCTCTCTTTCATAGGGGTCAGAGCTATTTTGTGGTCTGATGGCTTTCCCAGCCTCCTTCTGCTCCCTATTTTCCCTTTCAGGCATTTCCTCCAATAAATCTCTTGCTTGTCTAATCCTGTTTTGGCTTCTGTTTCTCAGATGACCCAGACTAACACAAGATTTTAATCTGCCCAAGGTTAGGGATTCATCTTAACATATCTTTGGCATTCCTCATTGTGCCTGATGTAAGGCCAAGAGTCTCCTTAATGATCCCTGACACTAACTCACTGTGTGGCCAGAGCCAAGTCACTTAACCTTTCAGTACCTTAATTTTCTCACTATAAAATCAGTGGTTAGATTAAATGAGCTTCACCCTCCGCCCCCATCCCGGTGCTGACATTTAGAGTAAACCTGTTTAATTGACTAAAAATTATGCTACAGAGTTGGTTACATAAAGAATTTTGAGACTTGAAACAAAGAAACAAAGAATAATATATCCCCCTCCCCTGCAAAAGGGCATGAACTCAACACTTCATCTTTACAAGATCCCCCAACCCCACCCCACTTTAGTTTTTTATATATTCAGTTTTGGAAGGCATTTGGTAAAGGAAATTGTGAACTTACAGCAAAGTTAAATAGGAGTAGATAACCATAAAGCCAACTGAAGTCTCTGGAATTTCACTTACCTGCATTTTCTATGGAAAGTAAAAGGGAAGAGAGCAGGTGCATTCTTTGTCAAAATTAAAGGCATTTTCCCAGTTTTGCACAATTTCCACATGTTTTTGTGTAATTAATTTGTCAGGTGGGGAGAAAACAATTATTAGTTAAAAAGTTATGTGAGTATATATCTTAAAATTCAAGTCCTGAGTCCATCAAAGTCTTCAACCTGTCTGGTTCAGGGACATAGGGTCTGGGACATGAATAAAGGGCTGCCCACCTAGCAGGGCAAGTGTTTCTGGGATTCTCGGAAGGAGCAGGCCTTCTTACGGTATTTCATTTTGCGACCTGGCAGCCTTTTGCCACTGGCCAGGAGTTCAGTATTTCTATTGCCTACTTATATAACCTGTTGTGATGAAGTCTTACGCCTCGATCATAAAGAGGTGTCACCAGGAAGGTATTAGTCAATGACTCATGAAAACTGGGCTTTCTGCCCAAGTCAAATCAGCTTTCTGGAGAAGTCACTTCCCTGTTCTTCCATTTATTGTATGGAAAATAATTTTCCCAAAGAATTATTTTTCCATGGCTTCTAGAGGAAGTCATTGAAAATGATCAAACATAGAAAAATAAGTGTTTTCAAAATGTAGGATTCTAGATCTATGTGGAATAATCCTGATTTTAAAATGCTGTTACATTCTGTTTTTAAAAGATAAATTCTGTGGAAAATGATAGAGTGGAATCTTTTTTTTTTTTTTTTTTTTTTTTTTTTGAGGACAGTGTGGGAGCATATTGTATGGGCTGGCTGAGCCACTCAATGAAGACTAGGAGGAGGGGGGGAGGCTCAGAGATGGGCAAAAGAGTTACCCTGACAGGAAATGCTCATCTGGGGCCCAGGGCAGGCTTTGTCATGGGGTGCAGCTGTTGGCTGCTTCTGCTTTTCCCTTACTGTGTCTAGGAGTAATTAGAAGATTATGGGAGTGAGGGAGGAGCAGGGGAGCAAGGATGGCATTCTCTTTGGTAAGGTGCCAATAGGATTTAGGGTTTTGGGGGAAAGATTAGCAAGAAAGAAGGAATTTTGAATCCTTGCAAAGTTGTTGAGGGGGGTTGAAGCCAAATAGGTAAAGTGTGAATACTAAATTAAAGATTGGTGAAAAGTCTAAATTGTCCTAGATGCTTACAGTTACTTAAATCATTCTTTGAATATATAGCAGGATGTGAACTATTATTCTAGTAAATATTTTTGTTCTGTTCTGGTTGTGAAACTATGTTTTAAATTTTTAAAAAGCATAAAAGAACTGGGCTGCATCCAAATTGAGATAGCACACTGAACTGCAACTGAGGAAACTGGGGTTCTAGAGTTGGCTCTACATTCTGTTGATTTCCAATCTTGGTCCTGTACTTGTTACTTCACTAACCTCCAGGGTCCACATTTAGTTCCTCAGCATAATTTCCTGTCACAATTAATTGTTTAGTGAGCTCATTGTGTATATTCTACTTACTCTATATATTCCTGCTGAAGTTCTATCAGTGTGGAATCAGGGGGGAAAAACATGCTAAATGATCAAATACTGTTTGAGTAGATGATATCTAAAGTGCTCTCCAGATCTAAAAATTTTGAGGAAAACATATCCCTGATATGTTAACATAACCCACAGCTATAAAGTGAGAACAAACATCATAGCTTATATCTCATAGAATTCTGGAGAGGCAGAAATTATCATTTTTGCTGAAAGTGAACTGCCAAGAGGGCACTTCCTTGTTGTGCCCCAGGGCTAAATGAGAAGAGGAAAGGCTGGCTCAAAATTGTTTTCTGCTAGGTCTGTGCTTGATCACGCTGGCCTGCAGAGTGCACTTCATCTAATCATCAAATATAATGAAACATGTCCATTGAAAAGGGTACTGATCATATTCTCTGGGTGGTTTCTGTTTTTTTTTTTTTTTTGCAAAAAGAGCAGTATGTTAAATAATCCCTACCCAAAGGGACCAAAAAACTGTCAGTTGGAAAATCCCTTTAGACATCATAATAAAACATTCTGACAATAGTTGTTTGTATAGTGAGGTTACCCTTGCATGCATGAGGTGACATCATTCAGCAATGGCTGGGGATGGGTGACTGGAAGAGAGGAAACAGGGAATATGTGAGAAGGGGTGAGTGGAGTGGGAAGGAAGAACCAGAAAGAAAAGTGTTGGTGAAGAAGAAAATGAAAAAGTAAATAAGATGTGTTGTTTGTAGATATGAACCTTGTAAACCAATTACTTTGCTATTTTCTTTAGCAAGGCAAGTTTAATTTGCTCATGCCATTTTGCCTCTACCCTTAGGGCAGAGTTTCCAGATTCAAGAGACTAGATCCAGCCTAGAAAAAAGCAGTTCTATTAAACTGTTACAAGCCTTGGAGAAATATTATTCTAAACTGTTCATGGTTTGGGACCAAGACATAGTATTTTAGGGCAAAACCTATTGTGTGCCTTGTTTTCCAAGGAATTGGCCCATCTTTCAAATGTGTGTGTGTGTTTATGTGTGTGTGTTGCTTGGAACATTTCTCTGTCTGAACAACTGATTCTTGGGAGCCAGAAGGCTACAATGTTTCATTAATGGCAAAGAGGCAACTGATCCATCACCATCTACTTTCCAGGCTGCCATCCGGAGGGAGTTAAGTCTCCATCTGCCCCAATTAGTGGGAAACCATTAAGACAAGCTTGACTCGGTACCATTGCAGGGAGGTTAGTCCTAGCTCTTCCTTCATATGCCTCACAACCCAATCCTAGAATTCTGACTAGGACTGCACTATTGTTCCTCTTTTTAAGGTGATAAACTCCTAAAGGACACAAAATTCAGAATTTTGGGGTCAGAAGGTGGCCGAGGAGGCAATTAGGTACCAAGCGCATCTTGGGTAAAGACTATTTTAAGCAAATGAAATCTAATTTTGAAAGCCCTTCAGAGAAGATTCAACCATTCAGACAATTAATACATTGTGGCATTTAAGTCTTATTACTCTCAGGAGATGTTTCCTCATATTTGACTGATATCCCTTGTCCTACACAGTCAGCCTGTTTCCTTTTACTCTGTTTTCAGTGGGGAGATAGAATAGCAGCATCAAAGTCCTTCAGATAATTGGATCTTTTTTAAAGTCACTCAGTCTAAAAAAAAATCCCAATTCTTTTCTCGTATTTAATCTTTACTCACAGGTTTTATTTGTCAGGATTAGTTTCCTGTTTATCTTTGTGACAGTCCTCCAAATCTTCTCCTCCATCACCTTTCCCCTAAGCAGATAAGAAATATTTTAGTAACACCAAGTAGGCTAACAGTTTCCATAGCAGCAGGACCTCCTTACTCCTTTCCTCCTCCTCCATGTTTGGAAAAAAGCAAAGAGTGTAGGTAAATGCACAAAGCATAAGTTATCCTATAGGTCATTCTTCTATGAAGTATGATTATAGACTCCCCTGAAGATCAAAACGTTGCCACATTCTCTTTGGAATTCAGTTATTAGGGATTCAATCTTTAGAATTAGGAAACTCTTTTTTCATAGGCAATTCTCCCTAGAAGGATTAATATATTAACTTGGAATGCCATTTACACTATAGTGTGAATCAGTTAACTTGTTAGCAGAATCCTTCCTTTGGAGAACAGAGTATAATTAATGGGAGAAAGGAGGGAGAAGGTGGTGTTTTATTATGGAGAAGATAGGGGTTTACATGTCAAATTAAGGGTCTCACAAGGACTCATGATCATTTAATTCCTGTGGAGATAAGTTGCTAGGAGCTGAGATGAGGGAACCGAAAGTATAAGTGGAGAGCAGTAGAGCAGTGAGTGTTGGTGAAAGGGGTGGGACCTGAAATGACTTTTTCCTTCTTTCAAGTCCTCACTATTTGCCCTAATCCATTCATTCATTCACTGTGTTCCCATCACGTAGTGGGCTATGTGCAAGGAAGAGGTTGGGGATCTGGTGAACATAGCCTTGTGGAGAGAGGGAATAGATTAGCTTTACACAGCTACCTTCTGAATGGAGGTCAGACTAGGTCTGGGATGCAGGATAATCTGTTCAGAGCTGATTTGGATGGAACATTGACCTAATTCTTTAGATTAAATATGTGAATAGCTGACCTGACGTTAGACCAGCTTTTTTCTCCCCACCTCAGACCAGGTTCTGGGAAACTCATCCTCCAACAGCTTTTTAATCAAATTGGTAAAAGGCTTGTGCCTGAAGGGTGTGCCCATAGCTTCAGCTCTTCTCACTCAGTAGAAATAGGCATTTTTTTTTTTTTTTTGCCAGAAAGACTTTGGTTCTTGCATTTCCTAGATTAAAGTTATGATCTCAGAGGAAGTTCATTTGTAAGGGGAAAGACAATGCTTGAAAGTGAGGCAAAATGGAAGACCTCTATGTTTGGCTCATCATCTTTTTTTGTTGTTGTTGAAGAGATATTTTAATTCATTCATTAATTTATTCTGCTACCCCCCACCCCCACTGCTTGTGCAATGCTTTCTGTGTCCATTCGCTGCGTGTTTTCTCTGTTTCCTTGTCTCCATTTGTTGCATCACCTTGCTGCACTAGCTGTCCACGGGCACAGGACTTGGCCAGCTTGCCCTCACCAGGAGGCCCCAGGAACCGAACCCAGGGCCTCCCATATGGTAGATGGGAGCCCAACCACTTGAGCCACATCCACTTCCCTCATCATCTCTTTTTATCAATATGGTTCATGGGCATCTGACAGTCATTTGGCCTTGCACCCTGTTTTTTGAGTTTCCTCATCGCCAGAACACATACCATGCAATGGGGTGGCTTAAACGATGGGAATTTTCTGGCAGCTCCATCTGGCTTTCTCTTTCTGTGACCTTCCCTATAAGGCCTTCAGTAATAGGATTAAGATCCTGATTCAGTTGGGCCACATTTTAACTGAAGTAACCTCATCAAAAAGTCCTATTTACAAGAGTTCACATGCATAGGAACATGTTTTTCTGGGGTACATAGCTCCAAACCATCACACACTCCTTTTTCCCACCCATGTCAGTCACTTGCTCAGTCCTCTGCCAGCATAAAAAGCTTCTGACTTTGTCAGGCCCTTGTTCACAAATATGGCTGAAGTGACCAGTGTGAGAGTGACTGACCTTGAGAGGGAGTCACAAAGAATAAAGCCACCACACATAGGCTCTGTCACTATCTGCAGCTGTGCCTGCCAGCTGCAGAGGGATGGTCCAGTCTCATCTAGTTCCCTGTTGAGGGGCTGTGTTCTCCAACTGACTACTCTCATTTATAGCCCCGTTCTTTGAAGCTGCGTTAAAAATATAAGATGAGACAAACGTCTATTGTCTGGACACTCTTAGAAGACAATATGAGGACGATGCCTATGCCAAAGCAGAATAGTCCTATGGCAAAAAAGCCAGCGAGGATTTTGGTGGCTGAGAGATGAAACTGGCTGGCAGGCAATTGTTGCTGCCTCACGGCAGAGTTGTCTGGCAATCTGGACAGGTTATCCTTGAGTACCATCTCCATTTTTGTCCTGCATAGGATTCAGATATACTTTTGAGACGTTTAGAACATTACTACTCATAGTGAAAACACATAATGGTAACATTAGAATTAAGAATTCTGTGAACCTTCCTTTGCAGTTGTAAAGTCTTTTTGCTTCCTGGGATTATTAATTAGATCTGGTGGGCTTTAGGGACATAGTCCTCCTCAAACGGCTATTGTAAGGTATTTTACTTTGGCTCAAAAAGACTGTTGTGCTAAATGTCATGTCTAAGAGGAAAAGTCCCCGCAGGGTCTGTAAAAACCAACATCTGGTGACACTGGGAAGCAGTTAGAATGAGCTATTTCTGGGATATGATGACTAATTCAAGGCAAGCTCTCCCTGAGAGGGGAAAAATGGACTTATCTTTAAGAACTTGCCTAAATCCTTGGAGATCAATTTAAAAAAAAAATTTAGGGCTGTCAGCCTTTTCCAAATGTGTCTTTCACCTAACATGAATATATTGTAAGCTGGAAAAATCCTCTCAGATTATAGCTAACTTTGCTCTCTGTGATAATGAGGAAGAGAGAAGCAAACGGATTGCAGAACACAGATGTCCAATCTCAGCAAATCCCAATTCTTTCATCCATAAGAGTCTAACAGAAAATGTAGATTAAAAACCTCTCCTCCTATCATTTTCCCAAGTGCTTTGGAATAGCACTGATGAAACAAGAAAAAGGAAGGGGAAGATAGATAATTGATTCCAGGTCAACAATGCAATATGGTAATAATAGTTTGGTTTTGGGTTTTTCAGTTCTTAGAAATCCACTAATATCATTTTCATCAGGCTGTTAATTACTTCCTCTTCTTTAAAAACTGGCATTAAGGAAGTAGAATTAGGATTTTTTTTTTTTTTTGAATTAGGCATTTTGTTGGTTTCTAACCTTTCCTTTTAATTAGCATTAGGCAAGAGAAGCCATACTGGATTATTTTTGTTCTAAACAAGAAAAGGACTTTGGCAAATGCAGCTTGTTTAGAAGAATAGAAAATAGATGCAAATACTTACACCAGGAGGTTTCCAGTTCAAAGTCAAAGGTGTCCCCTTGCAAAATGGAAAAAAAAAAAAAAAGCAAATCTCCAAGGGAAAATTTTCAGCATGCTGTTTGAACCTGGTTTAGAGGTGGTGATTAGTATGGCTGTTAGTATCAGACAAACCTTTGTGAGAAGACGGCAGTGAACACTTCCAGTTCATGTCTGCTATTTGTTTTGCTAAATAAATATGGTCAAGAACTTGGGTTTAAAAGGCAGTAACAGGCTATGAGATTAGATTATATGTGCAGGGTCGGCCCACAAAATATTAGGTATGTTTGTGATCTAGGTACTTGTTGCAACATACTACATAGATAACACCTTGCAAAAGTAATGAAGCAATAAAACTATTTCTTAAGCTTTTTTAAAACAACAAAACCAAATTAGCTGAAATACCAAACTAAAAGGAGTTTCACAGGTGGTAAATTAAAAAAACATTTCTGGGGCAGTGTTCTTGAGAGATAGCCCGGTGCTCGTTTTATAGGTACTTTTATTTTTACCTTATTTCTTCTAAATAAAATTTCTCCAAGTAGATAAATACAACTGCTTTTCAATATTTCTAGAATAGGGTTTCTCAGCCTCAGCACTATTAACATTTGGGGCTGGGTAATTCTTTGTTGTGGGGGTCACCTTATAGGATTGTAGGATGTATGGAGGCATCCCGGGCCTCTACCTACTATATGCCACCTAACTATTAGATGCCAATAGTAATCCCCAAGTTATGGCAACCAAATATGTCTCCAGACATTGCAAAGGGCCCCTGGTGTGGGTGGGCAAAAGTGCTCCCTGGATTCAGAACCACTGTTTTAGACTGATACTGATAAAACAATTTGTTAGCAGCTGTTGTGTCATTGTATAATTAAACATTTCAGAGAGATTTTTTTAAGACCTCACCTTCATTTCTCTTTTGCCACTGTGTAGATAACCTGTTCAGGCATTACCAGACATTTTGGATATATGGAGTTGCCTCATATATCATTGCCCTTTCCTATTAACTTCTGGGATACACATATACTCAATATTGAGTACAGAACCAGGAAGTGGTTATATATGTGTGCATACACTCACATACACATACTTATATACACACATAATGTTTATGATAGTCTCATTTTTTGGTTTTAGCAAGTCAATAGTGGCTTGGTGGATCAGTCTGGATTCTGACATCACAGAGTACAATGTCTCAATTTGTACTTTTATACAATCGTGCTTTATGGTTTTTTCCACATTAATCTAAGGCATGTCACTTGACAGGAAGTTAAATGCCTGTATTTGGATGGTATGTGGTCCATTTTCTTTCTTACTATTGCCCAAGAACATCTCACATGTTATGGTTAAAGGATGAAAATAATAGGGATAAAGGTAGCTACAGCTTGAAATGAATTTTCATTCTGTAGCAGGTTTTCCTCTAATTTGTTGGCTTAAGTCAGGGCTCTACTGAACAGAACCCACTCTCCTCTGTGCAGCTTCCAGCCCTCAGTGGTAGAGCCTGGTGTGTGGGAATGTGTGATTTGCTAGCCTACCAGGCTCATTTAAAATTTCACAATGAGGACTTGATGTGGAATTTTACATACTAGTAATGGCATCTGTTTGCTTTATTATTTCTTGTTTGCTGAATATGTCTGAGTTCCCACATGGGCAACTGTGGTGTCCTTGAAGTGAATATGGGAAACTCATGTTTGATTTCTGGTTCTACTCCTTAAACTAAGGTGTGTCCTTTCTGAGGTTCAGTTTCATCACCTATAAAACATGGATAACACTTTTCCCACAGGACTATTTCAAGGATTAAATATGATAGACTATATAAGCAAAAGCCCTAAATACAGTGCTTGACACACAGTGGGTAATTGATAAATGTTACTTAAATGAGTAAAAAAGTGAATTTGAACAACAAAGTAAAACCAATAGTATTGGATTATAAGCCATAGAAAATTAAATATCCATGAGTACACATTGATATGAATAAGTGAATAAATAAATTGGTAAAAGGGGCAGTGCTTTCTAATTCCAATTAATAAATCTAGAAGGGATGAGGTTAATAGAAAAATCATTATAGTAACAACTGCAAGCAAATGCTGCCAATCGTTGCTAAAATTAGTGGGCAAAAGTTTGAGAAGAAACAAGATATTTGCAAAGCCTAAAGTCCTCCCCAAGGTAGTTATTAATTACAAAGGGAAAGATAGTAACTTTATGGCGGAGAAACCAGCAGACACCATCTTAGCCAAGCAATCAAGGTTAACATCACCAGTAGTAAGTCACATCAACATTATGTACCCCTGATATTCTGCATTGAGAAGGACATACTACTTTTGTGGTATTCCAGCCAAAATTACATAACCTTAAACATGAGAAAACAACAGACAATTGAGGGATAATCTACGAAATACCGTATCACTCTTGTAAAGTGTCAAAATCATGAAAAAGGATAAAAGGTATCCAAATTGGGAAGGAAGAAGTAAAACTCTCCCTATTTGCAGATGACATAATCCTATACCTAGAGAATCCTCAAAAATCCACAACAAAGCTGTTAGAGCTAATAAATGAATTCAGCAATGTGACAATGTACAAGATCAACATGCAAAAATCGGTGTTTTTGTACAGTAGTAATGAACAATTAAGAGAAGAAATCAAGAAAAAAAAATCCCGTTGGCAATAGCATTATAAAAATCAAATATGTAGAAATAGATTTAACCAAGGATGTAAAGGACTTGTACATGGAAAACCATAAAACATTGCTGAAAGAAGTTAAAGAAGACCTAAATAAATGGTAAGTGTTCATGGATTGCAAGACTAATTATTGCTAAGATGTCAATTCTACCCAAAGGGATATAGACTCAATGCAATTCAAATCAAAATTCCAACTGCCTTCTTTGCAGTAATGGAAAAAACAATCATCAAATTCATATGGAAGGTAAGTGGCCCTGAATTGACAAAACCAACTTGAAAAAACCAAAACAAAAGAAAAAACAGAAAAAGTTGGAGGACTAACACTTCCTGATTAAAGCAGTCAAAACAGCATGGAACTGGCACAAGGACAGACATAGAGATAAATGAATGAAATCAAATTGAGAGTTCAGAAAATAAGCCCTCACACCTTCAGCCAACTGATCTTTGACAACGGTGCCAAGTCTACTCAGTAGGGAAAGAACAGTCTCTACAACAAATGGTGCTGTGAGAACTGGATAGCCATATGCAAAAGATTGAAGATAGGCCCTTACCTCACACCACATACAAGAATCAAATCAAAATGGACCAAGATCTAAATATAAGAATGGAAATTATAAAATTCCATCAAGAAAGCATAAGGAAACATCTTAAGGACCTTGTGTTAAGCAATAAGCAACAATAGGAAAAATAGATAAATGGGACTACATCAAAATTTAAAAACTTTTATGCATTAAAGGATTTTATCAAGAAAGTAAAAAGACACCTGAAGAATGGGAGAAAATATCTGGAAATCATATATCTGATAAGGTTTAATATCCAGAATTTATGAAGAACCTCTAAAACTCAACAACAAAAAGACACATGACCCAATTTAAAAAATGGAGGGCAGTGCACGTAGCTCAAGTGGTTGAATGTCTGCTTCCCATGTATGAGGTCCCTGGTTTGATCCCTGTCACCTCCTAAAAACAAAACAAACAAAAAAACCATCTCTCATTGGGGAGCAGCTGAAGCTCAGTGGTTGAGTGCTGGCTTCCCATGTACGAGGTCCTGGGTTTAATCCCAGTACCTCCTAAAAAAGGGGGCTGGGGGGACTTGAATATACATTTCCTCAAAAAAGATATACAAATGGCTAATAAGCACATGAAAAGATGTTCAAAATCATTAGCCATCAGAGATATGCAAATCAAAACCACAATGAGATACCACACCCACTAGAATGGCTACTATTTAAAAAATGAAAAACCATTGCTGGAGAGGATGTGGTGAAGTAGGAACATTCTATACTTCATTGCTGGGAAAGTAAAATGGTATAGCCATTATGGAAAACAGCATGGCGATTCCTCAGAAAGTTAATCCCATTTCTAGGTATATCCCCAAAGAATTGAAATGAGGGATTTGAACAGACATTTGCATACTGATGTTCATAGCGGCATTATTCACAATTTCCAAATGATATGACAGCTGGTATTTTGGGAATCCCAGAAAAAGATTATGTTCTTAAAACAAATCCATTCCTGTGGGTGTGGGGCCCTTTGCATTACATTCAGTTAGGGGGGCTTTGATTAGATTACCTGATACGAGATCGCTTAGGGCTTCTGATTGGACTTCGTCAGTGAGGCATGAGCCAGCTTGGGCCTCCACCCTCTTGCTGGGTCTGATATAAACAGAGAAACAGAAAGAGAGACAGAGAGAAAGGAAGGTGCCGTATTGATCCTGCCATATGAGAGAGAGGGCTGCAGGAAAACAGAAAAGCCCTAAGAGGCTGAGAAAGGTCCCAGAGTCTGGAATCAGCAGAGCACAAAGGCACAGAAAGAGGCCCCCAAGGGGCTGGGCTCATGAAGGAGCTCAAGGCTAAGGAGATGAGATGAGCCATAAGCCTGATAGCCCACAGCTGAACTCAGAAAGAAAGCAGAGCAGCCAAGACTGAGAGAGGAGGCCTGGTAAGAGACAAGTCCCATGCCTGGTTGCCCACAGCTGGGCTCTGGGAGATGGAGGGGAAGGCAGGGACCCTGGCAGAGATTAGTTACCATCTTGCTGTAAGCTTTTACCCTAGTTAAAATTATCATTATAAAAGACAACCCATTTCTGGTACTTTGCATTGGCAGCCCTTTGGCAATCTAAGACACAACCCAAGTGTCCAAAAACAGATGAATGGGTAAAAAAAAATGTGGTTTATCCATACAATAGAATTTATTCAGCTATTAAAAGAAATGAAGTTCATGATGCGTGCAACAACGGAATGAACCTTGAAGACATCATGAGTGAAATACATCACACACAACTCTGCTCAACAAAAATCACATACTGTATATTCTCATTTATATGAAACAAAGCAGAATAAGCATATTCATTAAGTCAGAAACTAGAATATAGGTTACCAGGGGCCAAGTGTGGGAAGGGAATGGGTAGTTAATGTTTAATTGGTAAGGGATTTCTGTTTTGGGTGATGGAAGAGTTTTGGCTATGGATGACGGGGATGGAGGCACAACTTTGTGTATATAATTAACACCACCAAATTGTATATTTGAAAAGGGATAAAAAGGGAAACTTTAGGTAGTTTATAAGTTAATACACACACATACAAACATAAAGAACTGTACAACACAATAAAAAAATTGTTACATGAGTTGTAACAAAGTTATAACACTAATGCAAAATATTAATTGAGAAAACTCTGTGTATGAGAGGAGGTATATAGGAACTTTGGACTTTTTGTATACTATTTCTGTAAAAAACTACAACTGCTCTAATAAAAAAATTTTAAAAAGTGTCAAGGTCATGAAAGATAAGGAAAGATTGAGGACCTCTCATTGGTTTGAGGAAACTAAGGAGGCATGACAACTAAAAATGTAATGTGAGATCTTGGATTGGATCAGAAAAAGGACATTGGTAGAAAAACTGGTATAATTCAAATAAAGTCTTTAGTTAATTATATTGTACTAATGTTGGTTTCTTAGTTTTGATATGTGAACTATGGTTATATGAGATGCTAACACTGGGGGAAGCTGGGTGAAAGGTATATGGGAATTCTGTTCTATTTTTGCAACTTTTCTATAAGCCTGAAACTATTTCTAAATTAAAAGTTAGAAAAAATAAATGAGTAAGACAGTTGTAGTTACATTGTTGTCTTTTATATAGTTGCAAAGTGCCACATACACTTGTAATCACCAGAGGCCAGTCCCTGAGAGAAAAACTCTGCTCAACAAAAATCACATGCAAGCTGGTGATACTTTATTATACAATTAAGGGGAAAAAAAGATTCATTTCTGTCAGAGAATCCCCCAAACCAAATATTCCCAGTGATCCATCTGGTGATGCAGTTAATGTAATAAATGATAGCTGATGTTTGAGTCTTCCCAATGTGCCAGTCATTAAACAGAGATGCAAATTCCACCATTAAAACGGGAATCTTTCATTCAGACTCAACCTTAGAAAAGGCCCAGCTTCAAAGATTCTGACTTGCACAGACTGAGTATTTCCATTTTCAGAAGTTCAAAAATCTCCTTTTTTATCTAAATAAGAGAAGAAAAAAAAAAAAGGTTGAGATCAAGAAAAGACAGTCTTCATGAATAAATTCGACAATTGGGACTTTGCTATTTATGCAGCTGTTAGGGCCAGAATCAGGGACGGCAAAAGTCCGAAACCACATTTGATTCAGAGGTGAAATATTTACTAAGTAAAGGAAGAAGGGCATCATCAGTTTGTTAAAGTGCCCTCTTGTTTGCAGCCATTAAAAATAAAATACTACACCATGTTATTTTTAAGGTATCCCAGGTATGATTTCTGTATTATACACAATATTTCAATATAGGATTTTATTTCATTATAATGACTGCTAATAATGACATCAATATAATAAAAATAACTACAGGTGACGAATAAGACTTTTTTGCTACTGTTTCTCTTTATTATTATAATTAGAAAACTAATGGCTGATTGCTTAGATTTAACATTATAACTGAAATCACCAAATATGGCCTTGTTTGCCTAACATCAAATTGGTTAAATCAGTTAAAACAAAAACAAAAACAACCAAAACAATCAATTCAGGGGACAGGGTGTGTGTGTATGTGTATGTAGAGAACTAAGCAAACTGTCTTCTAACTTGAATTGATGTCTGATATAACTCACCAACCAATTTTAATTAGGTTTGGTCAGTCTACGGATATAGTTTTATATGGCAAATATAAATATTCAGCTCTGCCCACAAAAGCATTCAATCTTTCAATTTTATTACACTGAGACAGTAAAATTTCCAACCCACAAGACTAAAATAGCCCTTTAAATTAAGAAAGTGGGTCTTTGGGGATGTGGAGATGTGAGAAATGGGGCATGTTTGTACCCCTGTGACCCCCCAAAAAAGGCACATATAAGGATGAAAGGCAAAGATGATTGTGTCTGTAAATAAAGGCATGGGAAATATGCCTAATCTTTCAGATCTTCTTATTCTTCAAGAGTTTAGATGTTGTCCCTGGTGGGGCAGAGGCCATTGGCCATTTGATAAAGAAACAAAGCCAATTCCTATAAAACATGCAGAAAGGATAAAGCTATGTGTAAAGGGTTGAGGTGGCCTCTATAATTATAGTTACCTCTGAGTTAAAAGATAGAAATCATTTCAAAAGCCAGAATGCATTGTCTTCCTATGTCAAAGACTTTATTACAATGTTTGAACTAGAGTTCAAATTGAAAAAAAAAAAAGATTAAAGGCATTTGTTGGTTACACAGTACCTCGGGAATGTCCATCAGTCTCCTCAACTTCTGATCTCTCCAGTTCCAGTCAAAAACCAGAAATTTTAAGGGGTTCAAATTAAGGCCACCTGAAAGAGACAGGAGCAAGTTGTCTCCTGACATAAGCTTATTAAAATGATTTTCTATTCTCTTGGTTGCTTTTGCCTCATTTGTTGTCCTCTCCCCCAGCAACTAATCTCTGCACATTAAGTGCTGCTCTTGCCTGATGGAAAACAAATGTAGCATTCTGAGACTTGCTCTCCTCATAACCTTATCACTGATTCTGAGGAAAGCAGAGAAACTGTTCTTGCTAAGCTCAGCAAATGCTCATGTGCTGGCAAAGAATCGAATCTCCATTTCATGATGCCTTAGAGGGTGAGGTCTCATTCCTGACAATTATTTGATAAGATGTATCCTGCAGCTAGGGGTTAGTGGAGTTTAGAAGAGTTGAAGCTGAGGCGAGCAGGCAGAAATATGGGGACAGAATTGGGTAGTAAATTTTAGGCAGAAAAGGAGTTAAGATGAATGGGCTCCATTCAAAGTCTGCTGTCCTTTGATGAGACTGGTGGATCACTTAAGGATTCCGATCCTTCTCTTTTCCCATCTATCTAGAAGACAAGTATGAAATGTGAGGGTTGGAGGGGACCTCAGGGATAGTATAAATACTCACAGGGCTCAGAGGTGGGCACACAGGCTTTCCCAACCCTCATGTACCTCCCACTGCCCTGAGCTGTGGCATGTTTCACCGGGAAATGGTATAGGAGGCCTTTAACTTGCAAGCACTTCCCCTCCTCTTTGTGGTTATTTCACTATTTTCCTCTCTGTCCAAAATACCCTTTCATGCTTCTCATAATTACAATGCCTCTTATTTAAAACTCCCTCTGTGAAACTAAAATAGAAACAATAAATTGGGAAAGACAATGGATTGATAGACTTCCCTTAAAAAATAACTAACTGCTGATGGGAAAGCAAATAGGTACAGCTTTTCTGGAAGGCTAGTGGACATAATATAAGAGATTTCAAATGTTTATTTGATAAAATAATTTTCCTTCTATAATATATCCCAATAAAATCATCAGAGACAAACACATTTACTTGTAACGATGCTCACTGCATTATTTATAACAGCAAAAAGTGTAAACAACTTGTATATCCTACCATAATAGAATTGCTAATGAACAATATAACTTTACAATAGAACATTAGGTAGTTATTACAGATGAAAAATTAAAAGTATATTTCATGACAACAAAAGTCATCATATTTATTTAGTGAAAAATACAGTATGGTCAATCTCTTCTTTATAAAAATAAATATATAATTATATAGAAAGCCTGGAAATATATTCAAATATTAACCAACAAGAGATTATCTATACAGTGGCTTTTATTTTCTTTGTACCTTCTTCCATCTTTCACATGCTCTTATAGTCAGAAAAATCCCCTTCATTATTAAATTCAAACAACACGATGCTGCCTGTAACTGTACAAACCCCAAAGGCAAGGGATATCTTTGCACGTCTGGAAACTCTCCTTCACTGGTCTATGTCAAATATATAAATATCTTGTTAAGTCTTTATAAACAGCTACATAAAATGAGTTATGTGCCATTAATCTCGCTTTGTTAGATGTTCAGTGTCTAGGGTGCCAGGACTGTTCTTTTAAAACACTTTGTATGTAGCCTAACACCTGTGATATAAATGGTTAATGAATATAAAACTATTCATCCAATCAGAATCAGAACGTAAAAGTTATTTTCATTCATATTATAAAAAAATCAACAGCTCCTTATATGGTTTTCCACAAAGAGGAAGGCTTTACATTGGGTTCTTGCAACTCTGTGGAAAATCTCATTCCAACATTCTGGACAACTTTGTTTTCTCTGTTTCTTTCTCTCTTAAATAACGGGGAGTGTGGTTGTGTGGCAGGGGGATCTGGTAACACAGAAAACATTTGGATTCCAGGAAGGAGAGAGGTGAATCTTTTGGCTGAGAGCTGCAGGGGAGGCAGGGACCAAGCCGAATCCATCCCCGGCCTCTCCTGATGCCCAGCCAGTCTCCCCCAACTCTATGTCACATAGACTGATGGTGAATGATTTTCATCCTTACCTTAATTTTTAACACCCTTCTCTGTGCCCTGGACAAAACCCAAACTCCGCAGCTTACTATTCAACATCTCCCCTTCACAATCTGACTTTTTCCCCAGTCAAATCACATGCTACTATAGCTCATGAAGTCTTGAAGCCAGAAAGCTGGTCTTTTTAATAAACGTAATAACTAGTACTTACTGAGTGCTTATGGTGTGCCACTTGTGCTGAACTCTTTATTGACATTTTATTTTTACAACAATCCTGTGAGCAGGTACTATTATGCTATCCCTGCTTATTGGATAAACAGGCTTAGAAAAGTTAAGTAAGTTTCACACAGCTGGTAAGCTGCTGGACCTTGGATTTGAATCAGGAGGTCTAAATCCATAACAGGGGCTCCTAACATTAAAACCATCTTGTCTACTCACCGTCTCCTCTCAATATACCATATGTATCTGCTTGCCCCCTTCTGATTCGGCTGCTTCCCAATTCATGAATGATTTCCTCATATCCCCCTGCCTATTTTAATCCTCCTCCTACTTCAAAGATCACTTAAAGACCTTGGTCTACAAAGCCTTCCCTGCAGAATCTAGCCACCATAACAGTATCTTTCTCATTCAATTCCTATAGGACTTAGAATCAAAAGTGCTCATTTGGTCCTTGGCATTTACTGCCTCATAATATCATTCTCATTCTATGTACTTTTTCTCCTCAGCTGGATCAGGAACTTCTTGAGGGGGAAAGGCTCTGGAACCAGGAAGGCCTGGACTGACAGACCTTGTAAAGGACAACTTAACCTTTCTGAATTTTAGTTTTCCCACATAAAACTAAGAATACCAGCCTGTAAGGTTGCTGAGACTACTTAACGAGATAACATGTGTGTCTAGCATAGTACTCAGTATGGGTAGGAACTCAAAAATTGTTTGTTTTTCTTCCTTGTCTGGGGCCAAGACTGTTACCCTTTTACTTTTGCACAGCACTTTGCATATGATGGGTTCATTTAATTCTGAATGGTTTCCATTTAGAGAGAAATACTAGCATTTTTAGCTTTAGTTTGCTCCTGGCAAATGATCATCTTTATAAGGAGATGCTGTATTGATGAGTACATTGCTTTTATATATACAAAATAATCCAAAAACAGTTTCAGTTATCTTTTAAAAAGTTGTACTGCATCAAATAAATAATTTGGAAATGAGTATTGAAAACGAAATCTTTACAATTGTCTGGCAGGTAGATTTGGTAATAAGATCAGTGGCAGATTATAGGTTTTTAAGCTCCTGGCTTTGAGTAAATCAATTAAGCTATAAAAATCCACTGGTGGGTGTTATCTGAAAAACTTTGTGGGTAAGGTACTAAAAGAGAAATGTATTCCACAGAAATATTCCAGAATACCTGTATCTCATCACAGGAACTGCATTTTTATATGCCAGCCCTCAACTAGAACTGGAGCACTGGGAAACCAAGATTCAATTAAGTGAGAGGGAAAAGCTCATCATTTCTAACTCGACAGATTCCAGAGGTTGTAAATTGGTGGAATGTAGATTGTGTGGACCTACTAACTTTCTTAAAGCAACTGGAATTTGAATATATTTGGGCAGGCATAGGTACTTTAGTTTGCCACAGTCCTTGCCACTCCCTATTGCCTTAAACCTGTTAACTGGCTTTACAGCCTAAAGGCTGAGTTTCCAACTACTGAATTAACTCAGTGATGTGGTATCACTATATCACAAATGCTGTTTCCCAAAACTTACATGGGGGTAAGGCAAACTCCCACCTCTGGGTAGGAGTCTTCCTGCCTCTTTTCATACCTTGTTTAACGAGTTCTTTAATCCTCCCTGGAGTTCCTACACCCAAATGCACCACATGCTTCTCCAGCAACTTTACCTGTTCCTGGATCTATTCCAAGAAGGAAGAGAAGGAAGAAAAGGAAGAATCATTAGAAAGTGCAATCATAGGCCAATGTAGAGCATTTTACCTCAAAGTTAAAAAAAAGTAAAAAGGAAGAAAAGACTTCTGGGAAGATGGAGGACTAGAAAGACATGGGACTCTCTTTTCTCCCAGAAAAATAGCTAGAGGACAGATAGAAATGGGCTGGAAAAAAATCTTCTAGGGTTTAGGACACCAGGGGAAGGCTGGACACTGCCCAGAAGAGAGAGACAAAGGAAAAGAATCACAAAGGCAAAACTGAGTTAAAAGCTGCAGCTGCTACTGCTGGCAACCTCCCCCCCACTAAGACATTCTGAATTTTCAGGCCTTGGGGCCAGCAGCTACAAAGGGGGCCCCAGGAATCCACCTCCCTAGGAAAGGGAAGAGAGGGACACAGCTTAAGGCTGACTCAGTTTTTGACCCAGAAATTTGGTCTGCTGTGTCCCATGAGCCCTTCCAGGCCAGGTGGGGCTGTACCATTGTTTGCCTTGGGGACTACCTTGGGACTAAAGAGCACTGGGACTAAAGAGATCCAACCCTCTCAATCTCCCTCTCTACTAACCTGGACTGATTGTTGAGGATGCAGAGGGGCATGGAATTATTTCCTACCCAGGGAAAGGGAGGGGGCTGTCAGCAAAGGTTGGAGAACTATCTCTGGGAAAGTTTGAAATGCGAGGCTCTTAGCCTCCAGGCAAGAACCTCTATCACATTGATCTAGTTCGTGTTGCAGCAAACACACTCCAAGCAGGCATTGAACTGAGAGGGCTGCCAAAGAGTGCCTTCTGCTGGGTGACCAAGGAAGTACATATGAAATTAAAAGTAAATAAGAGAGGCTTTTTCCAGCCTTTACAGCCTCCCTCCCCAAGGCCCTAGGCAACTGATTACTGGGTCCAGAGCCTTGTTTTGAGCAACTAACAGGCACAATCCTAAAGACCAGAACAGGTTGAACCAAGAATCAAAGAACAGCAGTAACACACAGCCTCCTGCTACTAAATCCCTAGGAAAGAGAGAGAAATTGAGCATCTGAGTAAATCCACCATCCTAATCAGATGCCTAGATATCATCAAAAAATTATGAGCCATACTAAGAAAAGGGAAGACATGGCCCAAGAAAAGAAATTTATCAAAGTTCCAGAAGAGACGCAGGATTTGAGACAACTAATAACAAGATGCATTCAAATTTCCAAAATCAAATTAATGAGTTGAAAGACAATATGGCTAAATAGATAAATAACATCAAGAAGACATTGAGGGAAACGGATGTGGCTCAAAAGGTTTGGTGTCCGTCTACCATGTGGAGGGACCGGGGTTTGATCCCCAGTACCTCCTGGTAAAAAAAAAAAAAAAAAAAAGAAGACATTGATTATTTGGGGCAAGACAGAGTAGGCTTTTAGTAAATGCTCATATGCTTGTTTTCTTGTTTAAAAAAAAAATGATGTTGAGTGAGAACAAAGAAGAATTTGAAAACCTGAACAGAAAAAGAAATAGAAAACCTGAATGGGAATGAAAGACACGATAGGTGAGATCAAAAACACATTACAGGAAAAAACAAAACAAAACACATTAGAGGTAAGCAGATGTGGCTCAAGTGATTGAACTCCTGCCTATCATACCGGAGGTCCCGGTTCAGTTCCCAGTGCCTCCTGAAGAAGAAAAGCATAATGAGAGACACAACAAAGCAGGGAATGGGAGTGGCTCAAGAGATTAGGCAACTTCCTCCCACATTGGAGGTCCCAGGTTCAGTTCCTGGTGCCTCCTAAAGAAACAAGGAAGATGAACAGACATAGCAAGTGCAAACAACGAGGGAGTGGGGAAAGATAAATAAAATAAATCTTAAAAAAACAACAACACATTAGAGGCATTCAACAGCAGACTTGAAATGATAGAAGAAAGAATAAGTGATATCAAAGACAGAATAGCTGAAATTGAAAAGAACAGAGAGAGATAAAAGAATGGAAAAAATAGAGCCGAAACACAACAACATACATGTCATGGGAGTTCCAGAAAGAAAAGAGAAGGGAAAACAGGGAGAAAGAGTATTTGAGGAAATAACAGCCAAACTTTTCCCAACTCTCATGAAAGAAATGAACTTACATGTCCAAGAAGTACAGTGTACCCCAATCAGACTAAATCTGAATTTGAACTTCAAGACATACTACTCAGAATGTCAAATGTCAAAGGTAAAGAGAAAATTCTGAAAGCAGCAAGGGAGAAGCAAACCGTCACATACAAGGGATGCCCAGTAAGACTTAGTGCAAGATTTCTCATCAGAAACCATGGAGATGAGAAGACAGCCATATGATACAATTAGGATATTGAAAGAGAAAAACTGCCAGCTGAGAATTCTTTATCCATCAGAACTGCCCTTCAAATATGAAGGTAAGTTTAAAATATTTACAAACAAACAAAATAAGAAAGTGTGTAAAAAAAAAGTAAAAAGTAAATGTGGACTCTTTTTGTTTAGGGTCAACTTGTAGGGCAAAGAAAGTTAACGCTGAGGTAGAAGAGCATCTTCTTAGAAAATAGATAAACCCTTGAAGAAGCCAGCTTCTGTACAGGAATTTAAGAGGATGGAGGAATGGTGACTGTGGTAGGGGGAAGTGGGTGTTTAGGGAGGAGGTAGGTATATGGAGGCAGAGAATTCAAAGAAAACCAGGATGGTTGTTAAACATGTTATGTAAGGAAGACGTCAAAGAAAATATTTGTTAAGGAAATAGAGGATGAAGGGAAAAGCTGAGGTCCAGGATCGGTCCTTAGGGATCATTACAGGAGTCTTTCCAACCCCCATCAGAAACCACAGGCCCTTGATTACCTTTATGTGCTTCGCAAATAATTTCGTAACTTTTGCATCTCCTTTAAATGCTGTCATTGACCTGATGAAAAGGAATAGATTAATGTATGAGAAAGTTTGCTTATTCCAGGCAAGTTGACTACTTACATAGTATGTCTTGCTTTATTGAAAAGACTATGTGGCTCCCGGGCGGCGGTAGGGTGTCTGGACTACGCCCCAGGGCCGGGAGCTGTCGTATCCCCTCTCCTCTTCTAGCCTGCTGTGTCAATAAAGGCTGGTTGGTGCGTGAAAAAAAAACAAAAAACAAAAAACAAAAAACAAAAAACAAAAAACAAAAAAAAAGAAAAGACTATGTGCATATGTGTGTATATATAGACACATGCGCAAACTTTTTTGAGATTCTGGAATTAAAGTGGGGTGGCCTTTTATTCAGGCACATATATGGGTTGGCATCTAACTTTCCTTAACAGCTTAACCTTACTTAGGCTATGTTGATTACCAAAACTTATATATCTACCCTTCCCTTGTAAGACAGAATTTCTGTATTTCAGGTCTTTGGCAGAGACTCTATCTTCAAATAGTGTAGTTCTCATAAAAAATTTGGTTTTGAGAAATATTTTAGAGCAGTGATGTCAGCCTATGTTTTGTGGAGCCCAATGACATCTACAAAGGTCTGTCTGTGGCTGCCATGAAGGTGGGGGGAGATGGTCTTCAGTCAGAGCAGTCCCATTTTTATCTACTTTGCAAAGTGAGCTTCTCTGTAAAATTTTATATATGGAAAGGATTCTGCCAAGGGGGAGGGGAGAAAGAAGGAAGGACAAAAAGGAAGGAGGAAAGGAGAGGAAGGAGAAAAACCATTGCCACAACAGAATTAAGATATCAAAGGAGATGGGATTATAAATGAATGAGGCAATCTAGGAGGCAGGAGTGAGGACTGAGAGGAGCTAGAGAGTATATGCCCTGTTAAAGGGGTCAACAAGTGTCAGACAGTTACTATGATGTGAGTTTATGGGCTCAATGTTACAAAACTATCTGATTTTTAGAGAAGCCAGAAATTTAGATTTGTATATGTGAAATCTGATTTTAAATACGGGCAATTCATTCAAATTCTTTAGCCACAATATGTTTGTAGAGTGAATTTAGCCCTTGAGCTGTCAATTCACAACCTTTGGTCTACAGGATAGGTAATCCATTTGGTTTCTTGGTATTCAAATACCAGATCTATTTAGATCAATCCAGACAGTCAGCTCTGTAGGTCAGACTATGCTGGTTGGTATCTTAAACAACTGTCTTTACTAACACAGCTTTGGCAGTAGGCCCTCATCCTGCACTGAGGAATGTTCCAAAAAGCAGCCACATCACATCAACTGTCTACTGTCTTTATTGTAGGGATGATATTGAGGATGCTGCCACTAGGTCACAGTGGGAAAAACTATGATAGTTAGAGAACTTTAAAAAAAATTATTTGTGAACCCAGAGAATATAATGAATCTGGTAACTGTTTCCTAAGTGTTGGGCCACAGCTGGGGCCACCTCTGCAACTGAATAGGGCCTTATAGAGGTGATTTTGAGCATCAGTCCTAGCGGGCTTCACCTGATGATTTTCTGATCTCTATTTTTTCTTTGCTTCCATTTCACCAACTATTTTATATTTGTTGCATGTATTTCTATATACATATCACCTCAAATTCTGTTCTCCCCCCCACCCCAGATGGCTCCCTCGTCTGTTTTGCTCATTGTTTGCACTCATTGTCTGTTCATTGTTTTTTTGCTTGTTGTCTGTTTTTTTTTTAGGAGGCAAGGGAAACTGAATCAAGACCTCTGATGTGGGAGGCGGGCATTCAACTGCTTGAGCTACATTCAATCCCCTCAAATTCTGTTTTGAGATGAAGTGGGTATAAATGAACACACACTCTTTGTAACTGATGCTGGGGATAGACCTAACATGCGAATACTGCTTGGGAATACTACTTTCCTTTATATATCGTTTTTACATTTTGAGAAATATTGACCGATAGGAATATATGAGTGTATAATAATGAATCATGCTATATACAAGTCCTGTTGTACTCCAGTTTTCACTTACATATCAGCTTTCTCCATGGCAAGGTTAATTGGGAAGACAATTTAGGGGAGATATTTAATATAAGACAACATTCTCAAGAGAACGAGTCTTACAAAAGTTAGAATTATTAGAATTATTCAACATTAGTCTTTATGAATAGGGTTTGTTGTACCTTCTCAGAATTCCCTTTTTGCAAATCTCCTAACCTTGAAATGGATCATAATATTACCGGGGACAAACAAAAATACTGAGAATTGGTAAATGAAGTGTGACAACATGGCGCTTTTATGCCCCTCAAAAAGGAATTTATGTACAGTAAAAACTCTAATCAATGTGACAACTTGATTTTAAGAGGCCACCTCCAGGCCAGCCTCTGTCATTCGCATTTGAATGTGAAATGAATTCTATGATGGTAGTTTTGAAAGCACCTCAAAGTCAATGTGAACTCCTATGATTTCAGGACCAGAAACCACAGCAGCCCAGAAGCAGTTGGAATTTTGACGGTCAATTATGTTTAGAGCAGAAGTAGTTGAAAGAAATATTCTTTTTAGTAAAAAGTCGATATGTGATAGGATTCAGTGTGTGTGCCTAGGTGGGGACGGAGGGTTTGAAGGACTATTATACAAAGCTTAACATCTACTTTCCTAAAATTTGTGATTAGATTAGTTCATTTAGAAAGGTTGATGTTAAATAACTACTGAGGGCCTACATTTCCACTTTATTCTATTTGATCGAGTTACTTATTTTTTTAAGACTTGGATTTTCCTTTGTCTGGTGTTCTGTCAAAGCCTGGTCCAGTTCCTGGCTTCTGGAGAAGACCGGTTCTGGTAAATCCCATCTTATTCTTGTTGTTCCTCTTTGAAAGTTGAATGTTACCACTGACCCAGGAGGAGCCTTTTTTTTTTTAACATAGAAACTACAGGAACTGAAAAGGTATGTGAAAGCAGTTAGTAAAGCACTGACAGATTATCTTCAAAACATAACTTTTTTATTTAAAACTTTGCTTCATTTGGAGTTTATCTTAGTATAAGAAGTGAGATATGGATCCAACTTTATTTTTCCAGATGATCACCTAGTTGTTCCAACATCATTTATTAGTCAATCCATCTTTCCCTACTGATTTGTCACCTAAGCTTTATGCTACATTTTCATATGCGTTTGGGTCTATTTCTGAACTTTTGATTCTGTTTCACAGAGTTGTCTGTCATACATGAGCCAATGTCATACTGTTTTAATTAATTAGATTTCATAATGTGTTTTTTTCTTCTTTCGTTTTGTAATATGATAGGGTAGTATCTTCTGGTTAGAATTCTTTTTCAGAATTTACCTGGCTATTTTTTCTTCTGTATTTTCCATATGAACTTAGAATTAGTTTATCTAATTTGAAAAATAATTTTTTTGGAATTTTATCAGGAATCTGTGAAGTCTGTAGATTATCCTAGGGAAAAATGACATCTTTACAATATTGAGACCTATTCAAGAATATAGTATGCCTTTTTGTTTCTTCATGATCACTTTTGAAGAAAGAAAAAACAAAGGAAAAAGAAAACAAAAAGAAGATCATCTATGTTCCTCATATGATGTTTTCTTTATATAGACTTTGTTATGTTTATCCTTAGTATTTTATCTTTTCTTTAAGTAATTTACTTTTATTTTATTTTATTTTATTTTTGAGGTCCTAGGGTCAGAAGTTGAACCCGGAACCTCATATGTGGGAAGCTGGTGCTCAACCACTGAGCCACATTAACTCCCCTGAGTTGGTTTTTCATTTGTTTACTTAATGTTTGTTTTTTTTTTTTTTTTTAGGGGGCATTGAGAACCGAGCCCAGGACCTCCCCATATGGGGGCGCTCAATGGCTTGAGCCACAGCTGCTCCCCATCTTTAACTATTTTAAATCAGATCTTTTCCATTTTTTTCTCCTAACTGGTTGCTGCTGATATCATCTCCCTGCTTTTACTCTTGTCCCGTACAAAATGTATTCTCTACATAGCAGCCAGAGAGACTCTTTAAATGATTACTCAGATCATGCAACTCTTCTTCTCAAAACTCTCCCATGGGACCCACCTCAGGGCCTTTTGCATTTATTGTACCCTCTGCCTGCTACACTCTTCTTCTAGATAGCTGTTTGGCTCTCTCCTTCACCTCATTCTAAGTTTTCATTTTCTTAGAGAAACTTTCCTTGACCACCCTTTAAAAAGTAGCCCCTGTCTCTTTCTATTTCTGCGCCATGTTTTATTTTTTCTTTATTTAGCTTCTCACTACTTGCCATTATAAAAAATTTATTTGTTTATTGTCTTTCTCCCCCACTGGAATGTAAGCTCCATGAGGGCAAGGCCTCTGTTTTGTTCATTGCTAAATCTTTAGCACATAAAACATATCAGTTTGGTACACATCAGTTACTCAGAAAACATTTATGAAATAAAACAGGTGAAGCTTCCAACCTAATGATCTCCAGGGCTCGGATGGCAGAACTGCAGATGATCAGCATCAGGACTGATTTCTTCTCACTGTGGTTTTTCCGAAGTTTTACCCACTTAGGGCAGACTGGATAAAAGAGCACAAAAATATAAATCTAAATATACCAAAACAGGGTCCCCAAAGTTGAGTATTCTCTCTAAATACTTCTTTGTTAGGGTTTAAGCAAAATAAAATATAATGAGCATTTCTGGACCCTATTCTCTGGTTATTCTAGATATTTGTTTAAAGTGTAATATCACTAATAATTAACACAAAATGTATAATATGCCTAGTAGCAAAATGGGATTAGTTTTAGGACTTAGTAAAAAAGTTTGGGATAATACATTTCAGCATTTTAAGTATGTTTGACACTTGGAGGCAATGTTGACTGAAAAGAACTCTGATTCAATAATGTTGAATTTTAAAGGGACACTCAGCATAAGATATAAAATGGAACTGACACTTAACTAATAGCAAACACAACTAATGTTGACATTGTGCTAAGCATTTTATCTTTTTTAGTCTTCATAATCTAGTGAGGTTGATTTTATTATTATCTATATTTATATTTACTGAATTTGAGGTTGAGAAAGAATAAGTAATAAGAGCACCCAGCTTATAAGTGGTAAAATTGGTATATGAACAAGTTGGCTATGGTTCAAATTGCTTAGAGTTTGAAATAAGAATATTAAATCTGTACATCTAAATTATTTTATTGTTGGCTACACATAAATGATCATATGATATGAATAATCTACTTGTTATTCCTGACTACACTAATAATCAATACAAATTGAAAAGGTCAAATTAAATTGACTACACAATAGCCATGTTCTGAGTTCTGAGCATGTGAACAGAATTTCAGAATATCACAACTGGAAAAGAGATCACATGGTCTAACTTCCTTATCTTTCAGATAACAAAATCAAACCCCAGGGAATACTCAGTGACTTGTCCCAGGTCAGAAAGCAAATTTCTGAAGGACCTGGGACTAGAACACTATTCTTTGGATACCTAGACCCATGCTGCTAAAGTGTTAAAAATCAAAAACCAGGCCAAAAACCAAATTCCCAAACTCAGTGCAAAACCAGAATAAATATACTAGATAAAAATTGATATCCAAATGAACCTTAAAAAGCCTCTATTTAAAATCCACTTAAGAGTCATAAACTAGAATATAGGTTACCAGGGGCTGGAGTGGAGATAGAGAATGGGGAGGTAATGTTTAATTGGTTCAGAATTTCTACTTGGGGTGATGGAAAAGTTTTGGTAATAGATGGTGGTGATGGTAGCACATTGTGAACATAATTAACAGCATTGAATTATATATTTGCACGTGGTTAAAAGGGGGAAATTTTAGGTTGTATATATGTTACTAGAATAAAAATTAAAAAAAAAAAAAAAAACCCATAAAGACTGTATAATACAAATAATAAGCCATAATGTAAACTATGGATTATTAATAGTATAATTATAATAACATTCTTTCATCAATTGTAACAAAGGTACAACACTAATGCAAGGTAATAATAATATGGGGGTTATATGGGAGCTCTGTATTTTCTGCATACCTACATCTTAAATAAATATATAAATAAATGATCCATTTAAGATGGAAACTTTTGATTTTAAATGTAGTTCTGAAAGTTTTTGTCTTAAAGAGACATCTTATTTTTTTTTTAATGGAATAATAACAACTTGGTGAACAATTTTTAAAAAAATTATAGTTTACTTACTTTCTTTTAGGTATGATGAAAGGCTGTGAGTCAAGTCATTGGCCTTGAGGAAACAGGAGTCTAGAAATAAAAGAAACATGCTTTGTAGAGAATTCTGTGAACACATACAGCCAAAATAAACTAAATATGAATGGTGTATTCTTGGTCAAAATTATAAAGCATTAGTGAAATGGGAACTCATTATATGTTTTAAAGTGTTTTCTAATATTTAAAATAACAGAAACAACAAATAAACTTTTAACCTTCCACTGAGCTGTCCATAATTTCTCAGGTAGTGAAACTAAAGCATACTTGTATCAGTGTAGTAATGAACATCTTTTAAATCCATGGAATAGGCAATATACAAAGACAAGCTGAAATGGCTAACAAATCTATGAATAGATGTTCAATCTCACCATTCATGCAAATGCTACAAAGATGTATACTATCAAGAATTGTTGAGAATGTGGGGTGATGGGAACTCTTGTGAATTGTAGGTAGAAGTGTAAATTGGTATAGATATGGAATGTATTTAATAAAATTAAGTACATATCTTATGATCCAGTAATTACATTCTTAGGTAAATAATGCAGAGAAATTCTCGTGTGGTTTGTAAAGGGACACACACAAGGATTTTTTTTTTGGCATTGTTTGTGAGAGTGGGGAGATGGAAGCAACATAGGTGACCATATCTGGGAAAACAGACAAATGATATGTGGCAGATGAAAATATTGGAATATGTAGCATTTAGAAACAACAAACCAGATGTACAAAAAACCATCTATGCATATCAAAGAAGTGTTAAGTGAGGAAAGAAACAGAATGAGAGGTTCAGCACAATATAAATAAAAAAATGTACACTCAAAACAACATGACATTTTACAAGTTTACGTATATATTTAAAAACATTTATCAACACATTAGAGTGAATGCCTATGGGGAAAGGAAAATGGAGTGTGGATTGTGGAGAAATGGGAATAATACAATAAAATACAACACAATGTAATAACAGTACAACACAACATAACAGTCTAGCAACTATGGATTATGAATAACTCTATGCTTCAGATGTAAAAAAATGCATGTTTATCTTCCTAATTCATTCTACAAGAAACGTTTGTCTATAAATATAGCAGAGTGCTAGAGAATAAACCATTACTAAATTAAATGAAATTCATATTGTTACGCAGCACATATAACTCATACTATGTAACTTCAAAGATGCTGCTTCCTCTACTGTTGTGGAGCCTTTGATGGTTTTCAAACTATAATTTCCCAAATCTAGATATGATCAGAATCACCTGGAGAGCTCTACAAAAGATGCAGATTCCTGGGACGGACCAACTTTTGATTAGTGAGTCAGAATCTCTTGGAAGTGGGCCTGGGAATCTGTTTTCTTTTTCTTTTTTCTTTTTTTTTTTTTTTTAAAGAAGTTCCTGTGTGATTCAGTTGCTCCTATCCTTAGGCATTTAGGAAACACTGATCTAAACCACACTGCAGCTCTCAAGAGGACAGCTTTGAGTCTAACTAGCCCTGAGCGACTCCTGCCTTAAAACCTTAATTAAGTGCCCCTGTGTATGACATTAACATGTACAGTACACAATATTAATTGAAAAGACAGGTTCCTGCCCTACAGACACAAACAACCTCAAATAAAAATCAAGTTAGATTCTTGGCAAAAGGTTTTATTATTTATATCCACCTTATATTTATGTCCCTTCCTGAACTTGTTCCAAATAACCAATGGCATCTTCCGCCCCTCAACTAGCATGGCCTTTCTCTTTGTCCTTGGTTTAATCAGTGTAGTGACTGGGGCATTTTCTCCAAAAATTTCCCATGATGCTTTAGTTTACTGTGTCTCAGAATGGCCTAATTTATTAACTGAAAAAGAAAACCTATTCTTTTTGGCTATAACCGTATTTCTAACATACATTCCTTCCTCCCTAAACCAATCCATGCCCTCACATTCTCACCTAACTATATTAATGAATTCTAAAATAACAATAATATAACACAGACTTACTATGGAACTCAAATGACTCCTTAAAGATTTCTTCTGGTCTTTGATTCTACAACTCTAGAGATCCATGACTAGAAATCCATGATTAAAAACAACAACAAGGTATAACAATAAAACTAAGATGCTTATTAAGGCTAAAGTTCTTGTCTATAAAGGATGAGTAAATCAATGTATCATATCTATATATTTCCATGTATTCCTTGTTTATTTAACTTGTCTCCTTAACAGGGATTCTTACTCCTTGAAGAGTCTGCTTTAAAAATGCACACTCAGCAATTAGCCTTTAGAATAAAAAAGACAATACAATCACAAATCTTACTATTAGATTGCACAAAAAACATTTAGCATCCTAATTAAGAAATCACCCAACAATTAAAACCATTAAGTTGCAGAAAGGAGTGTTAGGACATGGAAAATATATTAAATTTATTGGCTGAGACACCTAAAACCATTATGTATAGTAGAAGAAAGATAAACCAATTTTGTTCGTTGTCATCAGGAAAACTGCTAGCAATTAATGATAGTTCCCCCTCCAAACACACACAAATGACTAAGTTCAGAATAGTAAATAAGAAAGAAAGAAAGAAAAAAAAGAAAAGAAAAGAAAAGAAAAGAAAAGAAAAGAAAAGAAAAAAGAAAAGAAAAGAAAAGAAAAGAAGCCTGGTCATACCTGGTAGATTCAGTTCTTCTAATTCAATCACTGAATGACTGCTGCTATAATAATCTTTCATCAGCTTCTGCAAATCTTCAGGTGTCCCTGGTTTTGGTTCTGATTTTGCAAGAACATCAGTAATTTTCTTCTAAGAAATGAGGAGGAAGAAAAATGGAAAGATAGATTTTCAAAAAGGATTTGGCTTAGGATACTGTGATTCCTCTGGCATTTAAACTGCACATAGGTTTTGTGATAGCTGAGTTCTAATAAATACAGTTGAGAAAACTCAAACTCTTCTTGGATATAATTATTGCTTTGCAAAATGAACATATCTAAAATGCTCCTTGTAACTCTTTGGCTCTATGGCTTCTAAAGGAACTGAAATTCTTGCAGAAGTCTCCATAATAGGATATTATTTTCTGTTAAGTCAAGGGGGAAAAAAAAGTCAAGGGGAGTGGATGTAGCTCAGTGGTTAGGCACCTGCTTCCCATGCATGAGGTCCTGGGTTCAATCTCTGGTACCTCCTTTAAAAAAAAAAAAAAAAAAAAAAAAGAGTCAAGCACTCTTGTTCCTTTCTTTAAAGATTCTTTAAGACCTAGATAATTTCCTAGGAGAGTAGACTTGTGAGAATTTCTTGCCTAATCTGGCTTTTGAGGTGTTGAGTCTCAGTTTGGATTTCTGGGATTAGAGTAAATCCTGCAGAGTAATTGAGTACAGAAATCCATTGACAAAGGGAACTTTAGATCCACAATTCTCAAGCTTTGGGAGACTGACAGACTTACAGTGGTCCTATGGAAAGAAGAGATATTAAGGAAATACTTTCCAACATCTATTTTGGTTTGGACTCATTTGTGTAGCACTTATTGAATGCCTAAAATATACTCGGAACACCCAAACATTCCATTAATTTTCATCATAAACTTCCCTTCTCACTTCCTTCTAATGTTTCATCAAAGATCCAGAAGGAGTCATTCCCCCCACCCCCACTCCCTACTTTCTTCCCGCCTTCCACAATATTGTTATTTCTATATCATTGCCAAGATTGGTCAAGGTTCAGTCAAAAAACTTTTAAAAATATGTCATCAGTGGGCACATTTTAGCATGACCTCAACCAAGGCTAAACTATATAACTAGAGTTCTGACCTTAAGCCACCAAGAACTTAACACTCCTGAAGGCCATTACTGTACAAACTATCAAAGAGAAGTTAAAGTCACTTCTTTAAGGACTTGCCAAACCTCAGCCAATTTGGCATCTGCCATCTTCCTATTTGGCCATTTGCAAGGAAAGAAAACATATGCACACACACTCTCGGTTTTCTAAAAGCTTGCTGTTAAGTAATTGGTTTGAATCCATCTTCTTTCCTCTAATCCCAACATATTTCCTCTGCTGACTTTAGCAGTAGACCCTTCTTGGCAGGGAGAGAATAATACTGTTGTTTTCTCAACTGTGGTGGAAGGTCAAAGCTAACCATTCTTTCTCCACGTCTGAGCCATAAGAAAATTTGTATAGGAGCAACAGAGTCTTCCCTATGTTCACAAGCAAGTATTAAAATGGAAGGGGAGCCTTTTGCCTTAAATTATGGTTCCAAATTGGAGTCAGAAATACTTTATACTTATACTAATTTCATCTACTTATTATTTTCTTTTTATTAATAATCTAAGGGATTAGACCTTAAAAACTGGGATGGGTAGGAAAAGAAAGGTTGGTAAGTTTCTTTTCTTGAAAATCTAATCCATAATAGTTGAGTTCCAACTCACCCAAAGACAGAGGGGCCAGAGGGCAAGACAGCTCTGGGTTTCTTCTAGAGTTAGAAACCCATGCCTTACTTCTAACCATAGTGAAAACACAGGGTGGGTAACAAAGATTTTTGGTGTTCCACAAGACTGAAATAGAAGTCAGAAGAATTTATTTTTAGCTTTAGCAGAAACACTTATTACTTGTGACATTATGAAAGTCACCAAACCTCACTGAAGTTACAATTTCTGAAGTTCTAAGTATGAATTACAATAATTGCCCCATCAAGCAATAAAGCAAAACAAAAACATGATGAAAACCATGAGGGGCCACATCACTGTAAGAAATGATTAATGATACCTTTCTCTTCCTCCTGGTCTTGGTAGCATCCTCTTTCGGTTCCTTTGGTTGGATCAAGAAACATTCTTTAGGCTATAAATAAATACAAAAGAGAAAACTCTTCATCTTAGTGTGATGAGGTGTCAACCAATGGTGTGAATACCCAAGTACCTTTTGCCATGCATGTATTCTTCAGAGGATCTTGGTAACATTGTACAGATAGAGATGCTAGGAAATGTTCTCTTGGCTAAAATGTAGGGGCTGGGCTGAGAGAACTTGAGAAAGCCAGAAAGTGCAGATGACTTAAGACTGGAAAATCTTTAAAAATGAAGGTTGAAATGTGTGAGTGAGTGAGTGTGTGTGTATGTGTGTTTGGGGTGGTGATGCAAGGTATTAAAGATTAAAGACAGAGGACAGGTTTATAAAATACAGGCAGAAATAGACATGATTGAGATTGGGATGTGGTAAGACAGTCTTTGACTAAGATTTTCCATGTACTGGCTATGTGTGAGCCTACGTTTCCAAGTCGCGAGTCTATTATTTTGTATTATTTGTTCCTTTCCTCTTTTCACTAAGCACAGAAAATCTGAAGTAGGATATATTTACTTATATTTTTATAAAACCAGCTGGACCAAATGCCTTATTTATAGTGACTAAAAACTTAATGTTTCTGCTAATGTCCTGACAATTGTCTCAGCACCATAATAATTATCCAGATTACCCAGAATAATCTGTTTTGACTGTTGCTTGACCCCTGAGAACCCTATGCAATTAGTGCTATTTTTATCCTGAGATTTTTTTAAATGTAGAAAAACAGGAAATTTGTACTAAGACCTTGATTTACAAAATAGAATGCTTCAGATTCCATATTTATTAATCTTAAGTAGGAATATAAAATATTTCCTGTGCTGGACTTTTCAAATAAATTACCAAATAAGATATAAAATGTAAAGTGAAAACATTCTGAGTTTTTCCTAGATTAAGCTTCCATTCCAACTAGAGAGTACTTAGTTTGAGCTAGTGAGCTACTAACCAAAAAGCAGTCTTGTCTCCACTGGTTCTGTTTAAAATGATTACAGATGAAACTTTCTATTAAAGCTTGCCGACAGCCTGCAGATTAAGAATGACTGTGGCCTGAAGCCAGAGAGAGACATAATGCGAAATAATTTCTTCAAGACATGGAGCCAGGACAAGCAGTTTCTAGACTCTGTTTCAGTTAGAAGAGAGAGATTCAAAGGTTCAGGATTAAAGTAACATGGGAATCTTGGAATTTTGGGTTCCTCTCAGTTAAAACAAAAAACCTGCAAGGAGCAATTGCATCATAGCTAAAGAAGAGAAAGATATTATGATCTCTTTTATTTAGAAAGTTAAGCTGTCTTTTGGATGTAGACACATACTGATTTGATGCTGATACATGGCAATTAGAAACTGGGCCAAGGCCACTAATATGTCACAGAAGCTGCCAGGTGGTCATAAGTGTCCAATTATAGACCAGGCCAACATTCAGCTCATGTTCCTAAGGCAAAGACCTGGATATGATTAGCAGCTCCCCTAAGACATAATGCAGTATCTCATCACCAGAATCAAGGTCTTGGGAAGCAGATTTAGAAACCTGTTCTATTTTCTTATTTAGCAAATGGGGTTGCTCTCTAGGAGTATGTTCAATGGGCTGTGTTGTATTTATACCAGGTTTACAAAGCCAATTAGCTCAAATATTACACAAGTTAAGTCTGGAAATGACCTCAGTTATAAGGACATGGACTCTTCAACTCTGGAAGAAAATAAAAATGCAATTCTGAATCATGCATAGGAAAAAAGAAACCTGGTTGCTGAACTGCTTTAGTCAAGATACTGTGTCAGATTTCAATGTTAGATTCAAATTCTTAGATCAATCTAAAGAAAATGCAGTATAATACTTGTTTTCTGGGACCTTAGCTGGTTGGGGGAGGGTGTTAATAAAGAAGCCACATTTATGGGCCCAATTTTCAGAGAGTTCAGAGAGCTTTATGGAGAAATCCAAATCTACATTATTGAAAATTCCTACCTTAGCCAGCTATCTTATAAACGCTGATATTTAACCTCAAAGACAGGTTAAGAAGATGTGGATGACTCAATCCAGGTCACTAATCATTTTTAGAAACCATTTCCAATGGTATGCAACTTTTACAGTTGGTAAGTAATGCCCATCTCTTTATAGGAAATGTAGCAATTTAAAATATATAGTATGAAGACTCAAACTTTACAAATAAACTTTACATGAAAACATCTTTCAAGAGAAGCAACCAGGGAATGTTCTCAATTCTTTAAAGTGTCAAAAAATATCCTTTAAAAATGGTTGTTCTGTTTAAACATGGCAAATCAATCTCAAAATCCCAATAAATGAGTATGAATCTATAAAGAACAAGAAATCAGGAGAGAGGAAAATAGTAGTGGAGATATTTCAATAAATTTTTGGAAAATGGGAAGTGGATGGAAGTGATTTAGAGAGAGAAACCTAATACCTGAGTTTCTGGAAAGGTGAAGCTAACAATAAATGAGTCTGTTTGACCTGCTGGACACTGAAAAGGTCCAGTACTTGGGGCATAAGGTGCTACAGAAAGTACAGAAAGGCTGAAAGGAAAGAGGTTAGTTGAAAGTTAATAGAATGATTAGCCACACCCCTGCCCCTCCAGGTAGCCAGGCAATGATCCCATTACTGTTTCTTCTCCCCTTGGCCTTCCTGGCAGCAGACTAGAGGTTTGTTCTTTGAAAAGAGTGAACCTGAGAGGACCAAGAAATCAGACATGGGGAGACAGGGCAGAGGATGAGGCTCATCTGTATTTCCTGCCCCTGTTCCAGAATGTCTGGAACCAAGCTTATATATCGCAAGCAGAAACTAGTAACTTTTTCTCTGGAATAATGGAATGGCCTAAGAGAAATGCCACAAGAGAGTGACATATAGGAATGTAGCAGTTTGGCATTGTTTATGAATTCAAAAAACAGTTATTGGATTATGTTTGTAAACTAGTCTGTCAGAGGTTATCACTTTTAATTGATTAAATTATGGTTAGGACTTTGATTGGGCCACATCAGTAGGGCATTGAGTCCCTGCCCCCTGGCAAAGGACAGAGTTGGGAGTTTTGAGCTTGAGCCAGGGAAGTAAGTACACAGAGGGCAAGAGCAGCTGAGCTGGGAGAGAATTGAGCCCCGGGGAGAGAGACAGAACCGTTTGCCTGATAGTCTACAGTTGGCTTTGTGGAGAGAGCAGCACAGCTGAGCCTGGAGAGAACTAGGCCCCCGGAAGAGAGGAACCCAAGAAGCCTGAACTTTTGGCAGACATCGGCAGTCATCTTGCTCCAACATGTGGCAATAGATTTTGGTGAGGGAAGTAACTTATGCTTTATGGCCTGGTAACTGTAAGCTTCTACACTAAATAAAAACCCTTTTATAAAAGCCAACAGATTTTTGGCATTTTGCATCAGCACCCCTTTGGCTGACTAATACAAGGAATCACATAGTAAAAATTCAGCTTGTTATCCATCACACTACCATGAAGTCCACTAATCAACAAATCCCACTTATACTCAAAACTTTCAGTCAACTTTTTAGTGTATCTCTCTTCAACATGACTAGAGAGCTATGATGCAATTGCTCTTTGCATCTAAGTACATCTAAGGAAAGCCCCCAACATAAAAGCAAAAGACCAAAGCAAGCAAACAAACAGCAACAACAAAGAAAGCTGGAGTAAAGAGGGACAATACTTGAAAACAATTAATATACTCAGGGAGATAAGAAGCTTTTGCATCCATCAACCAAGAAACATGCTATAAAAAGATTAATCAGAAAACATTTAAACATTAATATTAAAAAGTTGGAATAACAAAATGTAAAAGGAAGGCTTGAAGATAAAGTAGAGGAAATCTCCAAGAAAGAGGAACAAAAATAAAGAGATGAAGACTAGGCAGGAAAAAAAAAAAAAAAAAGGATATTAGAGAACCAGCCCAAGAGGTCTAACATTCAAATAAAAGGTGTTACAGAAAGAAATAATGTAAAACAGTGAGGAGGAAATAATCAAAGAAATAGTACAAGAAAAACTTTCCTGAACTGTCAGATACTTTCCAGATAATGAAACTGCAACTTGAAAGCCCATAAAGAATCAAGTACAATGAATGTATGAAAACCCACACCAAGAAGCATCACTGTGAAATTTCAGAACACCATGTATAAAGAAAAGATTCTAAAATTTTCCAAAAAGAAAAACAAAGTGGAATATAAAACATAAAATCAGGAAATATGGCATCAGCCCTCTTCAAAGCAATAATGGCTGCTAGAACTCAATGGAATCATGTTTTCAAAATTATGAGGAAAAAAAATTTGCAGATTAGATTTTCATATTCAGCCCAACTATCTATCAAGTGTAAGAGTAGAAAAAAAGACATTTTCAGATATTTAAGGTCTCAAAAAATTTACTTCCTAACCAAAGATACTGAAGGCTGTCTTCCAGCAAAATAAAAGGCTAAACCAAAAAAAGAGGGCAATATGGAATTCAGCAAATAGAGAGTCTAATCCAGGACAGTGTTGAAGGGGCATTCAAAGCTCAGCAGGCTTTGAAAACAAGTTTGGAATGGAATAGGAATAGGAGCATGGCATATTTAAGTATACGGAAAATATTATTCATGAGTTTGTGGAAGAACTGTTGGAACATATGGAAACAAAAAAACAATAGGAGTCCAGGAAAATGAACAAATGAAGCAATTATCGATGCCATGAAAATAAAGAGCAGCATAAAATAGGAGAAATGGTAACTGCTTCTCCTTTTCTCAGTATTCAACAATATTTCCATGGCCATAATATAATAGTGACAACTATTTTAACCAAAATTGTGATATCATTGTGTTGGGTGGGGTGGAGGGGATGGTTGGAGAGGGAACAAGGGGGTAGATGGTAGAGTTACATTCTTATATGCCAAGTCAGGAAGTGGATAGATTATGTCAGAAGTTGATAAATCAAAGAATAACACTATAAGCTTTAGGGAAAACAGCTAGAAAAGCTGAGAGTGGTTTCTTTGGAGGAAAGAATTAGGATGGCAGTGGGGGAGGGAAGGGAACAGCTATTTTTTCATTAAAAACTCTTAATAGAGTTTGATTAATAATTTTACATACAATTATTACTCTAGTGAAAACAAAAATTTTTGTCATATTAAAACAATATAAATGTGTTTATTGTAAAAATGAAAATAAGTTAGAACGGGATGTAGTTTCTTTTGTGCTTGGTCAAACGTTATTTAATATACATCCACCAAAAGGGCTAAAATTAAAAAGACCAATAATTCTATATGTCGGCAAGAATATGAAACCACCAAAACTCTCATACATTGATAGTGGAAATGCAAAATAGCACAATTATTTTGGGAAAAGTTTTGGCAGTTTTTATAAAACTAAACATGACTCAGAAAATTTCACTCCTATGTATTCAACAAAAATAAAAATATATGTTCACAAAGAGAGAAAAATGAATCTTCATGGCAAGTTTATTCATAATAGCCCCAAACTGGAAATAGCCCAGGTATCCACAAATAGAAGAATGGATAATCAAACTGTGGTATATTCATACAATGGCATATTACTCAACAATCAAAAGGACAAAGAGAGCAGACAGCAGGCACAAAACAACGGGGGGGGGGAGGGGTGTAATAAATAAAAAAATAAATACAATCTTAAATTAAAAAAAAAAAGACACTGAGGGTGTGCCTCACAGATCCTCTCAACCAAACAATAAGACTTCTAGGAAGCTTAAGGATGTGGTCTCTCAGTTGTCTCAGTAGGGACCCAAGGTTGAGAAGGATTCATCTGGAAAAGATTTTTGCATGTGGC
This sequence comes from Tolypeutes matacus, assembly GCA_026826555.1. Classification (NCBI taxonomy): domain Eukaryota; kingdom Metazoa; phylum Chordata; class Mammalia; order Cingulata; family Chlamyphoridae; genus Tolypeutes; species Tolypeutes matacus. Next base: position 2,635,989 of record JAKSZT010053887.1, on the reverse strand, counting down.
TTTTCCCTAAGGGAGTGCACCCTAAGAAGATTCATAAGAGACCCACAAAGTTCTTAAAGAAGTTATATATTCAGAATTAACTCTAGTTTGGGCAAAGTAAAATCAAGAAAAGCCTTTGGAATTCTATTGGCTGAAAGAGCTGCTTAATTGCTCAAAAGCTACCTTTCATTAAAAAAATAGGAAGATTAACTCAAAAGCAGAATCAAGAGTCCAGAAGGCACAGCTGAGAGCCATGGAGAATTATTTCTGGGCATTTGAGATCTAATCAAGAAACTTTCAACATTTTCCCTTTTGGATTTCAGAATTGCTGTGGGCCAGTGACTCCTTTGTGCTCACATTCCCCCTTTTTGAATAGAAATGTCTGTATCAGTTATATTGTGGGTATGTGGGAAAGAGATAACTTGTCTCTTTAGTTTCATAGATTGAGGGAAGATATACTCAAAAAGCTGTACTTAAGGAACTAAACCCAAGAAGCTGCAACTGAACCCATACTTCATTCAGATGATGAGATTCTGAACATTGAGCTGATGCTGAAATGGGATGTGGCTTTTGCAAGCCTCTGGAGAGGTGAACATATTCTGCACATGGGAGGTACATAAATCACTGGGGGCCAGAGGACAGACTGTGGTAGCCAGACTCCAGAGAGTCCCCAATGATCCACATCTCCTGGGATTCATGTCCTTGTCTCCTCCCCTTGAGTGTGGAATAAATTTAGTGACTTGCTCTTAACAAATAGAACATAGTAGAAGTGATGAGGTATCATTTATGTGATAAGATTATAAAAAGACTGGCTTCTGCCTTGGGCATTTGCTCATTCTCTCTTGAATCACTCAGCATGGGGGAAGTCAGCTGTCACTTCTACCTGGAGAGGCAACCACATGGAAAGATGAGGGATCAAGGCATGTCAACAACCACAGGAGTGAGCATAGAAGCAGATTCCTCCCAGTTAAGCCCCCAGGCCTAGCCCAAAACATGACTGCCACCTGATAAGAGACAAAGAGCCAGAGGCACCAAGATAAGGTATGCCTGGGAGATATAGTTGTTCTGATGTAAGAGGCTAATTATTGGTGTAATTTGTTATGCAACAACAGAGTAACTAATACAAAGAGTAACAGAATTGAGAGACCAACATGAAAAGAAAGAAGGTGAGTCAGAGTGGATAGGGCATAGTCCTATTTTCTCTTGGCAATAGTGAAGAATAATCTTGGAGACAAAGAGTGGGAGAAAGGCCTGAGATATGACGTGATTAATACTCAAATAAGGACATGGCAAGAAGGGGAAGTAAGGAAGAAAAAGGATAAGATTCCTTTATAATCCAAGGAGATAAAAAAAAAAAAAAAAGGGCTAACTGAGGAAAAAAGAAGTCCAATGTGATCTCTGTGGGGGAGATGATGGGTTATAGAACTATTGAAGGGCTAATGACATCATGGAGGCATGAACAAAAATGTGACAAATTTTTTTGTAAGGGATTATATTCTGGGAACCATAATTACATTCACTAGGGCTGGTTCTGAAATGACTGATGCTGAGAAGGGAAGAGGGTGATACAATCTCTAGGAATAGGGGAATTCATCATTTATTTTGGAAGCAATATCTGAGGGTTGGGGGGGGGATAGTTGGCAAATCTTTACACTCATGTTAAGCAGGTCAGGGATGATTATTTACATATGAAATGGTTGCTAGAGATATGTAGTTGTGTGTATTAAAAAAAACTTTATAAAGCTATAAATCTGTATGATATCCTGGACACATCAGAGGTATGGACTTGGTCATACAAACGTGAGGCCCAGCTGTAGCAAAGGACTGTCTATTTCTACAAAAGCTCTAACCTGGTGATATTAAAGCCTAAATGTATATTCCAATTGGGAGTATAATGCCAGTTCCTGTATGGGCATAAAGAAAAACTTAAAAGTTAACAGCAAAGCCAGTAAACAACTTTGAAAAAATTTTCAAAATTTAAATAAAGCATAAAGTATGAGGGAAGTAACTTACGCTTTATGGTCTGGTAACTATAAGCCTCTACCCAAAATAAATACCCTTTATAAAAGCCAAAAAAAAAAAAAAAAAAAAAGCATAAAGTAATTTCTTTTTCTTTTGATCCAAGAAACAAAAGTAATTACTTTAAAAAAATAAAATTTGTTCGTGTCTGCCAAATCAGTCAAGTGCACAATACAGATCTCAATACTATAGTGATCCTGAGGCACTTATGAACCAGTGGGAAACCCAAGCAACATATGCAAACAACTAGAGAAGGACTCATGAAAGGATGGTCTGCCTCACAAGAAAGTCCTCTTTGGAGATGTGATATGAGTTCCAGAAGGAGAAAAGTAGTGGGAGAGAGGGGATGGGGATCCCACAGAGGAGCCAGTGAGACTGGCTAGAGAGTCAGGGGTGGAGCAGGAGAGTCCTGGCTCTGAATATCAAGGTTGGGGAGCCTTTCAAGGAGGGAACTGCAGTGGGAAGATCAAAGATGGGGCTGGAGAAGGGAGGAGGACTGGGTCATGAGGCTCAAAAAAACCTCTACAGGAAGCAGTGTCCAGGAGCTTATGGCCTATAAGCTGGGATGCAAAGGGTTGAGATGGGAGGAGTGATGAGAAAAGTCGTATTACTGATATAGTCATTTATTCCTTCATTTCACAAATAATAAGTGCCAACTGAGGGCAAGGTTCTGTGGAGGTGCACATTCTGTGGAGATGGCTGGGGAGAAAAAAGTGGGGTAACACCCATATGAGGCAGAGGGCCAGAAACAGATTCCTGTATAAGTTCAGGGGAAGAAGAGAATGCTCAGGCCAGGGAAATGAGATTAGGCTTGGAGAAAGGGGTTGGGCCACTTTGTCTAGCTTGGACTGGGACTCTTTAAATCAATTTGGCAGTAAATTAGAGCAAGAGGAAGGTGGTTAAAATGGGCAGTAAACTTTTCAGCATCTGTAATTTTTTTTTTTTTTCTCAGCAGAAAATGGCGATGGCATGTAACCACCAGGCATATGAGGACATGGTTAATCCAATTTTCCCAAGTTGAAAGAGAGAACAGGTGAAAAGGGCAGCAGAAGCAGCAGCATCCTTAGCACGCTGCTTCATAGCCAGCCCAGTGGGCCTTGTCTCTCAGCACCCATGTCTCTGAGCCTCTCGGTCTTTGTAAAATGGGACACCATATACCACAAAGGGTTTCTGCAGGGATTACATGAGCTACAGTGTGCCTGGGACACAGTAAGTGCTCAATAAATGGTCTTCATGGTTGTTGAAACCTGGGTAGGAAAAAGATAGGTGAATGCTCACAGAAATGAGGAGCACATTTAACTTCCTCCTCTTCCACTTCCCTCTGCTTCCTACCGTTCCCTGCCATTTATCTAACTTGACGGTTGTGGGAAAAGAAAAGTCAAGGAGAAAGGGGCCAAAAAGAGGTGGAAATTTAGCATTGCTGATGACTCCACCAAAAAAAAGACAAAGATGCAGGCTGGACTAAGTTTATTAATGCAAATTTATTCTCTTATCAATGGGTGCAGAGAAAGTAAAGTGCAAGCAAGAAGAAAATTAAGGGGGGAAGTAAGGAAAAAGAAAGCCAATAGGGCATGAAGAAGAATGTTTGGAAATAAGTTCTGCAAGCAGGCACTGATTTAGGGCTAAGGTTAAAGAAGGCATGACTATTGGTATGGTCCGTGGGATAAATTAAGGTAAAATTAAACCTCGCTTTGTGGAAATAAATGAAAAAAGCTAAGGATATCAACTTTTAGATCTTTGAAAAAACGGTAAAACTACAACTGGTATAGGGCTTTTGAGCAAAATATTTAATGTCTGGAGAGAAAACCAAGATGATTACATATTAACTATCCTTTTTGGCATTCCCCTTCCCACAAATTAAAAAAACAATGAACAAAACTGAAAAGACTTGAAGTATATTTCATTTTAGTAATTGCTCTTTAGTAATTTAACTTCTGTGCTTACTCTTTGGCAACCACTGTTCTGAGTGCTTAACAAGTATTATTTAATCCCCATTGCAACTCTGTAAGATACAATTTTTAACCCCATTTTACAAATAAGGAGACAGAGGCATCAAGAAGTTAAGTAACTTGCCCAAGGTAACTTAGCTTCTAATCAACCACTACATTAAACTGCTTTTAACAATTATCCTGAACCTTTTCACAAACTTTGGGTAGAGTCACCTTCTAGTGGAATGAGTTTAGGGCCTCCTCTAAGAATCAGTACTATGAAGAAGATGGTGACTTTGGATTAATAGCAGATAGTCCTTTAAAAATTACATGTGGCTTTATCAATTAGGGACATATAATGTGAAAAAATCTTCAAATGGATGTGAGTAGCATTTCAAAAGCCAACAGGAAGATTAAAAAGGCGATATAGGTCATAAATTCTAGGACCAAATATGAAGGCAGCAAATTCTAAGAAGAATGCATCCAATAGACCATAACAATGTAGAAATGAAGCACTGGGAGTCTGCTGGCAGGACAGTATTGAACTGTAATCATAGCTTTTTGTGTGGACTAACCTTGCATATGGCTATGCTATTTGTCTCCTCTTAGGAACTATAACCAAAAGAATGAGGTTGGACACTTGGGAGGGGAAATGTGATACAGGAATCTAAGATACCATTATTGTAAAATATATTTATACATTTATATAATAAAATTTTAGGAGGAAAACAGACCTTGTGGTTTATAATTAATGAAACATGTCTTTTTCAGAGGTAAAGATGGTAAAAACTTTCCTCAAATCCCACCCAGCAATTGATGCTGAGGCACAGAGAATGCTGTAGAGGGGTAGAAGAGGCTGATTTCAAAAGCCAACAGTTGGGAAGCAGATATGGCTCAAGCAGCTGGGCGCCTGCCTACCCCATGAGAGGTCCCAGGTTTGGTTCCTGGTGCCTCCTAAAGAAGATGAGCAAGACAGCGAGCTGACACGGCAAGCTGACGCAACAAGCTGACGCAACAAGATGACGCCATGGGACAACACGGTGAGGAAACACAATGAGAAACACAACAAAGCAGGGAGTGGAGGTGGCTCAAGCAATTATGTGCCTCCCTCCCCCATGGGAGGTCTTGGGTTCAGTTCCTGGTGCCCCCTAGAAAAAGAAGATGAGCAGACACAGAGAGCACACAACAAGCAGACAGTAAGTGTAAACAATGGGCAGGGAGGAATAAATAAAAATAAAAAATCTTTGGGGAAAAAAAAAAAAGCCAAGAGTTATGGCTTTCCCAAAGTTGACTGTCACCTGTTTGGCTTTCTTTGACAAGGCAGGAATTGGAGCTGTCTCTAGCTGCATCATTTCAATGTCACCTCCTCCTTCTTCACCATCTGATGCTTCTAGGAAATATAAAGTTTAGAAATTAGAAAAGGCTCTCTCTCTCTTTTCCATTGCTGGTGCAACCTTTCTAGAAGGTTCTATCCCTTAACTTAGTAATTCTACCTCTAGGAAGCTGAATTTAATAAAATGATCCAAAATGAACATACTGAGGTGGCAATCTTATTTATAAAACTGAAGATAACCTAGATGTCTAACATTAAGGAAAGTTAAATAATTATGGGACATTCATACAACAGGACATTTTTGCAGTTTTAAAAAATGAAATTTATTAAGAACTTACAATGACAAAAAGCAATCTTAGGATGATGATAATAAGTGATCAGAACTATTATTATGGAGCAGCTACTACATGTTTAGCACTGTGCTTCACATACATTATTTTTTATAACACAACTATTGATTTTACAGATATTGAACCCCTCATTTGCAGATAAGAAAAGAGCCATGTAGTTAGGTGATGCAATAGATCACCCACCTGGGAACCCAGGTCTGTTTGAGTTTAAAGGTCTTGATCTTCCCCAGGAAGTTAAGGCCTATGTCTAGACCCAGTCAGTCCCTGAAACTCAGGTGCTGAGTCTAGCGGAGATGCTAAGAAGTTGTGGTAAAGGGATTATGGTCATGGCAAATTCTTAGTTTGAATTTTCTTTATCTTTCCACAGTGGGAAAACAAATTATTCCTCTAAGAATCCAGAAAAATATAAGATAAAATAATTTTCCTGTTTTTACAACAAAAAGATCTTAGATTTGACAACAAAAGAATAATCCACAAACGGAAAGAATAATTTGACTTCATCAACACTAAAAATTTTTGCTTTGCAAAAGACTGTTAGGACAATGAAAAAAAAAGCTACACAGAGAGAAAATATTTTTAAACTGTATATCTGACAAAGGATAGACTAATATGTAGACAATAAAAAATAAACTCTCAAAACTCAACAGTAAAAAACAAAAATATTAATTAGAAGACGGGCAAAAGACATGAACAGACATTTCACCAAAAAGGATATACAGATGGTAAATAAGCACATAGAAAGATGCTTAACATCATTAGCCATTGGGGAAGTGCAAAGTAAAACCACAAGATATTATTACATCTATATGGCTAAAATAAAAACTAGGGGATGCAGATGTAGGTCAAGCATTTGGGCGTCCGCCTACCACATGAGAGGTCCCAGGTTTGGTTCCCGGTGTCTCCTAAAAGAAAACGAGCAAGAAAGCAAGCTGGCACGAAGGGCTTCACAGTGAGCCGACGCAACAAGATGACGCAACAAAGAGATACAAATAGGAAACACGATGAGATACACAACAAAGCAGGGAGTAGAGGTGGCTCAAGTGATTGAGTGCCTCTTTCCCCCACTGGAGTTCCCAGGATCGGTTCCCGGTGCCTCCTAAAGAGAAGATGAGCAGAGCGCACAACGAATGGACACAGAGAGCAGACAGCAAGCACAAACAACAAGGTGGGGGAGGATAAATTAAAAAAAAAAGAGTGACAATTCCAAATGCTGGTGTAGATGTGGATAAATTGGATTATTCACACATTGCTGTGAGGATATAAAATGGTACAGTCACACTCTGGAGAATAGTTTGGCAGTTTCCTAAAGAACTAAATATTTAAATATTTGTAAATCGACAATAAAAAGACAAAATAATTTAAAAATGGGCAAAGATGTTGAGTAGAAATTTCTCCAAAGAAATGGCCAAGAAGCACATAAAAAGATGCTCAACAGCCTGGCCTGGTAATATATATTGCTTAAGGGGTCGGGGGGAGATGCTCAACATCATTAGCCATTACAGAAATGCAAATCAAAACCACAATGAAAAATCACTTCACACTCACTAGGAGAACTACTATTATTTTAAACAATTTATTGAAGTATATCATTCATATATGAACACACACAAATTATAAGTGTTCAGTAAACATTGTGATCTTACTAAATAAACATGCATAACATCATACAGGACTCCCACACATCACCCCCCCCACAAACATCCTGCATTGTTGTGAAACATTTATTAACAAATCATGAAAGAGCATCGTCAAAGTATTACAATTAACTATAGTCTAAATCTTCCTCCTCTATACATTTTTTTAAGGATTTATTTATTTACTTTTATCCATTTTTACCTCCCCCCCCCCCCGTTTTTGTTGTTTCGGTGTCCATTCGCTGGGCAACTCTCTGTGTCCGTTTCCTGCCCTCTCTTATCCTTCTCCTCCTGTCTTCACTGGGATTTGATCCTGGAACCTCTGATGTGGGAGAGAGGCGTCCTACTACCACCTGTGCCACCTTAGTTCCTGTTTTTTTGGCACGTCTCATCTTGGCTCTCCCTTGTGTCACTCTTCTGTTACGTAATCATCTTGTTGCGTGGCTTGTGGGGCCTGGCGGCTCACCCGCTCACAGGGCCTGGAGGCGCACTGTGCACAGGGCCTGGCAGCGCACCAGTGCACAGAGCCTGGTGGTGCACCCGCACACAGGGCCTGATGGTGCACCCGCTCATGGGGCCTAGCGGCCCACGCGCCTTCTATATATTTTTTAAAAATTTTATCGGGAGGTCCCGGGGGTTGAACCCAGCTCCCTCCATATGGGAGATGGACGCCCAACCACCTGAGCCACATCCATCCCCCTGCTATATCTCCCAAGGTTGACCAAAGATACCCAAAGTTATAGTCTTTTCCCATACAGGATGGTCATATAATAAATCAGGCTTAGTTTATCACCAGCGTTCTAAAAACCAGACCTAGGGAGAAAAACTAGGTCTGGAGACACATGCATGGTTTCTAATATAGTGAATGTTTAGCCTACCCTGATTATCACAAAATCAGGACAGTGAGAATATTCGCACTAGGATGACTATTATTTAAAAAAGGAAAATAATGTTGGTGAGGATGTGGAGGAAACCCTTGTATACTGCTGGTGGAAATGTAAAATGGTGTAGCCACTGTGGAAAAGTTTCGCTGTTCCTTGTAGAGTTGAACACAGAATTACTATATGACCTAGTAATCCCACTTCTTAATATATACCAAAAAGAATTGAAAACAGGGACTTGAACAGATTTTGTACAGCAGTGTTCATAGCAGCATTATTCACAATAGCCAAAAAGTGGAAGCAATCCAAGTGTCCATCAATCAATGATTGTATAAACAAAATGTGGTATATTCATACAATGGACTATTTATCATTCAGCCATAAAAATGAATGAAGTTCTGATATATGCTACAACTGGATGAACATTGATGATATCTTATTGAAATAAGGCAGATATAAAAGGACACATATTGTTTATCACTTATATGAAATACCTAGAATAAGCAAATACATAAAGATAGAAAGTAGATTACAGGTTACCAGGAGTTGAGGGGTAGCAGGATTGGGAAGTTATTGTTCAGTGGGTACAGAGTTTCTATAATGGGTTCTGGTAATGAGTAGTGCTAACACAATACTGCAAATGTAAGTTGTACCCATGAAAGTGGCTAAAATGGGAAATATTGTGTTGCAGATAAGTCACGACAATAAAAATTAAAACAACAGAAAAATGCTAGCTTATCTTTATAAAACAATCTGTACACAAATATTTATGGAAGCTTTATTCATAATAGCCCAAACCGGAAACAAACCAGATGTCCTTCAATGAGTAAATTGTTAAACACACTGGTATATCCAAACCATGTGTTATGGGATGAATTGTGTTTCCCCAAAAGATATGCTGAAGCCCTAACCTCTGGTACCTGTGAATGTGGCCTTATTTAGAGAGTCTTTGTAGATGTAATAAAGTACGATGAGGTCATATTGGATTAGGATGGGGCTTAATCCAATGACTGGTATCCTTTTAAGGCAGGGGTTCTTCATGGAAAGATTTCAGGGGGTCTGTGAGCTTGAATTGAAAAAAAAAAATCAACTTATTATTTTTATTTTCTCTGACCTCTAACTGAAATCTAGTATTTCCTTCACTTATGAATGTAAGCAATAAATTACAGTAGTATTCATTTCATATCACATTACAGTTGTTGCAAATCTTGAAAAATCGCTTATGCTTATCCACACTTGAAAATTACAGTAGGTGTTAGACCTGATGCTAGTTGAGTGTCAGAAAACTATCTGCCACTACATTCTGAGAAGGGGTCCATGGTTTACATCTGACTGGCAAAGGGGTCCGTGGAACAAAAAAAGGTTAAGAACCCCTGTTTTAAGGAGAGAGAGATTTGGAGACACATAGACATACAAATGGAGAAGACAGCTATGTGAAGACGGAGGCAGAAATTGGAGGGATGCACTTATAAGCCAAGGAATGCCAAGGATTGCTAGCAACGACCAGAAGCTAGGAAAAGGCAAGAAAGGGTTCTTTTCCAGAGCTTTTAGAGGGAGTATGAACCTGACAACACCTTGAGTTTGGTGTTCTTTTCAAAACTGTGAGAGAAAAAATTTCTGTTGTTTCATGTCACCCAGTAGGTAGTAACTTGTATACGGCAAAACCAGGAGACAATACACCATGGAATACTAATTATCAATAAAAAGGAACGAACTATTGATAAATGCAACAAACTAGATGAATGTTCTGAGAATCCTGAGTGATAAAAGCCAATCCCTAAAGGCTACATACAGTATAGTCTCATTTATTAACATTATTGAAATGATAAATTATAAAAATAAAGAACTTAGTGGTTGCAAGGGGTTAAGGAGGGGGTAGGTGCAGGAGGGAAATAAGGATGGCTATGAAAGGGCAACATGAGGGATTCTTATGGTGATGGAAATGTTCTTATGGTAAGGGATCTTGACTTTATCAATGTGAATATCCTGGTTGTGATATTGTACCATAGTTTTGCAAAATGTTACCATTGGGGAAAACTGAGTAAGGGGCATATAGGATCTCTCTGTACTATTTCTTGTAACTGCATATAAATCTACAATGGTTTCAAAATAAAAAGTTTAGTTTAAAAAAAAGTCTTTAAAGGAAATCCATTCCCTTATCCAGGAAGCCTCAAACTATTAAGCTGTGTTCAGAGAATGGTGACCCCAGGCAGGCCATGATGGAATCTTCAAAATTAAAAGCCTTAGGCCTAGAGCTGCCAGATAAAATACAGGATGCCTTGTTAAATTTGAATTTCAGATAAATACCAAATAGTTTTTTTAGTATAAGTATGTCTCAAATATTGCATGGGACACATCTACAGGGTACTAAAAACTATTTGCTGTTTATCTGAAACTCAAATTTAATGTCATGGGATATCCTGTATTTTTATTTGCTAAATCTGATAACCTCATCTGTGGAATTTTCTTTCCCCAGAAAAGGCCACTGTGAGGATTGAATCATGTCTCACCAAAAAGGCATGCTCAGTTCTCAACCCCTGGTCCTGTTGGTGTGAACCCATTTGTAAATAGGACCTTTGAAAATGTTAAGGTGTGCCCAAACTGAATGAGGGTGGACCTTAATTCAATATGGATGAAAGCCTTATAAGCAAAGGAAATTGGAAGCAGGGAGAAAGCCACAGTGAGCAGCCAGAAGCTGGACGTCAACAGAACCCAAAAGAGAAAGGAGAAGGTGCCACTATGGGCATTGCCATGGGACAGAAAAGCCAAGGACCAATGACTGCAGGCAGCCAGCCCCATAATGCCACAGTCTTCTAGGAGAAAGCATTGTCTTGCTGACACCTTGACTTTGAACTTCTCCTAGACTCAAAACCGTGAGCCAATAAATTGCTGTTGTTCAAGCCAACCCATTGTACGGTATTTGTTTTAGTAGATAGGAAACCAACACAGCTACCTTCAGTCTTGTGAAAGTTCTTATATTGGCTCTACCATTGGTACCTCTTTTCTCTTAATACCCTCCACTCCATCTTTCTTATGTGGGATCCTTCATGGAAGCCTTGGTTGACTACCCAGCCTTCCTTCTTCTTGCCTCTGTGCTTCCAACAGTACTTGTAGTCGGTACCTTGTAAATCAGCATGTGATTTATATAGATATTTAATAATTATTTAGAATGAACAAAGAATGTATAGATTTCAAAAGCTATCTAATTCCACAGATGTCACAAAATCCAGGAAAAAAATTATATTATTAACTGCCTCTCAGCACTCTTTACTATTTTCCTATAATTTTTACCCTATATTCTAAAAATATGGAATGCTTCACAAATTTGCATGTCATCCTTGAACAGGGGCCATGCAATTTTAGTCTATGTGCTGCCAAAGTGAGCACAGTATGTAACTTTATTTTGCCTCACACTGTGTGCTGATATTGCATAAATGTTAGGTTTTCCCTCCATTTGTACTATAAGCTCTCTGAGGCTACCCATGGGTGCCCAAAGCACTTGCTCATGTTGATTAAAAAGAAAAACACCTCCTTTCAAACCTATTATTTTATTTACATTTTTGTTATAAAAGTAATCTATTCTTCATGAAAAACATTAAACTCCTTACTCAAGTTTAAGTAAAACTTCTCACCCCTGTCCTATATGATAAAGTATTTCTTATGTATCCTATTCTTACATATACTTTCAATGCACTACACACACACACACACACACACACACACCTTTTATATAAACAGAATTAGATCCTATATATGATACCGAAACTTGTTTTATAATCTACTATGTCTCTGGACATCTTTAGATCTACTCCATTATGTATAATTGTTGTATAATATTTCATTACATGGATATTCCATAATTAACTAATTAGTCTCTACTGATAGTTACAAGGGTTGTTTATACTATTTTGTAACTACAAAAGAATTTATCTTGGCTTGTCAAGTTGTTTTACATTGTTACTGAATATTTGAAATCATTACCTAGTCTAGATCACATTAGAAGCATTACTCACCTTAATTTCCCCTCTCCTAAATCACTTATTTGTTTAAAGTGTTTGTAACAATTGCACTTGACAAAGGATTCAAATAGTACTAAAAGTTATAAAATAAAGATATAAAATTTTAAAAAACAAGCACCCTCTCCCCCGAACCCCAATTCCTTGCCTGCAAAAAAACAAAACAAAACAAAAAACAATTAATAGTCTCTGTATATTCTCCTACTAAAAAAAAAAAAAGAAAAAGATCCAGCATACATTAAATAAAATTAAACAAATGGGTCCATATACCATATACATTGTTCTGCACCTTGTTTTTGTCACTGAGCAAAATATATATTTGATATTTTCATATCAAAACATATAGGGCTATCCCATTCCTTTTAATGAGTCTATAGTATTCCACTGTATCAATGTACCATAATTTATTTAAATAGTCTCCTATTGATAGACACCTATTTCCATTTTTTTCTAGAATGTGAATATTCTTGTACATATATATATATATATATTTTTTTTTAATTTATTTTTTATTGTGGGTAAAAATCAAAATTTTCACAATACATACCAATATTTGTAAAATGAGATATAAATATATATGCATATATGTGCATTTGCTTACAAAAATGTTATTTTTATATATATATATATATTTTAAGAGGTGCTTAGATTACCTAAAATATTACATGGAACCCACTGGGATTCCCATGTTGCCCACCTCCCACACCTCCAGAATCTATCCCTAAGGTAAAATCCAAGCAGTGAGTTAAGGGTATGTGTACCTCAAATTTATTAGATTATACTATTTAAAATTGTATTTTTGCCTTAGCATTTATAACTTTCACATAATGTATAATTTAATATTTGTTTCTTTCTGACTCTCTCCATTAGAGTATATGTTCTATGAAGGCAAGGACTTTTTTGTTTTGTTTTGTTCATGAATATATATATCTTAAGAGCGTAGAACAATCCCTACCACATGGTCAGGTCACACTGAATACCTGTTGAATTATTTAAAAATTGATAAACTCCTCAAAAAGAATGGTCAATTTTTTATGGTGCCTGTTTCCTCAGAGCCTTTTAGTGCCTTTAAAAATAAATCACTTTAAGATAAAAAAAAGATGACCTACATATAATTGATTGCTAGAACCAATCTCATAAATGCTTATAAACTAAGTAAGGCTCTTTTAAAAATATTTCTGAAATGTGCATTCCTTCATTTACCAGAATCTAATAACTGATAAGTACAGTCTGCATTTAAACAATCTACTTGAAAATAAATAACATATTTTTAAAGGTATGTGATTCTTATGCAACAAAACCCATGAAAAATATTTAAAATACCTTGTTAATCAAATGTTATAAATATGAGTTACTTGTTCCAAAAAATTATTTCACTTGAAACGTTTTAATATATAAAATGAAATGAGATAATCTCATATCACTGTAGGTTGAATAAATTAGTTCTTTCCTTAGTCTGTGATGTTTTTGGGCTCCAAAAGAGAAAACTGTTTTTCTGAAGTAAGGATGCTCTTTCTGTGATTTCCACTGAGGGAATACTGAAAGCAAAGTATGGGGACTCAAGCTCCCTACCCTGCGCAGCCTGGATCCAGTACCCAGGTTCCTCTATGACGGTTGGGATTTGTGGAAGCTGAGCCAGGCCTGTACCACTCAGTTCCAGTGGTGGATTCAGCCGTTGGTGTAGAGTGAGCAAGGCAGTGTTGCCTCTTCTTCCTGAAGAGGCTACTTAAAAACAAAATAAAAACAAAACCAAAAATTCCAGAATTTCCAGGTTTGAGATAGTAATGGTTGAATTCTTCTAAAATAGTAATTAAGTACACCAGCCTTTCTCAACTCACAGCAAAAAACAAAACAAAACAAAGCAAAACACAAAACCAAAACCAAAACCAAACAAAAAACAGAAACGCAAAAAAACCCACATGCTAATATAGAAGGTTATAGAACTTCTCTTTTCCCTAATACCTGTCTTCTCCCTTTTTTTGATAAGTATTTGGGTTCTAATTTTCCAGCATTTTTCTTAAGCTTCTGGGCCCTTGCTTGCATGTGTTTCTTTTAGGCCCTGGAAGCTACCTGTCAATGAGATTACATGGTCAAATGTTTGTTTTATAATTTGCAAAAAGATATATTTTATTCTATATGTATTTATTTTAGAGGTATGCCAGGCAGTCTATTAATAAAATATTACTATTTGTCTCAACTTTGAGACAAAACTTTGTCAGCTGTATTAAATTTAATTCAAATTTTAAATTAGTAAGTTTTTATTTTATTATTTAAGCTTTAAATTTAAATTTAATTAAAATAGTATAACCTTCAGGTCTTACAAAAGCCTAGATCTGCCATGGCTAACAACCTTGCTGAACTTTCTTATTAATTTTCATACCTGGTATGTGCATTCTCTTGGATTTTCTATGTAAATATGATATCATCTGTAAACATTAACAGTTTTATTTTAGCTTTTCTAGTGTTTATACTTTCCTTTTTCTTGTCCTAACTAGACTGTTAGCACAATTTTGAATAGTGAATACAAGTACTTTTTATTTTTTTAAAAAGTGTTACAGATCTACCATTAAACAGGATGTTTCTTGTAGTTTTTTATGTGAAGTAATAATGATAAGCAGCTGATCAAAGAATAAAATCACAATCATCTGTTGATGTAACAAAAGCATTTGATAATATATATCCATTAAAGAAAAAAAAACTCGGCAATGTAGGACCAGAAGGGAACTTCTTCACACTGATAAAAGGCATCCAAAAAAAAAATCTCTATAGCTGACATCATATTTGGGTATAAGTCTGAATGCCTTTCCTCTAAGATAAGGAAAAAGGCAAAGAGATCCATTCTTACTATCCTAATTCAACATTGTACTGAAGATTCTAGTCAGTGCATTAAGGCAAGAAAAAGAAATAAAAGGCATACTGATGGGGGAAATGGATGTGGTTCCCGTCTACCATACAGGAGGTCCAGGGTTTGATTCCTGGGACCACCTGGTGAAAGGCAAGCTGGCCCATGTGGTGAGCTGGCCTGAGTGGAGAGCTGGCCCACGTTGGGTGCTGGCCAGTGCAGGAGTGCTGGCCCGTGCGGAGAGCTGGTGCAGCAAGATGTCGCAACAAAAAGAGACACAGCAGACCAGGGAGCTGAAGTGGTACAAGAGATTGAGTGCCTCTCTCCCACTCAGAAGGTCCCAGGATTGGTTCCCGATGCCACCTAAAGAGAAGACAAGCAGACACAGAAGAACACACAGCGAATGGACACAGAGAGCAGACAGCAAGCGCGAAACAATGACGGAGGGGGGGGGATAAATAAATAATTAAATAAATCTTAAAAAAAAAAAAAAAGGCATACTGACGGCAAAGGAAAAAATAAAACTGCCTCTATTAGCAGATGATATGATCATCTATGTAGAAAATCATATGAAATCTATAAATAAGCTATTAGAACTAATAAGTGCAAGTTCACAGGATACAAGGTCAATATAAACATCAATTTTATTTCTATGTACTAGCAATAAACATTGGAAATTGAAATCTAGTAACAGTAGCCAGTGTGAAATTATTAAATGACTGACACATTTATCTGTATAACAGAACAGAATCCAGAAATAGATGTACACATATATGGCCAGTTAGTTTTGTTTTTTTTTGAGGTACTGGGGGCTGGGGATTGAACCTGGGACCTTGTTTGTGGGAAGCTGGCACTCAACCATTGAGCTACACTGGCTCCCTGAGTAGATCTTTGTGATCTTGGGCTATGAAAATGTTCTTAGATATAATACTAAAAGCACAATTCTTTAAAAATTAAAAATTAAGAACTTTTGATCTTTGAAAAACACTCTAAGAAAAAAAAAAAAGACAATGTAAAGTCTAGGAAAAAATATTTGCAAAGTACATATTTTACAAAGGACTTGTATCCAGAATACAAAAAGAACTCCCAAAACTTCTTTAAAAAATGAGCAAAAGATTTGAACAGACATATCACCAAAGGAGATATGGATAGAAAATAAGCACTTGAAACGATGTTCAACATTATTAGTTACTATGGAAATACAAATAATAATATAATAAATATAATATAACATAACATAATACAACATAACAATTCTACCTATTGGAATGGCTAAACAAACATGCTGACAATAGTAAGTTCTGATGAGGATTTGGAGCAACTGGAACCTTCATACATTGCAAAATGATATAGTCACTGTGGAAGGCTGAATCATGTCCCCCAGAAAAGGCATGTTTTTAAAAAATCTTAATCCACATTCCTGTGGGTGTGAATGCATTGCAAACCGTATCTTTGACTATGTTAAGCAAATCAGGGTATGGACTCCTTTGTGAATAGAATCTTTAAAGGTCCTATTTAGGTGAGGCTAACTGATTCAGAGTAGGCCTTAATCCAGATGACTGGAGGTCTTATAAAGAGAACCTGGAAGCCACAGAAGCCAGAAAGAAGATATTGCCATAGGATGGGAGGCAGAGATACAAACCAAGGACTCTAAGGATTGTTGGCAGCCAGCACCAGAATGCTACAAGCTCTGGGAGAAAGCAAGCCTTGTCAATATCTTGATTTTGTACTTCTTCTAGCCTCAAAATCTTTTTTTTTTTCTCTCAACCAGCTTAGGTTTTTTTTTTTAACTTTATTTTGTACATTTAATAATTGAAAACATAAGCAATTAAAAACTAAAAAGTAATCACAGATGAATAAATATATACATTTCTCAATTAAATGTAATGGATACATGTAAATTTTTTTGTTGTTTTGTTTTTTGTTTGTTTTTTTGTTTGTGTGTGTGTGTGAATCAAACAATATATTACACAATATATTTGGTTCATAGTAATGCATTCATACAGTATTTGTCCTTTTGTGTCTGGCTTGCTTCACTCAACATAATGTCCTCCAGATTCATCCATGTTGCCATATGCTTTATGACTTCATTTCTTCTTACAGCTGCATAATATTCCATCGTGTGAATAGACCACAGTTTGTTTATCCATTCATCTGTTGATGGACCCCTGGGTTGTTTCCAACTTTTGGCAATGGTGAATAATGTTAGCCTCAAAATCTTAAGTCAATAAATTCCTGTTGTCAAGCCATCCCATTGTGTATTTGTCAAAGCACCTGATAAACAAAGACAGCCACTTTGGGAAACAACTTGGCAGCTTCTTATAAAGTTAAACATGGAAGCGGCTGTGGCTCAATCAGTGGGGTTCCCGTTTACCATATGGGAGGCCCCGGGTTCGGTTCCCGGGGCCTCCTGGTGGGGGCAGGCCCGCCCGCACGGCGTGGTTGGCTGACCCAGAGAGCACAAGCAGCAAGGGGGGGATAAATGAATAAATAAATAAAAATCTTAAAAAAAAAAAAAATAAATAAATAAAGTTAAACATATCATTTGGACTAGTAATCTTACTCCTAGCTATTAACCTAAAGAAAATGAAAACAAACACACACACATAGAAACCTGTATGCAATCTTTAGAGCAGCTTTATTCTTAATCACCAAAAACTGGAAAAGAAATCAATGTCCTTCTAATGGTGAATGGATAAACAGACTATGGTACAACCACACAATGGAATACAATTCAGCAATAAAAAGGAATAATAGAACCTACTTACACACAAAAAAACATGGAAGAATTTCAAAATTATGCTAAGTAAAAGAAGTCAAACTCAAAACTAGCAATTTAGAATTTAAAAAAAAATCAGTAATCAAAAGTCTGATTGAAATATAATTTTCCTTTCTCATACTGTTCTTGTCTGGTTTAGGTATTAGATTGTATTAGCTTCATTTAAAAGCTGGCTAATACCCTATTATTTATCTATCCTGTAGAATAGGTGTATATAGTTGAAATGATCTATTCCTTGATATTTGGTAAAATCTATCAGTAAAACCAGCAGGGTCTAGTGTTTTTTTTGTTGGTATGTTTTAACATATTGCTTCAATTTCTAATTGTTATATGATAATTCAGGCGTTCTTATTTATTTTTAACTCAGTTTTGGCAAGTTTTATTTTTCTAGGCAACTGGTCATTTAATCTAACTTTTCAAATTTATTGTAGAGAGTAGACCATTACATGTAGCTATTTCTCTTTTTTGCTATTATTTATTTGTACCTTTTTTCTTGTTTAACCTTGCTAGAAGTCTTTTTTTAAAACAAAACTGGTTTTGTATGTACTGAAGCCTTCTACTTTACTTTTGATTTCTATTACACTAATTTCTATTCTTATTTTATGTTTACTCTATTGATTTTCTAATTTTTGGAACTGGACAGTGTAGCAGTTTGGCATTGTTTATGAATTCCAAAAATAGTTATTTGATTATGTTTATAAACTGATCTGTCAGAGGAATCACTTTTAACTGATTAAATTATGATTAGGACTTTGATTGGGCCACATCAGTAGGGCACTGAGAAAAGACATGGCACAGAGTTGGGAGTTTTGGGCTAGAGCGTGGGAAGTGAACACACAGGAGAAGAACACAGAGGAATAGAGACTGCTCCTTAGACATAGCAGAAGCCTCGGGGAGAGAGACAGAGCTGGTTGCCTGGTAGTCTATAGCTGGCCCTATGGAGAGAGCACAGCAGCTGAGCTCAGAGAGAAACGGAGCCCTGGGAAGAGAGGAACCCAAGAAGCCTGAACTCTTGGCAGATGTTGGCAGCCATCTTGCCCCAACATATGGCAATAGACTTTGGTGAGGGAAGTAACTTACACTTTATGGCCTGGTAACTTAAGCTTCTACCCCAAATAAATTTTTATAAAAGCCAACATGGGAAGTGGCTGTGGCTCAATTGGTTGGGCTCCCGTTTACCGTATGGGAGGCTCCGGGTTCGATTCCCCTAGGCCTCGTGGTGAAGGCAAGCCGGCCTGTGCGGTGCGGTGAGCTGGCGCAGCAAGATGACTCAGCAAAGCAAGACAAGCAGACATAGATGAATGCACAGCAAATGGACACAGCCAGCACGAGCAGCAAGGGAGGATAAATAAATAAATAAAATAAATCTTAAAAAAAAAAAAAAAAAAGCCAACAAATTTCTGGTATTTTGTATCAGCACCCCTTTGGCAGACGAATACAGACATTTAGCTGTTTAGGTCTTTCTTTTTCTGAGGTAAACATTAAGGCTATACATTCTTTCTAAATATATCTTTAGCTGTATCTATTTTAATATTGTAGCATCCACATTATCATTTAATTCTAAATACTTTGTTTCCATTATGATTTTTCTTTGACTTATGAGTTATTTAAAAGTGTATTTTAAATTTCCAAGCATATTTTTAAAAGTTATCCTTTTACCTGCATTGTTGTTAGAGAACTGGCCTATATGCCAATTCTTTCATATTTGTTATGACTTGCTTTATTGTCTAGCACACAGATTAGCAAAATTTTTCAGTAAAGCACCAAATAGTAAGCATATTTAGGATTTGTGAGTGATATGCTCTCTACTGGCAATTAGTCAACTCTGGCATTGTAGTGCAAAAGCAGCCCTAAGCAATATGTAAATGAATGGGCATGGCTGTGTACTAATAAACTTTATTTACAAAAAACACAGGGCATCTGGATTTGGCTTAGGGGCCATAGTTTGCTGACCACTACCCTAGTACATGATTTAAAAAAATGTTTCAAGCTTTTTTTTCAAAGGACATATGGTTTCTAGTTAGGTATAGTGATCTTTATATGATCATAGGTAAACTTAACTATGTTATTCAAATGTTATATTTTTTTGAATTTTTATCTGTTTTATCTGTCAACTATTGAGATATGTATTAATATCTTCCACTCATTTTGAATTTGTCCAGTTTTTCTAGTAATTCTACCAATTTGAATTTATATATACTATATTATTAGGTGCATACCAGTTGGGAATTGTTACAGCTTCCTGTTGAATTGTTCTCTTTTATCATTATGTTGTGACCTTATTATTTTTTTTTAATTATCTTGTTTAATTTAGTTAAATTTTACTTTTTGGGGGGAAGTCTTTCATATTTCTAGAGGTGACTAGCTGTTCTCTGGGAAATCTACAACATATGCACTGAAAACTAATGCTGGAGACATAGCTATACTTAAACAGTCTAAAGTGTTTTGCTAAAGTTAACTTGTCCCTAGGAGCCAGGATGTTTTATTTGGCCAGGAGAATTAGGACTGGGAACTACCCCCAAATAACCATGTTCCCAGCTTATTAAGAGGTTCTAAAAACAAGTATCATTGGGAAAGAACAGAATTCCCATATCTAAAGGACAGGGCCATTGAGACTGAACCCAGTGAAGGCCTTAAGGCCAAGCCAGCAATACAGATCACAGAAAAGGGGAGAGGAGGTGAATGGAGGGGAGAGGAAGGGAGAGGCAGGGATGGACAGTAGAGCACTAATCAATGGAAGAAGGGGCTCTCAATTCTTAATCCACCTATATTAATAGAAGTTGTGTAGTGAAGGTGGCTCCATCTTTTATTACTTCTGCACACTGCTCACAATAACTACTACAGATGTGCTATGACTGAAAAGAAATAAGGGCTTATAATCAATTAAGCCATACCAGAAAAGACTCAAACTGTCTACAAGTCTATCTCTCATTACTCTTCCTTTATCCTTGTCGTCTTTCCTTTTCTATCAAAATCTTAACTTCCATCTTTCAAAATCCAGTTCCAGTTTTATCTCCTCTGTAAAGACCTTCTTAAAGCAGAAACAAGAATATTTTAGAGCTATAATCTAGCAAGTACTTAAAATATTTATTGAAAAAGGAGAATGGGGAGAAAAGTTGAGAACAGGATTTAGTATGAAAATGAAGAATTTAGTGACGGAAGCTGTTGGAGGGGCAGCAAACCCAAGACAGTCATGTCCAATCCAGGGCATCGGGTCACCTTGAAGGGGGTCTTCAGAGCAACTCAGGCAGGCTTGGCCTTCAGTCTCCTGGCCTTTTCTGATCACAGAGTACTGGGGTCCAGGTTGCCAGGACACTAATCCACTCTCAAAATCTTCCATAAGCTTGTGGTGCTTCATTAGGCTTTATGTTAGTGTGGCATTGTGCCCCTCGAGTTTTGTATTGTTTTTCCTAGCCAATGTCTTCCTTTTTGCTTTCTCACTCTTTTAAGTACAACAAGAACCTAGGCACGATCTACCCTCTCTATCTCTTTGGCTCCTTACTTTCCTCTCTCACCAAAAGATTTTACAAAACAAACCTTTTGAATGTAGGTCACTATGAGTTGGCTACAAGTTTTCTTGTCACTCTGAACTTGAATTGGGAGTGGGGTTATCCCTTTTCCCCTTTTATTTTGTCACTCCTAGTGACAACTGCTATGGTTTGATCTACAGTCTAAAATGCTCTTATTTTTCATATCTCAGGATGTCCCTAGCAATGGATCTAGAGTTCATTTACAAAATATATGGTAAATTCCCATAGAAAACTTTAAAGCTAGAAAATTTGAAATAAGATTTTCTTATCTCTGAATGGGAGTCACTTTATGAGTCTTGAAAATCGGAGAGAAAGTACTAAGACCAATAAGATCACTTCAGAAATACATGACTGAAGTTTCCAGGGAGATGGAGGATTAGAGAGGCAGAGGGCTCACTTCTCTCCCAGAAAAATCACTAGAGTACAGGCAGAAACTGTCTGGAAAACTGTTCTGAGGCTCAGGACACCAGGGGAAGGCAAGACACCACTCAGAAGAGAAAGGGGTGAAGAAGAGACGTCTCGGCTGGTTGGAATATTCCCGTGAGCAAAGTTGTAGCAGCTCCTGACATCTATCCCCCTATCTTTGGATCAAACAGCACTGGGTCCTCTGGCTCCTGACAGGTGACTTCAGACTGAGGAGGTGGCAGGGGCCCTCTTCCCCAAGAAAGGGGAGAGGTAGGGACACAGACTATGGCAAATTCAAATTGTGGCCAGCGAACTTGGTCTGCTGAGTTGGAGGGGTGCACACTTTCATGCCAGGTGGGGCTGTGATATTGTTTGCCCTGAGAGAAAGCAGGCAGCTAAAGAAAAATTACCTTCTCAAACACCCTTACTACTGCCCTGGACTGGTTGCTGAGGACACAGAGGGATGGAATGTGGATGGCCAAGGGAGGAGAGCAACTTCTGAGAAAGTTTGTTTGGGAGTCTTTTTTTTTTTTTTTTTTTTTACTGGGAGGTCTGGGGATCGAACCCAGATCCCTCCATATGGGAGACAGACGCCCAACCATGTGAGCCACATCCGTCCCCGTTTGGGAGTCTTGGCCTACCCCGAGAACATTACTTCTGCACTGTCTGCCAGTTACAGTGAATGAATTTCCGCCTAGTGTCTGGGGCCTGAGCTTCAGATGCCAAAGAACACCATCTGCTGGCAGAGAAGGAAAGTGAATGCAAAGAAGGGGAAAATAGTAAGAAAAAAATGAAAGTTGCAATCTGGTGTGCCTTTACTGTTCCCACTCCAAGGCCTTTGGAAATTGGCCTGCACCCCATTACTGGGTCCTTAGCCCCAGATTGAGCAGTTAAATAGGGGCAATCCTAAATATCTAGAACCAATTGAACCAAGAAGCAAAGAACAGTGGTAGCACACAGCCACTTAACAGTCAATCCCTAGGCAAGACAGAGAAACTGAACATCAGAGTAAACTCAGCATCATTATTAGATGCCTAGACATTAGCAAAAAATTACAAGCTATACTAAGAAAAAGGAAACTATGATTCAGGCAAAGGAACAAATCAAAGCTCCAGTAGACACAGGATTTGAAACAACTAATCAGTGATGTTCATATAAATCTCCTAAATTAAATCATGGAGTTGAAGGACAATATAGCTAAAGAAATAAAGGACATTAAGAAGACATAAGGGGAGGCGGCTGTGGCTCAATCAGTAGGGCTCCCGTTTACCATATGGGGGGCCCCGGGTTCGGTTCCCGGGGCCTCCTGGTGAGGGCAGGCCCGCCCGCATGGCGTGGTTGGCTGACCCAGTGAGCACAAGCAGCAAGGGAGGGGATAAATGAATAAATAAATAAATAAATAAAATCTTAGAGAAAAAAAAAAAAAAAAAAAAAGAAGGCATAGGATGGGCACAAAGAAAAATTTGAAATCTTGTTTAGAAAAATAAAAGCATATTAATAAGTGAGATTAAAAATAAAAGAGAGGCATATAATAGTAGATCTGAAATCATGGAATAAAAATCAGTGACATAGAGGACAGAACAGCTGAAATTGAAGAGAACAGAGAGAGAAAAGAATTGAAAAAACTGAGCAGGGGTCAAGGAGCTGAATGCAGCATAAAGTGCACCAACATACCTGTTATGGGAGTTCCAGAAGGAGAGGTGAAGGCAAAAGGGGCAGAATGAGTATTTGAGGAAATAATGGCTGAAATTTTCTCAACTCTCATGAAAGACATGAATATATGTGTTCATAATGCCAGTATATATTAAAGGGACAATCCACTGGGAAAAGGCATTTGACAAAATCCAGCATCCTTTCTTGATTAAAAACACTTCAAAAGATAGATAAAGAAGGAAAGTTCCTCAACATAGTAAAGGGCTTATATGAAAATCCCACAGCAGCCAACATTGTTTTCAATGGGGAGTGGTTGAAAGCTTTTCCTCTAAGTTCAGGAACCAGACAAGGGCGCCCACTGTCACTACTTTTATTCAACACTGTGCTAGAAGTTCTAGCTAGAGCAATTAGGCAAGAAAAAGAAATAAGAGGCATCCACTGGAAAAGAGGAAAGTAACTCTCAGGATTCACAGATAACATGATCCTATATTCAGAAAACCCTGAAATATCTACAACAAAGCTATTAGAGTTAATAAATGAGTTCAGCAAAGTGGCAGGATACAATATCAACATGCAAAAATCAGTAGTGTTTCTATACAATAATAATGAGCAAGCTGAAGAAGAAATCAAGAAAAAAATTCCATTTGCAATAGCAATAAAAGACTCAAATAGCTAGGAATTAATTTAAACAGGAATGTAAAGGATCTGTATTCAGAAAACTACAAAGCACAGCTAACAGAAATCAGAGAAGACCTAAACAAATAGACGGGCACTCCATGCTTATCAAATGGAAGACTAAATATTGTGAAGATCTCAATTCTACCCAAATTGACTTATAGATTCAATGCAATACCAATCAAAATCCAACAGCTTACTTTACATAAATAAAAGTCAATTACCAAATTAATTTGGAAGGGAAAGAGGACCTGAATAGCCAAAAACTTCCTAAAAAAAAGAAGAGTGAAGTTGAGGACTCACATTTTCCGACCTTCAAGTATATTATAGAGTGGTGTAAACAGCATGGTATTGGCATAAAGATAGACAAATTGATCAATGGATCAAATTGAGAGCTCAGTAATATACCCGCACCTCTATGGTCAACTGATTTTTGATAAGCCTACCAAGTCCACTTTTCTGTGACAGAACAGTCTCTTCAACAAATGTTGCCGGGAGAACTGGATATTCATAACCAAAAGAATGAAAGAGGGGCCCTGTCTCACTCCCTATATAAGAATCAACTCAAAATGGACCAAAGATCTAAACATAAAGCCAGGACCATAAAACTCCTAGAAGATAATGTAGAGAAACTTCTATAAGACCTTGTAGTAGGTGGGGGTCTCTTAAACGTTACACCCAAAGCATGAGCAACAGAACTAAAAATAGATGAATGGGATCTCCTCAAAATGAAATACTTCTGCACCTCAAAGAACTTTGTGAAGAGGGTAAAAAGGCAGCCTTACTCAATGGGAGAAAATATTTGGCAATCACATATCTGAAATGGGTTTAATATCTATGATAAAAAAGGAAATTATACAACTCAATAATAAAAAGACAAATGACCTGATTAACAAATGGGCAGGAGACCTGAATAGACAATTTTCTAAAGAAGAAATACAAATGGTGAAAAGAAAAAAAGAAAAAAAAAGTTCAACATCATTGGCTATAAGGGAAATGCAAATCAAAGCTACAATGAAATATCATTTTCCATCTACTAGAATGATCACAATTAAAAAAAGACAAACATAAAACTACAAGTATTGGAGAGGATATGGCGTGATAGGGATGATTATTAACTGTTGGTGGGAATGTAGAATGCTATAGTCACTGTGGAAGTCTGTTTGGTGGTTCCTAAGGAAGTTAGATATACATTTGCCCTGTGACCTGGCAATACCACTACTAGGTATATACCCAGAAGATCTGAGAGCAGTGACACGAACAGACATATGCACAACAATGACCAAAAGGGGCATTATTCACAATTGCGAAAAGATGGAAACAACTCAGGTGTCCATCAACTGACGAATGGGTGAACAAACTGGTACAGACACATGATGGGAATATTATTCAGCAGTAAGAAGAAATGGCTTACTAGAAGTAATGAAGCATATGACAACATGGATGAACCTGAAGGACATTATGTTCAGTGAAACAAGCCAGGCATAAAAGGACAAATATTATATGATTTCACTATTATGAACTCAATGTAATGAGCAAACTCATGGAGTTAATAGCTAGAATGTATGAACCACATGTGGTTAAAGAATGGAAAGCTGAGGTTTAATCCATGAAGAATTGGTAAAAAAAGTTGTTTGTAAATGAATAGAAATGGTGAAAGCACATCATAGGATTTGTAATTAGCGCTAACATACGGGTATGATAGTGGTTTGTTTTTTCTTTTTTCTTTTGGAGTATTGAAAATGCTCTAATATTGCTTGAAGTAATGAATGCAAAATTCTGTGATTATACAAATGTCACTGATTGTACACTTTAGATAATTTGTATGGTTTATGATAACAACAACAAAAAATAATAGGAATGGTTGAAGGAAAATACACCAAATGTAAGATATGGATTATAGTTAGTAGTAATATTTTGAGGATATTCTTCTATAAATTATAACAAATGTTTCACAACAATGCAAGGTAATTGTGGTGGGATGATGTATGGAAGTACTCTGTAATGTTATGCATGTTTGTTTTTTAAGTTTACAACTTTTACTGTACACTCATTATGTATATTCATGCATGAATGATATACTTCAATAAAAATATTTTTTAAATGAAAGAAAAATACCTGACTGAAACAAAACGTTTCATCTTCATTTTGTGGGGAGCTTAATTGCTACAAAATTTCTGTTGCCAGCTACATGTCAGCTGAACAAAATCTTGAAGGTTATTTTCCAAAAGCTTGACTGCTCCAGGTTAGTTATGTTTTATTTATTTATTTTTTAAAACATGCAAAGGAAAGGCTCTGGGTTTGCATGACTAAAAATTAGTTCCTCCTCAGGAACCAACAGCCCCCCAATCAGGGCCAAGGCATTTAAAGCCACAGAAGTCTGACCTCTTGTGTGACTGTTCCCCACATTTAAAACCACACTTAAGCCTGGCCTGCAGTGGAAGTGGAAGGGGCCTTTAATGTCAAAAATCAGGGTGCTGCAGGATGTGCTCTACCTGGAGGTTACAAGAATGCATTGGAGATTACGTGGATATCAAAGGACAATTTTGCAGGCAGAACAGCTACCTGCTCACTCTGCACTGCAAAAAGGCAAATCCCACCCCCCCCGCCCCTTTTATTTTCTTATTTTCTTTTTAGTGTAAGGAAGAAAGGAAAAATAAATCAGCTTGGGCAACATGTATGTTTTGAAGAGTGAAGCAATTGCATATTTGGAGGCAGTTTGAATTATGAGTAATTTCAATTCATCCTTTTCTGGCCAACCTTTGCAGCCTCAGTTAGGTGAACAGAACCATGGATGATGGCAGTGGCATTTTGGGCCTGAATCTGATTGTTATGTTTATTGGGTGAGCATACTTTATAAATTTGGAAACACTGATACATAAATTCTCTATTCCTGGAAGAGAAAAGAACAACAACAACCAAAACAAGTTTTTTATAGTCCTAACTTCACCCAAGATACTGTTCTTATGAGACAGGTATTGTTATTATAATTTCTGTTTTATAGAGGTGGAAACAGAGGCACTTGTCCAAAGTTAATCAGAAAGAGAGGCCCATGATTTGGACCAAGGCAATCTGCATCAGAAATCTGCTCTTAACCACCATGCAATACTGCCTCTTTAGCTTGGAAAGCAAACTATATTCCTCTTTCCAGAAAGCTCTCTGGTGGTACTGATCTTTTAGCAGATTGAGTCCATTTTAACATAATAATGCATGTACTCATATCTGAATAGCACTCACCTAACTTCATATTCATTAAGTAAATTTTAAAAAGGGTCAGGTGGGGGCAGTAGCTGTTGCATGTGTCAGGAAACCTCACCTCCCTCCAAAAATAACCAACAAAAACCACATCCTAATTAGTCCAGATATCTATCAATGCATCTATCTTCCCTTTTTCTGTCTTATATTTGATTCTCTCTCTAGATTATGGCTTTTATCTGGGGAGAAAATATAATCTTGGTTTGTCTAGGCTAGTCCTTGTTTCTGCTTGTTATTCCCACATCCCATTTATCCTATTGTCCAGGGACAATGTAAGACACAGTAGTACTCAGAGTTCACTGTGTCTGGATCAGTGGAACATGACTGGATTTCATGGGGACAGATGTACTGGATTTGGAGACTAGGTTCTTACGTTCAAGGCTTCTTATAAGGAAATCATGGGGGTAAAGTGCAGGGTCAGGTGAAGGTAAATGCAGGCTACACAAGGCTGTGGGCAGAAAGCAAGGTAAAGTGAGAACAAGGTGTGGAATCTGGGGACCAGGGGCCACCAAATCCACCAGAGTGGACTCTAGCAGTTCTCATATTAGCATTGGTGGAACACTGCTTTGCAGGATATTGAGAGAGGTGCTTGGAAAAGGATGCTCTCTTTTCAGTACCATTTGGGAGATACTAGGTTAAACAAAGACAAAAGGGTTTTCCTACTGTAGGAAGTCATTAATATATTAATATGCATTATGACTTTCCAGCTGAGGGAATGGGGATGAGACCATTTTCAGGCTTATTAAACTCCAGAACACTGTTCTTTGGGCACACCAATTAACAGCTTCCAGAATTGTGCTCTGTACCATGTTTTGGGAAATGCCAGTATAGAGAGTGGTGATGGGTGAAGTCATAGAAGGCCTAGATTCTAACTCCAACTTTTGTGATCTTGGGCAAATAACTTAACTTATGCCACAGTTTTTTCATTTGTGGACTGATGAAGTCATACTGCTGTGATTTATGATTCTCTTCTGGTTCATGCCAACTTCTACTAAGAATGCTATATACACACTAGACATGTCAAATTTTCCAGAGTAAAGTGGACTGTTGAAGAGAGAGGGATAGGGTAACTTTTAAAAAATATATAGGTGAACATGGCCATATTACATGGCTATATGAGTTACATCATGTTCCCTTAACAGAAATTTCATAAGGAAAAAGCCCATGAGGCTGCAGCTAGACCTGCTCCACTCACCCTTCTTATAAAGTGTGATCCTAAGGAAGAGAAATATTACAATGGAAAAATACACGATTTCTGTTAAAACTGCCCTATAGCCTTCACAGAGATTTCAACCACCTATTAGATTGCTTAATGTATGCCCTTAAAGTACATCTTGTGAATAGTTAAAGGTGGGTATAATGTTCACATTCTCTTCTTCAGAATATTTAGTTTTCTTACCCAGCATCTCAATGGAAAAAGTCAGATCTTAAGTGCCTTTCTGTGTAGCTTAGGACGAGGTACTTTATTGCTTCATCTTTAAAGTTTCCTCCTGGTGAAACTGGGCTTAAGGATATTGGCCTATCAACTAATTACTAATTCCATGGGAAGTATACAGGGTAAGATTTGTTTTTGGAATGATCTTTAAGAACCACACTCTGAGGTCTTACATGATGGGGTGGCATAAAACTGAGATGTAACAGTCTAAGAGAGTAAATAAGCAAGAGAGATTTGATTGAGAAGACTTGATTTGTCAATACTATACTGACTATCAACACAGTAGGATTATCACTTTTAAAATCATTTTTACCCTATTCCCTGATATAAAAATAATATATTCTCTCAGAACTTTCAGAAAATACAGAAAAGATAAAAAGAAACAAAAATTACTGATGGACCCACTAGAAAAAGCTATCCATTATTATAATTTTGATGAGTTGATGCATTTACTTTCAGCTTTTGTTGTTTCTGAGTGTATATATGCATGCATATATATATACACTTATACACGACCTTACATTTCTGGAATTATATAGCATAAATACCTTGTTTCTCAATATTATATCATGAGTATTTTCCCTTGTCATCAAATAGTCTTGAAAAATATTTTTAATGGCTATATAACAAACTAATGTTTGCCTGTAGTATATTTGTTTTTTTTTCATTACTTAGATTATTCCCCAAATTTTGTCTTTGTAAATATAGTATAATAAGTATCTTTATATATGAAATCTTATGTATTTCTAATTAAAATAGCTTTCTAGAAGGGAGATTATATTGAAAAGGCTATGCATGTTTTTTGAGGGTCTTCATGACTTCTAAACTACATTCCTGGGGAGCTGAAATGGCTCAGTGGTTGAGTGCCGGCTTCCCACATACAAGGTCCTGGGTTCAATCTCTGGCTTAGATACCTAAAAAAATAAAAAAATAAAAAAACAAACTACATTCCAGTAGGTTTCAGGTCAAATAGGTATAAAAATACCTATTTTATTATACCCCAGCAAAGAGTGTATATTATCTTTCTAAACATTGCTGATAGGCAAAATGTTTAATTTGCAGTCATTTGATTATGAATAAGGCTAAATATTTTACTTTTTATTAGCCATGTATGTCTTCCTTGTATGTATGAACAGAATGTTCTTAACCTTTGTTTATTTGTCATTGATGGTTTTAATGTTTTCCTTATCAATTTGAGTTTTTTAATATTAAGGTTAAATTTTTTAGCTATTTTATCTTTTAATTTTTAAAATTATTTTTGATCTACAGATATTTAAATTGTAATAAATACAGCCCTGTATTTTATGCATAATCTTTTCTGTAGACCCACTTTCTAAAAAAATTGTAATGAAATCAAATACATCATATTTTTTTCATGCTATTATGCTTCGAAAAGTTCTTCCATAGATATTTTTATTTATTGTGAAAATAAGTATTCATTTATTGTGAACGAATTTCAGAAAAACATGCCTGTTAAAACACTTAATTTTTATAAGATGTCAGAGAGCTAAAAGTGTGATGAGGAATCAAATTACCAAGGTATATTATACCCACCTCTTCAATTATACCCCTGGTTATCTTGAAACGTTTATAAACCTCTGGATTTATGGCATAAGTCACCTTTCATATTTTATTGTCTTATTTCCAACTTTAAAAGTACAGGCCTAATGGGCAATATCTTATGATATTGAACAAAATGCATATGCTACAAAAATTCCTTTCTTTAAATGTACTTTATGGAATCTTCCTGCCTGTTTCTGTGCTAATATTTTATCTCTTTTTGTAAGGTGTTTTGATTATCAAATTGCCCTTAAATTATCTAAACAAGATATCCAAATTTTTTCAACATTAGATCTTTGGCACCCTTTCTGAAAAAGGTTATCTAGGTTCAATTTAATTAATACTGAATTTTGTCAGTGTTCAAAAATCTAACTGTTTTTTTTTTTTCGAATAAAAGAAAAAAAATATGGCACCATTCCAATAATCAAATGCCAATAAAAATGGCAGCAGTACAAAGATCTAAGCAGATCTAAAATACAGATTTGTAACCAGAACACCATGTAATGATTTGTTGTTAGCAAGAACAAGAAGCTTAATAACAGGTAGAAGGATGAAACAAAATACCGCATTATATTGAATACTAACTTAAGTAGCATATACTAATCTTCAAACTTATAACAATTTGCTTTTGAATAACTAAATTAAAGCCTATTTTAAAACTAAATGCCCATTTTACAGAATAGGAACATTTATGCAAATTTACACCCTAGAATACCAGAGTAAACAGGAGACATTAGTCAAAGATGAATAAGAAAGTTCTATTCTTTTTCATCATCTGTGTGATCAGGTTGCAAGGGACATGCTATTCTCTTTGCTTTTCCTATGCCACTGCTTCCTGCCTCTTCAGGAATCTGATTCTCTTTTACAGAATTTTTAGGAGACAGCTGCAGAATTCTCCGATTCATTTTTGCCATTTGGGAGTTGGGTGCACACAAACTGGATTCTCTCCTCCACAAGTATTTTCGTCTATCCACAACAATAGCGATGTGGAGTTAGTGGAGGAACTAAGCACATTCCTGGGGCTTAAGAAGCCACCACTTTTCAGTAGGTGCCTGGGACACTGTCTGCTTTTGTCTGCACCATGTTCAAATTGGAGGAGATCAGAGCAATGAACTGACTTTCCAGCTAGTAGTATTTCATAGGACAAGGACCAGCTTATCTAGTTTTTTAAAATGGTTAATTAAAACAACAACAACAACATCAACAAATCTATATGGAGTAGATTTTATTGTACAGTATAAAATGAAGCTCTAACTTTATTACCTTTTCAAATATTTAAGCAATTGTCCTGGTATTACCTGCTGAAAGATTCTTCCCTTACCTTCCTCACTGTCTTGTGATGATACTTTCATTTAATCAAAACTCATATATATGCTAGGGTCTCGTTCCACTGATCTGTCTGTGAATCTTCTATTAGTACCATATCATTTTTAGTTACTATAGTAATATTATTAAAAATAAAGAAACATATTGAGCTTTCTTTTTTTAATTTTCATAAATGGCCATTACATTGGGGCATAGCGGGCAATGGAGGGAGAGGGAGAGCTAGATTTGGGCCAAGATCTCTGAGAGATGGGAAAAGGCTGGGCATGGATGGAGGTCAGCAGGGATATAGCAGTAGAAGTCAGTCTAAGTCAGGCACCAAGCTGTTTTCCCCCATTGCCTTGCCTACCTCTGTCTATAAAGATCTTATCCACTGTCCAGGGCCAACCTTAAATCCTACTGAGATTCAACCAGAGTCATGGTCAAGCATAGAGGCTCTGGAACAGACTGCCTTGGTTTACATCACAGTGTTGCCATTTACTATTTGTTTGGCCTTGGGCAAGTTAGTTTAGCTATCTGCTGGTTTCAGCTTTCTTGGTTTCCTTAATATAGAAAATGGGGTTTTGATAGGATTAAATGAGTTAGTGCAAAAGTCTTAGAACAATGGTTGGCTGAGGTAAACATTATTACCATCTCGATCGTGGCACTGAAATTACTCTGGCTAAGGATACCAATAATCCCCTAAGTGTAAAATCCCTATAGCACAGGGATTAAAACCACAGGCTCTTTAGAGTTAGACTGTTTGGCTGGAACCCCACCACTGCCATTTACAAGCTGTGTGACCTTGGAAAAGTTCCATGATATTTGTGTCTTAGTTTCCTCATTTATAACATGGGGATATTCGTGATGCCTATATCATAGGGTTGTTATACAGAGTCCTGATACAACGAATATAAACTGCTTAGCTCACAGTTTGGCACAAGAGTAAATTCTTAGGAAATGGTCCTCATCCTCATCACCTTACTTGATTGGCCTGGGTCATTTGGCATTAATGTTTACCCTCAAATTTTGACAGGTTTTCCTTTTGTTTTCTGTAGTCTGTTTTCAACTTTTTTCATGCCCTTTCTTTCACCTATCCCTTAAAATGCTGGCATCCTCCAGGGTTCTTCTGCTAGCCTATTCTTTGATGACCCTACACTTTCTTAGTGCTCCTTCCTCTAAGCCAGGGGTTGGGAAGTTTTTTAAATTAAAGGGCCATATAGTAAATACTTTAGGCCTGTAGGTCATATGATCTCGTTTGTGACTACACAACTCTGCCATTGTAGCCTGAAAGCAGCTGTAGACAATATGTGGAAGAATGATCATGGCTGCGCTCCAACAAAACTTTATACAGGCATACCTTGTTTTACTGTGTTTCACTTTATTGTGCTTTGCAAATATTGTATTTTTTACAAACTGAAGGTTTGTGGCAACCCTGTGTTGAGCAAGTCTATAGGTACCATTTTTCCAATAGCATGTTCTCACTTCATGTCTCTGTGTCATATTTTGGTAATTCCTGCAATATTTCAAACTTTTTCATTATTATTTTATCTATTATGGTGATCTGTGATCAGTGATCTATGATGTTACTATTGTAATTAAGGCACCAGGAACCACATCCACATAAGATGGCAAACTTAATCAATAAATGTTTTGGTGTGTGCTATACTGCTCCCCTAACCCGTTGTTCCCCCATCTCTATCTCTCTGTTCTGGCTTCTCTATTCCCTGAGACAGAACAATATTTAAATTAGGTCAATTAATAACCCTACAATGGCCTCTAAATGTTCAAGTAAAGGGAAGAGTGAGTTGTAGGTCTCTCACTTTAAATCAAAAGCTAGAAATGATTAACCTGAATGAGTAAGGGATGTTGAAAGCCAAGACAGGCCAAAATCTAGGCATCTTGGACCAGTCAAATTGTGACTGCAAAGGGAAACTCCTTGAAGGAAATGAAAAGTGCTACTCCAGTCAATACACAAATGATAAAACGAAATAGCCTTATTGCTGATATGGAGAAAGTTTTAGTGGTTTAGATAGAAGATCAAAACGGCCACAACATTCCCTTAAGCCAAAGCCTAATCCAGAGCCCTAATTTTCAATTCTGTGAAAGCTGAGAGAGGTGAGGAAGCTTGAAAAGAAAAGTTTGAAGCTATCAGAGGTTGGTTCCTGAGGTTTAAGGAAAGAAGTCATCTCCATAACATAAAAATGCAAGATGAAGCAGCAAGTGCTGATGTAGAAGCTGCAGCAAGTTATCCAGAAGATCTAGCTAAGATAATTGATGAAGGTGGCTACACTGAAAACAGATTTTCAATGTAGACAAAACAGCCTTATCTTGGAAGAAGATGCCATCAAGGACTTTTATAGTTAGGAGAAGTCAATGCCTGGCTTCAAAGCTTCAAAGGACAGGCTGACTCTTGTTAGGGGCTAATGCAGCTGGTCACCTTAAGTTGAGGCCAATGCTCATTTACCATTCCACAAATCCTAGGGCCCTTAAGAATTATGCTAAATCTACTCTGCCTGTGCTCTGTAAATGGAACAATAATGCCTGGATGACTGCACATCTGTTTATAACATGGTTTACTGAATATTTTAAGCCCACTGTTGAGACTTGCCACTCAGAAAAAAAAGATTCCTTTCAAAATATTACTGCTTATTGGCAATGTACCTGGTCACCCAAGAGCTCTGGTGGAGATACACAATGAGATTAATTTTGTTTTCACACCTGCTAATACCACATCCATTCTGTAGCCCAGGGACCAAGGAGTAATTTCAACTTTCAAATCTTATTAGTTAAGAAATACATTTCATAAAGCTATAGTTGCCATAGATAGTGATTCTGCTGGTGGATCTGAGCAAAGTAAACTGAAAACCTTCTGGGAAGGATTCACCATTCTAGATGCCATTAAGAACATTCATTATTCATGGGAGAATGTTAAAATATCAACATTAACAGACATTTGGAAGAAGTTGATTCCAACCCTCATGGGTGATTTTGAGGGGTTCAAGACTTCAGTGGAGGAAGTAAATCATATGTGGTGAAAATAACAAGAGAACTAGAAATAGAAGTGGAGAATTAAGATGTGACTGAATTGCCGCAATCCCTTGATACAACTTAAATTAAAAAAAAAAAAATTACATCTTGTAATATTAACATACATTTGTTTAGTTTCAAAGAAAAAGTCTTATATATACAATATTACCCATGGGTAATATTGATAAAACTTTAAAATGAGGAGTTGCTTCTTATGGATGAGCAAAGAAAGTGGTTTCTTGAGATGGAATCTGCTCCTAGGGAAGATGCTGTGAACATCTTTGTTGTTGAAATAACAACAAAGGATTTATTTATTTATTTATTTTTTCCATATCTCACGTATTTCTTTTTTTTTAAGATTTATTTCTTTACTTTATCCATTTTAAACCCCCCCTTCCCCATTTTGCTGTTTTTTTTGTGTGTGTGTGTGTCCATTCGCTGGGCAATTCTCTGTGTCTGTTTCCTGCCATCTCTTCTCATCCTCCTCCTCCAGTCTTCATCAGGATTTGATCCTGGAGACTTCCGATGTAGGAGAGAAGTGTTCTGCCGCCTGTGCCACCTCAGCTCCTGGCTTCCGGAGCTTTCGGAGCATCTCATCTTGTCTCTCCCCTGCCTCTCTCTCCTGTTATGTCATCATCCTGCTGCATGGCTCCCGGGGCCTGGCGGCTCACCTGCACACAGAGCCTGGCAGCCCATGCACCTTCTATATATATATTTTTTATCTTACCGGGAGGTCCCAGGGATCGAACCCAGGTCCCTCCATATGGCAGACGGACACCCAACCATTTGAGCCACATCCGCCCCCAAGGATTTAGAATATAATGTCAACTTAGTTGATAAGCAGCAGCAGGGTTTGAAAGGAATGACTCCAACTGTGAGATAAGTTCCATTGTGGATAAAATGCTATCAAACAGATGGCATGTTATAGAGGAATCTTTCTTGAAAGGAAGAGTCAATCAATGCAGCAAGCTTCATTGTTGACTTATTTTAAAAAATTGCCACAGCCCCCCCAACCTTCAACAACCTCCAGCCTGATCAGTCAGCAGCCACCAACACTGAGGTAAAACCCTCCATCAGCAGGAAGATCATGACTTGCTGAAGGCTCAGGTGATGGTTAGCATTTTTTAGCAATAAAGTATTTTTTTTTAAGTTATGTACATTGTTTTATTTAGACACAATGCTATTTCACACTTAACAGACTATAGTATAGTGTAAACATAACTTTTATCTGCACTGAGAAACCAAAAAATTATGTGATTCACTTTATTGTGATGGTCTGGAACTGAACCTGCAACATCTTCAAGATATGCCTGTATACAGAAACAGGTAGCTAGCCTACAGCCGTAGTTTGCCACATGCTCTAGGAAATTGTTACAGATCATCCCTTGATTATAACACTCATCACACTGCATCACAAGTGCCTGACCTCCATATCAGACTGTGGGCTACTTGGGGACGGGTTTGTCTTTTGTCCTTGTATGCTCTGCAGGTAGTGTAGAATCTGGCAAATACATTCAATAAACATCTGCTGAAACAGTAATTTCCATCTTAACAGTTACAAACTTTGTTGTCCTAGAAGGAATAAGACACTTCTACCATGTGAACCCTTCAGCAGTTACTAAAAAAAAAAAAAAAAAAAAAAAAAAAAAAAAAGATGAAAAAAAACCTCATGGCTATATAAAACACACTGAAACATCTTGTAGAACTAATTGATTCATTTCCAAATGTGAGAGAGAAATTCAGGTCCAGGAATCTCAAAATTTCAAGGACAAAGTAATATTGCAGATATCAAAATAGAGCTGTTCAGTGTGATCTATAAAACAGGACACACTTTATAGGTATTGAGAAACAGCCATTTCCCCATTTCTGCTTTAAAAGGGGCTCAGAGGTATATATTAACCATATATAGAAAGTTTATTTGCTTAAAAGAACAGTGACATGGACCTGACAAAAGGCTCAGTTTAAGAAATGATGTGCTGGTGGGCAAAATTAAGAGGATAAGAATTTATGCAGAGTCATTTCAGCATTGTGATTAATGAAAAAGGAAACACCAATAAACAATGAAGAAAAAAAAAAAAAGAAAAAGTTGAAGCTGAAAGAACTGAATATACCCATGGAAAACTGTTGCAGAGATAATGGCTATAGTAAACTTTAGATAAAGATGACAGTGGTTTAGGGGGAAAAAAATAAAAAGAGACACCTCAGTCAAAAGTAACTGTGAATATTGACTTTCTCTAAATACTATGTAGAGGATCTTCACAGAGCTAAGAATACCTGGAAAATATATTAAAGACTGTGGGGGAGAATTTTATACTTCTAGAATACTCTTAGAAATAGGTAATAGACAAAGACGCATGTTTAACTTTTTTCTTTTAATTTTTCCATGTTCAAACTTAACTAGCAGTAATATTTTTAGTATAATTAAACATTTGCTGAGCTCTTGTTATGGTGATATTACTCATTTTGTGTGACTCAACATATTTTCTCGAGTGGCAATTACCAGACAACACTCTTTAGAATTTCTTAAAATCATAAAAGCATTATTGCTTTGAAAAAGAGTACCTAAGTTTTTCTTAAAAAGAACAAAGTGAATCTTGGGTTCCGTCAACCTTCTACTTCCCTTTCCCTCCTAGGAATTATGAAAAGATTCCTTATGTGGTCACATGGACATTAATCCATTCATCTTTCAAATACTTACGGCATACCAGCTATATGCTAAGCACTGAGAAGGCAAGATGAATATGAAGTAGTCCTCATTGTGAGAAGCTGACTACATAGTAAGGACGACAGATGTGTATAAGCAGTACAATGCAATAAAATGCAATGTGATGCTATAGTGATGGAGCATATCTGAGGTTGCTAGGGGTGGGGGGGGGGGGGATTGGACTCTAAAGGGATAGCACCAAGAAGTTGCTATCTGGGGTATTGAAAGTGTCCACATACTGATTCTGATGGTGGTTACACACATTTATGCATGTGTTAAAATTTCTAGAGTTGTACATCGAAAGGAAAAGGGTATTTTTACTGTATGATAATTAAAAAAATAAAACTAAAAAATGCAATGTGATAGATGCCCATCAATAGAAGAACAGATAAACAAACTACAGTAGAGACATACAATGGGATACAACTGAGCAATAAAAATGAATAGACTAGGATGTTTCAGGGAAGATGGCAGAGTAGGGAGCTCCAGGACTCAGTCCCCCTCCAGCAAAACAACAATTAAATAGGCAGGAACTGTCTGAAACAACTATTTTAAAACTCCAGAGGACAGAAGAATACTGTAGCATATCCAGGGAAGAGCAGGTAGAAAAGGCTGATAAATTACAGTAAAGAACTATAAATTGCTTTCTCTGTGAGGAAGCTACCAGCGCCCATCCCCCACTACTGTGGCAGGCTGCTGCAGGGTCCAGTCCTTGGCTAGCGGCTGCTGATAGAAAGGGATGTAAAAATACTCTTCCCCAAGAACAAGGGTGGGCAATCACTGATCACAGCTTTTGATTAGTGAATTCTGATTGCTGGGTTCTGGTTCTGAGAGCAGCTATTGTTTTAACTTGCCCCAGACAAAGGCAGCCATTTTTTTTAACCCTCTTCAACAGGGATGGAGGTGATGGAGATTTAAAAACTCTGTGCTTCCTCAGGGCTGCAGAGGACTGTTAGCTGAAGAGATACATTTGCTGAGCAGGACAGTTAAGCTCAGCTTTGGGGAATGGCCAGAGAAACTTGTGGTGCCCTTTGAAAACCCATCCCCAGGGCACTCTGGATCTGGTCTATGTCTCTTATTTGGGTCCCTGGCTCTGTCTGGGCTGGGAAAGACAAACTTGGGTAAGTCTTTTCCTGGGTGACCATCTTCCCAGGGATTTACCCTGCAGGCAAAACAGCCCGAGATAATGAAAGGAGTGTAAAAATCTACAGAGGCAGATGGTCTGGGACAAAGGCCTGCTGGCTTCAAATACCTGGGAGAGGTAGATCTGTCCCCTGGGAAACAGAGGAGAATATCAAACTCCTGTAAACAGGTGAACTTCAAAACAACTGACAAGCCAAAGCCCAGAACTAGATAGAGGCCCAGAAAGACAGGGAAAATGCTGTACACTGCATTCGCCTAGGGCAGTCCTTCTTAATAGGAGGGTTGAAGCTCAAGAAAAGTTCTGTCTTAACACCAGCTGGTTACAAAACCATGAAACAGACATCCCAAAGAGTAAATCCCAGAGTTAACATTTTCTAAAATATTAAAATGTGCAGTGTGCAACAAAAGAATATAAGACAAACTAAGAAAAAGGAAATGATGGCCCATCCAAAGAAGACACAAAGAAGACAAGAATGTGGACATACTGAACAAAGCCTTTAAAAAAAAGATTTAAAAATACTTATAGAGATGAAGGAAAGTACAGAGAAAGAACTAAAGCATATCAGGAAAACAATGAATGAACAATATGAGAGTCTAAGTAAAGAGATAAAAATTTAAAAAAGGAATCAAATAGAACTACTGGAATTGAAGGCCACAATAACTGCAATGAAAAATTCCCTGGAGGGTTTCAAGAAGATTTGAGCTGGCAGAAGAAAGAACCAGTGAACTTGAAGACAAGACACTTGAAGTGAGTCAGGCTGAGGAGCAGAAACACAAAAGAAATATTAAAAGTGGAAATAGTCGAGACAGCTATGGGACACTATCAAGTGCACCAATATATGCATTATGGGAATCTCAGAAGGAGAAGAAAGTGAGAAAGGGGCAGAAGGAATAGTCAAAGAAATAATGACAGAGAACTTCCCAGTGTATTAGTCTGCCAAAGGGGTGCCGAAGCAATGTACCAGAAATCTGTTGGCTTTTATTTGGGGGAAAAGCTTATAGTTACAAGGCTCTAAAGAGTCCAACTCAAGATTGCTTTCTCACCACAGTCAGCTGCCACGTGTTGAAGCAAGATGGTCACTGACCTCTGCCTGGTCTCTCCTTCCTGGGCTTCCTCTTCCTCTTAAGGCTCCATGGGCCCAGCTTCTTCCTGATCTTAGCTGTAGGCTGGCATAGAGCTTGTCTCTCAGGGCTTCCTATATCAGTCTTGACTCTCTTCCCAAGGTTAGCTGCAAACTATCAGGCGAATGGCTCATCTCTTTTTCCAGAGCCCCAGGATAAAAAACTCTTCCTGTGTGTCTTCTTGAGAGTGTCCAAGGGGGTGGAGGCTCAACCTGAGTCATACCTTACTGACATAGCCCAACCAGAAGCCCTAAATTAATTTATCATGTAAACTTAATCAGAGGCCCCTCACTGAATTTAATAAAATCAAAGGATATCACCCAGAGGAATAGATTAGTTTACAAACATAATCTTTCTCTTTTTGGGATTCATAAATAATCTCAAATTGCCACACCAAGCTGAGCAAAAGATGTGAATATGCACTTCCAAGAAGTTCAGGGAACATAAAACAGGATAAACATGAAGAAAAATAAACACCATTTATATACTGAGTATACTTTCAGTGCAAAGAACAAGGAGAGAGTTCAGAAAGTTGCAAGAGAAAAAGCAACATTTTACGTACAAGAAGTCCTAATTAGATTGAGTGCTGATTTCTCATCAGAAACCATGGAGGCAAGAAGACAATGGGTTGAAATACTTAAAGCTTTGAAATAATCAAGTGCCAGTCAAGAATTTTTTATCTGGCAAGACTCTCTTGCAAAAATAAGGGAGAGATTGAGACACTCTCAGGCTGAGGGAGTTCATCACCACTAGACCTGCCCTATAAGCAATGCTAAAGGGAGCTCTTCAGAGTGAAAGGAAAGGACACTAGACAATTGTTTGAAGCAGCATAAAGAAAAAAAGACCTGTGGAAAATGTAATCATTTGGGTAATTATAAATGCCAGTATTATTCCACTTAATTGTATTGTTTGGTATGTAACTCCACTTCTTCCTAAAGGTGCTAAAATGCAAATATATAAAATGTAATGATAAATCTAGGTTCTTTGGGCATACGACTATAAAAAGTAGACTTTAACAGAAGTGAGGGACAAAAGAGGTATAAGATATACAAAGGCTAAATAGCAAAATGGCAGAAGAAAGTCCTGTATTATCAGTAGTGACTTTAAATGTAAATGGATTAAACTCTCCAATCAAAACACAGAGATTAGCAGAATGGATAAAAAAGCATAACCCAACTATATATGCTGTCTGCAAGAGACTCACCTTAAAGTCAAAGATATAGGGAAGCAGATGTGGCTCAAGCAGTTGGGTGCCTGCCTACCACATGGGAGGTCCTGGGTTCAGTTCCCAGTGGTTCCTAACAAAAAGACGAGTGCACAATGAACAGACACAGAGAGCAGATACAACAACAAGGGGGAGTGTGTGAAAAGTAAATAAACTCCTAAAAAAATAAAAGTCAAAGATATAAGTAGGTTGAGGTGAAAGGATTGAAAAAGATATGTACTATGGAAGTTGTAACCAAAAGAGAGCTGTTGTGGCTATACTAATATCAGATAAAATAGAAGTAGAAAAGAGTTATGAGGGAAAAAGATGGTCATTATATATTGATAAAGGGGAGAATTCAAAAGGAAGATGTAACAATTATAAATATATATGCACGTAACTGCAGAGCCCCAAAATATATGAGGCAAATACTGATAGATTTGAAGGAAGAAATTAATGGTTCTATGTGTTAATAGTAGAAGACTCTAACATACCACTCTCAATAATATTTAGAACATCTAGTAATAAAATCAATAAAAAGTACAGGACTCGAATAATATGCTAAATCAACCTGACCAAACAGACATTTATAGAACACCGCACCCAACAAAAACAGAATACCCATTCTTCTCGAGTCCATGGATCATTCTCCAGGAGAGACCATATGTTGGGTCACAAAACAAGTCTCAATAAATTTAAAAATATTGAAATCATACAATATATATTCTCCAACCAGAATGAAATGAAGTTAGGAATCAATAATAGAGGGAGAAAAATGTGGAAATTAAACAACATACTCAACCAATAGGTTAAAGAGGAAATTGAGAACAAAATTAGGAAATATCTTGAGGTGAATGAAAATGAAAGGACAACATACCAAAACTTATGGGAGGCAGCAAAGGCAGTGTTGAGAAGGAAATTTATAGCTCGAAATGCTTACATTAAAAAAGAAGAAGACTTCAAATCAGAAGCCTAACCTCAAAACCAGAAGAACTAGAAAAAGAACAACAAACTAAACCCAAAGTAAGCAGAAGGAAGGGCATAAAAATAGATTACAGTAGAGAAAAATGAAATAGAAAACAAAATAACAATAGAGAAAACCAACAAAACCAAAAGCTGGTTCTTTGAAAAGATCAATAAAATTGACAACCCTTTAGCTAGACTGACAAAAAAAAAAAAAAAAAAAGAAAATGAATAATGAAAATCAGAAAAGAAAAGGGGGACATTACTACTGACCCCACTGAAATAAAAGTACAAATGGATACTATGAACAACTGTATACCAATAAATTAGATAACCTACATGAAATGGACAAATTTTTAGAAACACAAATTACCTACATTGGCTCAAGAAGAAATCAAAGATCTCAACAAACCATTTACTAATAAAGGGGTTGAATCAGTAATCAAAAACCTCCCAACAAAGAAAAGCACAGTAACCAGATGAATTCTACCAAACATTCCAAGAAGACTTAACTCCAATTCTGCTCAAACTCTTCCAAAAAATTGAAGAGGAGAGAACACTCTATAATTCATTCTATGAGACACTCTGTAACTCATTCTACAAGACACTCTGTAAGTCATTCTACAAAACAAATAGCATCCTCATACAGAAGCTGGATAAAGATACCACAAGAAAACAAAACTACAGACCAATATCTCTTATGAATATAGATGAAAAAATTCTCAACAAAATATTAGCATACCGAATCCAACAGCATATAAAAAGAATTAAACACCATGATCAAGTGGGTTTTATCCCTGGTATGCAAGGTCAGTTCAAGATAAGAAAATACACCACATTAACAGAAAGAAGGGGAAAAAACCCCCACATGATCGTCTCAATTGATGCTGAAAAGACATTTGACAAAATACAGCACCCTTTCTTGATTAAAAAAAACCCCTTAGAACACTAGGAATGAAGGAGACTTCCTCAACATGATAAAGGCATATATGAAAAGCACACAGGTAACATCCTATTTTTTGGTGAAAGACTGAAAGCTTTCAGAAACAAGCCAAGGATGCCCACTGCCACCACTATTATTCAACATTGTATCAGAAGTTCTTGCCAGTGCAGTTAGTCAAGAAAAAGAAATAAAAGGCATCCAAAATGGAAAGGAAGAAGTAAAACTTTCTCTATTTGCAGATAACGATCCTATATACAGAAAATCCTGAAAAATCCACAAGAAAGCTCTTAGACATAATACATTCAGCAAGGTGGTGGGGTACAAGATTAACACCCCAAAATCAGTAGTGTTTCTATACACAAACAATGAACAATTGGAAGAAGAAATCAAGAAAAAAAATCCATTCATAATAGCAACTAAAAGAATCAAATATCTTGGAATACATCTAACCAAGGATATAAAGATTACGTACACAGCAAACTACAAAACATAGCTAAAAGAAATTAAAGAAGACCTAAATAGTTGGAAAGCTATTCCATGTCCATGGATTATTAGACTAAATATTGTTAAGATGCTAATCCTACCCAAAGCAATTTATAGATTCAATGCAATCCCTATCAAAATTCTAAAAACCTTCTTTGCTTAAATGGAAAAGCCAATCATCAAATTTATATGGAAGGGTAAAGGACCCTGAATAGTTAAAACCATTTTGAAAAAGAAAAATTAAGTTGGAGGACTCACACTTCCAAATCTTAAAACTTATTACA
Organism: Tolypeutes matacus; assembly: GCA_026826555.1. Taxonomy (NCBI): domain Eukaryota; kingdom Metazoa; phylum Chordata; class Mammalia; order Cingulata; family Chlamyphoridae; genus Tolypeutes; species Tolypeutes matacus. Next base: position 2,592,537 of record JAKSZT010053887.1, on the reverse strand, counting down.
AAGCCACAGTAATCAAAAGAGCATGGTACAGGCACAAGAACAGACATAAACCAATGGAATAGAATTGAGAGCTCAGAAATCAACCCTCACATTTATGGCCAGCTGATTTTTTTTTTTTTTTTTTTGCTTAACAAGAGGAATTTACTGGCTCACAGTTTCAGAAGCTAGAAGGCTTCCTCCCCGGGTGGGTTCCTGTACAACTGATTTTTGAAAAGGTGGCAATTACCACTCAATTGGGAAAGAACAGTATCTTTAAATGGTGCTGGGAAAACTGGATCTCAATTTGAAAAAAAAAAAAAAGATGACCCCTACCTCACACCATATATAAAAATAAACTCAAAATGGATCATAGACTTTAATATAAGAGCTAGAACTCTTATATTTTGAGGACTATCAAAATCGTAGAAAATGTAGGGAAGCATCTTCAGGACCTTGTGTTAGGCAATGGTTTCTTAGACTTTATACCCAAAGCAGAAGCAACAAAAGGAAAGATAGATAAATGTGACTCCACCAAAATAAAAAACTTCTGGTCCTCAAAGGATTTTATCATGAAAGTAAAACAGCAACCTATACAACGGTAGAAAATATTTGGAAACCATCTATCCAATAAAGGATTATTATCCAGAATATATAAAGAAATCCTTCAACTTAACTACAAAAAGACAAACATCTCAACTAAAAAATAGGCAAAAGATTTGAACATACAGTTCTCCAAAGAAGATATACAAATGACCAGAAAGCATATGAAAAGATGCTTAAAATCATTAGCCATCAGGGAAATGCAAATTAAAACCACAATGAGGTACCATTTCATATCCATTAGAATGTCTAGCATAGTAAAACCACATGTGAAATATGAATATGGGTAAAATTGCATATATAAGACCATTTTTCTTTGAAGCTGAACAAATGTATATCAATACTACAAAATGTTAATATCAGACAAAAAACCCATTATGCTAAGTGAAAGAAATTAAAGTACTATATGTTGTATGATCCTGTTTATATAAATGTAAATATAAATCACTTTATAAAGATGAAATTAGATTAGTTGTTACGTAGGGCTGGGGAAGGAATGCTAAGGGGTGTGGAGTTTTTCTTTTGGAGTAATGAAATTGTTCTAAAATTTTCTTGTGGTGATGAATGCACAACATTGTGAATATACTAAAAGCCATTGCTTATACACTTTGGATAGATTGTATGGTATGTGAGTATATCTCAATAAAACTGCTTAATAAATAAACAAATAATTGTGCAAGAATAGCCAGAAATACCAGTTATGCACAGCAGGGGAAACATTGAGAAATCGGGAGGTGAAGAATTTTTTGTTTGTTTGTCTGTTTTTTGTTTATTATTACTATTGAAATGATGAAAATACTCTAATAATGATTAAAGTGATGAAAGCACAACTATTTGATTATACCAAATACCATTGATTGTACACTTTGGATGAACTGTATACTTTATTAATATGTATCAAAATTGATTTGTTTAAAAAAAAAACCATGGAACTACACAGTGAACCCTAAGTTAAACCATGGATTTAACTCATAATACAACCATAAAAATGTGCTATCATCAATTGTAACAAATGTTCCACACCAATGCAAGGTGTTGGTGGTGGGGTGGTATATGGGAGTTTTGTATTTTAGGCATCATTGTTCTGTAAATCCACAACTTCTCTGATAAAGAAAAAAAAAAAAAGGAATGGACTACTGATAAATGCAACAATATGGATAAATTTGAAAAGCATTACTGAGAAAAGAGGCAGGATACAATAAATTCCATTTCATATAATTCCATTTATATGAACTTCTAGAATAGGCAACACTAACATATAATGTTAGAAATCAGATTAGTGATTGTTTCCATGTGTGGTGGGTGGTGGTCCTGGAAGTAGCTAAGTGGGAAGGAACTTGGAGAACTTTCAGATGTGAGGGAAATATTCCATGTCTTGCTATGCATTAGGTTAAAAGTGATTGGACAGCATACTTAAGACCTGAGTATTCAATAAATGTAAATTATACCTCAATAAAAATTATGCTTTTAGCTGTCTTGGCTTTTCTTTCACAGAATAGAATTACTAATGGTGTTTAAAGTTGCAAAAACGTTAGCAACCTTGCTACCATGTTACTATTTTCTGTTTAGGATAGATTAGAATTTCATTTGGGTTATAAATGAAACAAACATAATACTCAATAATAAATCTTATGACAAAAGCAATTAAAATGCAATGTGTGGAGTACGTATCAGTAGGGAGACAAGAAGGACAGGGTGAGGATCCATTGTTGAGTATCAGGGAAGGCATCCAGAAAGAGATGAATCTCATTTGGATGCTGAAGGAAGTATAGGAGTTCAATTTGCAGACCAGGAAAGGAAGAGTATTTCAGAGCAATATGTGCAAAGTCACAGGCGTGAGATGAGCCAGGGGTGAGATGCCCACGGACAGCTCTGGGTATTTTTCTAAAAAAGAGCAGGGCCTGGACTGTAAAGATTGCCTCCTTCCCTACCCCTACCCGAGAGCCTGGTATTGTGCTAAGCACATTACATAGACAGTTTAATTTAATCCTCATTATCATCTCCATTTTTCAGAACCGAAGCTTGGCAAGCTGCAGGTCATGACCAATGCACATAGGTCCCTTAGTAGTTATTCAGGGGATAAGCATTCCCAACACAGCTAGCTCAGACTCTCACTCTCATCCCTGATGGTGCACTGCCTCCTATTTGCTATGCTGAGGGCTACAGCTTGATCATAATGCTGACGGGACCTATGCAAGGCAGTTACCTAATCAGAATCTGCTGTAAGAAGATAACTGGCAAGAATGGATCAGCTGGGCTGTGGTTCTCAGCCTTTTGCTCTGCATCCAATCACCTGAGAGAATTATTTCTAACAAGATCATTAATTAAAGTGATGAAGCAGTGATAACCAATGGCTTTCCCTAACCACCCCCCAACCCCAGCAAGAGGTCCTAATTTTGGGATTAGATCAGCAAAGAAATGGTCATCCTCTAAGTTTCTATATACAAATAGTATAAATGGGAAAATCTTGGAGTACACAAATCTAAATAAAAAGTGGATGGCGTGGAGGCGCCTGCATTGGGAAATTCTGTCCAGATGTCCTCACCAAGAATCCCAGAGGATACTGAGGCACCGAGGTAAATAAGATGTGCTGACCTGCTCTTTTCCAGATCTTGGTGATGATTTGGATTTCCTGGTTCCTGGAACAGCTAAGGTACTGAATCAGTCAGGCTTAGAGATTTCAGGGCCATCCTTGAAGAGATCACGTTATCCCTGTGGTATTCTAAAGATCAAGGTTCTCTGCTGGAGGAAACCATGGGAAGTCTCTCAGATGAGCCTGAACCCTGCTCTCAGCATAGTAACATTCACTTTCTAGGGAAGCTCCCACAGAGATGGGGATTACGCCAAGGGCTTACCAATGGAAAAGTGCTTCAAGTAAAAATGCCTTAAAAACAAAGTGGCACAGAGCTCTGTAATTTACAAAATATGTTCTCATTCATTACATAAAAGTGATTTTGAGCCCCCACAAAAATGCTGGGTGTCAGCATTTTACAGATGAGGAAACTGAAGCTTAGAGATGTTAAGTAACTGAAACTTGCATAGTTTGCTTGCTTGCTTGCTTTCCTTAGTTCCCTCCCTTTTTCTCTGGGCAATTTATTTCATGTTTTGAATGTCTAGCCATTAGTTAACTATGGACCATCTTATTCAAGAAAGAATTTAAGGCAGCCTACTAGGTTACAAAAATATAAAAAGATAGTATAGGGAGGCGGATGTGGCTCAAATGGTTGGGCATCCGTCTGCCATATGGAGGGACCTGGGTTCAATCCCCGGGACCTCCCGGTAAAATTAAAAAAATATATATAGTAGGCGCATGGGCTGCCAGGCTCTGTGTGCTGCTGAGCCGTCGGGCCTGGGGAGCCATGCAGCAGGATGATGACGTAACAGGGGAGAGACAAGATGAGATGCTCCGAAAGCTCCAGAAGCCAGGAGCTGAGGTGGCGCAGGTGGCAGAATACTCTCTCCTACATCGGAGGTCTCCAGGATCGAATCCTGGTGAAGATTGGAGGAGGAGGATGAGAAGAGATGGCAGGAAACAGACATGGAGAATTGCCCAGCAAATGGACACAAAATAGCAAATGGGGAAGGGGGGATTTAAAATGGATAAAGTAAATAAATAAATCTTTAAAAAAAAAAAAAGATAGTATAAATTAATAGAAGGTGTGAATATGAAAGAAAAATCAGGGTTGGATCTAAAATCAATCCAAGGGTTATAATAATGTTATAATGATCTATATATTTGGTACTGACAGGGCACAAATTTAATTTTAAGTTTCTACAAGCCAATGTGAAAAGGGAAACCTGGTCACTTATTCAGAGCATCTATAGGCTGAAATTAACATCATCATCAGGGAAGCGGCTGTGGCTCAATCAGTAGGGCTCCCGTTTACCATATGGGAGGCCCCGGGTTCGGTTCCCGGGGCCTCCTGGTGAAGGCAAGCCCGCCCGCACGGCGTGGTTGGCTGACCCAGCGAGCACAAGCAGCAAGGGGGGGATAAATGAATAAATAAATAAAATCTGAAAAAAAACAAACAAACAAACAAACAAAAAACATCATCATCATCATCACCACCATCATCACATTAAAAACAACAAACAATCACTTTCTCAGGAAAAATACAACTATTTTAGGGTTTAATAATTACAATACAAGTAAAAATGCACAGCAACTTCCTTTGTTTATTTAACAGCTTTGAACTAGATCTTCAAAAGTGATTCTGATTTTCACATTGTCCTTTCAGTATATAAGAGAACTCACCATGTCATCATCATGTCTTAAAGAACATGAAAGTACACTATCTCTCTGAACTCATGTAGCAAATTCCATTTACAGAAATCAAAGCAGGTAAGATCCCAATGAACTCATCAGTTGTTGAAACAGTTCCAGGACTCCAGGAGATGGGTAGCAGAGCTGTTTCCACACTTGCCTCAAGGGAAGAGACAAAAACCCATCCACTCTGGGCACAGGAATAAATAGATCTTCATAGAAATGTTTCATCTTATTTCTTAAAATTACTTTAGCTGGGTGGTTATAACTTGGTGGCAAATACTAACAACCCTTTACATCATAAGTTCCTTATGATGTCTGCTTTTAATATAGAAAAGTATTATTCCTGAATGCCATTTTCTGTGTTGCACATCTTGCCACATTTGGGCCCTAGGGCTAGGGTTTATTTATATTGGCTACTTCATAACTTCCTCACTCAACCCTCTAATTTCCCTTGCTTTTAAGCCAAAGAACAGACACAGAGTTTTTCCTTTTTATAATTTATACGTAGAAACTACGTCCAACTCAGGATGCCCCTTTCATCCACAGGAAGAGTCTGGAACCACCTGACTCATTGACACAACAAGCCCAGAAATAGAAAAAGCAATCTGGCTCAAAGGGAGAGACGAGTGGAAACTTCTAAGCCAGCACACAGCTAAGGTGTTATGTCATATGAAATTAATTCTCTGAGGTCAGGGATTAGAGTAAGGTTACAGTCCAAATAATTCTGCCTACTAATTACTTGATCCATTACAACATTTATTTCATTGAGAGAGATGCCCAGCCCATGACTTCCAAGGGTGGCATTAGGGGTAGATGGAAGGAAGAAGATAGTCAGAGAAATAGAAACCCCTTTCTTATAAAAATACATGTCTCCCCGGCCTCAAACTGAAATGATCATCTCCTGCCGCTCTAAGTGAGGGATCAGATGTGTCACTCCTCCCTTTCCAATAAAATAGGCACCTGAGATCACAGAGCTCTTCAGCACAGTGCAGAAGATGACTGAAGAAATTAGTTATTTTCTTTCATAAGAAGCACTGAGGTGAGATGATAATAAAACCACCCTCTGTATGGGAAAGAGTAAGAAGCCAGGGCATGAACGGTGTGGCTAGAATGGAGTAGTGAATATATACCAAGAACCCACATTATCTGAAATGTTTTGCTTGATAAAAACTGACATCCAACACAGACAGTATAAAACACACCATTTTCCTTGTAGAGATTGGTTAAGAACAAGACAGGTATATATGTTTTGACTTCTCAAGACTTATGACCCCCCAATGCAGTGATTTAGGGAGGGCTCTAAAATACAGTGAATAAATTGGGACAACAGTCCTTACTTAAAAGGTAGTGTCAACCAGTGCCTGAGGGAATCTGTAGGGAGGGGTTGGTGGGGGTGAGGAACAGAGTAGAAACAGGTGGATCTGAAAGCTGCTACTTCACAATGTGAGACTCATATACATCCAATCAGTTTATAAACTACCATCATCAATGAGAAAGATAACAATAGCAGCAGCTGCTGTCACCATGTGTTCAGTGACTTTTCTGTGCCAGCCACTGCATCAAGGGCTTTATGTCCATTACCTCACTGAGGAGCCCTGGCCCTTTTCTTCTCAGAGTCTCTCAGGTGGTCCTTTGCCATTTGGGGATGTATTTCCCCTTCTGGGATATCCTTGATATTCAAGCAAGGTTATTGGCACCTGTGTAACAATGCTGGGGGGTGAGGACTGTGCGATGGGGAGTTACCCCTGGTTTGCTGAGGGCCCTGAATCATCTGAGGCTGCTGTGAAGGTCAGGGTACCAGCACGACCTGGAGACCAAATGGAAGATCTGAGCTCCCCAGTCTCTTGCTTTCTTCCACCATTCTCATTTCTGCCCCTAAACTGACAGTGAAAGAAAATAAGGGAAAGATTGATGCCTATAGCTGAAGTGTACAGTTAATGGTCAGAAACCAAACTTGTCACATGTAATAGAATCATCACAATGTTGGTGACAGAGTTAAGACAGTGAAAAAACAGTTGCTATTCCAACTTCCAATTTTCAAGTTATTGTTGGGGCTGAAATTTCTCTCACCTCACAGTTTTTATTTTGGAAGATCTCCAAAGCATACTTTTAGCCATATTTGAGTAACTGAAACATGAAAAAATTGGTATTTTTTTTTCAGCCACATTAAACTCTAACCAGATGCTCTTAAAAAAACTTTTTGCATATACACAGCACCTTTTATTCTAGTGGAGAGTCATTTTATTCACCTCTGAACTGTATCTACCATAGATTGAAAATAGTAACTCTTTAATGGCCATAGCAACTGTAACCCACTGACCCACCATCTCCAGAAAGGAAGTAATGAGCACTCCATTGGCCTATCTAATTCTCCCTCTCAATGAGTGTCTCTGACCCTAATCACTGGAATATGCAGACTCCTAGTAAAATACATTTAACAAACAGTTATTGAACACTTCTATGCATGAGGGAAAAAAGCTGAAGAAGAGTGGGAAGCTAGCATGATTGTCACCAGCCTGCAAACTGAAAATGACATCAGGGCTTAGTTCCCATAAAAAGTGTCAGGGTCAGGACCCTACCGGAATGACTTCCCTGAAAGACAGTGCTTCCGGCATCTTTTCTTCTCTTAACCATTAGGCAGAGAGAAATGCTTCGGGCATTTAGAGGAAAATCAGTGTGAAGAAAAATTAATGACAGGAAGCCTAACGTCTGTGAATTCATAGGTCACCATTTGGGCCAACCCCAGAGCATGACCTGGTAGTACCTCACTCAGTGTTTGGTCCCTCAGCATCCACTATGACTCCCTCCATTCTCCCCATCATAGCCAGAAAGACCTCTTTAAAACATAATTGGATTGTGTAACCTTCCAAATTAAAACTCCACAGTGGCTTGCATTTCTGTTTAGCATAACACCAATAACTCCCTACCATGGGCCACAAGGCCCCTCATGATCCAGTCTCTGATATCTCTTCGATGTCTTACCCCTTGGCCTACTATACCCCAGCCACACTGGCCAACTTGGGTTCCTAGAACATACCAACTACTTCCTTGTCTCAGTGCCTGCACATTATTGTTCTTATACCTGGACTACTCTTTCTCTTATAGGTCTTTCACATCACCCAGGTCTCAGCTTAAATATTACCATTTCAGAGTGGTCTTCTTTGACATGTAAAATAGGGCCCCCTACCTGCCCACCTATTCTCTGTCTTGATTTTCTTTCACTTAACATAGTCATAATTATTTGTTAACTTGTTTTTATCTGATTCCTCCCTTAAAGTTCCAAGATAGCAGTTACCAAAAACATCTGATTTTTTTAAAGTCACATCTTCGTTCGTGTTCAGATAGTGCCCAGACACAAACAGGTATGCAATAAATTTTTGTTGAATGGGTGAATTAACTGAATATAATTGAAAATGGCAAATTAAAAAAAAATACAAAAAGAAAACAGAAGACGGCACTTCCTTTTACTTTTATGTTTTCACTACCATAGATCTTGGATTTCTGTTAGCAGTTTTTCACGTATTCATTTTAACTAGGAACACCGTGACTGAACTTGAGATGCTAAGAGAATGGAAACTTAGCTTATGGCTACAATTAGAAAGTTTCAAAATGACTTTAAAGCCCCAGGTTTGACACACAATGTATTTTGAATAAGGTGGGGGGGGGGGTTAGGCCTTTCTCATTTAAAGATATTTGGGATTGAAAACAAAGTATGTGGCATGGTGTTCCTTTTTTTTTTTATTATGGGTAAAAATCAAAATTCTCACAATACATACAAACATTTGCAAAATGATATATAAATATATATGCATATATGTGTATTTGTTTACGAAAAATTACAAAAGAATCAAGTCAAGCAGGAGAACACTAAGAATGGATAGCACAATATAGTCCTGGGAAGTGATTGTGAAGCTGGCCTGAGGGGAGCACATCCCTTGTCACCCTGCCATCTGGGTCTGATCTGGGCTGCTGAACCCTGGAGTTGTCTGGAAACTCAGAAGCACCAAGAGTGCCTCCCCTGCCGCCCCGGCACTGATCCAGTTGCTAAAAATCAAGGCTCTTGAGTTGTCATACTGTTTGGTTCCTTGGCTGTTAGAACCCTGTCTGGCAGGCTGGCAGGAGCTCAGCCATCATAGAGGGAGACCTAGAATCGACTTACTTTCTAGGACTGCTCTCTGGTGGGCCTGGGCTGGGCCCCAGACACATGCATACTGGTTGAATAGAGGCCTTTCTCCAAAGGCCTCCTGATTTGCTCAGCCCTTAGGACTAGACTTTTCTCAGGTTTCCTGAGTGTACTTAATTTCTCTGCTAGGACTCTAACTCTGCTCAGAACTGAGTTAATTTGGATGGGGTTCTGCTCCCTTGTATAACTCTTGTCACTCCTGTCTCCTGCTCCCTATCACCTAGCTGCTCTTTGGGATCTGGCTCAATCCAGGCAGGTCATCTAGTATCAAGCTGCAGTCGCCTGCCCAGACTCTCCCTCGAGTGTTGAACTACCCAGTTTGTAACGTGGGGCAGCCTCATCCCCTCCTGAGGCTGGCCTCTGAGGTCCCAGCATCCCATATCAGTAAATATGCATAGGGCCCCCCCTCAGGGCACAGGGGTGATCCTGCTTGAATCTAGGGATCACTTTGGGGAAGTTGGGACATAAGTGGCTTTTACAAGACTTAATGTCAAATACAGGGCAGCCAGTGGTGTGAAAGCTAAACCTGGGTCACAGAATTTTCAAGTATAAAACAAGAGGCAAGAATCAGATGAGCTGAGTTCCTTTTCAGGTGAAACATTCCATAGTCCCAGAAAAAGGCCTTCTGGTTCTAAATTCTGTGGGTTTCCCACTACACTTCCCTATCGCTTCCTGCTAAAAAGCCTCTGGTGGCTCCCCACTGTCTACAGAGTAGTGTAAAAATGTCTAGAGTCAAAACATTCAAGGCCCTTAACATTCCAGATCCTGATAAAGATTCCACTTTACTAGTACAAAGCTGGACACCACACAGCCTTGTCCTCCAGCCATATGAGCATTTGGGAACCTGTCATGTGCTTTCCTGCCAGGGTGCCTGTGCTCATACTGTGTCCTCTGCCTTGAATGCCCTCCTTCTTACCTTTCCCCTGGCAGAACCCTACTACTCTTCCTCCAAAGTGTCCAATTCAAATACCCCTACTTCTCCTCCTGTGAAGCCTCCCTGACCTCTACCCCAGGAAGACACAAATAGCATTATGTTCATCTCTACATTATAATGCTTAGCACATTATAGTTAGAATTTTGATCTGCCTCGTCTACTAGACTGTTAAGTTCTTGAGGGATGGAGACAGGGCCTAGCACAGGGCATAACATATTGTAGATACTCAGTAAATATTTGTTGACTTGAAAATTGTGCTATGGATATGTACACTGTCATTTAGATTTGAACTGAAAAATCAAAGTTCTCAGTTTGACACAACACCTCTTTAAAAGAGATGCAGTGAGTAAGGAAAACAAAATTAGAATGAAATAACATATTTAAAGAGAAGACAGGTTGGGAGGAGAGAAAGACTTCTAACTCATGTATTTTTCTGTTTACAAAGGAATTTTTTACCCAAAGAGAAAACACTGGTCCAATTTGAGATGTTGCTGGAATTATTCCTTCTCTTTTTTCTTCCTTTAGTTTTTAGAGAACCAGTGCCCAACTGGAAAAGTGATACAGATGGAAAAGTGTAGAGAACTATGCAATGATATATATCAACAAGGCTACTGAGTGATGATAGCTATGCCAAGAGAAAAGCATTACACAATGACACCAAAATAGGACACTTTAGGAATGTCTTAGAGCTAAAACAGCTGTCACCTAGTATTTTGGCATTCTTGAAGTATATGAAGAAATAGCTCTTGGAGACAAGAGAGTACAGATTATTTGCAATAAGATTCAGAGGTCAAGAACATGTTTTCCTCATCTTTTTTTCCCCCTTAGGTTTACCTATTAATAACATTTTCACTTTAAAAAAACATGAAGCCCTAAAATATGTATAATTCCAAAATACTGCCCACAGGTGTGTTTCAAAGGAAAAGAAAAGTCCCCCTCCCCCATTAAGCCAGATTTTCCTAATCAGACTTGTAGAGATAGTTTTCACTTCTGTGGATTATCCAGGTCTATTATTTATATACATGATTTAGGTCATTAATCTTACCCTCCAGAAACATTAAGGCAAGGATAATGTGTAAAATTTAAATTGTCAAATTTGCTGCTGATAAAATGTGTTTTAGGAAAAGTTTAAAACTCTGGAATTTAAAAGTTACTGATGGATTTAAATATGTGTGCTTCTTAAATTTCTTTACCTTTCAGCTAAGTGAGATGCTGTTGTAAGTTTGCTTTACTCTAGGGTTGCTTCTCCTGTCCTTTGTTTACTCAGTCAGAGAGGTTGGTGAAGCCTCATCCATTCAGTATTTCTTTATTGTGCACCTACTATGTGCTGAGGGCTAGGGCTACAATGTTGGAAGGTGCAATCTCTGCAATCCAGGAATTCCAGTCTAGTGGGGCAGAGATGAGTGTACTGGCCATTGTAATAACATGGGATTGAGGGTAAGGTCTGGTTAAGCACTGGGTACTTGGAAGCATCATGGCAGAACATAATCCACCCAGGAAGGATGGAAGGATGGGATCTGGGATCTGAGTTAAGAGAAGGTGATGCATTCCAGGAGAAAACTGCTTCTTATGTCCTATGATACAGCTCTGCTACTGAAAGCTCCATGTTTCTTTGTTTCATAGAAACAAACAAAAAAAAATTGGACAAATCAATTTAAACCTCGTCATATTTTCAAGAACTAGCACTACATATATATCCCTTGCAAACATCTGTTATAATAACTGTTAGTAACAGTCTAGCAAAAAGCACAGGGGTAGGATTTCCTGGGTCATTTTTAAGTCATCAGTTCAGACTCTCAGAATGTCTGTGCTAAAACGGAACAAAGATATGATTTTTACAATGAAAAACTTTTGCAAAGGAGAAAACTGAAGCTCAGTCAATGGAAAATTGACCATCAAAAGATGAGAAACATTTTTTCTTAATATTTTCCTTTTCTATATCAAAGGAATATAGATGCTTGGTTACCCTTGAAAAGGTGGAAATATGAAATTTTAGAGAATCTGTTCTGCTTATGCACACTACTTATAATTCCTTCAGTTACCTGTTTGGCAAGACACTTAAGAATCAGCCCACTATAGTCTTCCATTTCCTCCCCAAGCAGATACACATTTTTAGTAGATACTCTTATAGGAAGGCTATAATAAGGACATAAAATGTGTCTTTGGAACTCAATACTTGACAGGCTAATTAATTGACAGGCTAATATCAATGTCATGGACCCAAACAAAGCTTTAACTGAGATGGAATTTGTGATAAATTACATTTTAGGATTATACCCATGCAGAGACAATTATGTTAGTGCTTGATTGGAGGAACAATGGATATTGTGCAAATAGTTAACTAAAAACTATTGAAATGATAAATGGCTATTTTTTAAAAAGTTACTTATATTTCAAAAGTCTATGTCACCGATATAATTGTAAATGAAAAGCTGGCTGACTATCCTTCTTTAATTGTTTCAAAGCTGACTGATCAGGAGGCAAAGGGTTTGACTTTGGGCCATTATGGTATCTCAGAATCTCTTAGATGTGCCACTGTAAAAAGGGAAAAGTTTGACATATAATTTTTTTTTCTGTAGTCATAATGAAACACTATAACAATGCTGTCTAATAGAGATATAACATAGAAGCCACATTAAAAAGTGAAAAATGGTAAAAAAAAATTATGTAGCCTGTTTAACCCAATATAATAAAAAATTATCATTTCAACATATCAATATAGAAAATTAAGATGTTTTACATTTTTTGGTAATAAGATGTTGAAAAACTGTATTTCACAATTGTAACACAACTTAATTTGGCTTAGCCACATTTCATGTATTTAAAATAGTGTGGCTAGTGGTTAATGTATTAGATGGTACAGCTATATAGGAGGGTTTGCATTCAATATTTAGTATAGCATGCTTTCTTCTGGAATACTGGATATTTCTACCTTCTGGTTCCGGTACAGCCAGAGTGTTCAGAGCTAGGGCTCTGGAGTCAAAGCAACTTCAATACAAATCCCAGATCTCCCATTAATTAGCTTGGTGACCTTGGAAAAGTTAATTTCTCTAAACCTCAGTTTCTGCATCTATAAAATGGAAAAAATGACTATTTCTCCCACAGAGTTGCTGGATGGATTAAAATTAAATAACGAATAAAGTGCTTAGCATAGTGCTGCTACAAAGTGTAACTTAATAAATAGTAACTATAATAAAATATTTTTTATTCATTTTGAAATTTTATTAATTTTTTGGCTTTGTTTTTGGGGATGTTTTGGATTGCAGAAGGGTTGCAACTGTGGCAGGAGAGGATTACTGGTATGGGGTGTTGGTGTGTGTGGGGGAATGTGTGGGGAAGGGTACCCCTGGGTATGCCTCTAAGGAATATGAATGTTTTCATGTGGTCATGGGGTATTGTCTCGGTGGGTGGAGACCCACACAATAACTGACGGAATATTGAATTCCCATCCTGGGGAGTCCTGCTACATTCTTTAATAGACTGGCAAGAATCTCTAGAGTACATGGACAGTGCCTAGCAAAGGAGGACAGACCAATATGCCAGGCCCTTGATATTGATGCATGTACTTATAAACCTTGTTCCTATGAAACTGAAACATAGCCTAGTAATATATATTGCCTAAGAGTTACGTCCTGAAAGCCTCCTTATTGCTCAAATGTGGCTTCTCTCTAAGCCAAACTCAGCAAACTCACTACTTTCCCACCAATGAGGGACATGTCTCCTGGGGATGAGCCTACCTGGCACCAAGGGATTATTATCAAGCACCAACTAGCGATGCATTTGTAAAAATTCCTAGACCAAAAAGGGAAAATAGTAAATACAAATGAGTTTTTATGGCTAAGAGATTTCAGAGTGAGTTGGGAGGTCATTCCAGAGTTTACACTTATGCACATCTCAGGAGGATCTCACTGACTGCCACAGTAAACAGTGCCTCAAGCAGGGGAGCTCCTGAGGGCTCTAGACATTTAGACACTTTAGGCAGGACAGACAACCCCAGGAATTCAGCACTCCATCGTAGGCCTTACTCTGGAATATATGATAACCTATCTCCCCAATGTATCAGAGTTAGACTCATTTATAATTTTCCTACACATGGTTCTTCTGCCCTTTTATTTGAACCTATAATTAGCACTATACCCATTAAATATATGTCCCAGAGACTTAAATCTTCTGGATATTCATATGCCATTTGAGCCCTGAATCTCAGCAGAGTTGCAGCCAACACCTACTCTCCCGGACTCACCCAGGACAACTAACAACAGGATGATGATGGACAACACCCATCCCCCAAAACAGAGTATCTACAACAGCAAGCAAGACTGTTCAAACCATCACCCTATGGGATCTAAGCCTCCTCTCAATCGGAAGCAGACTGGGCACCACCATCCCCAAATCCTCAAGATTGAAGAACGAACAAACATAAGGTGGGAATGCAATTATGGACTAAAGTAGACTTATAATTATTCTAGTAATGGAAGAATTTGTAACATTGATATAAAGACAGTGGTCACCAGAGGTTCTGAGGGGAGGGAGAAGGAAGAATAGGTGTAACATGGGGCATTTTTGGGACATTGGAATTGTTCTGCATGATATTGCAATGATGGATATAAGCCATTATACATTTTGTCAAAACCTATAAAATTGCATGGTGCAAAGTGTAAGTCATAATATAAACTAAAAACCATGCTTAGTAGCAATGTTTCAATATGTGCTCATCAATTGTAACAAATGTACCATACTAATGAAAGATTGAAAGATGTTATTAATGGGGAAAAGAGTGGGAGGGGGAAGGAGAGGAGTATATGGGAATCCCTATATTTTCTTTTTTTTTTTTTAATATACCTCTCCATATTTTCAATGTAACATTTATGTAATCTAAAACTTCTTTAAAAATAAAGGAAAAAATTAAATAACTAATAAAGTGCTTAGCATAGTGCTGCTACAAAGTGTTACTTAATAAATAGTAACTATAATAAAACCAATCCACTAGATTATATATTCATAAGGGCAAGGACCATGCCTTTCTTTCACAGTGCCTGACAAATAATGAGTACTTATTTAATTAAATGAATAAATAATGGTACTCTTCTCTCAGCCATTATAAACTAACTTGTTTCCATGACATCTTTACAGAGCTAGCATGATGATGATTTCCACTACCTGCCTTGTCATGAAGATACAGATGACTTGTCAGGTAGAAAGAGCAGGGGACTCTCATGTTCTTCTTTTTCACTTCTCTTTTATTAAAAAAAAAAAAAAAAATTATTACTTCTTTTCCCTTTCCTTGAGGGATCAGGACTAATAGGGGCCAAAAAAACTGTACAGGCTGAGGAAACAGCTGGCAGAGTCAGAAGATTGGTTACCAAGAGAAGAAATTAATTAAATAATTTGGAGGTAATAGAAGCTAGGGTATTCTCACTATTGGAGAAGGGAGTTACAAAGATGGAAAGGTTAAAAACTAGAATGACTCCTATGGTGTTAGTTTGGAACTGGAGTTCTCAGTATTGTTTCATGGTTTTTGATAGATAGATGAAGGACAGATAAATAGATACAGCTGTGTGTGTGTGTGTGTGTCTATGTGTCTATTTCCTAACTCTCTTGGCTGAGAGGGCATACAAGCAATGAGCACACCTAGTACCCAGATCACGGTTTCTAAGTAACGTTTTCTATAATGGAACCAGGTCTCCTTGAATATGCAGCTGATTCCAGGGCTGGGGTAGAGAAAGTACAAGATGCTCATGGAACATTTTCTTGTGCCAGAAAGTAAAACAGCCCTAAAAAATAATGGGGCTTTTCAAAAGGACACAGGAGCCAGCTTGAAGAGGCTGAGATCATTTGAGCATCAAGAAAATAACAATATTAATGAATTATAACTCCTTGAAAAAAATAAGAATCCATGTGTCCACATTGATATAAATAAATAAATAAATGGGGGAGGAGATAAGGCTTTTCTTTACAGTAGAAAGTTTATAAGCAAAATATTTACAGTTTCAAAATATCTCCCTACAAACTGTTTATTAATGGCGAAGGGAAAAAGTGTACCTTTCGAGTGCAGAAACCTGGCATATATGATGTTGACCAAATTATCCAAGTTAACATCAACAGTAACAGGGCAAATACATTTAAGTGCCTCCTGATGTAATTGAGAAGAATACAGTATCACTTCTGTGGTATTCCTGCTAAAAATGCATAGACTCAATCTAATAATGAGGGTGCATCATACAAAAATAAATTGAGGGACATTTACAAAACATATTCTTCAAAAATGTCAAGGTCACCAAAGACAAGGAAAAACTGAAGAACTGTTCCAGACTGAAAGAAACATGACAACTAAATGCAACATGTGATCCTGGCACAATGAAAAAACAATTTTGTTTCCTATTAAGGATATTATTGAGATTTTGTTTAAAATCTGAATGAAATCTATGAATTAGAAAAGAATATTTTATCAATGTTAACTTACTAAATTTGATCGTTATACTGTGGTTATAAGGTACTTGCCCTGTAGGGTAACCACATTGAAGTATATCAACTGAGTCAGAAAAAAACATACACACACAGAGAAGAGAGAGATATGGAGGTAAAGATAGATAGATAGGTAGATAGATAAAAAAGAGATGAATGATAAAGCAAATGTGGTAAAACATTAAAGATTGGGCAACTAGGTGAAGAGTATATGAGAATTCTTATTATTCTTGCATCTTTTCTGTAACTTTGGAATTATTTCAAAGTTAAAAAGTAGTTTGGGCTCTGAGATAATTTAGATCCAATTTTTGAATCCTCAGTCTGATATTTATCATCTGATTATGGAAATTTATTTATTTTGAGCTTCATTTCTTCCCCCCATTTTATCACCAAGAAAGGGGACTAACTTAAAGGATGTTGTAAGGATTAAATATGTTAATTTATAAATTAGCATCTGGCAAGTGGTGGGTGTTAGTGCTCTAGTAGAGGACTGGAAACCTAACTAGTGCTGAAAAAGTACTCGAATAAATGTAGAAGCTCCTCTGTTCCCACCTATAATCTGAAAAAGTGACACCACCAGTTATAGAAAATTAGATTCTTCAAAATTTAGCGAGATTTGTCTTAACACCTAAATAATCTTACAACAAAAAACTGGGATAACAACAACAAAAATAATTTTAAAACACTATTTTACATTTGGATATTGATTTAGAGTTTGCTCAGTACTTTGCACTCAAGTCTCATGTGACACTGAATGGAACAGGCAGGAATTCAAGTTCAAGTTCAGCACAGCGTTAATAATAGTGAATCTCTACAGTGCCTTGGGTATGGCTGTCAAAGACAAGGTCAAGCCCTTGGGACTTAAATCTAAAACAAGGCTTGCATCAGTTCATAGCTTTAAGGTTCAAAATGAGGTGCATTTTAATGTCCATCCATCTGGACATCTGATCCTACAATGCTTATGCTGCTCTTTGTTTGTGGTTGAATTGGGGGCAGTGACAAGGCAGAGAAGGGGACTAAGGTTGTGCCTGGGAGGTTTCTAGTCTCAGCCAAGATGTGCACATGAATTTGAAATTACCCAAGAGGGTGTTTCAGAGCTGTCTGCCAAAGAGTGGTGTCTTCTAATCTGGAGAGCAGCTGCTGGGCACAGGCATGCAAACACATACAAGCACACACACAAACACACACAGACACATTCGCAGAGCCTATACCTGCCTCTACTTGTCTGCTCTAGACAGATGGCTCCTTGCTTTTGGGTCGCCACATCCTGCAGCCCAATCCAGTTAGACCCTTTCTTCTGTGGAGACTGGCAAGCAGTGGGGTGAGAGTTTCTGCAAGGTTACCTGTCTTCAGAGTATGAAGGACGCTGCCCAGAGAAGGAAGAGGGTTATATTTAGTGTTTGGGCCCAGTTATTGTTGGGCTCGCCATTGCCTCGCTTTTGCAAAACTGTCAGTGGTCCCTGGTTGCAAACTGTCTGTGGCTTTGAAGCCCAGAAAACAAAAACTGAGAGGGTGTCCAAAAAGAAAAAGAAGAAAACGTTGTTGGTGCCTGGATTCCACTATTGGATTTTGGTGGGGATGAGAAGAGAAAACTACCAGGCGTGATCAAGCAAAGGTACCTGCACAATAAGGTATTTGTCCTTCTCGCCGGGAAGCATGCTTTGGGAATGTTTCTGTGTTATATAATTGCCAACCCCGCTCTCAGGAGCAGGATTGTCTGGATATTATGCAAGGGGATGCAGTAAATCTTAGGTATAATTAAGAGCTTATGATGGAGGATGACCTGGAGGCTAATAAGAGTAAAATCCACTTGCAGTATAGAGAAGCTATACTAACAATAGTTAAGTTTTGCTAATTGCTAGGCATGAAAGAAAACTAAAGTGAAATTTAAAATTGTTATCCACTTAAGAGTAAGACAAATGACCCAGAGCTTGTTCTGTAACACTGCAAAGAATGTGACTGGTTATCTATGGGTACATCATATCTCAATGTAAATGAGAAATGATGCCATGGCAGGCAGACTGCTGGCAAATGATACCAGAGAAGATTCTTCTCATTGCACATGCTCTGTGTGAATATTAGCCAAGATTTAGAGTGACAGCATAGTTTTGAATATAAACACATCTTCAGCTAAAATGCTTGTGACATATTCATTTTTTCTCTCTTCATAACAACTGATGATCACACATCTGTTTTTTTTTTAGTATCTGTGTAAGTCTCAGGAAGGAAAAAGAGGCACAATACACATACTTCTTAACTACACTCACCATATCCCACATGTGTATTAGATTTGCATAAAGACAGACATGGGTTATTGTATTACAAGAGACAACTTATTTGAAATATGGTAGTGTTCCTCCAACTGCAAGTTAAAATGCTTTTACTATGGTGACAATTTCCAGTTACTCAATCTGCCATCCCTCAGGAGCAAATATTCCAAATAAATATTTGATTTTCTGGAAACTAAGATATTAAGGGTACCAGTATGCAGGGTGCCACACATAGCTAGTGCCAATACTATTACTAGCTACAACCAAGCAAATGCACAAGATTTCATTTCTTTCTTACATTCTTCCTGGAATTTATTTGTACCTATTTCAGTTTTGTTGTAGATCTTCAAAGGCTTTTAGTTACTTTTCTCTTGTGTTAGCAGCTTGGAATAGATCCTGTAGGTTATCATGATGGAACCAGGGGCAATCGCTTGACTAAACCAGTGGAATTCAGAGGAGGATAGCAACATGGATATAGCAAGGACTGCTTCTTTGCTTTGCCTTAGAGCTGCTGGTCCTGGTCTTGAACAGAATGAGGCAGAGGCAGCTGTCTATGAGCCATGGCATTAAACTGCCAGGTTATGACTAGGGACACCAACACCTTGTTTCAGCTGCTCCTAACATCTCCACATGAAGCTATTTAAAGAACCTTTGCATTTGATCAGGGAGCATGTGGGGTTAAGCCTGTGTTTTCCATTTCAATTTTAGATCCTAAGCAGGTGCAGTTAGTAGTTCAAAATTTAAAAACTTATTATTGTTTTTCCTTCTGACCAGTGCAAAAACCCCTTTATACTACAGGAGAAAAGCATGCTATTAAGATAGAGACTTGTTTCTTAAGTAAAAGTAAAATTGCTTAGAATTTTTTAAAGATCATAGAAATTTTCCATTATAATTCTTGTGTGACGAAATTTTGGTTAAAAATAAGAAAGAAAAAATATAATTATTTGGCTAGAGTTAGGGCAATATGTAAGTATTTGTGCTAATGCACATTGATTTACCCCTATATCCTACTTTTTGTGCTTGGAATATGGTTGATGCTGACACTATTGCATATTAGGGACATTTTGGATTGTTGACAATAAACTCTGATTTATCATTTGAACTTTGACCATTAGAAAAAGGTATCCTCTAAAACTCACCCCATTCCCTGAAGAAACAGAGTTGAAGCAAAAGTAAAAATAATACAAAACCAAAAGATCCTTTCTTTTAAAAAGTTTTAAGCCAAATCTTTGAAAAATTCTCTAAATGTAGACTTTCCCAGGCCTGTTGAAACTGTAGAATCTCCATGATCTACCACATACCCTGGCATTCAAACCAGAGTGGTCTTTTCTTTTAAATGATAAAACTGTAATGTTTAGGAGAGTCAACAAAGCATGAGTGCAGGAATCTGCTGCTCGGATCCAACTTGGGAGAACTAAAGGAGGTAGGGTGAACATTCATCTGAGCATGCCTGGGACTGCGGGGTTTTCTGGGACACAAGATTTTCAGTGCTAAAACCAGGAGTGTCCTGGAAACACCACGATGGTTGGCCACTCTAAAAGGAGGGGAACAAGAATCTGAAATGATCATGAAAAAGAAGTTTATTGCTTGCTATACAGGAGTACTGTGTAAGAACTCATGTGCCCTAATCCCCAGTTCAGCATTTTACATACACGGCAGTCACCTTGTTTAGGTAGATAGGTGGGGAGGGGTTTGGTCTCAAGAGTCATCTATTTACAGAGCTTCACCCTTTCTAATGTAAGAGAAGATCTGAGGGCATAGTAACAAAGTGTCATCCTGAAGCTTGAGAAGTAGCATGGATTGGCCCCACTCTCACTGAAAACAACCAAAACTAAGACTCTAAGCTGTTCTATGGTTATATCTTTGTTATGGACTGAACTACATCCCCCCACAAAGGCATATCACAGTCCTGTGAATGAACTCATTTGTAAATAGAATCTTCAAAGATCCTACTGGTTAAGGCAAAGTTGAATCAGGGTGGGCTTTAATCCAATATGACTAGAATCTTGAAAAGCAAGGGAAATTTGGACACTGTATAAAAGACAGAAGGAGACAGATGCCCGTGTGACAAAGGTAGGGACTGAGTTAGGACTACCAGGAAACTACCACCTGAATGCTACAGGCTTCAGAGGAAGCGTGACCCTGCTGACACCTTGATTTTGGACTTCTAGCCTCCAAACTGTGAGACAATAAATTCCTGTTGTTGAAGTCAACCAGTCTGTGGTATTTCTTACAGCAGCTCAGGGAAATTAAGACAATCTTTTATTTAAGTTTCAATGAGGGCAAGATGTGTGCTTAAACCAATTCAAGGGGAAACAGTGTATAAAGCATATCAGTTAACCAAATCCTTGCTTCTCAAACTTTGGTTGGTGGACCAGCAGCACTGGTATCACTTGTATATGTGTTAGACATGCAGAATCTCATGCCCTGCCCCACCCCACTATCACAATCTGCATTTTGAGAAGATATCCTGAGTACATTAGGGTTTGAGAAGTAGCACATTAAATCAGTACTTTGCAACTATCTACAACATAGGACCAATTGTTGTTATGGTTGTTCTATTATGGGCTGATATTTTTGTAAAATGCAATAAAAGTGAATCACTAGAAAAATGATTATGTGCTTGTATGTCAAAGCAATGCCAAATTGTTATAAAAGTTTCAAAATGCTTACTCTCAGTTTCTATACTTATCTCACAGCAGATGGGTAGCAGTTTGCAGATCAGAACAGGTTTATGGACCACTTTCTGAGTAGCACTGTGCTATGTGCCTTTCACTACTGCTAGGAAATACCTAGATGATGAGACCAATGAACACTCTGCATCCATCTTTGCTTGCTCTAGATCAGGGGTTCTTAACAAGGGGTCCTTGTGAGCTTGAATTGAAATAAAAAAAAAAAAACAAAAACATTTTTGTGGGGATGTGTTGGTGCAGGTGTGATATATTTATTAAATAATACACAGTATAGTGTGGACTTAGTAAGGGGTCCATGGTTTTCACCTTACTGGCAAAGGGGTCTGTGGAACAAAAAAGGTTAAGAGATACCCTGAAAAAACCTCCCCTGATACTCTGGAGAATGGTAAAGACTGGAGGACTCTGCAAATGCTGAATTGAAGAAAGAGAAAAATATCAGATCCAGTATCTTAAACCTGAAAGTGGACATGCCTTAAGGTAACTTGTAGTTTGTAGAGGAATTTGGACTATTATAGTGCCTGGACCTCATCCCTGCCTTGAGAAGGGTACCACCCAGCCTCAGGTCTGTACTACCCAATCTTCAGCCTGCCTCAAGGAGTGTCCACCACCTCCCTTCTCTGAAAAAAACATCATCCAACAACCACCCTGTCCAGTGGAGTCTGCCTTCCAACCCATGCCTGAAGAGATTAATCCTGTCTCACCAGATGAAACTGCAAGAGAATGCCCTGAAGTAATTAGCTGGCAAAACACTCCTAATTTTTCTCCATACACACCCCCACCACTCTTCTTCTCTTCCAGACCTATAACTAGACTGAAATCACAAGTCCCCAAAGGTGAAGTACAAAGTGTAACCCATGATGAAGTACACTACGGAATTTTCCAAATTATATAAGCAGAAATCAGAGGAATATGTGTGGGAACGGACATTAAGGTGTGGGTTAATGGTGGAAGGAATATAACATTGAATCAGGCTGAATTTTTTACATGACCCACTAAGCAGAGATTCTGGATTCAATGTTGTAGCTCAAAGGGTTAGAAAGGGCTCTAACAGTTTGTGCAGGTGGCTGGCTGAAACATGGACCAAAAGACGACTAACAATGCCTGAGGTCAAGATGCCCAATCTACCCTAGTATATTATACATGAGGCAATCCAAAGGCTTAGAGAGATTGGAATGCTAGAACAGATCTGCCCATTTAAGATCTGCCTACCCACACCAGGAATGTCCAGAGGACACACCTTTAACCACACTGTGGAAAGCTGCAGTACTGTAGCCTTTTTCTGGGATATTTCTGAAGGATAGTGGTGAGGGAAAACTTCCCAGTGGCAGAACTTTGAGCAGTGTACCTGGTTGCTCATTTTGCTTAGAAGGAAAAATGGCCAGAGGTGCATTTGTACAGTGATTCATTGGCTGTTGCCAATGGTGGTTTGGCGGGATGGTCAGGAACTTGGAAGGAACATAATTGGAAAATTGGTGAAAAAAGAGGCCTGGGGAAGAGGTATGTGGGTAGACTTTTCTGAAGGGACAAAAAACCATGAAAGTATTTGTGTCCATTGTCCATGATCACCAGAGTATGATTTCAGCAGAGGAAGATTTTAATGATCAAGTGGGTAAGATGATCTGCTCTGTGGCTAATACTCATCCTCTTTCTTCAGCCATTCCTTTCATTGCCCAATTGGACTCACAAACAAACTGGCCATGGTGGTAGGGATGGATTTTATGTGTGCACAGAAACATTGACTTCTCTTTACCAAGGCTGACTTGGCTAAAGTCACTGCTGGCTAGTCAATCTGCCAGCAGCAGAGACCCACATGCAGTCCTTGATATGGCACTATTCCCCAAGGTGATCCACCTGCTACCTGGTGGCAGGTTGATTACATTGGCCCACTTTTATCTTGGAAGGGGCAGCAATTTGTTCTAACTGTAATTGTCACATTCTCCAGATAAGGGTTTGCCTTCCCTGCATACAAAGCTTCTTCCAAAACTACCATCTGTGAACTGACCAAATGTCTTATCCACCACTATGGTATTCCACACAGTATTGCTTCTGATCAAGGGACCCACTTCATAGCAAATGATGTGCAGGAATTGGCACATGCCCACGGAATTCACCGGTCTTAAAATGTTCCCCATCATCTTGAAGCAGCTGGATTGATAGAACAGTTGAATGGCCTTTTGAAGACCCAATTATTGTACCAACTAGGTGACTGTACCTTGCAGGGCTTGGGCAGTGTTCTCCAGGAGGCTGTGTATGCTCTAAATCAGATTCCCCACTAGGGTGATGTTTCTCCCATAACCAGGATACATGGGTCTGGGAATTGAGAAGTGGAAATGAGAGGGGCACCATTCACTCTTAACCCTAGCGATCCACTAGGAAAAATTTTGCTTCTTGTCACTTCATCCTTAAGATATGCTGGTTTATAGGTCTTAGGTCCAAAAGGAGGGGTGCTTACAACAGGGGACACAGCAATGATTCCATTGATCATAAAGTTAAGACTACTACCTGGCCACTCTGGGGTCCTCATGCCTCTCAATCAACAGGCAAGGAAGTGATTTACTGTACTGCATGGGGGTCTGATCATGCCCAAAGGAGGTAAAGAAGAGATTGCCTGGAATGCAGGAGATCCCTAAGGTGTCTCTTAGTACCACCATGCCTTGTGATTAAAGTCAATGAAAAATTGCCAAAACCCAATTCAGGCAGGATTAATAATGGCCCAGAATCTCCAGAAATGAAAGTTTGGGGCACACCACCAGGCAAAAATCCACTGCCAGCTGAAGCACCTTCTGTGAGTAAAGGGAACATGGAATGGGTAGCAGAAGGTAGTGGTAAGTATGAAATTTGACCATGTGACCAGTAACACGGAATGAGAACTGTCATGGTTAGGGTAATGTGTGCACTCAGCCAGTTAGTGGTGCCCAGTTGCTTGGTCAAACAAGTAATGGACTAATTGTAATACAGGGGCATTTCATGGACTTTAATCATCAGTGAGTTGATTGCATAGATGTCTGGTTACATCTACAATCAATTGGGGAGATTGCTGGGGCTTGTGCTGATTGTAGGGACTATGAAGCAAAACACAAAATGTAGCACCCAGCTGTTGGGTGTAACTACAGGGAGGAAAGGATGGAGGGGTTTCTGTGCCAAGTTGCAGTCATTAAACAGTATGTCCTGAAGGTTACTGGAAATGTGAAGTTGAAGGAAAGGGGCATGATGCATTTCATCCTGTGCATTCTTGGAAATTGCTTCTGCAGATGACAAGGATATGCCCAGATGGAGGATAGAGAAATAAAGTTGTCTTGGTCTGGCAAAAAAAAAAAAAAAGGTTAAGAACCCCGCTCTAGATGATCTGTGCATTGAGAGCCAGTAACCATAAAAGGGCTTACGCTTCAGTGTAGAGCCCAAAGTAAATCCTTACTTTGTAGGGAGCCCTTCCCATCATAACATTTTTATATAGGCAAAATCCCACTAAATGTTGATCAAAAGCATTGGTGGTATTAGGAGGAAGGGCATGGTCAGGGCATAAGGGCATGTCTGAGCTGTGAAGGTAAGGAAGAGTAAACCAGTGGGTATATAGTGGATGGAATTTTTTTTCAGGGAGGTGGGGGAGAAATAGGAGTTTGGAGTGTGAGATACTGTCTTTCCAGTTTAATACTCCCCAAAGCTACCAGGGGCCTACTAGTGGCTTTATATGATTTATCTTTGGGTTGGCTCTACTTCAGATGACATCTCCTAATCTTTCCTCTTCAAACAAGAGTAAAACTGACCACCAATATTTTAAAGAGCAGATATTACTAAGATACTGTATTAGTAAGTCAAAGGGGTGCTGATGTAAAATACCAGAAACTTGTTGGCTTTTATAAAAGGTATTTATTTGGGGTAGAAGCTTACAGTTACCAGGCCATAAAGCATAAGTTACTTTCTTCCCCAAAGTCTGTTCCCATGGGTTGGAACAAGATGGCTGCCGACATTCAGCCTCTTTCTTCCTCTTAAGGCTCCATGGTCAGGCTGTCTAGGTTTTGTCTCTCTCCCCAGGGCTCAATTCTCTCTGGGTTCAGCTGCTTTGTTCTCTCCACAAGGCCAGCTGTGAACTGTCAGGTGAACGGTTCGTCTCTTTTCCCGGGGCCTTCTCTCCTTCCTCATGACCGAGCTCCTCTGTGTGCTTACTTCCCGGGCTCCAGCTCAAAAACTCCAACTAACTCTTCCGCCATGTGATTTTCTCTGTGAGTCCCCCGCCCGCTTGGAGTCCCCTACTGATGTGGCCCAATCAAAGCCTAATCATAATTTATTCATGCCCAGGGGAAAAGACCAGTTTACAAACATAATCCAATATTTCTTTTTGGAATTCATCAATAATATCAAACTGCTACAGAGACCATCCTATATTTAGGGGGAGGAGTGTCAGGAAGGAAACATATTTGTGGATGTAGATTGCTGGCTTTTCTCTTCCCTTAATGATTCTTGTATTTTATGCATTCTAATGTAATTCAACAGCCAACCGATGTTATCACTGACCCTGAAATGTTAAGTAACAATGTTTATGGCATCTTTATTCATAATTGTGGCAAACTGGAAAATACACAAATGTCCTTCAACTGGCGAATGTTTTCCCAAGGTCACAGAAATGGTAAGTAGATAAGTAAACTGCAGTATTCATACAATGAATTACTAATCAGCAATACTAATGGTATACACAACAACATGGATGAACCTCAAATGCATTATACGAAGGGAGAGAACTCAGACTAAAAATCTACATACTGAATGAGCCGATTTAGATGATATCCTGGAAAACGTGAAATTCTAGGGATAGAAAACAGATCAGTGATTGTCAGCAGCTGGGACTGAAGGGAGGAGATGACTACAAAGTGGGGCGAGGGAACATGATAGAACTGTTCTATGCCTTGATTGTGGTGGCAATTTGAGTTAGTTAAAACTTGCAAAATTGTACACCAAAAAGGGAGAGAGTTACTGTATTTAAATTATACCTTAATAAAATAAATGAGATAAAAAGTTAGGTATCCCAGCTCTATGGCTGTATATTGGGGGCCTCCCATCCCAGACTTCAACCAGCATATCCTGCTTTGGTGTTTTTACATTAGTTTTCATTGGGAAACAAAAAGAAATGCTAGGGCAATAAAACAAGAAAAAACAAAACAAAACAAAACACAAAAAACAAATAAACAAACAAACAACCTTGAAAAATGATTAATATAGTTCATGCCTCTCATTGTACAGATGAGGAACTGAAGCCAGGGAAGTTTTCCCAAGGTCTCAGAACTAGTTAAAGGCAGAGAAATATGCCTGCTTTTCTAGAGATAGCTAAAAATGATCAACCAGCAGAATCCCAGAAAATTCAACTCTCTAAGTATTCTTGTGCAACATTAACACCAAAATTGCATTGTCTAATGAAAAAGCCAAGGGGCAAAAAACTTTAGAAAAAACTCCAAGTTGTTGCCTTCCAAATGTCATGCTGAGAAATTGGCCAAAGGTTGCTGGCTTCTGAAAAACAAATAGTTACAGGGGAATAAGATCTGATTCTAGTAGCCAGACAGACATTATTGTATGGCACTATCTGTAAAAAACGATAGTCACCACAACTGCCACCACAACTGTCACACAGTATACTCACAATGGTGGGGTATCATGAAAGAAGTCCTGTGCTATGTTTTGAAGGGGCATATATTTGTTCATTTGATCATTTATTTTATAAACAAATGATATGCAAGGCACTCTCCAGGGTCTTATAACTCAATGTTAACCTAGGAATTATTGTAGTATCTAGGAGCGATGCCCAGCCACTAGAACAGAGCTAGCATTAGTTGAATTGAATGCATCAACACCAAATCATATCCCAGTCAGAACTAAATAAGTAAATGGATGCTTCTGTAACCATAATGCATACCACTTAAGAGCATGGGGTTTCCCAGATAGAACCCCTCGGTTCTAATTCTGTGAGATCTTTGGCAAGTCATTTAACCTCCCAAAGTCTTAAGTTACCTCAACCACAAAATAGAGATAATACTTATATCTTCCTTTGTTAGGAGCAATAAATGCTAAGCACGGTTTGTGGTACATAATAAGTACACAATAATCAGGAGCTGTTATTTTTATTATTATTAATACAGAAAATTCCAACATGTTACAGATTGGTTCTAAATATTTCAGTCTTGCAAATGCGATATGCCAGGCCCTTCTGAGAAGATGATACAAATGACAAGATCCAGAAATAGGCACAATACACACAGGTACCAAACTATGGATTCCCTGAACAAACTTAAGAACCTCTGGACTACAAGGGTTATCTAGGAATTAAGGGAACTGACATTTTTCTTTTAGACCCTAAAAAATTGAGAACCACTGCTCTGGACACTATATGTCCATAGATAGGTATGAATTTATAATCCAAATTTTGGGAAATGGATGTAGCTCAGTAGTTGAGTGCCTGCTTCCCATGTAACAAGGTCCTGGGTTCAATCCCTAGTGCCTCTAAAAAAAAAAAAAAATCCAAATTTTGTGGCTTTGGTATTTAAAAAACAGCAAGCTGATTATCAAAAGCAAGCCAGATATTCTCTTGACCAATGTTAAATGAACTATCCTTCTTTAACAATCTCCTTCCCTGAGATTCTCTGGCCCCTGCGATGTTCTTGCTCTCTTCTCTCCCATAAAATTTAAATCATGTAATAGAAGTTCCACACTCAAAAATGTGATAATTTATGGCTCCAGAGGATTCTGAAGAGACAATGAAATTCCTAAACATGTGCAAATTTTCCAGAATGGGAAACGACTCTTCCTGTCCAGCAGTAATTATTTGTGTAACATTACCTTGGGAGAATGTTAATGGTAGAGGATTAAATTTGTCCTTTTAAAGCAGGGGTTCTTTACAAGGCATCCATGAGCTTGAATTGAAATTCAAAGAAACATTTTTCTTGTGGGGACATGTTGGTGTGGATGTGATATATTTATTAAATAATACACAGCATAGTGTGGACTTAGTAAGGGGTTCATGGTTTTCACTTGACTGGCAAAGGGGTCCGTGGAACAAAAAAGGTTAAGAATCCCTGTTTTAAAGCAAGGCACTTCCGCAGGGTTTTATTTGTTCCTTCCTAATTTGAAACGACAGCATTTGTACACACAAAATAGCAAGTTTTTCACTATCCTATCATTAAGTGGTTAGATCAGGTTTCAGAAAGACTACACTGATGCATTAAATACTGCCAAATGTGTGGAAGGAAATCTCCAGTTCAAACCATGACACAGTTGTGGATCTATCACTCTCAAAGTAAGCAAAGTAACTAGGAAATTCCACTATCAACAAAGTGCCAAAAGAGGCCGTAATACCTACTGAAGGGAGAAAAACTTTAGTTTACCTCATATTCACATGCACTTAAGTCATTTTCCCAGATGGTACCATAAAAACTGCAATCATGACCTAAATAATCTAGTTATTTCAGCACATAATTCTATTATTATGTCCCATCCACATCTGGATAGTTCATTTGTAAAATGAAATTTCAACAGGAAAAAGAACCCAAAAGGTCCAGCTAGGTCTAGTGGAACTAATCTGTATATGAAAAAAGATTTATTTATTTTTTAATAGGGAAGAACAAACATTTTTACCTGTACTCATAGAACTAAAACAGTAGTTTAGTTGAATGGGAAGCTACAAATTTACATCTCTTGGCTCTATCACAAAACCTCCAGAGATTTAATGCTTTCAGAGTTAGATTAGATTTGTGTTAGTGGCAAAATGCCAGTTGCCATTTTAATGGGGTTTTTGAATCTCTCCTCCTTTGCTCTACTGTCCAGAAAACATGTTTCTTAAAGTTTTCTTTATCACACTTCTTTTTCATTTTCGCTGTTTTTATTTATTTACTTAATTTATTTATTTACTAAAAAATATTTTTTTAAGCAGTGAAAGAACCTCTGGAACCTTAAATTTTCCAAACGTGAAAACATACATGCAGGGATCAGAGTACTGGGTTGGGATTGGTGGAAGAACCAGACAAACACCATTTGAATGAATCAGATGGGGTTTAACTCATCTAAATGATTCAAAAGGAGGCTTGTATTCACAGCAGGAAGATAAGCACAGATAAGGGTGTAAGCTTCTGGATCCTAAAACCCACACCAGGGATCACAGTTACAGAAGATGACGCCCATACACAAAGGCAGATCTCCTTTTCCAACTTCAGTTGCTGAGGTTTGGTCCTGAATCCAGAGCTGCTAAACTGAAGCAACAGTCAGTAGTGCAGATACCCTTTGCAGTCCTGACAACAGGTCCTCACACCAGCTACTGGGGCCCATTCTATAATCCAACCTCCTCACCCATTTTCAGCCTCAGTCCTAAAAGTGTTAGATTTCCTTTCAGAACATTTTTATTTTCCCATATACAAAAGAAATACACTATAACATGATCTTTGTTTGATATATATTTGAACAGCTTTGTAAAAATATAAAGAATCTAAAAATATGGAAATATATTCCATATATAACCAGATGTTTGACAATACTGTTGAACTAGTTTTATTACTTTCTTCTTCCAAAGTTTTAATTTACACAATTAAGTGGTCAATATTCAGGATTAACTGTAATTTTCCTGTTCTACTTGTAGTTTTTTCTCAGGCTTATCATTTCCATGCTCATGACATCAGCTGGTAACTAGTATTCATCACTACCACAGTCATTATTCCATCAGGTACCACTTGTATGACCAATTAATCCATCGTTCCACCATATGCAATATTTTTCTAACAAAAATTAGCTATCATACTGTGCCCAAATGTGTAAGTGTATCATTAAGAAATTGTTAATTATTGTCAACTCAAAGTAGGCAAGTATCACCTAGGTGTAATTTTATGAAGTCCATGACTTTAGATATAATTTGGCTCTGTTGGCTTAATACTGGATCTTTCTTGCACTGTCCTTTGTTAAGGGTGGCAGACATATCTGGAGATTATTAAGAGACCATTTTCCTGCACCAAGCCATTATTTGGGAAAAAAGCCAAAGTGGGGTTTCTTGTTACAGTCATCCACTGGGTGGCTCCAGAGCCTCTGCCACCAATTCCGCCTCTCTCCAAGAGGAATCTTTCTTGCCTCAGAGGTCATACTAAATGTTGCAAAACATGAGATTAATAAACCTGGCCAGGATGGAAGGTCTTGGGGTAAATCCAGAATAGCCTACATGCAATATTGGGCCAACCAAGGCTGGACCAGGTGGAGGACTGAGCTTATACAAAGTCTGATATTATCATCTGCAAATGTATATCCCTGGGGAATATTCTGCAGTCTTGCACCTCTGTCTGTCTCGGTGTCTTGACTGTACCAACTGGTTTCTATATCTTTTATATAAGTCAAACTCTTCTGATTTACTAAGTGGTGTCTGTGTCTGACAGATTAAATTCGTATTTCTGCATATCTAATGCACAGTGTACATGGATGATATATTGTTTAATCTAACCCCCTAAAAGGTATATTCTGACTGCCTTAGTTTCTAGACTCTCAAGCATACCTCTTTGTCCACACCAATAAATGTATTTGTTGGCAAGAAGCAACATGAAATGAATGACTTCCAAGATGAAGATGTTTCTGGGTTGTGAAAAGAGGAAGCTTATTGAGCAAAGGGGTTTTATTTGATGAAAGGAGAGATTATGAGCCACTTTCAAAAACCAAATTGCATCCCAGGAGGTTGAAAACTGAATCCCAAGGATGCTATGTGGAGAAGGGGGAGTGAGAACAGTAATAAGTATAGTTTCCTGAAAGGGAACTAATCTTCTGAAATATCTCTTGGGATTGGATCACCTTGACCTAGCAGTTGCTTTTCATCTCTACTTTCCAAACTACCTTTGTGTAAGGATTAATGATCTTCCCTCAGCCCATTAACTCAGACTGTCATTAATCTCCAGGAAATACCATGTCAGTACTGCTTAAAGGGTACATGAGAAATGCTATGTTTTAGGTTAAAACTGGTTAATCTTATAGCCTTTTAACTGCCCAGTTCAATGATTACTGATTCTTCCTGGAATTCCCTTTTGCCTCAGAATTAGTTAACATTTTAATAATAGTCTTACTTGTAAGCTATGAAATTGTAAGTTATGAATTGCAATTAATCCAAAAGAAATACCTCCCTGGAAGATAAACTGAGTTTTCAAAAACATGTCAAAAAGGATGTTGCTAGTCTAAATACCTATAATTCACATGTGTTTCATGTACTGAGGAACTGAATGTTGCTACCCCAAGTCAATATTATTGGTCAGCTTGAATTATAGGCTATTTAAATTTTAATCTATGGCAGGAGCCTGTATTATCTACTAAATCAGCTTTATAAATAGGCTAGACAGATCTATATAGGCACAAATATTTGTATGCTCTTTGAAGACCTAAACAACACTTGTGAACACTATTCCCAAGACAAGACCAAAAGAATAATAGCCATAGCTAATTATAATAGAAGAAATAGTTCATAAATGAAGCTTCCTACAAACATAAATCATATTATAAGGAGAAAGTTTGATAAAGGCAAATAAAAAAGAAAGATAAGAATGAAAGCAGAGGTAAGGATTTTGCTGTTCAGAAAGAAGTAACTGTAGAGGTAGAAAAATATGGAAGGAATGAATCAAGGATGGCTGTGCCTGGGTACTGAACCAGCTGAGCTGTAAATGTTCTCCACTAGTTTGATGAGTAATGCCAAATAACAGAGGTGACTGCTTTCGTCCCCACTTTTCCTAAACTGCTATTCCACATGAGGAGAGCTATAAAGCTGAGGGTTTTGGTGCAAATCACCAAAGCAACAGGGCCAGATTCACTGTCACTCCTGCAAAACTGTGAGAGGCCCTCAACTCTAACTTTTGAATTCTTGGGCAAGCAAAGCAGGATTCTTCTCTCCACTGGTCATTGTCCTCTGGGTCGTAAGAACACAGGCCTTGCTCCAAGCCATTGTTCTTTAAACAAAGTTGTGAACTGCTAACAGTTTGGTTTAAAAGTTTATAAAATGGTAACCACATTGCTACATTTCTCTGGAGCATCTAAAACAAAATGTGGTTCAAATTTCTTATTTAAAAAAAAAAAAAGATGTTCAGAGCTCTTGAATAAACAAATAAAGACAGCTGATGCAGTTAACAGGATTTGTGTGACCACAGCTATGTCATCTTGGTCTTCTGTTACTTGCTTTGGACAGAGGTCAGGGTAAGCCATCCAGTGAAGGGGACTCCAGCCAGTCCATCTAGATGCTTTGCTTGAGCAATCTTCTGCACAGTCCCTACCCATTCCTGTGGGGGAGTTAAGGAGAGTTACCCTCACTATAAAACACCTTCTCTTCCCTCCTGCTGTCCAATCCAAACACAGACAGCAGTTGTCTTCATTTCAGGGAAACAAGAAGCCACTCCTCCTCAGGGGAAGACTAAGAGCCCAATTCTGTGATGTGGCCTCTGGGCCTACAAGCAAATGAGGAATGCAAGTGGACTCTTCTGCTGGCTGGAAATCTCTGTATTGATGCAGCTGATTAAACAAGCTAGTAGAATCCTCGGCAAAGCAGTGATCATAGTTCGTATTTATAGGGGTTGATTTTTAGGTAGAGAACATCTGTTCATTGATAATGTTTCCGACATACTAGGTGCGAAGACTTTTTTTTAGGATAGAATAGGCAGCTCCATCTTAATGCAACAATTTGTTATTTGAACAAACATGCTTATTCTAAGACCAGTCACACCAAACTCAAATGTTTTCCTATTTGAATCTTTCAGAGGGCAGTTTGTAATAGTCACTGAAGTGACCATTCTAAGGCTTCTAATACAATGCATTCGGGCAACCAACATGCACCTCCTCAAACCGTAACCTTTTATTGTTCATGCCTTTTTTCCTGCTTGACAATCAGAACAGTTGCTGTTACCTGCCCAATGAGTTCATTCAACTTCCCCAGAAGAAACCTAATTCAAGCTTTGAGGAAGAAACCCTTAAAGACTAAAGACTTCCAGTCATATGCAGTCACTATAGCTCACAGAGTTGGTTTTGTGAAAATGAAAATGGCTTCCTGTCACTGGTTTGGTACCATGCCAAAACCTATTTGGCAGTCCCCAAAGGAGCAACAAAAAACCTCCAGAATGTAAAGGCTTTGTCCAATCTCTTGTGCTACTCAGGACTCATGGCTCCCTGTGTTTGTTTCTGGACCTCTCTCCATCATTCCTACTGCTCTTGCTGTCATTCTGACATACTGTCTTCTCTACCGTTTGAGTGGGCTCCTCTGAAAGCGCCACTTACTGTGCTTATGTGGTACAACTTCAAATCACCAGTTCCCTTTTAATGACTCCTGTGCTAGGATAACAGGGCACACAGGAATGTGCAAAAGCTGGGGAAGGTATTTTACAAAGTCCAGATCAGTGTCCCCACAATCAGAGGGTCTGCTTCATTTTCACAGCACTTAGCATCCTAAGCCTCAACCATACACATTCTCCTCCTTCATTGGCACCTGTGTGCCCATGATCACAGTGGCATTACATTTTTCCTTCGAAATGCCCTTGCCAATCTGCTCTGCCCTGGCAAAGCTTAGAGGTAGATGGAACGCCTATTTTTGATGAGAGGACTTAGCAACATTCCCTAAACAGAAAAATCTCTCTCCTATACACTCAAAGCATTGCATTATATGCTTAATATTTTAATTTGGTCCCTGATCCTAGAAAAAGGAGAAAGCTGACTTTTTCATGCTCTCATCTTTGGTAGCCAAGTAGAGAGCTAACAAATCCAGAGGAATTGTAGTGATCTTAGTTCATTCATTTAATCAAACACTGAGTGGCTCTTAAATGCAAAGCATTATGGGAGACACAGAATGGAATTCAGCACTCTCTTTGCCCTCAAGGATTTATCTTTTTAGTAGAAGCAGTAGGAAGAACATAATAACTATAAAACTGTGGAAAGTGAAAAATGTCACAAGAGAGGCACAGATAAAGTCCTGGAGGTGATTCAAAAGAAAAAAGAGATCTCATTCACTGTGGAGAAGCAGAAATCACACTTAAAACAAAGATCTTATTTCTTCTATGAGCAGCCTAGGCAAAGTGAAGTTTTTTATGGCTACTTCTGCTTCTCATTCCTTATTATTCCCTTTCAGAGGACATTCATTTATCCTTTTCACCACCCCAAGTCATCCTGTGATGGATGAGATCAGAAGGCAGATGGGTTACTTTGAAAGGCATATTTATTTTCACCACAATTAAAAATTCCAATGTAAGCATTTCACCGAAAGCAAGGCTGTGAAAGTCCAAACTTTTCTTTAGTTGCTGGCCCTCTGCCTTTTGTTTGCTTCTTCTAACCTGACACCACTCCAGTCCACTCTTACCCTGCTGCAGAGCCAGGCTGCTAAAGTCCCCAAATATCAAAGCATAACCCAAGAGAAGTATCTGGTTCTGCCTATGCATTTAGTCAACAGACTACTTCTTCTCACAGGCATTGGGAGCTGCCATTTTAGCTGTAGCTTTAACTATGCCTTAGTAAAGGAAAGCACTGCCAAGTGTCTGAGGTATCTGTAAAATCTGATTGGCTCCCACCCTACATGCAAGAAAGATGCCAGAATCATTCCATGCTTCTTTCTCTGATCTCCATAACCTTGGACTAAAAGACTGACTACTGACAAATCAGGAAGTTAAGCCTCTTCAAGCCACTCCACTGGGAATGGAACAATCAAGAATGGCTGAGCCTTCTCTCTAACTGACTGGGAGCAGTCTCTTCAAAAGACACCAGGACACAGCCCTCCACTCGAACCTGGAGAAGGCAGTCGTTAACCTCATGAGACCTCAGACTCCATTACAGAATTCAGTGAATCCAGTCCTCAGAGCATTGGCAGTCTCAGCCACTAGCAAAAATGCAAGAATCTCTCTGGTCATTAGTCCTCTCACCTACTGCATTTTTATTTCCATGTAAGTAGTTTTCCTCCCTCTGCCTTCCCTCCAAATTCTTCCCCTGATGCTCTGTGAATCTCTTTGAAGACATGTGGAACAGTGGAAAAGCACAACTTTGCAGGCAGGCAGAAGTGGGTTCAATGAGCCTAGTGTTGACACACTGTGACTTAATAATACATGTAAAATCCAGATAACAGTAATTACTTCATAAGGTTCCTCTTAGGATTAAATGTATACCAACAGCCAAGTACACTACCTGGTACATTCCAGGTGTTCAATATTATACATATTGCTATTACTGGAACCCTTACATACTTACCTTCTTACAGATTTCTCTTCCCACTTCCTGTCCTCAGTGGAAACCAGGCTCTCTCCTCCAGGACATGCATCCCCTCACCACTCAAGAGGAGGCTGCTCATGCTCCCAAAGCCCAAATACCTTGCTTGGGGATAGCACCACTATTTCCCTGGTCTCACCTTGTTGCTTCTAGGCCATTCCTTTCCATTCTCATATCAAAACCCCTACTCTTCGAGGCATGTGCCATCTGTCCATGCCACACTTGACCACTCCCTACTTGTGCCACATACTGACCACTTCTCATCATTCCACCTTATTTATAAAGACATTGACAATTAGGTCAAACTTCTTTCCCTCCTAATTCTGCCCCTTTTGGGTAGACTCAACTTGCACATGGATGAACTATATAACAATCTGCCTTCAGAGTTTCTCGACTCCAAAACCCTCATGCATATTCAGTAAACTAGTTCCACAACTACACCTGGAATACCACCTATGCAAACCTGTGATACTTTACTGTATTTAATGGTTCACATGTCTGTCTCTCCCTGGGGGAACTGTTGGCTTCCCAATGTTAAAACTGTATTTTATTTGACTTTTTATACTCATTCCTAGGACAGTGTCTGGCACACAGTGGATGTTCAAGAAATATTTATGGAATGATTAATAGCAAGGTACATTTGTATAGTTTTTGAGAGCTTACAATATGCTCTTATTTGAAGGTAGAGACAGTATTACTATTGCCCTGTGGAAATATAGAAAGGTAGCTAGAATGGCTAAGTGACTTACTCAAGATTACAAGGTTAGGAAGGACACACCAGGACACATGCCTCTGTGATATATCACCCAGAAGCCAGCTGGGGCTTTTCCTACTATCCCATCTGCAAAAATGGCCCTCTTCTTCCCTCCTTACTCAGGCATACTTGTTTCTCATTAAAATAAAAATAAAAAAAGTTTTTGGAAAGTTGATAGCTTATTTAGTTTATGCACATACGAATTGTTTGGAGAAGATTATGCATCTCTATGCTCCCAAGAGTCTCCCACCACCAGACTGTACATTAAACTCTCAGAATCTTAAAAGAACTATGTAATGTTATATTTGATTGCCCCTGGTGTGAGAACTAAGATGATAAATATTCAATCTATTGCCCACATTAAGTAGATTTCAAAACTGGAAAAGTTTTGAAAGACAGAAATCCAGTCTTGGTTCTCTGATTAATTCAATCCTGGATTTAAGCTTCCTGATAAAGCCCACAAAATGACAGTTCAAAACTCCTCTGGGATATGAATGAAAAATGATCATTGGCAGAAATGTGGAGACTCCCTTTTAAATATATAAAGAAGAGTTCTGCAGTTGCCATAGCAAAAACTGCTTCTTGAACTACTCTATTCCATATCCCATACATGACTGAATCCAATATGACCTTAACTGGAATCTGATTTGCAATCCCAAAATAAGACATATCTAGTTTCAGGCAATGAATGAAAGTCTTTTATCTGAAAAGCCATTTGTGTTCATCAAAATGTTTTCTTACTTTAAGAAAAGCCATTTTTTAAAAGGGATTATAGCTAATTTTTTCTTCATGGTAAGTTTCCACCCTTGTATAAGGCAATGATTTTTGTAAAATTCAGGGTTCTTTAGGAAGGCACTGCTGAGCTAGACACTGATGGATACAATCTTTTCAAGTTTGTAGCTGCTTATACTCCAGTGGGAAGAAAGATATGTGCAAAAAATCCAAATTACAAGTCAGCTTCCTTTGCATGCATTGATATCCACTTGGCTGCAAAAGACTATGTAACTGGAGCCAAAGTTCTGTTATTTTAAATAAAAATAAATGACAAAGATGATAATGTTAGCTAACATTTACTGAGTCCTTGCTATATGCCAGGTACTATTCTATGTCTTTAAATACATTAATTTACTTAATTCCAACAATCTTATGAGATATTATAATCACCATGTTACAGATGAGAAGCATATCCTGAGAAAGGCTCAGTAACTTGCCAAAGGTCAGAAAGCTGACTTATTGGTGGGACTGGGACTTAAACATAGGGTTTTTGAGTCTAAAACCCAGTACTTTTCCTTTAAGCACACCACTGGAAACACAAGCACCACTTTGTTTTTCTCACCAATCATCAGTGTGAAGCTGCTAACCATTGGTGGACTCATGGTAGTCTTCCAGCCAGTTGTGGTACAATAAGTGCAGAAGAGATAGATGGCTTGGCAATAACAAATCATGACAGAGACAGGAGTCAACATAGTCACTGACCTATGGTCTTGTTTGTACTCTGATTTACAGGAATCTTCAAAGAGTAATATAGATTGTACCCCTACTGTACCTATCTAAAAATTAAAAATCATTATCTGGCTAAGTGTGCCATTGGTAATAAAATTTTAAAAAACAATGAAGTCACCAACAAAGATTTCTACTTAGTATAAATATCACACAAAACTATTTTTAAAAAATGCAAAAAAAACTTGGAATGTAGTAAGCATCCTTGCTGAATATTTTGCTGCAATTGGGGCAGTTTAAAAACTAAGTCTTTGTGACATTTGCTGAATAACCAAGAAAACTCAAATCCAGCACTAATCATTATAGGTTCCTGTTGTTATAAGTAGGACCATTTAAATAAACATACACGTACCCCATAGCAATGACAATCCTTCCATCCTTCTATATATTGTATCTCTTTAAAATACTGGACAACCTGCATAGTTATGGGAATTTTCACCTAAAAGGAGGTAGGAGTATTTGGAGAAATTATGCTCCATTTTCTAGATGTTAGAAACATGCTCTCATCACCACAACTTTCAACAATATAATATTTTTTCCAGCAACAGAATTACAGATACAGACAACAATACTCAAAGCAAGCAGCTTCTCAGTAGAGTTAGAATAATTGACTAATTGTCATTGGTTCCTGTTCTGCATAAATGCCAGACCTTTGGATGTATAAGATATATTAGAGGTGGCCTTTGGAGGAAAAAAAATTAAGCAAACAGTCAAAAGTAGTTGTAGATGGCTGTATTCAGGCCCAGTCCCTCCTCTAGTCCCAACATACAGATGCCAAAGGCCAAGGAACAGGTGATTCACATAAGAAGACCAAAACACTTAAGAAAATAGCTTCAGACCTCATGGTAATCGAATAAATGCAAATAGTTCAAACACTGATAAGATATACTTTTTAAACTATGAAATTAGCCAAGAAAAAGTATATCTAGTGATGGAGAGGGTATATGGAAATACACTGATGGTGGTAACACAAATTAGTAAATCCATACCCTTTGTTCCAGTATTTCCCTTTTAAGAATGTAACACTAAAGAAATAAACAAGAAATAGTTAAATTAATACTTATTGAATAAATGAATTAAGAATGGATGAATGCATAACATTGCGGCATAGTTTCTGACTAAAAAATTAGAAACAGCTTGCATGCCCAACATACAATAGTATTAATATATAGTCCTTAAAAATGACGTTGAGGGAAGCAGATGTGGCTCAAGCAATTGGGCTCCCGTCTATCATATGGGAAATCCTGGGTTCACCTGA
Organism: Tolypeutes matacus; assembly: GCA_026826555.1. Lineage (NCBI taxonomy): Eukaryota > Metazoa > Chordata > Mammalia > Cingulata > Chlamyphoridae > Tolypeutes > Tolypeutes matacus. Next base: position 2,553,414 of record JAKSZT010053887.1, on the reverse strand, counting down.
GGCCTCCTGGTGAAGGCGAGCTGGCCCACGCCGAGAGCTGGCCCACGCGGAGAGCTGGCGCAACAAAAGAGACAAAGAGGAGAGACAATGAGAGACACAACAAACCAGGGACCTGAGGTGGCTCAAGTGAGTGCCTCTCTCCCACACTGGAGGTCCTAGATCGGTTCTCGAGTGCCTCCTAAAGAGAAGATGAGAAGACAAGCAGACAAAGAAAGCACACAGCAAAAGGACACAGAGAGCAGACAGAGAGAGGAAAAACAACGTTGGGGGGTGGGGTGGTGGTAGAATAAATAAATAAATAATAAATCTTAAAAAAATGATGTTGAAAATAATACTTGATAATTTGGACAAGTTCATGATATACCTAGTGCAAAAGTAGGTTTGAAACAGAAGTGTGATCTCATTTTTAGGTGTAAATCTAAAAAAAAAGATGCACAGGACATGTATGCTGAAAACTACAAAATGCTGATGATAGAAATAAAGAAGATCTAAATAAATGGAGATATACATGTTCATGAATTAGATGACGACATAGTAAAGATGTGAGTTTTCCTCAAATCGATATCCAGGTTTAACACAATTCTTATCAAAATCTCAGCAAGATAGATGAATGAAAAATAAAACAAAATTTCAGCAAGATTTTTTAATAGATATACATAAGATTATCCTAAAACTTAATTGGAAAGGCTAACAACCTAGTAAAGCTAAAACAATCTTGGAAAAGAAAAATAAAGTTGGGGAAATTAGTTTACCCAATTTCAAGACTTATTTTATAGCTACAATAATCAAGACTGTGTGGAATTGGCAGAGGGACACACTCATAGATCAGTGAGTTTCTTGGCTAACTATATACTTATACAAATATACTCAACCGACAATGTTATACAAGCAAATCAAGAAAAAAAAAGATAGTCTTAACAAATGGTGCTGGAACAATTGGACATCCATGGGTAAAACAATGAATATCTAGCTATGTTTCACATCTTATATAAAAATTAACTCAAAATGGATCATGGGCTTAAATGTAAAATGTAAAACTATAAAACTTTTAGATTTAAAAAAGGAGAAAATCTTCAAGATCTAAAGCTAGGCAAAGAGTTCCTGGACTTGACGCCAAAATCATGATCCATAGAAGAAAAATAGATAAATTGGACTTCATCAAAATTAAAAACTTTTGCTTTGCAAAAGACCCTGTTACCCTGTTAAGAGAATGAAAAGATAAGCTGGGAAACAATATGTGCAAACTACATATCTGACCAGGGAGAGACTGGTATCCAGGTTATATAAAGAACTAATAATACAACAGTAAAAAAACAACAACAAATGATTAGATATTTCATTGAAGAGGATATACAGATGGTATATGAAGAGGATATACACATGAAAAGATATTCAACATCATTAGGCACTTGGGAAATGCAAGTTAAAATCACAATGAGATATCACTATACAACTATCAGAATGGCTATAATTTAAAAATGTTAAAGAAAATGCTGGTAAAGATGTGGAGAAAGGATATGGATTACTCATACATTGCTGGTAGGAATGTAAAATGGTACAGCTGCTCTTGAATCTGTGTGGCAGTTTCTTAAAACAAACAAACAAACCGGCAACTACCACATGACCTAGCAATTGTGCTCCTGGATATTTATCCCAGAGAAATGAGAAATTTATGTTTACACAAAAACCTATTAAAATGTTTGTAGCAAATTTACTTATAATAGTACAACCTGGAAACAATCCAGATGTCCTTCAATGGGTGAATGGTTAAACAAACTGTGGTACACCCATACCAAGGAATCCTAATTAGCAATAAAAAAGAATGAACTATTGATAAACACAACATTCTAGATGAATCTTCAGAGAATTATGTGAAATGTAAAAAGCCAATCCTAAAAGGTTATATACTGTATGATTCCATTCATATGGCATTCTTGAAATGACAAAATTATAGATATGAAGAACATATGGTTGCCAGGGGTTAAGGAGGGTGTGGGGGCAGGAGAGAAGTGAGTGGCTATAAAGGGGTATCTTGGTAGTGATGGAAATGTTCTGTGTCTTGATTGTTTCAATGTCGATATCCTGCCTGTGATACTGTACTATAGTTTTTTTAAGATGTTACCATTGGGGAAAACTGGGTGAAGGATACTCAGAGAGCTCTCTATTATTCCTTACAACTGCATGTAAATCTGTGATTATCTCAAAGTTAAAAGTTTAATTAAAAAAATTAAATGTACTTTTTTCACAGGAAAAAGGGGGAGAAGATATGTTTATCCTTTAGTAGGGAATAACTGATTTTTATTTTCTTCTTTTGGATTATCTCTTTTTTTTTCTCTATAATAACATGTATTTTAGCAATCAAAACATTAGTTATAAAAGAAGAGGAAGACATCAACTATTGGTCGAGAACTAAGTGCTAATGACATAAACTGTCTAATTCTGATTTCTTGGTAAGGGGTCCCTCTCTGGATTTTGAGATTTTAAGGATTGATAGTATGTCGAGTGTATTTAAAATGAGCTAGCTTTTTTTTAGCATCACATGTCAATGTCTTTTTTCTATTCTTTATTCTATTTCTTCAGTTATTCGGTGATCTCTAATCTCTCAAAGTATTTATAAAACTCTATAGATTTCCAATTTATGGGACCTTTAGTATTAGGTTGGATCCATACATAAGGAAGTTATGTATAGGTAGGAGAATAACACATTTTAGATAATCAAATTGAACAGAGTTTGACAAGAAATTCTCAGCAGTTATAACTGGAGTATTTTTCTCATAAGAAGAATGAAATCATGACTAATACCGAAGTAAAAGATTTTTCTGACGTCTAGTCAGTTAATTATAAAGGATGCTGAATGCAGACAGCTAAGTCCTGAGGACAAGGTAAAAACTCAAAGTAATTTCACAACTCTTTTTGAAGGGAAAGCCTAAAAATAATAATAGTAACAATAAGTTATATTTGCTCAGTAGCTTACTATATCCTAGGCATTATTAAGGAGCTTAACATGCTTAACTCATTTAATCCTAATAACCAGTGGTCTTCAAATTGTGGTGCATGAATTGGGTATGCAGAGACTGCAAAATGTGCACATGCAAGCGTATTTCCTTAAGGAAATTAGTTTCCAGACTTTCACTTTCATTTGTACTTTTTTTCCCCAACTGCCTGTGAATGCATCTGCATTCATTTAGTCCTTCTTCCTCTTTACTAGCAAAAGGCAAACTCCTCACAGGACACAAATGTTAATATGGTTCATTGTCTCAGGGTGTATACAAACTTTCTGGAATCCAAACCATATTATGATTGGGAATATTATTAGTTTCAGAGACATGTGCTTTAATGAGGGCATCTTAAACCAGCACTGGTCCTGCCCTTTCTATTTTTTTTTCTTTGTTTTTATTTTTTTATTTTTTTGTCCTTTCTACTTTATACCTATTATTGTTTAAGGGTGAAGCTCAGTTGGTGTTGAGATGTTCTGGATTGTTAACAACCAGAGTAGAACAGGTTAAGGATATAAAAATATATATTTTTATATTTTCTGGGAATACTAAATTTTTGCAAAATACATAGCTAAAACATATGAATACTTTTATTCATGATTTCTGTCCGGCTATGTGTATTATTCAACAAGGTAGGTAAAACCTATTTTATCAAATCATGTCAACTATTTCATTATATTTAATTCTCATCTTACTTCATGTTATATAATATTTACTCTTTTCTACCTCCTATTAACAAAAATAAACTTTGAGACTTCTAATGAAAAGTTTTAGATTTCAACTTTAAAATGTTTGAGAAGTATATAGTTTCTAAGTTCTTTGGTGAGTACAATTTTGAAGTCCACTGCTCATAACAATGCTATGAGGTAGAAATTAATATCAACACCCCCATTTTATAGATGTGGTACAGTTGAGGCCCAGAAGGGTAAAGCCACAGTCCCTAAAATACACAGCTGATAAAGGTCAGAGTTAAGATTCTAATCTGAGAAATCTGGCCCCAGAATCTGAGCTCTTAACCACCATGCTATATTGCCTTTAAAATGTCAATTAATATTTACTCAGGCCTGACATGGAATCAAAACAATGTATCTCTGATCATGAGAGGATATACTGAACAGAAAATTCTTCTAAGGAAAATGTTGTAAAATACCTAGAAAGGGGAGTTAGCTTGTGCCTAATGATACTGGTAGAAAATTTTTAGTTTTCTAATATTATTTCTATTCTCTTTCAGTGATGGCAGTTATAGGAACTTGGGACACTTGAGTGGGTTCAATACAGGGATTATCTGGAAAACTGAGTAGCTAGTATGTTTTTAAAGTTGGCATTGAAGTCAGAACATGTTTATTCTTCTAGTGACATAATAATTTATGATGCTTACTACTTGGGGATATGGTAGAAACGATGTGCTATTAAGCATTTAAATATTATCTTTAAAACTGCATGTTCTTTCCTTGTTACACCACTTCCCATAAAGTGCTCCTTCTCTTACAAACTATGAGGTCTTTCTAATCAATTTCCACCAAGTTCATTTATTAAAACATTTTGTTTTGGAGAGGGGGAGGGGTGGAGATACACACACACACACACACACACTAAATGCAGGGTTCCAAGAATGACGTTTTCCAAACGACCTTGGGTTAAAATTACTTGTAAACCCAAGTTGCTTTGCAAATGTTAACCTCTGGACTACGCTCAAGTTTTCTTAAAATATACTTTAGACTGCATGGGATGGAATGAAGTGGGCAAGCCCCACGGAGGATTGGAGACACCACGTTCCCCAGGGTAGGACCTCTAGTCAGCTTTGGCACACCTACACAGAGCTCCTAGGACAGCGGCGCCAGACAACTTTTGCAAGTTCCTTTGGAGTTTTCCTTAGCATTCGGGTGGGCTAATTATGTAGAGTCAGTTCTTTCTTTTGACTTAACTTATGCTCAGAGTGAGGCTGGGCCAAAGGCAATGAGAAATGCTAGAGAGAATGACTGCGACCCATGTCAGGGATCCAGGAACAGCTTTATAACCTATCATCTGGGAGGCCCTGGGTAAGTCACACATCTTCCTCTAAAAGTCTATTACTCAGAAAATTTGAGGTGGAACTGCTTTCTCTAAATTTATTAGAAAATCTACAAGATAGAGGAATAACATCTTCCCTGAAAAACCATGATCAGCATGACTGAATCTCATGTTTGCATTCCCAGCTGCACTTTTCCAAAAGGTGTTTTTGATTATTTTCAGTGAGCTAATGTTCCTTTGACTATCATAAAGATTTAGGAGAGCAGGACAATTAAATTGGATTTTGAAAAAACAAAAGCAAACATCTGAAACAATGGACTCCTGTAAACAAAGTGCTTCTGCCAGGGGCTTTACTAGAAGTGGATCTCACAGTGTTTCATAGCCAAGGAAATGACTACCATGGAGCTCTTCTCCATGGGAAGAGCTCACCTACAAAGAACAGTGTGGCAAGTAGCTCTAGGAAAATGTGAAAAAGGTTTTCAGTGGTTACCCACACCCCTACTTCTATTATGAGAAAAGCTGGATGCTTTGTGGCGAGAATTGGAAGAAGGGAAGATAAGTGACTTCTACCACCCTCAAATTTTGTTTAGAACTGGAGGAGACCTTAGAGATCATCTAATTCAATCTCTTGCAGCCCAGGAAATGTGAACTGAAAGATCAGATGACTTACTTGAGGTCACCTAGCTAGTAGGTGACAAAAAGCATAGTAGAATCCACTTGTGCCTATTGCAGCATGCTACTTAAGAGCTTGTCCAAATCTTCCTCAGTTATGCATCGGGTGTCTTCCCTTCCAGATTATTAAGGAATAGTGAATTCTTACTTTTTACAAATGACTAATGAATTGGTATTTATTTTATCCTACTTCCATAGAGAGGTATTGTCCCTTCCAAGGTAAGACAGCATTAAAATGATTCATTCATAGAATGCCATATAAAGAATCATAATTAGGGATTGTTAATTTCACTCTGTTAAACTAAACCATGATTATTTTAGAAACGTTTTTTTGCTTGATATGCTTTTTGCTAACATGAAGGTCTGATATAAAGGTAGCTACAGCAAAATCTTCAAATCTCCATCTCCATTTACTCTTTAAGGACTTTAGTTAACTCATTACTTGTATAAAGTTAACAAACTAAAGAAGAAATTTAAGTTTGAAGAAATTAGCCATTATTATGGACTTAGAAAGAATTGGAAAACCAAGTAAATTTCCTGGATGGTTTAGCTTGATATGCATATAAGCATATGCATTAAGAAAGTGTAGGGGTAGGGAGGGGATGAGCAGTTGAAATACAGGGGCTTCTTTGGGAGTTGGAGGTTGTCCTGAGTACTGTTGTGGCAATGGATGTAGGCCATTTTAAATCAGCACACACCACTCAGAACTGAGTGGGAGAGAGTGTGGTCTACAGTGTGAACTGTGGTCTATGGTTGGTGGCAAGGCTCCAGGATGTGTAAGTTCATTGAGGTTGGTGGGCCACACTTGTGGGAGATGTTTGTGTTGGATGTGGTGGGAGGTGTGGGAGGTGGGCAACATGGGAATCCCAGTGGGTTCTGTGTAATATTTTGGGTAATCTAAGCACCTCTTAAAATATATGTGTATATATATATATATATAAAACATTTTTGTAAGCAAATACACATATATGCATATATATTTATATATCATTTTGCAAATGTTTGTATGTATTGTGAGAATTTTGATTTTTACCCACAATAAAAATAAATTAAAAAAAAAAAAAAAAGTGTAACTGAACGCTAAATAAAAAAATAATTACTGTAAAGGCAAATACAGTCAAAGAATTGGAAAGTTTATCAATAAAATTATTACTTTTCTTTCAGGCACTGAAAATAAGGGCTAGACATTGGAATGCATTAGGAAAGTAGGCATATCTAGAGACATAATGTTAATTATATTAGATACATTTTTAATCTGGGATAATTTACTGATAGGGAAATAATAAAATAATCCTCTATGTTGCCTTCTAAGACTGGTGCTTTACAGAGCAGAGGTAGGGAAATTTCTCTTTTCATCAAAACATACTTTCTCATGAGAGTGTAAACCATGACTGACTTGCATGCATATAAATCTTGACTTAATTGGTGCTTTAAATTTTTTTTTTAGAGAAGGCAAAAAAGCTCAACTAAACCAAACACACACACACACAAACACACAAAACAAAAAGCCCCAAATCCCAAGTCTAGTATTTAAATTACAGAAAGGGAAAAAAGGATCTCATTTAATAAATACCATATAGAGAAAAGAAACTGGTTCCATATTATATTGAATTAAGGGATTAAGAAAAAGTGGGGGCAGATGGAAAAGAGAGAAAAATAGGAAGAAAAAGAAATTCTGGGGCAAAAGGATATGAAGATATAAGTTAGGGTTAGGAAGAAAAACAGGAGGCTAAGGGGAGAGAATGGAGAGAGGAAGAGGAGAGAAAAAAACTAGAGAAGCAGAGAAAAGGAAAACTAAGAACATGATATCCATGTTAAGACTTTGGGAAAACTGGTGTGTTCCAACAGTTTTGAAACTATAACCATTTTCTTGGCAATTTGTTATGAAATATTAATGTTTAAGGTATTTGTTTTCCTCAAATGTTAAGGATTTGGACATGAATAGGGGAACAATTTAGGTTTTAGAAATTTATTTTGCAACCAGAAAGGTATACCTTGATAATAAGAACTCGATGCCTTTGACAATATTGCATTATTCATATTTTTGAGGGATCAAGATGCCCTCATTCCATGTCTGAAAGCTACACTGGAAATCTATATAAATTTCATTTATGAAATTGCTTCCATATCAAATCAAGCTTTTGAAGTAGTTAAAGGATGTTCATGAAACACACATAATGAGAGTTTCTTTTCCCTTCATTGATTCCATCCAAACAAGCTCCCAAGCAAGAGACAAATTTCATTTTAAAAACCTGTTAGTGAAGGGGAGCAGATATGGCTCAAGCTGTTGAACTCCCACATGGGAGGTCCCAGGTTTGGTTCCTGGTGTTTCCTGAAGAAACAAAAACAAACAACAAGGGAAGTGGCTGTGGCTCAATCAGTAGGGCTCCCGTTTACCATATGGGAGGCCCCGGGTTCGGTTCCTGGGGCCTCCTGGTGAAGGCGGGCCCGCCCGCACGGCGTGGTTGGCTGACCCAGCGAGCACAAGCAGTAAGGGGGGGATAAATGAATAAATGAATAAAATCTTAAAAACAAACAAACAAACAAACAAACAAAAAAAACAAACAACAAGCAAAACAAGTGAAACAACCAACTCTGGGAAGCTGATGTGGCTCAGTGGTTGAGCCTAGCTTCCCACATAAGAGGTCCCAGCTTTAATCAAAACAAACAAAACACCTATAGGAATACTTAAACAAACAAACACAAAACTAGTTGAAAACAAAGGAGAAAATCTTTGTGGCCTCTGGTTAGGCAAAGGTTTCTTAGATACAGCATTAGAAATATAATCTGTAAAAGAAAAACTGGTAAATTGGACTTCATCAAAATTAAAATCTTCCGTGTGAAAAACACTAAGAAAATGAAAAGGCAAGCCATAGATGGGTGAAAAAATATTTGCAAATCATTCATCTTGGCAAAAGCCTTGTATCCAGACTATATAAGATATCTCAAAACTCAATAATAAGAAAGCAAACAGCTCAATTTAAAAAATGGGCAAAAGATTTGAATGGATGCTTCACTAAAGAATATACATGGATGGCAAATAAGTACATAAAAAGATGCTTGACATTAGTTCCTAAGGAAATGCAAATTAAAACTACAAGAAAGAGGGAAGCGGCTGTGGCTCAGTCAGTAGGGCTCCCGTTTACCATATGGGAGGCCCCGGGTTCAGTTCCCGGGGCCTCCTGGTGAAGGCAGGCCCGCCTGCACGGCGTGGTTGGCTGACCCAGCGAGCACAAGCAGCAAGGGGGGAATAAATGAATAAATAAAATAAATTCTTTAAAAAAAAAAAAAAAAAAAATCTACAAGAAAAAAAAAAAAGAAAGAAAAAACTACAAGGAGATATCACTATTAGAAAGACTAAAAAACCAAAATGAAAACCAAAACAAAAACCAACCAACTAAACAAGAAAACAAAAAATGACAATACCAAGTGTTGGTAAGGATGTGGAACACCTGGAATTCTGAGACTCTGGAAAACAGTTAAGCATTTCCTTATGAAGTTAAGCATAAATTTACTATATAACTTAGTAATCCCACTCCTAGAGAAATACTCAAGAGAAGTAGCAACTTATGTTCACCTAAAAACTTGTAGAACAAGACAATGATGCCAACTGTCACCATTGTTATTCAATCTTGTACTAGAAGTTCTAGCTAAGGCAATTAGACAAGAAAAAAAAAAAATTAAAGGCATTCAAATAGGAAAAGAGGAAGTAAAACTCTCACTGTCTGCAGATGACATGATCCTGTACTTAGAAGATCCTGAAGTATCCATGACAAAGCTACTTGAGCTAAAAAATGAGTTCAGCAAAGTGGCAGGATACAAGATCCACACACAAAAATCAGTAATGTTTTTGTACACTAGTACTGAACAACCTGAGGAAGAAATCAGGGGGAAAATTCCATTTTCAATAGCAACAAAAAGACTCAAATACCTAGGAGTTAATTTAACCAAAGAAGTACAGGACCTATATGCAGAAAACTACAAAACAATGCTAAAAGAAATTTTAAAAGACCTAAACAAATGGAAAGGCATTCCATGTTCATGGATTGGAAGAATAAATATCATGAAGATGTCAATGTTACCCAAACTGATTTATAGATTCAATGCAATACCAATCAAAATCCCAACAGCTTATTTTACAGAATTAGAGAAGGCAATTACCAATTCATCTGGAAGGGTAAGTGCACCTGAATAGCCAAAAGCATTTTAAAAAAGAAGAGCGACATGGGAGGGATTTCATTGCCTGACCTTGAAACACATTACAAAGCTCCAGTGGTCAAAACAGCATGGTATTGGCATAAAGATAGACTCATCAATCAGTGGAATAGAATTGAGAACCCAGAAATAAACCCTCACCTATACAGTCAACTGGTTTTTGACAAACCTACCAAGTCCATGCTAACAAGAAAAAACAGTCTCTTCAACAAATGGTGTTGGGAGAACTGGATATCTATAACCAAAAGAATGAAAGAGCACCCCTATCTCACCCCCTATACAAGAATCAACTCAAAATGGATCAAAGATCTAAATATAAAAGCCAGGACCATAAAACTACTAAAAGAAAATGTAGGGAAACACCTTCAAGACCTTGTAGTAGGTGGTGGTTTCTTGGACCTTACACCCAAGGCACGTGCAACAAAAGAAAAAATAGATAAATGGGACCTCCTTAAAATTAAACACTTTTACACCTCACAGGACTTTATCAAAAGGGTGAAAAGGCAGCCAATTCAATGGGAAAAAATATTTGGAAATCACATATCTGATAAGGGTTTAACATTCAGGATATATAAAGAGATGTTGTTACAACTCAACAATAAAAAGACAAACGACCCAATTAAAAAATGGGTAGACTTGAATAGACATTTCTCCAAAGAAGAAATACAAATAGCAAAAAGACACATGAAGAAATGCTCAGCATCACTCATGAGTAGGGAAATGCAAATCAAAACTACAATGAGATATCATTTCACACCTATTAGAATGGCCAGTACTAAAAAGACAGAGAACTACAAGTGTTGGAGAGGATGTGGAGAGGTAGGAACACTTCTTCACTGTTGGTGGGAGTGCAGAATGGTACAACCACTATGGAGGACTGTTTGGCAGTTCCTAAAGAAGTTGAATATAGACTTGCCATGTGATCCAGCAATACACTACTGGGTATATACCCAGAAGAACTGAGAGCAGTGACACGAGCTGACATCTGCACACCGATGTTCATAGCAACATTATTCATCATTGCCAAAAGGTGGAAACAACCCAGGTGTCCATCAACAGAAGAATGGATAAACAAACTGTTGTCTATTCACACAATGGAATATTATGCAGCTGTAAGAAGAAATGAAATCGTAAAGCATATGACAACATGGATGAACCTGGAGGACATTATGTTGAGCGAAGCAAGCCAGACACAAAAGGACAAATACTATATGAATGCGTTACTGTGAGCCAATATATTATGTAACATATTGTTTGATCAAAAAAAAAATTGTATATGTATCCAGTACATTTAATTGAGAAATGTATATATTTATTCATCTGTGTTTACTTTTTAGTTTTTAATTGTTTATATTTTCAATCATTAAATGAACAAAATAAAAAAAAAAACTCACTAGGGAAAAAAAAAGCCCTCCTAAAAAAACAAAATAAACAAACAAACAAAAAAACCTGTATGTGAATATTTATAGTGACTTTATTCATAGTTGAAAAAGCAGAAAATAACCCAACTGTCCTTTAACTATTGAGTGTACAGGCAAATTGTAGTATGTCTATATAATGGAATATTACTCAGCAACAAAAAGGAACAATCTACTTGGACATGCAAAAAATTGGATGAATTTCAAGTACATTATGCTAAGTGAAAGAAACCCAATTCAAATTGCTAATATTCTATTTATATGACATTTAGGAACAGGCAAAATCATAGCAATTGAAAACAGATCAGTGGTAGACAGGGATTTGTAGAGGAGGGGAAAGGCTGATTAAAAAGGGTAATATGAGGGAATTTTCACTGTGATGGAACTGTTCTGTATTTTGAATGTGGTGGTCATTACACCACTCTATGCATTTGTCCTCTAAATTCAAAAACCTGAAAGTGTATTTTACTCTATACATATTTTTTTAAAGTGAAAAAAAAAAAAATAGGTTAGTCATTGTACACAACTCTCCAGTGATTATTATCAAAAATTTTAAGAAGCTCTTCACTGAATGGTTGCAATTATCCATATGAATAGAAATTTTATTTTGAACTTTGGCCTGCTAGGTAGTAAACATCACTTCAATTAAGAAAAAAATATTGCGTGTATCTCCTAGGAGTCAGGTACTATTATAAGTGATAAAAGTACAATATGAGTAGAGCCTGGTTTTTGCCCTATATATTGTTAGAACTAGAAGAGGCTGTACAAATGGGGAAACTGAGTCAAGGGTATTTTTCAGTGGCAGCATTTAAAATTAATGTAATCAATGATGTTGATTTTGAAACAAGCAAAACTAACTGTGAATTTTCTGCCCCTTTCATCTGTAGTACGGACAATAACTCTGAGTAGTTCTGCTAATCAGCTCAATAGGTTAACTGTCTGGGACAATAAAATGTAGCAGCATGTGGCAGGTCAAAGATTCCCTACAACTGCCAGAAAGGAAATGCAACTATGGTATGCAGGTTTGCTGCAGAAAGGTACATATTTATTTCATTAAAAGTTATTTTATTACCTGAGGGAAATCAAATGTCAAGTTTAGTTCTCTAACATGAATCATATTTTATCCAAATGCAGATGTACTTTTGAACTAAAGCAACCGTTTGATTAACTCATCCAATGACTAAACTCATGACCCCTATATTAAAAGAGATGACCTATATGCCAAAGAATCTAACCTGGAGCTAAGCTATCCATTTAAATCCAACTTGGGAGTATGTTACACTTCATGAAAAAGTAACTTTCCTTCCTGCTAGTGCAGGTCTCCAGAGAAATACCAAGTGAATAAAAGAAATATGTAACTTCTTTTATTTGGCCACTTAGGAAGGAGTCATCAACACACATAGATCTAATCCCCAGGTGACAGACAAAAATGACAGAACACTGAGGGAGCTGAAGAATACTTCAGAAGCATTTCATTTGGAGGAAAGGCACTTAAGTTTCCTCTGAGAGGTGGGAAGCCTCTGGTTTGAGGAGGTATTTGCAAACATCTTAGGGATGTGCTGAGATGAAGGATGAAAGGGGCCTACAGAGGAGCCTTGGTGATCAGGTGGGAAGGAATAGGAACATGTTTGTTTCTGAGACAAAAGATGAAAGAAACTTTGGATTGACGTAGTGTTTTGAGAAATTATAAGTGCTTATTAGAAGCATAACCCTAAATGGGCAACATATGTATAAAAAGACTCTGCTATATAGTAAAACTCAGTCACTCTTCCCCAAAGGAGGAAATGCAGTAAGAAATGAATTCTTAAAGGAGGAGAGAAGACACAAAACACCAGTTGTGTTGGTGTGAAATATTGTCATTAATTTATAGTCACACTATGAACTACAACAAGCATTCTGAAATGTTAATCTTCTCTGAGGGCAAATACTGCACAGTAATATCACCTGAAACAGTTTTAAAGCAATTACACCTCCAGGCTCCATCTCTAGTGTTTCCAAATCAATTGATCCAAGTTGTGCTCAGGCATCATAGTTTCAAAATTTCTCCTTGTGATTCTGTTAGTAGCCAGCTCTGTGAACCACACTGCTTTAGGAGAAATGGTTTTGCTTAAGAGGATCAGCTGAGACCTTCACCATACATAGGTATTTAAAAGCATGCCACATTTCAACAAACTTGATAGAAAAATCAGAAGCTCATGGGATGGATAAGGAATAAATTTCTGCATTTTGAAATAATTCTTGGATTCAACTTTTAAAAAAGTAGTCCATTAAATAGTGGCTACTTTATAATTCACTCATTTGCTCCTAGGTTAAGGTTGATTAGGAATAGATATCTTAGCAGACAAATTTTACCTAGAGCAAGCAGAAAGGAAGGTATAGCACCTATGAGATGATAATATAAGCCAATTGCAAACTATGATTTGATTTATAAATGTTCTATTTTCATCTGACATTTTAGGAACACATTTAAGCGGAAAAAATGAATTCCACCTGAACATGCACATGCTTGTGTTTATACATAAGTGATGATTTCTCTAACTTATGATTATGTGGTCAAACCCCTTGCATATATAGAGTAAAACCACAGGAGTTTCTGTTTATAAAGCTGTCCTGAAGAGATACGGTCACCATAGTGCCACACTGCCTTCCAGTTTTCAGTGGTTGCTCTCTTTAAACCAGGGATTCTTAACAAGGGGTCCCTGAGCTTGAACTGAAATGAAAAAAAAAAAAAAAAAAAAAAAAAAACATTCTTGTGGGGACATGTTGGTGCGGATGTGATATATTTATTGAATAATACACAGTATAGTGTGGACTTAGTAATGGGTTCGTGGTTTTTCACCTGACCCGCAAAGGGGTCTGCGGAACAAAAAAGGTTAAGAACCCCTGCTTTAAAAAATCTCAAAATCGTTGATAGATTTTACATATTCTTTTTGAGTTTCCTATGTATCTCAGAGTGAGCCCAAAATGTGAATTTGTAAGCAACCTTGAGGAGAATTCATATGTAGGCCCAAATTAACCTGTTTGAGTGGCTAAACTTATAAATACTTGCATGTTTTTAAGTATGTAGCATAATAAAATCGTTGTCTAATAGGGCAGTGAAAAATAGCAGGAGAAAGGCTAATAGTGTTTTAAAATGAGCCATTAAAAGGATTGGCATTAAAACTATGTATACATGTACATGTATCATTATTATTTATTTTAGAAAAGAAAGAAATAACACAAATTACCTATGACCTGGTAAACTGTTTGCAAACCATTGCTAACTTCAGGATCCACAATTTTTATTCTGATAATCAGATATAACCTTAGTACTTTTTTTTTTTTTTTTTTTTGAGGTACTGAGGGCTGGGGATTGAACCTGGGACCTTGTATGTGGGCAACCAGTGCTCAACCACTGAGCCACATTGGCTACTCTGAGTTGGTTGTTTCGTTTGTTTGCTTGTTGTTTTATTTTTGCTCTTAGGAGGAACCAGGGATCGAACCCAGGACCTCCCATGTGGGAAGCAGGCACTCAACCACTTGAGCCACATCTGTTCCCCAACCTTAATACTTTTGTTTAAAAGCTATCATAGATCTTCTATGGCAAGAATCAAAGAAGTGGAGATCTTCAAAAAGCTTATCAAGTTGAAGACAGAACTCAAGTAAGAATGTTTATTCTAGTATACTTTTTAACATAGACCTCATATTTCCAAGGAGATAAGAAGCATGCTTCTATGCAAATATTTGCTTCTTAGCAAAAGAGCATTTACTTTTTATGCCATCAGGAACAACAGCCAGAAAAATAGGCAGGGAAAAGAGTCACAATGATTATGGTAGTCTAAAACAATGGTTAAATTAAGCTTCCAGAATTACCTGAGAAACTTATTAAAATACAGGTTTCTGGCCTCAATCCAAGTTTCTGATTCACTAGGTCTGGGTTTGGGCCCAAGAATTTGCATTTTTAACAAGTTCTCATATGATGTTGAGGCTACTAGTCCAGGGAACATATGTTGAGAACTTCTCATCTAAAATAATCCTTTGGCAATTAACTAGTTGGTCAAGGTGAAAAAAAAAATGTAGCTACATATTCAAGCACTCCTTTGATAATGAAAAACTACTTAGCTAAGTCTTCTGTTAAATATCCTGGAATCTGCATTGTGGTATTAAGTAAAAACTCTTTCTTTGACTCATTTTCTAGACAGTTTTTTGACACTGACAACTCACTGCCAACATATCTGACCCTGAACAATAAAACCCCACACATAATTTTGAGAATTTTAAACTGCTGCTTAAAAATGGAAGAACTTCATTTTAATTTCATAAATATAGCTAGTCAAATGGGCATGTTCCAAATTACCAGATTAAACTTGAACTTTTCTAAACATTAAATTAAGCCACAAGGGTAAGAGTTATCCATTTATTCTTCTTTCAAAACCCACTGGCAGGCTAATACTACAGATTCTGGAATGTATAATAAGTCATTCTCAAAAAATAAACCCCAAGGGGTGAATTATAACTCTCAAACTAGGAGATGTCTTAAGTCAACAAGGGTTAAAACTTTTGACTATAATGCTGACAAGCAGATTTTGTGACATTTATGGACCTCACAGAAACATATAACAATAAATTTAAGCAGGGTATAAAAATCTATGTGTTTGTGTGTGTCTATAAAGTCTCTCTAAAGAAAATTTATTGGAGCTTGACTATAACCAAAAAGTGGCTACCCTGTGGGATCCTCTTTCCCAGAGCTGCATTCCTCTGACCAGAAATATGAATGTCATGCTGCCATTTAGGGCCTTCAAAGCTGGCTCACTCAGATATTATAGACTGTATTGTCCAAGAGTTGCTGGAAATGAACAACTTCTCACTGATAATAGAGAATTAAAAAACATCAATGAATTGCCAGCCTAGTTACATCTTAAGCTACATGATACAGAGTTTTCTCATCTGTAATGATAAAAATTTTGTCTTTATTCTCCCTAAGAGTATAGAGGACCTCCTTTAAGTTTTTGCTATACTGTATTTTTAAATTTTTTATTATGAATTATATAAGTACTAAGTAGTATTTTTGACATGTGTAGGCTAGGCCAATATGTTAGAATAGATTCTATGAATTCTATGCAGCATGCTTTATTCTATATGACTCCTTAGTTTAATAATGATATTCTTGGCTTTTAATAAATGACATAATGAAGAATCAAGAATGTATTTTGCAATTACATTCTAAAGGTTCAGTGGGTCTAAAAATGTCTAGAAGCATGCCATCCCTGTGCAATTATACTTTCAGAACAGTATGTAACATTTTTTTGTAGGATGGGGAGAGGATAGCATGAGATATTGGTACAGTTTCCCTTCAGGTAGCATTAATCCTAAATATGCCATGTTTCATACTCCAGAACAGTGGTTCTCAAGTGGATGTAATTTTGTCCATAGGGGACATTTAGCAATGTCTGGAGAAGTTTTTGATGATCACATTTTGAAGAGTGCTACCAGCATCTAGTAGTTAGAAGCCAAGGATGCTGCTAACAATTCTATAATGCACAGAACAGCACCCCACACAAAGAATTATCTAGCCCAAAATGTCAATAGTGCTGAAGCTAAGAAACATTGCTGTAAAACATCTAAGAGAAGACACTAATAATAAAAAGACATTATGTGATCATGAAACAGCCTGACCATCCAGGTAGACATCCTATTATTTATTTGTATTAATGTGAAGTAAATTACTTCTGAGAAGACTTTTTATGACTGTCATTCTTAAAAAAAAAATCAAAACAGGCATGTAGGCTTTAATCAGGCAACAATTAGGGTGCAGAGTCTAAGCTACAAGGAGATCTCAGGCTCAAACCAAGGAATCTTCATGAAAATAAATAAGCTTTTAATTCCTAAGCTACCCACAGAGAGAAGATCTTTCTACATAAATATACATTGAAGATAAGGGGTGCCAAGAATAATTAGACTCCCCTAAGAGCCTGGCCACTGAAAGACAAGATTAAAGCCTGTGCAAAAGTATGACACTGGGCTTTCAAAGAATACTGTTAGGCTTCAAAGAACATAAAGTAACCACTGGTATATCTGCTGGATAATAATAAACCTTGGCATATAACTTTTTTTATATGAAAGGTGATCCATTGTTCTCCATTTTTACTGCTGGCAAAAAAAAAAGTGTTCTTTCATTGCATCATGGTAGATTAAGTTAGGTAGAAGACAGATGGAAATTGTGAAAAATGTCAGACTGTAAATTGTATTTGAGAATCTTCATATCTTGAAAATTTTAAGATAAGAAGGACTCTTGAGGGGCTTAGGTGAGGCTCTATCTTGAGAGATAGAACTATGGAAGTGGTTTGGAGTCCTACAATTCTTTGCTAAAATTAGAGGTCATTAAAATATGGGGCTAGAAATATCAGCAAGACTAACAGATATAACATTGGCTGTTGATAATGGCTAGAACAACGCCTTCCTCACACAAGACATTCAATAGACATTTCTTGAATAAATAAATGAAGAATAACTGAAATATATAACTCCCTTTATCTTTTACAAACACAGACCTAAAAACAATTTATATTCTAAACTCATACTTTAGGACAGCAGTATGAGCTGGTTTCAAATGGATTGCTTCAGTAACCATGGCAGAACACATACACGTCTATCCCAAAATAGAAACAAGCATAGAAAATTCAGTCCATGCCTTATTTGGGTAATAACTGCCTGGAGCAAAATGATAACATATTACATCTATTTTCACAAGCCTTCCAGCTCCAATGCAAATAAAGGATTAGCTGGTATTGACCAAGAAATGACACTAACCTCTAATTATCTGAAGAACCCAAATACAATCTTCTTCTCTACCTCAACTGCTTCTTGCCAGTGGAGGAATCAGACAAGGTATCAACTCTTCAAACTTTACCAGTTTCAGTCTTTCTGGGACTGGTAGGAGGAGTTCTAAATCTGGATTTATCAAAATGTGGTCCACAGATCACCTATATCTGTATCATCCAGGGTACTTGTTAAAATGCAGATTCCTAGACTCTACCTCTCACCACATTGTCCAGGAGTACTCCTGGGAATCTGCATTTCATCACATTCCCCAGGTGATTTTGATGCTCAATAAAGTTTGAGAAACACTCTTTAAAGGGATAATTGTCTCAGGGATTATACTAAAAACTATCTCCATCCCTCCAAGCTAGCTTGTGAGAGCTTTAAGAATGGTGGTGAACTTATTTCAGCAGAAGTGCAGAGTAAAGGTTAAAAGGGGCTGTGGAACACCTAAAGTTGAGATCATATTAACGTTGTGATGCATTTAATTTCTCCCATGGTGAATTTTGAGTTGCTTGATCTATTTCCTTCAAGCTTCTACTCTATTTCTCAATATTCCATGGGGACCTTTGATAGAGATTACATTATACCATATGTGAGTTCATTAAACTTTAATAAAAAGAAAAACGGAAAACCCTACATTCCTATCTATTTTATTCTGTGAGTTCTTTTTAAATAATAGGGGTAACAAACTTGATTCTTTTAGATTACCATAAGAGTTAAGAGGCATAGAAATCATAAAATAGTGATAATTCCCCAACTCTAGGATTTACCATGGAATTAATTTTGTTCTGAAATGTGAATATAGGTATCTAATGTTTTCGGAAATCACATAATCTTAAATAAAATAATGGAATTCCATAGTTAAGAGAAAATCTTAACTGTGGGTTTTGAAGACTGTTCTGATTTCACAGGCTTATAAAGAATTTTAATAACCAGAAGTGATATTGGCTGTATCTATCCAAAAATTGAAAATCTGCTCTTTTGCTGACATGATAAAATACCTCTTCTGATTTTTTAAATTAATTACAAAACAAGTTCTTCTATGTACTTCAAATGCAACCAAAGACATAAAGAACTGCAATATTCATGCAGTCAGCCATTCAACAAATATTTGCCACTCTTCCTGTCAGGTAGAGGCTATTCCCTCTTACCTTGAATCTGGACTGGCCTTGAGGCTGCTTTGACCTATAGAATGCAGCAGTAATGACCCTCTACCATTTCAGAGTGTAAACTGTAAAATGCCTGGCAGCTTTTATTTTTGCACTCTTAGGAGCCAAAAATTTGGGCTCAACTTCTGAATGCTGAGAGGAATCTGGAGGGAGCCCTTGGAGGATGAGAGCCTTTGTAAGTTTCAGCCTGTTTCAGGCTCACTCAGCTCTCAACTGTTTGCTATGTAGTGAGACCTTGGCTATAACACGTGGAGAAACGCTACCCAACTGAGCACAGTCAATAAATAATAATTGTTTTGAGTAACTAAGTCTATAGTGGTTTTTATGCAGCAATTGAGAGCTACAGCAACCACTATGTATTTTATTAGCCACTATTCTAAATCTTGCAACTAAAACAGAATAATTTAGTCAAAGTTCATATATTTGCTCTGGGTTAATTAACTATTGGCTAAAGTAACAGCAAGGAGGTTGGTTTTAAAGGTTGTATTTATGTTGGGAATTTCATTTCAATAAGAACTATTACTTTCTTGCTAATATACTTTGGGGCTTTGAAAATTAATTTATTTTCTCATTCCTTAGTGGTTTCAACTGAGCAGTGAGACTAAGTAGATGACCACCAGTATGTTTGTATTCCAAAATGCTAAGATGAGATTGTTACCAAACTAGTATGCATTGTTACCTTAAAAAAACTAATTCTAAGTTATAAATAGAATAATGCAATATTGTTAGCATAGTTAATAATCTTTTAGCTTTGGCTATTATACTATTGACATTCTATTTCAGAGTCTGAATAAAAGAAACCCATTTCCCCCAATCTCTATTTTAAAAAGACCCATTCTTAATGAATTCATCTTATTCTGTGTTATTTACATTCTAAGCTAAGTCTCTTGGGGAGAAAGGTTATTTTGCAGTTCTTCCACCTGGAATGATATTTCCTCTCTTCTCTTCATTTACCTATACCCTCCTTATCTTAAATACACACTGCCTGGCATTAATTTTTTTAAAGATTAATTTTATTTATTTATTTCTCCCCCTTCCCCCTCATTGTTTTGCACTTGCTGTCTGCTCATCTTCTTTTTAGAAGGCATGGAACCAAATCTGGGACGTCCCATGTTGGAGGGAGGCGCCCAATGGCTTGAGCCACCTCCTCTCCCTGGCATTAACTATCTGTGTTATAAACTCCTTGAAGACGGGATCCAGCCTTGTACTAGTAGCTAAACACCTATTTGTTGATAAACTGCTTTAGAATTTGGTTGCTGACCTGGAACACTCTGCTTGAGGTGCAAATATTTCTGCTTCTAAAGTTGTAAAATAGGGAAACGGACGTGGCTCAAAGGTTCGGCGTCCGTCTACCATATAGAGAGACCAGGGTTCGATCCCCGGTACCTCCCGGTAAAAAAAAAAAAAAAAAAAAAAAATAAAGTTGTAAAATAAAGAAGATGAGTTTGGTCTTTTCCTAAGAGCTCACTTCTTAAAAATATAGTGCATCACTGTTTGGGGACTCACATGGATAATGGCAGAGTCTTTTTATGATGGCGTATTGCCATTTTCTGGGAACCTATGAACGATGTGTAAATGTCTGGTTTTCCTAAGGTTTTTTGTATGGCAATTAACAGTTATCCCAGGATCCCAGGAACACAGCTTTGTGTGTGACCTTGGGAGACCCAAGCAGACTCTGTAGACAATCTTATGTAAGTGTACTCTGGCCAGCCTTGTACTGAAATGCATCTCTAACCAAATGAGTGCTTTGATTTCTCATGTGGAAAAGCCAAGGGTCTTTTGGGAGGAGGCATCTCCTGACTGAACCATAAATTGAAAATTAGTCTCTGCCTGTATTGTATTTTTAATTGTCTAGGACCCCATTCCAGGCAAAAAAGGATAGCAGAGCCACAAAACACTAAGTCTGGATAATGCTCAGGCTGCATAAATGGTCTCATTAAACAACTTTATTAATGACCCGGAAACTTCAGTAGAAATTCCATTAATAAGTTCCTAGATGGCACTAGCATAAAGATGATAGGAGAGACAGAGGCCAAACAATATTAATGGATCTGTGGAGGTTAGAAATATGGGCAGTAAAGTACACCATGAGGTCAGTCTGGCAAAATACAAAAAGAAGTGTGAATGTCCAGGAAAAAATAACTTGGAAGACTGACATTCAGTGGGTGGATAAAACCTCGAAAGCATGTCAAAAAGCAACTGGGTAGATAATGTAACCCACAAAATAGATAAGATTTTACAATGTAATAGAAATAGCAAAACATAAAGTCTATGCCAAGCTGCTCATCAGAGGGCCTCAGCAAAGACAACGGTTAAGAAAGAAAAGAGAAGGGAAGAGAGGGAAGAAGAGAGGATGAAAGGAGGAAGAGAGGGAAAGAAGGAAGGAAGGAAAGGAAAAAAAAGATGTGTAAAAACAACTCAGTTCTTGGGTCCAAGAGAATCAGCACCTAGTCTTTTGCTTTGGATTTAAACATTCTTTCAGAAAGATGAAAAGCAGCCAAGAGGCCTTTAGAGGGAAAAATTTTTACAGGGATAGGCATATGATGAGAGTTTAAAGTAATGAAAAGGACAAACTCTCCTGAGTAATGACGAAAGAGGTACTTAATTCTGCTCAAAATTATTGTTTACATTTTAAGGGCTTTCCAGGCAAGATAATTAAGATAATATATTTCTTAGTTATACATATGGTAGATGAAAAAGTGAATTTACAGGAAGCATCAACCCTGTACAAAGCCATGTCAATTGACAGAAGTCTCAGGATCACAGAATTTTAGAGAAGGGAGGGATCTTAGAGATGATTTAGTTCAGTGATTTCAAAGTGAGGGCAGACAGACACCTGGAGAGCTTCTTAAAAATGAAGCTCCTTAGGCCCTTACTTTGCTCTCCAGAATACTAATACCCCAGAGGGATTAGTGGATTAGCCTGAGAAACACAAGGAGTTTAATGGCCTCCTTTTATAGATAAGGAAACTGAGTCCTAGAGAGATAAGTTGCCCAAAGTTAGGCACCATCACTCCTGGCTCCTGGTCCAAGGCTGTTAAAACTGCTCTAGAATGAAACTCAACCTAAATCTCTAAAAGTTCCCTTAAAAAAAGGAGTTCTTAACCTTTTTTGTCCTATGCACTCCTTTGCCACTCAGGTGAAAACCATGGACCCCTTACTAAGTCCACATAATACTGTGTACTATTTAATAAATATATCACACCTGCACCAACACGTCCCCACAAGAATATTGTTTCTTTTTTAAATTTTCAATTCAAGCTCACGGACCCCCTGAAATCTTTCCACAGACCCCTGGACCCCTGGTTAAGAACCTCTGCCTTAAAATTTAGTTATTCCCATGTTGTATGATTTTTCTGAGAACTTGACTCATATTCTAGACATTTCTTCATTTAATTTAATTTCGTGATAAGGGAGAAAACAGGAAAGAAAAGAGAGAATGAAGATTGGGGTAGAAAGTAGAAAGGAAAAAATTCAGACAAGCCAGGAGCAGGAGCAAGAAAAGACTAAGAAGCCTCTGGATAGGATGACATAATATCTACATATGTGAAGTTAAATCATGCTCTGAACAGAAAGGACCTTCAGTCCATTCCACTCTCCCCAAAAAACATACACCTAGAAGAGGATGGCAGTGTAGGGATTCACTCCCCAAATCCTAGATTATTTCTAAATACAAAGTGCTATGTGAAGGAGAGAAAGACAGAACTACAAGCTGTTCTGTATTCAAAGGTCTTCTTAGTTTCTTAACCCTCACAAACTTATTGTTTCAATAACCCAACAATTGCTAGACAGAGTTTTAAAGAAATTAAACCTAATCTCTCATCTTCCTATCCCCATAATCATGTAACATCTTTAGAATTCCACTACCTTATAGATTCCTCAAATATAATGGCTTCTTCTAACTTCTGTCCTCTTTCGACTATCAGGAAAAGAAATGATTTTAAAAAGTATAATAAGACTTCCATGGAAAGAGGACTTATAAAAGGAAGAGAAGTTCAAAGAAGTTTAAACTTCTCAAAAAATTTGAAATCTCTGCCTCATCATCGTAAACCTTTTCCTTCAGTAAATTAAAGAACAACCGATGAAAAACAGATTGCAGCTTGTCTCCAAACCCATTTCTGTATTAGCAATTGGTGTGTTCTAGATAGTTCTCCTGTCTCATTATGAGTCTGTTATTTTTAAAGGAACCATGTTGTACTGATATGGCCTTTTTTCACAAAACCTAGCCAGGGAGTGCTTCAGATTGGGTCTAGTCACAGCCAATTCCGATTTTGAGGGTTTTAATCTTAAAAAGATAATCTGGATTTGCTCCCGAGGAATATCAAAACAAAACAGAACTAAGATGGGTTAATAAAATAATAATGAAAAGTGTAAGAGCTTAAATTAGCTTTAATAAACACAGTTTTACAAAAAAATCATTATTATAAGAGAATATTGAATGTTTGACATATAGAAGTGAGATGATTAAAAAAAAAAAAGGAATTGAGGAAAAAAACTTTAGCTGTATTCCTCAAAGCACAAGTTTTACTAGTTTTCAGGAAAAAGAAAGCTCATTTTTAAAATAATTTGCCAAACATTGGCTATAGAATAATCTTGCAAAAGGATTTCTGGAACATGATAAGAGATCCATAGGGAAAGCAGTGAAAAGAAGATATACATTCAAGCTACACTTTAGAGAGGAAAACAAATTCCAAATAATGGGTTAATACAAAGAAAGAAGGCCCCTGATTTCTTATAAAGTCAACACACTGATATCTTGTCTATTCCCAGAGTGTAGGGAGCAGTTTCAGTAGGACAAATCTTTGCTGTGGGCTTCCAAGCAGCTTTGGGAAAGCAGCAAAGAGCTCTCCACAGTCTGTGCCTTGAGGGCCCAGGGGGCCTTACTGATTGAAAGCTCTGGTATTCCACAGCAAGATAAACAGCTCTGGATTCTTCTTTAATGACAACAGCATATCAGCCCCTTTTGAGGTTACAACATACATAAACAGGATATGCCTCATATTTTCCAGTTATGGAGGAGGGAATAAAAAAAGAAAGCCCCCACAAACTTTTTCCTGCAGTTAGCCATGGAAGACAATTTGTCTTGTACTTGCATGGACAACTGAAAAATGGGAAAGGAACCACAGTGTGCAAAATGTTCCTGGAAAGGAAACAGGAAAACCATTACCTCCTGTATGTGTGAGAATATCAGAGGGCAATCAAAGCTTTAATGTCTTTGATTGCCCTCTAATAAGAGAGAAAGGTAATGCTGGTCTCTAGCCTAGCCTCTTAAAGTGAAAGAATGCAAGTGTAAGAGGCAGATTTTCCTTGTAACAGCAGGGATAAAAAATGGATAAATATAAAGAAATACATCTTAAAAAAAAAAAAAAGAAGTGACTCCTGGTATCAGGTCAAACCCATTCAATAATAGGGTTCTTAAAAAAAATGATGGGCAACTCCCATGGTGTTTCCCAACCCCTATGCACACAATGGGGTGCCTGTATATCAGTGCCAATATATAAAGAGGAAGTCTGAAAAACTGAAATAGGAAGCTTTTATTGGGCTCACTCTCTGAGAATTTGTCCTGAAAGCAGAAAGCACATTGCAGACATTAAAGCAGTGTAAGAAACAATTACCCAGGAGGGATGAAAGTCTATTTCAAAAGGGGTAGAGGGGGTATTAATTCAAATTCCTATATACTGTAAACAGGGGATTACTAAACCCACCAGCAAACACAAGCTCAGGAAAAGATGCAGGCTCTACAGCTCCAAGCAGGCTCAGATAAGACAGAGAAGACCCTGCACTTTGCATTTGTCTTGGGCTGATCTTTTTGATAGGAGGGCTAAGCTCTGAAGGGGACCACCAGTCAAAGCAAAGCCAATTTTCAAACACTGTAAAAGGTGCTTTTTGTTTTGGTTTGTTTATTTTAATTAGCTCCTGGCATTCAAGAAAATCGTTCTTGAATTACTAATTGGATACAAATTTAAGGAACAGACAGCTCAGGGACTATATCTCATAGTTAACACTTTAAAGTATTAAAATGTACAGTGTGCAACAAAAGATTACAAGATAAACAAACAAACAAAACAAAACAAAACAAAACAAAAAAACCCAGGAAATGCGGACCCACCCAAAGGAACAAGAAAAAGATCCAGAAACCATCATTGAAGAGGAGCATATTTTGGACTTAGGGACAAAGATTTTAAAAAATGATCCTCAATATGCTTAAAGAGATAAAAGAAAATATGGAGAAAGAACTAAAGGATATGAGGAAAACAATGAATGAACAATGTGGGAACTTTTGAGATTCTCAATAGGAACAAAACAAATACTGGAGTTGAAGAACAAATAACAAATGAAAAATTCCCTAGATGGTTTCAACAGCATCTTGGAGGTGGCTGAAGAAAAAATTAGTGATCTTAAAGACAGGACAACTGAAATGATTCAGGTTGAGGAGCAGAAAGAAAAAACAATAAAAAAGAGCAAACAGAATCTAAGGGACCTGTGGGATACCATCAAGCATACCAATATATGTATTATGAGACTCCCAGAAGCAGAAGAAAAAGAGAAAGGGGCAGAAGGAATAGTCAAAGAAATAATGGCAGGAAACTTCCCAAATTTAATGAAGACATTAATTTGCACATTCAAGTAGCCCAATGAATCCCAAACAAGATAAACTCAAAAAGAACCATGTCCAGACACATAGTACAATTACAAAAATGTTCTTTCATCAATTGTAACAAATGTACCAAAGTAATGCATAGTGTTAATACTGGGGATGGTATATGGGAACTCTGTATTTTATGCATGATTTTTCAGTACACTTATAATTCATCTAACAAACAAGCAAACAAAAAATGGTAGGCAG
This sequence comes from Tolypeutes matacus, assembly GCA_026826555.1. NCBI lineage: Eukaryota > Metazoa > Chordata > Mammalia > Cingulata > Chlamyphoridae > Tolypeutes > Tolypeutes matacus. The sequence goes on along the minus strand of JAKSZT010053887.1, from coordinate 2,527,287 downwards.
ACTGAAGGTACATGATGGTTTCTTTTCTATGAACAGTCACATGAATTGACTAAACTACTGCTAAATGTACATAAAGATATTTTTAAGTGCTAGTCCAACATATACTAACATCATTATTTTCCCTACCCTCAGTTTCATCAAAAGTGGCTTCAATATTCATTCATTTTAGTGAGGTTTTCGGTGAGAATTATTTTTTCTGATTAAAGTGTCTCATGGGTCCCTAGAGTTTGAGAACCTCTATTTGTTGGCAAGTTGTCCCAAATAAACAGTTATACATTATCAAGTGGGGTCAGGTGATATAAAGTATCATCGCCTCTGTCTAGCACATAATTCTGTATTTCAGCTGAACTAATGCAATCTCCTATTTATGGAGAGCAACAAAGATTTCATAATTGTTTTGCAAAGAAGATTTGCCAGCTGGAGTGTGGGATGGGGTTGGATGGTTGGTCGACTAACAGTTGAGATCCTGGAATGAGAGACCAGAAAAGATGCCACAACATTATAAAACACTGCAAGGTATAAGCATCATTCCAAACACTGAGTCAATAGGTAGAAGGGAACCAGGAAGCCAACAAGAGGCAACTCTGTGACTTGAGTCCCAAGCTTGAGTCAAGGAGAGATCTTAGAGACACGATCAAGTTTGAGCCTGGATTTGGAAAGCCAAGATCCAAGTCAAAATGTAGGGAACAAACTGGGGCAGGTGACCACTGAGAAATTGTCTGACTGAATAATCTATGGGCTTGGAGAGATGGAGCTGAAAGATTTTGGGATTTGAGATTTGCAGTGGCTAAGATCAGTGGACTCTGAATTCAGAGCTTATTGCCTAATGCTTTGTCCCAAAATATGGTTCATGTGAGACTCAAGAGGGTGATGAGTCCAATTTGCTCATCTGTGAGAATAATAGTCCTAAGGCAATCAAACATGATCAGCTTTCCACAGGGAAGTTTGGTCCCAGAGCTAGCTCTGCAGTAAGAGTTCTATATATTTCAGTTTCAGACTGTGGTTCAGGATATCAAATTATAAAAATGTGATTAGCTGATCTTTCAAAGCCTTCCTGAGGACACTTGTTCATTGGTTGACACTTGGGAAATAATGCAGCAGGATGCCCAGTGAGGGTGGACCTTGAGAAACTTTAATCACCTTCACCAGGTTGAAAGTTGTCACAGGGGGAAACCAAGAGCCAGCAGCAGCTGACAGGAAGAGGAACAAGGGCAGGAAGATGAAGATGGCAAGAGTTGAAGTTAGGAGGGAAAGCTAGACATGAATCATTGGGAGAAGAACAGTCTTGGATAGGAAAGGCAATGTAGGAACAGGGTGAGAGAAGGGCCAGAGACAAGGACCAAGACAGGTCTTTCCAGGAGTTAGCCTCCCACACTGGCCCCAGGACATCACAGATGGGTCTCAGCTCTGAATAGAACAAGGGATATGGAAGACTTGCACCCTTTAGTTTTTCTGAATATCCTCTATCCCTTTCCCATGTAAGTTTTAGTGAATTTTTTGAAACTTGGACAGGCTTAGAGTAAGGAAAGAGCATTGATTCTGATTGCCTTTCTCAGCAGTGGGCCAGGATGTAGCAAGACAGGAGAAGCTAACAATATTAGAAGGGAACTAAGCATCTATAGAGGCAGTTCTCCAGTGAACAGAAGATCATGGTCCATGCCCCAGCTCTCCTTTTGACCAACAAGTTCCTCCATTTTACCTAGCTAATTGTCTAGCAAATGAAGCCTCTTAATTAAAAGACAGGCTAAGGGAAGCGGCTGTGGCTCAATCAGTGGGGCTCCCGTTTGCCATATGGGAGGCCCCGGGTTCGGTTCCCGGGGCCTCCTGGTGAGGGCGGGCCTGCCCGCGCGGCGTGGTTGGCTGACCCGGCGAGCACAAGCAGCAAGGGGGGATAGATGAATAAATAAATAAAATCTTAAAAAAAAAAAAAAAATAAAAGACAGGCTGTGTGAGAGAAAATTATGATAAAACCTATTTTTTTTTTCTGATGCCCTTTCCTAGCATAAATGATGGGCAATTTTTTAATAGTGATGTCTGAAATAGGGGATAATTATAAACAATTGGGGGAAAAAAGGAAGTTTGGAAATGCTAGTCCATTCAATGAAAAGAATAGTTTCTCTTTTTAAAAAAAGTAAAAAAAAAAAAAAAAAAAAAAAGGCAGTACATATATGAAAATTTAGTAAGGAAAATCACACAGAGAGAATCACAAATAAAAAATATTGCAGTCTTTATTCATAGGCGGCTTTTGATGAGGTTGGGGTAGCATCTTATTAGCCCCAAGCATTCTCTTCAACTGGCACAAGGTTAATCTGTAAATTACATACCTTGCAATATACATAGGTTGAAGCTTAAACTGATTAGGAGAGTAAAGCAGTAATATTTAAAAATCTGGTCCTAAGAAAAAGGAGAGCATTCAAAATCAGTACTAGTCTGAATATATATATTTTTATTTATTTATTTTTATTATGGGTAAAAATAAAAATTCTCACAATACATACAAACATTTGCAAAATGATATATAAATATATATGCATATATGTGTATTTGCTTACAAAAATGTTATATATATATATATATATACATATATTTTAAGAGGTGCTTAGATTACCCAAAATATTACACGGAACCCACTGGGATTCCCATGTTCCCCACCTCCCACACCTCCCACCACATCCCACACAAAAATTTGATTCACGGGTAAGAAGAGATCAAATAATCACACCGTATTTCAGACACGTCTTTCAGTTTTACGCTTATCACATCATTTTCCTTTTAGTATATATGGTAATCAACTTTCCCCAAAAATTTGTAAAGGAGAAATGATTGCACCTAAAAGAAAATCTAATTTCAATCAATATTCTAGGCCAACATTCTATGTTTCTCACATTAATGGGATTCATATCTAGGCTCTGGCCATAACAGGGGTGAGCGAAGAGCATCTGGTGCCAGCCATTTGGTAATAATTATCCAAACCATGGCCTTTTCTCGGTATATCTTATGGCAAAGCCATGTGTGTATACATAATAAAATGCTATTAATTTTTAATATGTGGGTTTTCTATTTGAAGATCAAAAGAGTTAAGAATGATGTATTTGAAATGAGATGGCAAAAAATTAGAACTATCTCACAATCTCCCATAGATTTTAAATGCCCTCCCAAACCAGACTTTTTTTTTTCTTTAAGTTTGCCAAAATAAACTGGAATTAATTTTAGCTTTAAAGCCTTCTCTTTCTCATGTCCAGGGCAAATATCAGCTTCCTCTTTTATGGCAAATCCATTTTTTGCTTACATTCTCACAAATGGATTGGCTCCCCTTACCCACACCAATTCTGAATTTTCTGGCAGAAAAAAAAAATCTGACAAAACAGGTTACTTGTATTTTTATTGGTTCCTTTAGACCATGACGGCATTTCCTGACAGGCTGTGCCAGGAAACTATTAATGTCTGTGAAAAAGAAGTGAAAGTTCTTATTAGTATAAACTGTCTGGTGCCCCAGGAGACCATAGCCTTTAAACTGGCTGCTGTATCAGAACTCCACAAAATCACTATCAAAGAAGAGTTTTATAATAGGCCATTTCTTCCATTTCTCTTAACTACTTGCTGTCCCAGAGTAGAGCAGCTGCCAAGCAGCCAGCTAATGGCAGGATCAGTTAAGGCTGTAGCACAAATTAGGAAAATTCAATCAGGTAGTTAATGAATCCTTTCCCAAGGAGAAGGTGGATCAAGGCCTACACCTGAAAGAGGAGAGTGTGGATTTCCCCACAAACAGGAAGAAAAGATACATTCTAATACCCAGGTACAGAAACAGAATTATACCTTTTTAAAGGACCTCTGAGATTTTGCTAATGCTAGAGACCCACCATTTGAGTGCTTGACATTGCTGAACCTAAAAGGAGCAGAGCTTTGCAGACTTGAAAATAAATTGAACAAAACCTATTGGAGGCACTGGATCTTTAGGAGACTTTCATGTATTTCATAGAACATATTAAGTGTAGAAATCTTAGGTTATAATTGGGTTTGTGGAGCAGAAAGGCTGCTCACTGCGCTGATGTCCTTCTATTTTACAGCGCCACCTGCCGGGTGAGGGCAGCAGCAAGCTGAAGTTTCCTTTCTTGGATTGCTACATAGCTTGAATTCACAGAAAGAATTGTCATTACTCTTTCCACTGTACATAGGACACTTAAAAGCAGTGCTCTCTATGGTGGCAAGTTCACAAAGAAGGAGACAACATGCTTATCTTTACTGTTGCCCTAGCCATCTACCGTTTAATGATGAGTATTTTCTTTGAAATGTTCAAACAGGAAATAAGAGTATAAAATCATAATATATGGTCTTTGCATGCTAACTAGCAACATACACTTCTTCATAGCCAGATGCTTTAAAAGCAGGATGGTTTTCTCATTATCTTTGAGAGATAATTGTAAGTGTCTCTTCTTGAAGAAGTTAATTCTATTCTCATAATTAACTTCCTTCAGGAAAACATTTAATATCTGGCTCTAATACCGTAAACAAACTCTGGGGCAGCTAAGAGAAAATTGTGGTTGAAGAAGAATGCAACGTCATATAAAGCACTAGATTCCAACCTTGGAATGTTAAAACAAAACAAAACAAAAACAAAACACTTATATCCTAAGCACTGTTCATTTAACATTTTAACAGATATGCAGATTTTTCCTTGCTGGAGAAGAAGCTCTAGGTCCACAATGCCTCATTCGAAACTCCTTAGCTAAACATGTTTCAGAATTTTTCAAAATTTAGAAGGGTAAAATGATGCATATATTATATATTATATGACACTTCCACTGGGTTCTTGGGCAGCATCCACTCACCAAACATAATATTCCTACAGAGAAATATATGAATAGTCACACTAAATGGTTTAAAGACTCTAAATAGCTTTGTGTTAGTTGAGGGCTTGGATTTCAGAACCGAGGACAAGGGATCACAAGCCAGTCTTGAGTTCAATGAAAAAGAGGTGAGCATTGACCTGCACAAAATTCTTTAAAAGGCTGAAACCCGAATGTTTACTTTGTTGTTTGATTTTGTGCAAGTTATTTAACATTTTTAGCCTCGGTTTTCTTAATGGTTATATTGGCGTGGGATGGGAGTGGGAATGTCAGTGGATGGGGGTTCCAGGGTGAGTGGAAGTAAATCAGTATTTAACTAGTGCCTACAGAATTGCAGACCAATGTTAGGTGCTTCTAATTTTTCAATATCATAAACAATAGTGTGAGAAAAAGCCAAGTAGATAAATCTTTGTCCATTTCCCTTATGATTTCTGTGAGTTAAAAGCTTTAAAATGAAATTGCTGGGTCAAAAGACATTATATCTTTATCTGCCCATCCATCCATCCATCCATCCATCCATCCATCCATCCATCCATCCA